>CP103012.1:0-1200000 GCA_024752465.1 Allantophomopsis lycopodina
CCCTCTATCTCCATCTCTTCTCTTCCTCTTCTTCTCTTCTCTTCCTCTTCTTCTCTTTATCTTCCTTTTATTACTCTACTTCTCCTCTATCTCTTTTATTCCTCCCTTTCTCTTCCTTCTATTATTCTACTTTACTTACTTCTCTTCCTCCTCTTCCTCCTCTTCCTCTTCTATTTTTACCTCTTATACTACCTACTTATATATCTATATACTAAACTATACTCCTATAGCAGTTACTTAACTTTACATTCTATTCTATAGCGGTTATCCTTATTACTCTTATTTTCCTCTTATTTTTCAACGCAATTTTTTATACTAATATTCCCCTCCATTTATTTCCTTATATTTTCAAATCATATTTAAAATTCGTTTTCTTCCTCTCTCTTATAATACTTATTTTTTACTTACTCCTCTATATCTATTAATACTCTAGATATACTTCTATTTCTCTCTAATTACGTTGTTGCTTTTTAATCTATATTTATAATTTGCCTGTTACACTGCACTTCAATTGGGAGCTTGCTGCCGGCCTTCAATTGAGTGCTGTGTTAGCCTTAGGAGCCGCACTGTTGTGGCCTTAGCCGCTGTGCTACTGTGGCCTTTGAAGCTACGCTGCTATAGCCTTCAATTGAGTGCTGCATTGGCCTTGGCGGCTAGCTGCTCTGGCCTTAGCCACTGTGCTGCTATGGCCTTCAATTGAGTGCTGTATTGGCCTTGGGAGCCGCACTGCTGTGGCCTTCAATTGAGTGCTATATTGGCCTTGGGAGCCGTGCTACTGTGGCCTTCAATTGAGTGCTGTATTGGCCTTCGAAGCTGTGTTGCTGTGGCCTTGACCGCTATGCTGCTGTGGCCTTTAATTGAGTGCTGCGTTGGCCTTCAATTGAGTGCTGCTGCGGCCTTCGAAGCTACGCTGCTGTGGCCTTTAATGAGTACTGCATTGGCCTTGGGAGCCGCACTGCTGTGGCCTTTAATTGAGTGCTGCATTGACCTTCGAAGCTGTGCTGCTGTGGCCTTGGGAGCCGTGCTGCTGTGGCCTTCGAAGCCGTGCTGCTGTGGCCTTCGAAGCTCTGCTGCTGTGGCCTTGGGAGCTATCCTGCACTTCAATTGGGACCTATGCAGCCCGTGACAATTGTCACCATAATTGGGAGCCCACTTCAATTGTGAGTTTATTTGCTCTGTAATTGGAAGCTACGCTGCTGTGGCCTTGGCCGCTATGCTGTTGTGGCCTGCAATTGAGTGCTGCATTGGCCTTCAAAGCTACGCTACTGTGGCCTTCAATTGAGTGCTGCATTGGCCTTGGGAGCCGTACTGCTGTGGCCTTCGAAGCTACGCTGCTGTGGCCTTCAATTGAGTGCTGCATTGGCCTTGGGAGCCGTGCTACTGTGGCCTTCAATTGAGTGCTGCATTGGCCTTCGAAGCTGTGCTGCTGTGGCCTTCAATTGAGTGCTGCATTGGCCTTCAATTGAGTGCTGTATTGGCCTTGGGAGCCGTGCTGCTGTGGCCTTGGCCGCTGTGCTGTTGTGGCCTTGGGAGCTATGCTGCACTTCAATTGGGACCTATGCAGCCCATGACAATTGTCACCATAATTGGGAGCCCACTTCAATTGTAAGTTTATTTGCTCTGTAATTGGAAGCTATACTGCTATAGCCTTCGAAGCTACGCTGCTATAGCCTTGGGAGCTGCGCTGCTGTGGCCTTCAATTGAGTGCTGTATTGGCCTTAGGAGCCGCTGCTGTAGCCTTAGCCGCTGTGCTCTTGTGGCCTGCAATTGAGTGCTGCATTGGCCTTGGGAGCCGTGCTACTGTGGCCTTCAATTGAGTGCTGCATTGGCCTTCGAAGCTGTGCTGCTGTGGCCTTGGGAGCTGCGCTACTGTGGCCTTCAATTGAGTGCTGCTGCGGCCTTCGAAGCTACGCTACTGTGGCCTTCAATTGAGTGCTGTATTGGCCTTGGGAGCCGCACTGCTGTGGCCTTCAATTGAGCTGCGCTGCTGTGGCCCTGGGAGCTTTGGAGTTCAATTAGGAGCTAGGAGTCGCACTTCAATTGGGAGTTCAATGCCGTAGTTTTTGTAATTGAGCGAATTCCTAAAACTCTGACAATTGTCACTATAGTTGCACTTGAACTGGGTGCCTGCCGCTCATAAACACCTCGCTAACTAGCTATAAACACCTTGCCTAGCTGTAAACACCTTGCCAACTAGTAATGAACACCTTGCCTAGCTGTAAGTGCGCTGTATATAGTTAGCTTGGCTATAAACACCTCGCCAACTAGTAATAAACACCTTGCCTAGTTATAAACACCTCGCTAACTAGTAATGAATACCTCGCCTACTATAAACACCTCACCTATAAGTAAGGATGTCAAGGGAGCATGCTCCCTAACTAAAATGTAGCCTATAATAGGTGCTATACACGTCTATTTTGTATAAGGATGATATACTCGCCTATAGGTAATTATAGTAGTATTAAAATTGATTTATACTTATATATTATATAGGAATATTAACTATAAGTAAATTTAAGATTTTTAAGTACTCTTTCCTAGTAAGAATGGGTTATATAGGCTTTAAGGTATATAGCTAATAAGAGTATAAGACTAAATTAAAGTTATATAACCTACTTAGGGATACTTTATAATATTTTAAAACTTAAGTATAAAGAGAATACTAAAACTACCTAACTTTAATAGCCTATAAGTCTATAATAGATTTTATTAAAATTAATCTAAGCTTATATATAAAGTATAAATACTTACTAAAGGTATACTTAAGATTTTTAAGTGTTCTTTCTAAGTAGGAATAGGTTATATAGGCTATAAGGTGTATAGCTAATAAGAGTATAGGACTAAATTGAAGTTATATAACCTAATTCTTAATGCCTTATAATAATTTAGGATTTAGGCGTAAAGGGAGTACTAAAACTACCTAACTTAAATAGCCTATAACTCTATAGTAGATTTTATTAAAATTAATTTAAGCTTATTTATAAAGTGTAGATATTAAGTTAAGGTATACTTAAGATTTTTAAGTACTCTTTCTTAGTAGGAATAGGTTATATAAGCCTTAGGGTATATAGCTAATAAGAGTATAAGACTAAATTAAAGTTATATAACCTAATTCTTAATACCTTACTAGATTTTAAAATTTAAATGTAAAAGGAGTACTAAAACTACCTAACTTTAATAGCCTATAACTCTACAATAGATTTTACTAAAATTAATCTGAGCTTATATATTAGCTATAGATAGTGACTAAATGTACATCTAGGATTTTTAAGTACTCTTTCCAAGTAGGAATGGGTTATATAGGCCTTAAGGCGTACAGCCAATGAGAGTGCAGGACTAAATCGAAGTCATGTGACTCAATTCTTGATGCCTCACGAAATTTCGGAATTCAGGCACGAAGGGAACACCAAAACCACTCAACTTCAACAACGTATAACTCTACAATGCGACGTGATGAAGGGAATCCGAGTGCAGAATTGGCATCGGGCAATTGAGGACTATTGATTGCCCGATTTTGGTGTCCTCCCGAGTCGCGGGCGTGGAGTTGGCATGTGCGAGTCCCTTCCCAAATTCCTAACCCGAACCCGGTTTGCACCGTCCCTGCTATAGCCTTAAATTGAGTGCTATGTTGGCCTTAGGAGCAGCACTGCTATAGCCTTGGCCGCTATACTGCTGTGGCCTTAGGAGCTAATAAGAGTGTAGGACTAAATCGAAGTTATATAATCCAATTCTTAATGCCTCACTAGATTTTGAAATTCAGGCGCAAAGGTAGTAGCAAAACTACCCAACTTTAATAGCCTATAACTCTATAATAGATTTTATTAAAATTAATCTAAGCTTATATATTAGCTATAGATACTAAGTAAAGGTATACTTAAGATTTTTAAGTTCTCTTTCTAAGTAGGAATAGGCTATATAGGCCTTAAGGCATGTAGCTAATGAGAGTGCAGGACTAAATCGAAGTTATATAATATAACTCTTAATACCTTACAACATTTTAGAATTTAAGCGCGAAGGGAACACTAAAACTACTCAACTTTAATAGTATATAACTCTATAATGCGACAAGATAAAGGGAATCCAAGTATAGAATTGGCATTACGTAGTTAAGGACTATTAATTGCCCAATTTTGGCACCCTCCTAAGTTGTAGGCGTAGAGTTAGTATATATAAGTCCCTTCTTAAATTCCTAACCTAAACCTAGTTTGCACTATCCTTAGAGTCGCACTTTAATTAGGAGTTTAATGCTATAGTTTTTATAATTAAGCGAATTCCTAAAACTTTAATAATTGTTACTATAGTTATACTTAAACTAGGTACCTACTGCTTATAAACACCTTACTTAGCTATAAACACCTTACTAACTAGTAATAAACACCTTACTTAGCTATAAGTGCCCTATATATAGTTAGCTTAGCTATAAACACCTTATTAACTAGTAATAAACACCTTACTTAGTTATAAACACCTTACTAACTAGTAATAAACACCTTACCTAGCTATAAGTACCCTATATATAGTTAGCTTAGCTATAAACACCTTACTAACTAGTAATAAACACCTTACCTAGTTATAAACACCTTGCTAACTAGTAATAAACACCTCACCTACTATAAACACCTTGCCTATAGGCAAGGATGTTAAGGGAGTATGCTCCCTAACTAAAATGTGGCCTATAATAGGTGCTGTGCACGTCTATTTTGTATAAGGATGACATGCTCGCCTATAGGTGATTATAGTAGAAATTTCAATGAACGTTGTAGTCATTTAGAGATATTATTGTAAGAGCAAATTTGGTAGTGTTATAGTGTAGAAGGTGCCAACAATTATATCAACCGCGTGCCTACCCAGGTTACACAATGGAATAAGAGGTAGTCCAGCGGGCCTAGCTGTTATATATATAACAAATTATAGTTACATCTGTAACATATACACTTTAAGATGTAGGGAGGAGGTTGCCAGGGTTACAGTTACCATCGCAAGTATATGTTGCACAATCTCCCCCTGAGACTGTGGTAGCACACGATCTTGAAGCCGTTGTCGCATAGCCAACAACCTCGAACCAGCTCCCAGTCGACTCAATTTCGGCGTAAACTTCACCTCCTTTGTCTCCGCAACTGCTTAATATATGCGCATAAACGGCGTCACATTGCTTTTGAATGCCGTCACCTAAGTACGTTCCTGCAATAGCAGCGCTGATGGTAAATACGGCCTTGCACACGTATTCGAGGCTATCACCGCATGCCAATTCCGACACCACAAGTCCTGCAAGGGCCGTGTCCGATGGAACTGTGGCGACAACAGCAGAGCAGAATTTTGAGGTTAGGAATAACTGCTGCGCATCTGTGAAGAGTCGATAGCCGTTGGTGGGTGGACTGGGGCATGAGGCGGAGTCGTATTTGACAGCTGCCCTTCTATCTAGACCATATGCAAAATTCAGACCGGAGCCAAATGTCTCATTGCCGAGGAGGCCGAGGAAGGAGGCACTGCTCGCGAGCAAGAGGCCCGATATATGCGCCCCTTCTCCAAATATGGTCGAATTTAGAAACATGTTGCCGTCCATGCTGTCGTAGAGATGTTGCACATGGGTAACATTGCCAATGTCGCCCATGAGCGTGATATTAGAAGCAACGGGAGTAGCGAACGTAAATCCAGTGAGCCACAATGTTGCTACTGCTATAGCTCTCAGCGACTTCTTGATGCTTGGCATGCTGAGGTCTTTGAAATTGACAGGTAGATGATAGAAAGGTTGAAAAATGGAAGGAAGGTGAAAGAACTGGTTGAGTTATGTGTGAACGAGTTGTCTGTCAAGGAAATTCCAGAAGCTTGAATGATGTGACCACTGAACCTTATATACATCTTCTCGATGCTTGCACTATTATCCGGCTGCAAATTCAGGCCAGCTAGTAACATATCATACGATAGATGACTTTTTGGGTCACTAGCTTGCGTATACCCGCTCGAAGCTCCACCTTGAAAAACACAAATTATAAGATTGAAAATTTCAAGCGAGTGGTGTGCTATCTGACGCACCCATGTGTAGACGTCGGTGGAACTCGCCTCTCGTACCTCATGAGAGGGAGACTCTTTAGAGACGACCGAGACATTGCAAAATGTACGCTGGGGAGTAGAGTCTTCGTGAAAAGAGAATATCTGGTGATGCATTCGAGGAAACTTGACCGGTTGAGACGCGCATCTTTGGAGAGAAGTTGTACTTCAGACGAAAGGCGCGAGCTGAGGCTGAGGGGTGGATTTCACCTGTAGATTCGGATATTGGAAATGACAAGCAAGAGGCGGAAGAGAGTGACCTGTACAGCAGCGCGTCGAATAGAGAGGTCATTCATGTCATACGGGACGCTCCCGGCTAGTCGAGGGTCTTTTTGATCAGCGCCTACTACCTACCGGCCACACTGCTTTATTTCTTGATTCATATTTTGCCTTTCGTCCTTGTTGTCAGGGTGCAGAGTAGGTGCGGGGAGACTGAGTCGGTTCTCGTTACTGAGCTAGAGATTTCCTGAAAAAATACTTGACTGGCTCAGAATAGCTAGACCCTGCAAATGTGTTCCCTATTCGCAGGCAGGCTCCAGATTGAGAAAAGAGACGATGCCTTGCAGGAAGCTGCTGCGAGCCTGAAACAAAAGTGTGCAAAGCAAAGCACTGGTTCGACTCAAAGAGTAGGGTTCAGCTGAAGAAGATACTGCCAAATGTACTTGTCCAGTTATATGACGCACTTCAGGAAGTTGACATGTCCTCGAATTCAAAGGTCGGAAGTTAATGGCTCGGTCCAGACTGTGTTCGCTTGTAGTTCAAGATAGAGGAGCACACTTTCTTGAAAAATTCGACTGTAAGTACCTGTAAGGCACTCAAACCGAAATTTAAACCAAGCCATAAATTCGTCGGTCAAGCGTATATTATGAGAGCTCCCCAGGAGAAGTCTAAGTCACAATTCGGCATCTCCGACTCGGTGTCAATAGTCCTAGTCCAACGATCCGCCGCACAATACTTCTCCAGTTAGCCGATCTTCACGATGTTGGTGAACCTCTCAAAGTGGTAAATAAGCCGTGTGAGCTTGCGTGCCACCTCACGCGCTACATCGTTCTGGCTAAGCGATGCGGCTCTGTACAACGGTTAGCCATGTATGCTCTAATTGTGCGCGTATGCTTGTAGGTCGTTTAAGCTTTTGTTAAGTTTTTAATGGACGTTATGCTTGGTGACTCTTGTGTGACAGGTCGCAGCTCGGCTAAGCAGGCTTACAGTGTCTTAGAAGATAGAGTTTTCGCATGTAGGTATATATGTTTACTTCCAACTTATGGATCTTACGCGTCCTTCTCTATCGCATGAGACTAATTTGGGTGGAGAATGATGTTGGAGTCAAATATCGCGTGCCATTTACAGTGGATGGCCAGAAGTTTACGTATTCCGTGCCTACAACCCCATATATATGGTATCTCAGCTCTTTTGATTCGTTGAAGGACGATTCTATGCACAGATCTGTACGAATAGTTACGCTTGGGCCAACCTGCACGCATTAGTTCACTTACCTCCCACCCAGTGTCGTCCGTTCCTAACGGCTTTTATCTATGTGCAGCATTACCTTGTATATAAATACTTCATCTGCCTTCTCCCTCTCAACTATTACTGACTGCAGGACTCGGAAGGATCCAGCACCTATCTTCTAGTGACTCATTTTAACATACCGTCTACACTTCTCATTATTGCCTTATCCTTCCTACACCAACATATCAAATCCCGAAAATGAATCTGACTTCATTCATCTCCTCTCTTATCTCTGTCCCCTTCGCCGCGGCCATTTCCCCTAAGGAACTGTCTAAGAGTTGTGAATCCGGTGTTTCTAAGCCAGACCACATACGCTCCCCAAGCAATCCGGCCCTTTCGAAGGAGTGCAGACAGCAAGCACCAAGTTGGCTGGATATATGGAATGACCCTGCGAACCAAATAGATTTCATCTTACTAGGAGTATCACTTGTGGTGGTATTTCTTATTCTACTTGGAACAAAAGTTGCTGTGAAAGAGATCCGCGATTTGTGAGTCCCTTTAGTCCTCGGCTCTTTTCATAGTGACCTCAAGTATTAACAGACTTCATTTCTAGCATTACATTGAGAAAACATAGAGAAGGCAAAGTTAGACTCGAAGAGAAGAAAGGCTAAGCTTCTCTGAACTCTATTTTTTCACACTACATCATGCACGGTAAGTGTCAAAACACGGCCCTTAGTTAGAGGTGATTCGGCGATCAATCAACTCGGGGCAGCAAGGAAATTAATTCATGTGTAATTAGAATGACCTTTGTGTGGAGTCTTAATGAAAACAGTAGCTGCGAGAATTGTACATATGTAAAAAATATAAAGAGAATAATGTTCCGGAAAAGATCAAGGTCAAGAGTTCTTTTGGCCCCGACTTGCATCTGTTGCGGAACACCAATATAAAATCTAGGTTATGGCCTTTTTAATAATTTTTTTTTTTTCAAATGTGAAGGAATCTCTAAGAACATTTGATATTGTAACATTGACAACATTAACTACTAAGACAGCTATTGGGCTGTCTGTGAAGCATGTATACACTAGTATAGTAAGCGTTACTAGTACGTAGAGGCCCAAAATCTAGTAGTGGTGGTAGGTTTAGCTTAAACAGATGTACTATCATTAGTCACTCGCTCGCTGAATACTGCCAGATGTTTCCGCCTCTGGCATTTTGGGCCTCTAGATACTAAGTGGATAGCTGGAGTTGACCGAGACATTCCTTGAGTAGACTAAGCTTACAAGAAGCATATCCTATGCTCTAACAACCAAGAGTGGATTTGCGGAGCTTAAGCACATACGTATTAGACGCGTGGCGCGCTATTGATTGATTTAGTAATACGCGGTTCAGAGCCGCCCGCCACGAGCCCGATGTTGATGTAGGCAAATGCTTTCCCGAGGTTGGGCCATGTTGCTACTTGAGACCACGGTGTTGCTATCGCGCTTATGTCACACTGTGGCCTTGGGAGCCGCGCTACTGTAGCCTTTAATTGAGTGCTGTGTTGGCCTTGGGAGCCGCACTGTTGTGGCCTTGGCCGCTGTGCTACTGCGGCCTTCGAAGCTGTGCTACTGTATCAAATTTAGTGCTGCTGTAGTCTTAGGAACATGGTAATAACAGGTAAATTCAGGCAACACCAATTATTCTCTACGATTACACTATTCTATATATAACTCTACCAATATAGAAGCTATTATAATATAAATTAAATATAAACAAAATTTAACCTCTCTACTGTTGAGTTCTCGATTTTAAGGGCCCTACCTATAATATTGCAGATTATAAGGCTGCAGCTGTCAACTCGTCATCAGTGATATTCTCAGCCCGTGTACTAATGCTCACACTCGGGTCAAGAAGATCCAGCATGCTGATGTTGGCTCCTAGCGCTTGATGGAACCAATTGCGCAACTCAGCTGCGATCAAACTGTCTACACCTAGATCCGCTACCGACTTGGCTGGATCAATACTTTCCACATCAACAAACAACATCTCAGCCACCGCGTCAATGATAGCACTTTGCGCCAACGCCAGGGTGCGAGTACGTCCATCAGCTC
The DNA here is from genome assembly GCA_024752465.1 of Allantophomopsis lycopodina. Lineage (NCBI taxonomy): Eukaryota > Fungi > Ascomycota > Leotiomycetes > Phacidiales > Phacidiaceae > Allantophomopsis > Allantophomopsis lycopodina. The sequence goes on from CP103012.1 coordinate 9,588, forward strand.
CTTCCTTCACAGCTGTGTCAAATTCACGGCGTAGATGAGCGACGGTATTCTTTGGTCCCTCATCTAAAGAGCCCTGCAGATCGGCAGACAGCCGTTGCGCATCCGAGAAAGCGCGCATGATGAGCGAGATTCGCCCATCACTGTACCAGCGGGGTACGGCAGCGAACGAAGTCGCCTCGCTATCGGCCTCTTCGCGCTTCCTTGCCATCATGCCTGCTGGGTCCAAGTAGGTGTGCAAGTTGGCGGCGGAAAGTGGATCTTGCTGTTGACCGAACCATTGACCGGAACTTGGCTTGATAGCTGTCTTGTTGTTCAAGAATGCTGGCTCAAGAAGTGTCAAGAATTGGGATTCACCCAGCGTAAGTGTCTTGTTGCGCTCAAAAAGATCCACAGTGATGGCACTGGTGCCAACATTTGTAATCTCATGGATCAAGCTGAATGAGGCTGTCGACGCAGGCAAGCCCAGTTGACGGCGATATCGTGCGAATACATCCTGGAAATTATTGGCTGCGGCATATGCACCTTGCGTTGCAAATGCGTATACAGACAACGCCGAGGTGGTCATAACGAAAAAGTCAAGCGGCATCGATAGGGTTGCGTCATGCAAATTCTTGGTTCCCTCCACCTTAGCTGACAGACTCTCATTCCATTTTGAAGACGAAAGCTTGTCGAAGGTGAGGTCCTGGTATGAAACAGCAGTGTGCACGATACCCTTGATGGGACGAGACGAAGATATTTGTTCAATCACGCGCGCAACCTGGTCCTTGTCGGTAACATCACAAACAATGGATTCGACGTGAATATCGCGTTTGGCTAGTGATTCGACAAGTTGATTGGCTCCAGAGACGCTGGTGATGTGACGTCTCGAAAGAAGTGCCAAGTGCTTTGCGCCCCGATCACCCATCCATCGAATCAAGGACTGTCCTAGACCGCCCAGGGCCCCAGTGATGACATAGTAGGCTTCAGGGTCGAAACTGACGGTCGGGGGTGTAGGAATCATTCTGACTAGACTCTCTGGATTTGTAAAGGTTATAACAAGCTTGCCGATCATGTTGGAGAAATTACCCAATACCTGGGACAACTGAGCAACATCTGCTGTGGTACTTTGAATGGGCCCAATGAGTCCTTTACGGTAATAACTATCGACAGCCTGCATGAGCTCTTCACCAAGCAATGGGTCCGAGTCTAGAATGATTGAAGGGTCGATGGAGCAATGGGTAGCATTCTTTTGGAACAACTCCAAACTAATTGCTTGAGAATTTTGGACGTCAACTCGGCCTACGTCGATCAGGTGGCCCAGAGGTGCCAGCACTTGGATAGACGAGTATAGAAGTTCGCCCTGAGCAGTGCTGATGATTACATCAAACCCGCCCCTGCGCGTCAGTCCCGCAGCCTGCCGGAGACTTGACGCGCTGGACGCTGAGATGACATGCGAAGCTGATATAGCCACCTCGTCTACAAGGAATCTAGCTTGTTCAGGCGTCTCGACCATGGCAAAAACATCCGCTCCTTTTGCCTTTGCGAAAGATATTGATGCCAGTCCAATATCGTTCGCACCCGACTGAATGAGCACCGTCTGTCCTTTTCTAAGATGGGCGACGTGATCAAAGGCATAGATAGCGGTCATGTATGCCAATGGCATGGTAGCCATCTGTACTAAATCATCGCCTGGCTGAAGCTTGCTCGCAAAGGTAGCTGGTACGCGTGTGTAGTTGCCAAATTGGCCTTTTCCGAGACCATACACGCGATCGCCAATCTTCAAACCATCGACTCCGGTGCCAACCGCGGTGACGATGCCTGTATATTCAGAGGAAAAGTTGTTGTCGTCCAAGCGGCCAGACCAACGGTCCAGATCCCTCCAGTTCAGACCGACAGCTGCAACCTCCACATCGATAAAGCCTTGCGGTAGTGGTTGCAAGAGCTCTTTGTAGGACTTGAAGCACAAGGAGTTAAGTACACCGGGAGTCTCAAAGGCAGCGCGTACAGGACCTTGGGAGTTGAGTGGCAGAATCTCCGCTTTCGTGCTTTGGCTATCTATGCCGTGTTGTGAATGGAAGCCTGCATCGGCTACATGGCGACTGACCCACATGCAGCCATCTTGCCAAGAAAATTCACGATCCCTTGGATTGCCCTCTTCGTCGTCATTTGGAATGCCTTGAAGAAGTGCAAACTCCTGGTCGACTATGCAGCGAGCAAGATCTTTGCTTTCGTCATTTCCGATTTCGAAGTTCTCGGCGTCGATGTCGATGGACATGTATTGGCTCACGGGATTCTCGGTTTGAAGGACTCGGAGCAGGCCAGGAATCAACGCACCATCCGCATTACGTCCTTTGACTGTGCCAGAGCTCGTAATAGCAACCAAGCTCATTGCATTCCGTGCAATGTGTTGGAAGATCTTCAGTTCTTGCTCGCTGGCGTTGATCAAAAGATGCTTATCATCCAAAAGTACCACCACGCGCGATTCTGCGGCAACGTTGTCCAAGGCCTTTTCAAGTGGAATTACTCTTGCGGTCACTCCCCGTTGCTTCAATTCTTCAGAGATCTGATCGACAAGAGGCGGAGGCGTTCTGCTGCCATAGAGCACATGTACTGCGGCAGATTGAGGCTGCTTTACTTCCTCTGGACTAACTCTAGAAAGAAGTACCGAGGTGGTGTTGTGTGGTTCCGGAAGTTCGTCCAACACCACATCAAGCCCTGAGAATCCAGCTTTTCGCAATGATGAATCCCAAGAATCCAAGCTCTGGAAAGGAGCATCCACACGGCCATCAGGGACACCAGCCCAGTACCCTGTGAACGTACCCACAACCACACCAGGTACAATAAAGTTCTGGACACTCTCGACCAAGACAAGGCTGCCTCCAGGCTTGAGGAGCTTCCGGCAGTTTGACAGAGTGTTTTGCATATTCGAGGTGGCATGGAGGACCTGGCATGCAATGACAAGATCGTATTCCTGCTCGTATCCTTGCTCTAAGGGGTCCACCTCGGTGTCAAAGACGGAAAATTTCAAATCGCGCACATCGGCCATTGATTCACGCGCCGACGACAAGAAGCCTGCGGAAACGTCGGTGAAGGTGTAGTCCCGATAGGCTTTGATGCCGTTAGGGCCATTAAACGCCTTCATAGCAATGCGTGTCGCACCACCAGTACCGCCGCCAATCTCTAGAATGCGGAGGTTAGGATTGGAGTGGGCAAGGCCGTCCAAAACGTGGAACAGCTGCGGGTAGATACCAGTCATCATGAGACCAGATTGATAGAATGGTGTCAGTAGATCCTCGCTGATTATGACATCAACCCCTGTTCTGCGTTCATGGAGGATGTCGTCCATGTTGTCGTGTAGAAGCTTGGCAATCTTTACTTCTATAACATCGGGTGTTTGGTTGACCAACTCTTCAATCTTTTCGAGGAGGCGTCCTTCGCTTGCGAGACGTCTGGCCTCCTCCATGAACTCAGAATGATTATTTTGACCCTCCCTCTTGATCCAAGCTAAAAAGTTGCCCATATGACCGGAAGGCTTGAGTCCATCTTGCAGCTTCTCGAAAGTTTCATACATACTATATACCAGGAAGTGGGCTAGCTTTTTCATGATTCCCCATTGGGGAGTCATAGCGACGTTTTCTTTTGGTGGAGGGTACATCTGGCGAGCTTGGTGGTTGCTCAACGTGCGAATATCGGGCTTCCAAACAAGGCGCGTGAATGGACTACTGAAGATCTTGTCCGAGGACTTGGCTTCGCTGGAGTAGCTAATGCAGCGGAGGGTATCGACACTAAGAAGAACCTCTCCATTCGGTCCCAGCATTTGCAAATCAAGATAGGCACCGCGAATGCCACGTCTCTCTCCGCGAGCAATGACCGTGTATGCGTCCCCTGCTATGTCATTCCCGAGATACAAGTTAGAGAGCTGGACTGGCACGAACGCCGTGCTGGCTTCATCGGTCCGGCCTCCATGAGCAGCGATCAGTCCCAGTTGAATGGCGCCATCGAGAGAAGCAGGGTGCATGGGGTATTTCGATTCGCCTCCTTTGATGGTGCCCGCTGTCGTATTGAGGGCAACTTTGGCTACGGCCAGGTGTTTCTCTGGATGGGTGTGGATTTCGGAGAGGGGCTGGAAGGTTGGACCGTAACCAAGGCCAATAGCTGAGAACCTCTTGTACCAGGCCCGTGTATCGGCTCGACGTGGAAGAGAACTAGCAGTAGCTTTATCCATACCTTCGATGTCCTTAACATCAACATCCTCAACTTCGATCTTAACGTGACCAGTACTATGCTCTGACCATTCGTTTGACTCACGTCCCACGGAGCTGATGGAAAAGGTCGCCCACGCCGGTGAGTTGGCCGTCGCACTGTCGACAAGCTCCATGCTTGTCAAAATCTCGACACCGTAGTCATCTTCGGGAATCGTCAAGCTTTTCTTGATAGCTACATTACGTAGTGAGAAGCCCTTGATATTCAGCGGCTCTGGGAACTCATTGTATATGCGTGTAGCAGCTTCAACTGCCATAGCCATGTATCCGGCAGCCGGTAGAACCGCATCTATTTAAATGTAAGTCAATATGGATATTTCTCCTGAGCGAGAAAAACAACTCACCTGGCACTAAGCGATGATCGCCCAACCATGGCACGTCCTTTAGACGAAGTATATTGCGCCATTGTGGCCGCAGCTTTGCATTTCCAACGACTTTGGAGCCAAGTAGGTCGTGTCTGCGAATCGACCGGAATCGGTACTCTTTGCTTGCTCGGCTCTCATGGTAATTTAATCCTCCATATGTGTATTGGTATGGGGGGAGATCAATACTGGTGCAGCCGTGTTCCTGACTTTTACCGTTAACATTGTCGACAGCGTTAACAGCAGCAAGGTCTACGGTTGCATTTAAGCAGTATAAAGTCCCAGCAAGCTGCAGCAGAGATACTCGACTGTCTTCCTGTCGCTTGAGTGTTGAGGCATACGCGACGGTCTTACCCTCAGTCTTCAAGATCTGCTCCACAGGGCCTTTCAAGGCAGGATGAGGTCCAATTTCCACAATAGCATGGATCGGGACATCCTCCAAGCACACGAGGTTTGAGACCGCCGCTGAGAAAAGAACAGGAGACTCGAGGTTGGCTCTCCAGTATGAGGCCGGGTCATTGAGGTCGGCAGTACTCTTGTTGGGGGTGACAGATGAAGTCCATGGTACGTGCTGATACCGCTGTTGCTTATCGATTAGCCCAAGTTCTTGGATGTGTTTGATCCCCTCGGTGAGCATCTCGATATATTCATGGCCAAGAGAGACCATGTGATGCGAATGATAGGCATTGCCACCAGTTTTTAGTGTTCGGTTGAAGACCATATCTGCGGACATGGCTGCGGATATCTCATTGATAGCTGCGACTTCTCCCGACAGAGTGACGCTGCCCTGTGAATTTATCGCAGCCACCTTAACTTCGTCCTCTCGACCTTCTAAATACTTGGTTACCTGGTCTGGACCGAGACCCACAGCCAACATGGCACCTTTTTTCTTGTTTTTGGATACTGCTTGACCACGGAAGTATGCGGCTACGATGGCCTCGGCAGCTGTGATACGTCCTGAAGCGTACGCCGCCGCCATTTCACCCGACGAGTGTCCAGCGACGCCCGAAGGTCGGATAGACCATGAAGCGAGAAGGTCGACAAGACCAATCTGTACTGCTGTACATACGGCTTGAGAAACTTCAGCTTTCTGGACTAAAGACTCATCACAATTGCCAGAGAGGATATCGTAAAGTGACCATGAAGGAGTATTGGGTAGTGAACCAAGGACATAGTCAAGGTATTTGATGGCTGCCTGGAACACGCGATACTCGAATAATTCAGCACCCACTACACAATCACAGAGTCAGTAAGTATTGCCTATTTGGGGTATCTTTTGAGTTGGAATTTTTCTTAGGACAGTAACTTTGGAGGATTTCTTCTCGAAATACAATGTCTCAATTCATGAATCAACCCGATTAAGGAATGTTCCTTAAAATATAATGACTTACTAGCATGCCACTGCGCTCCTTGCCCTGTGAAAATGAAACCAAGGTTGCTAATCTGCAAAGGTGCTCTTATGAGCTTTCTATCACTCACGAGGCCTTGGGCGACATCGTCCTTATCTAAAATACGGAAAGATCGTTGCGCCAATCTCGAACGCCTGCTACCAAACGTATATGCGACGTCTGCTAATGAAAATTTGTCGATCACGTTGGACAATGCGTCGATGTTCAAATTGAGCGAGGGCTCATTGTGGGCTGAAAGAGCTAACAGTACTAATTGGCGTGTAGCCGCGGTGGATGTGGCAGTCAATATTGGACTCTCAATGACAGGACGGTGCTGTGTTGATTTTCCATTCTGGTGTCCATTTGCATGACCATTTCCATTTGTATAACCGTTGCCATTTGCATGGCCGTTTGTCGTACCGTTGGATTTGCTCTTGAAGATGCCAGGTGCTACATAGTCCGGAAGTACATTGTTGACATGGTCAATAATGCAATGGGCATTCGCTCCTCCATATCCGAACGAATTTATAGAAGCTCGCTGCAGTCTATTCTTTGGCCACGGAGTAACTTCCATCACAGGTTGGACCTTAGCGCTTTCGAAGTCGATGTTAGGGTTCAGCGTCTCGAGACCGTAAACAGGGGGAATAGCCCCGTTCTCAAGGGAAAGAACAACCTTCATAATTGATGCCAGGGCGCTGGAACCCTCACCATGACCTAAGTTGCTCTTGACAGAACCAACAAGCAAAGGATCTTCGGCAGATCTCTCCGGTGCGAAGACCCTCCCAACCGCAGCGACTTCAATAGGATCTCCGACATATGTGCCCGTTCCATGGCATTCAAAATAAGTTGTATCTGAGAAAGGAAGATCACCGGCGTTTCGGTAAGCTTCACGGATGACGGTTTCTTGGCCATTGGCGCTGGGCCGTGTAATTCCACCCGTCCGGCCATTGGAATTCATAGCGGTTCCCCTGATCATTGCTCGAATGGGTGATTTATCGGCAATGGCCACAGAAGTTCTTTTCAGATAGATGGCGCCATATCCCTCTCCACGGGCATAGCCTTGTGCTCTTGCGTCGAAGGTATGACACCTCGAAGATGCAGGAAGCGCGCCGAGTTTGTCGAGCGCAATGTGTACTCCGGGGTCCGCAATCCAGTTAGCGGATGCGACAATTGCTGAGTCACAGTCACCAGCGCGAATTGCGTTGACTGCCAGATGCAGGGCATACATGGATGATGAGCAAGCGGTGTCGATAGTAAGACTGGCGGTTGAGTCAGAATTTTTTCAAGAGACACAAAGACTGATTAATGGCGTACCTTGGTCCCTGAAGATTAAAAATGTAACTTATGCGGTTTGCAAGAATGCTAGTCCCAGCACCGACGAAGGCGTATGGTCTTGGGTTGTCCCAATCCCGCGATTGGATCATCCAGTGATCCAAACAGAAGTTTCCAACAAAAACTCCGGTGCGAGATCCAGAGACACTATCCCATGTCTCTCCGGCGTTCTCTATAGCTTCGTATGACACTTCGAGCAACTTACGTTGTGACGGATCCATAGTTTCTACTTCAAGAGCAGTCATTCCAAAAAAAGAATGGTCAAAAAGGCGGGCATCCTCCTTCGCAAGAAAAGCAACTTTCATTGCCACGGTCCCTGGGCGATCAGAGTTGGGATGATGAAAACCTGCAGTAGAGAATATTGGATTATCAAATTCCTTCCAGCCATCTACCTTATTCCGTAAGAATTCCCATAAGTCAGGGGCATTACGAACACCGCCAGGCCATCGGCATCCTGTTCGATCCTTTCAGCACTTTGCCTATCTGTAATTGTAACTGGAAAACTTACCCATGCCCACGATAGCCACCGGCTCGTGCTCATCACGCTGTGGAGAAGCCATAACCGAATTGAGTTCAGTTACAAAATTACGAAATGTTGAATAGTAGTGTTAGGTTGTCGCTATTTCACAGTATGTAACGAAGTCTGAATAGAGCGAAATAGCTCAGCTGGTCTTATATCTCATTTCATCAACCATGAGATACCTCATGATAGCTCATGTGTATCAGCATCGACAATTGACGCAATTTCTCGGCCGTTATCAAAACTCCTTGCACAATCAAGTCCGACTTAATCATCGGCCGGCATTCCCGTGCTGTCACTTCACATGCCCGATGTCAGCTCATATGCCCGATGTAAGCTAAACTCCTTGTTAGTATGTCTATTAAGTCAATCGCTTCCTTAGAGAGAGCTGGTGTGGGCCTTCATGATTCAAGCACAATTTGCCATCCGTTTTCAGCACCAAGATACTCATGCCGCCAACAAGAATATCACCCCCTTAAAAAATCGAGGCAAAATCATAACTATTCCCTCGTTTGATAATCTGCCATTTATGATATCTTTATGAAATTAATACTGAGACAGTATCACCGTCTCTTTTGCAGCGTTTGATTTATCAATACGTGTTAGATACGTGTTTAATCTCTTTCAGAAGCACACAAGCTCAGTTAACGTTAACACCATTGGCATTATTTTTGAAGAAAACTAATGGCTGAAAGATTCTCAAATGAGGTAATAAATTATTGATTCTTACACTAACTCATCAACACGCCATTAATATGGCTACTCAGTACAAATGGTTGTTATTGTAGCGGCGTCATAATAGTCACTCCAACACCGTAGCCCGCAGGGTAGACTAGTATTTCTCATGGCAGATCGTCTCCAACGCCTTCTAAGCACCGACAGCAACAGCCTTTCCAAAGAGCTTCTCCCGCTTCATGCACAACGCAGCGATCAACATGACGCCTCCGGCAACAGGTACCAGCACAAACGCCATCTGCATTGCCTTGGTAACGGCATCGATTGCTTCGGTCCGCAGCTCCCCTTCCAGAGTCTTGAACAAGGTGCTCTGTGCGCCTGCCACCGCGCCCCGAATCTCCTGATCCGAGAAGCCCTTGCCGGCTAGGACGGCCCTTAAGTTCTTGATAGACGTCGACTGGTAGATCTGCCCCGCGACGGCGAGTGCAATGACCTGGCCGCCGATCTGTGAGACGTTTTGCAAGCTGAGTGCGGCGCCCGTGTCCTCCGGCTTTGTCGTTAGTGTGGCAACTGTATAGCCGGTCACCATAGACAGACCGCTGCCAACGGCAACGAGTATCGTCAAGCCGTAGATAGTGCCCGCATTTGTACTGGGGCTGAGATAAACCATCAGCGGACCGCCACCGGCTACCAAGAAGACACCGGCTATAATGAAGAGAAGCATATAGACCTTGATAAGGTGGAGGAGGGATCCCGAAACGAGGTTCACCGTGATGGCGATGCAGATAAAGGGGAGCAGGCGGACGGCCGCCATAAGGGCTTTGTCATTATTAACGAACTGGAAGTAGATGGGGATATAATAGACGGTGACGAAAACTGTTGTGGTGCCGGCTGCTGTCACCACGTATAGGAGCACTTGCGTGCGATCGCGCAGCAGATGACCCGGGAATGCGCGCCGGGAGGGGGTGGTAAAGACAGCGAAGTACTGCTGCAAGACATAGAGGACCAGGACCACACCAAATACAATAAAGGTAGACATGGTGCGACCATCGTCCCATGGCCATTCGCCGCCAGCCATTGTGAGAGCCATGAGAAAGCTGACCCACATGCCGGCGCCAAGGATGAAGCCGACGAAGTCGATGCCAGCCAGTCGTTGTCGGATGCTAACACCTTGCATAGGATGGATAGCCGGAAGGTAGAGGAAGTAAGGCGGAGCCGAGATGGCACCAATGACTAGGTTGATATAGAAGGCCCAACGCCAGGTTGCTGATGACACGGAAAAGGCGCCGCCAATGACGGGTCCCAAAACACAGCCAAGGCCCCAGCATGCGCCGATGAGGGACATGTAAAAGCCACGTTCCTTCTCCTCAGTCATGACTGCAAAGTATTGCAGTGATCCGAGGTAAATACCGCTGCCTCCAGCGCCGGCAATGACACGACCAACAATCAGAGCGCTCATGGATGGAGCACCGCCGCAAAGAGCCGAGCCGGCCTCAAAGAGCACCACGGTCGAAATAAGCACCCATTTCATGTTGAAGGTGTTGTAAAGGGCGCCGAGCAAGAGAATTACACACACGGAACCCAATGGGAAACCGGCTCCAATCCAGGAGAGTTGCTCGACATGGCCAAAGGTGTCAATTACGGAGCCTTGGACATCTGCTGCGATTGTTGTATCGAGGCCGTAGAGGAAGCAAGTAATGTAGAGCGAAATGCAGATGATGAACCAGCGAAAGCCGTGTATCGTCCTTCCCTTTTCCTCGGGCTCTGTTCCGGAACCCTCCTGGGACACGTCCTGCTCAACCTTCTGTTCCTCAGTATCTCGACCGCTGTAGTTTGTACTGTTCTGGGTTGCAACATGGTCTGGGTGCCCGTCTGGTTGATTGAGCGACATGTTGTCAACTGGTGTTGACATTCTGGTAGTAGGTAGGGACTGACAATTGCTGAATATTTTGAACAAGTTCAATGGTTACGCAAGTTTGGGACTAGTCGGCGTTTTTATATCGTACACGGCTTTGGAAGGAAGATGTTAATATCCAGGTACATTGACAAGTAGAGAGTAAATTTGTAAGGTAGATATGTCAGAGCATGTGTTTCCTTGCTGAGCAAACAGATTGGGAAATACTGTGGAAAACAGAAATCTGTTATTGCTGAAAGCAGACAAAATTATCATTATCAGTCAACAAATTTAAATCACCATGTCCAGCAACGAAGTTTTTTATTGACCCAGCAGGTTACGGAGGTGTGTGGCATGTGTTATTTCTGACGCTAAGACGACCAGGGTAACAGGTTTAGAAAGTCAATATCTTCGATATATATAGTAGATATGGTAGTCGACTCTAAGCGTTTACAACTTTACGAAACTTAGAGATATTTTGCTAATTTTTAAGTCATTATAATATTTAGATTTGCCTCTACAAGGCAGTACAATTCTATAGTAGTCACCTCATATGTAGAGAGGATTTATGTAGATAGAGAAAACCGACTCCATGTACTCTTTTTACTGGATTATGCAATTCGATAAAACCCTTGCTCCAGTGTTATTATCTACTACAACAACAGTAATTTCTCGGTAGTATAGCACCTTTTATGCCCCCTCAAAAAGTCGTATATAGGGGGGAAATACTATTTTATTATTAAAAAGGACCCCTAATAATACCCGTTAAGAGTTCAATCACACGGGTTTTCATGCACTCACATGTGACTGAGCAATTACATATGCTGCATGCCTCCGTAGCAATGACTATATTGCCAAGCAACATAAAATTGATCGTCGTTATGATACAGGCATTATTCGTCGGGCTGGATTTGTAATGTTATTCAAAACGAGCTTCTTTCCAATTCAGTATGCAGTCGATTATTTTCGACCGACGATTTTCGGCCGAGGAACGTCGGCCGACGAGTTTCTACCGACGATTCACTGTAATTAACTCTTAGGTCACCTGTCATTATACCCTAGATACAGCTTTAAATCCAGTTGATCTTCAGGCTATGATTGGCTGGGTCGGGGGTAAAATAATAAAATAAGGTGATGTAAATTATAATCAATGCACTGTTTTATATAGAAATGTACTAATAACTCATTGACCATTGACAAGTGGCCTGGAAGGAGCCTTTTCCTCTACTGTATATGCGGACTTAAGTCATCTCGATTCAAATCAACCTTCAGACTCAAATTGGAAAAAGGCTTAACCGAATTGAATTGGATCGAAGTGGATTCAATTGAATCAAACTCACACGAAAGACTCCTAGCCAGCATCCTCACGAAGAGCGAAGCCGATATGAAGTCGGGACTTACGCCCCGGGTCGGCGGGCTTCATCGGTGGACTTCGTCAGCTTATTACAGTGTTGATCGTATAAGTTTAATCAAGGCCAATGAGATACATCATTTGGAGTTGGACTATTGCTGTCGACTCGGACTTCGGATCCAGTGAATCATTTCTTCAAGACAGCGTGATCTATGAGTTAAGAAACAAGCTTTAGAAAAGACTATATATTTAAATAACTATAATTACCGACCGCACCTTCAGTAATAGCAGCCGAAACAGCATTCTTTTCTCACACACCCTTAAAATTTAGATGCCCGAAGCTACATTCACACTATAGTTATATACAACTCCCCTTTCAACCCCGTCAATATGTCTCCCGAAAACACACTCTCTTCCAAACTCCGCGTCGTTGTTGTAGGTGGAGGTATCGCGGGCCTCTGCGTCGCCGCTTTCCTTCGGAAGTATCCTCAATATAGTATTACTGTATACGAGCGCCGGAGCGCAGACTTCTTGGAATCCGGCGCGGCGGCATTCGCGATGCGAACCAATGGCATCTCCATCGTGAAGCAGCTGGGAATCGATAGGGAGGAGATCACCGCCGTGATAGGGGCTGGTTACCGAACGTATAATATCCAAGAGGAGCCGATGAGCAAACGGGCATTGGGCGATGGGCCAAACGGGGAGGGTGCTTTGTGGTTTATATTCCGACAAGATTTTAAGAACGACTTGTTGCGGAGGGTTACGAGCAAGGAGGGCGAAGGGGAGCCGATCAAGGTGGTGTATAGTAGTAATATTGTGGATGTTAACACAGAAGCTGGAGTTGTTACGTTTGCGGACGGAACGTTTGTCGAGGCGGATTTGATTATTGGTAGGTAGAAAGTTGTAAAAGGGGGTAACCCTGAACAACTGACGAATAATCTCCCCCTCTAGGCGCCGACGGCATCCACTCCAAAGCCCGCTCAGCCATCGTCCCGCCTTTGCACCCAGGACCTGTATCCGCTGGGCTCGCATTATATCGCTTCATCCTCCCCATAGATGTTGTTAAGGACGCCGTCAAGCCTGATGAGTGGCCGGCCATGTATAACTACGACGAAGGCGCCTTCATAGCTATTATTGCCGCCGGCGACGAGGGCAACCGCAACATAGTTATGTACCCCTGCCGCGGATTTAAATATATGAACTTTGCCTGCGCGGTCCCAGACTCGGGTTTCAGGAATCCGGCCCAACTTGAGTATTCCTGGAACGCCAAGGAAAGCGTTGAGGAGATGGTGGAGAGAATCGCTGGGTTCCCCGAGTGGCTCAGACGAATTTTCAGGTAAGTGATCACAGTAGCACCAGGACTCTCCCAGCCACGCTTTATTAAACCAACTAAACCACCCAAACAGCCGCAACCCCCCTCAAGTCGAGCTTTTCCAAGTCCGCGACCAAGATCCCTTGCCTACGTACGTCAAGGGCCGGGCCGTGTTGATCGGCGATGCCGCCCATCCCATGGTGCCGTACCAGGGTCAGGGCGCCAATCAATCCCTCGAAGACGTGGAGGGCCTCAACGAGCTCCTTCGTGACGTCTCCGATCGTGACAGCATCCCCGACCGCCTGTGGCTCTGGGACAGCATTCGCCGACCACGGACGTCGGAGATTCAACTCGACTCTCGCAAGTCGCAAGCCAAGATTTCAACAAAGGATGCAAGCGATGCTATTCTGGCGGTGAAGCCGTTTGTGACTATGAAGGAGGCTATTGCGCAGTTACAGAAGGAGGCAGGCGGGGTATTGGGGGATAACATTGCGGTTTGAATGCCTAGTGGAATATGAAGTTGTTGTAAGGATCCGATTCCCTTGTTGCAAACAGAAGATGTGTAGACAAGGGCATGGGAACAATACCAAGTGTAGTTGCTTAAGTATGAATTAAAAGAGATTGTGCCTCCTGGCATCTGACTTACCTTTATCCATCAAATTACTTCTCCTAATAATATGTTATTCTAAACTTCTAATTCTTAATATTATTAAGTTTCTCAGTATAATACCCCTTTTCTTCTAAATTCTAAAATAATTGACTAAGGATTGAAATTTATCATTGGCGTGTTCCAACTACTCTGTAGCTCCTGCGTCGCATGCATCGAAATGAAATTATCATTTGAATCCAGATTCGACGAGCCCGGATCGAAAGACCGGCCCGTCATATCTGGCATAGTACTCATCGAAATCAAATCATCTAGTGAACACAAATCTGACGTCGCTCCCAGCTGGGCGCTTCCTATTCCTAAGATTTCCTGATTCTGGCCTACTAGAGACAGCTCGTCCATCTCTGTCCCTGTCATCGAAGCCACTTTGCTCAACAATCGTGCCAAAGTGTTTGCCCCGGCGTTAGCCATGTTACTTACCTCGGCGAGCATTCGTAGCCGATCCAGAGCGCCTTGGGCGGCATGTATGCACCCATGCCGCATGACATTGCCTATGCCCGCCCGCAGCGGATCTGTCTTGGCGTTAATAGCGTCTGGCGGAGAGTCATCGTGCTTATTTGCCGGAAATAGTGGATCCATGCATAGATATACGAGCAGCACCGCTGCTTCAAAAGTCCAATAGACGAGTCCTGCAAACCGTGTGTGGCAGCCCCCAAGCATATCATGCAGCTGCGTGACACCGTCCAAGGTGTGCAGCGCTGCGACGGCCAGGGCTTTCTTCTGTGAGCCTAGTAGCACGCGCTTGTACGCGGGTAGAACTTGGTCGTGAGGCCAGCGCAAGAGCAGAGGCCGAAAGTTCCAGCATAGCGAGTCGTAGATGGCGATGTGGAGGCGCTGGCGCTGTAGTGGTAGTTTCGGGAAGTTCTTGTCCCAAGCTTCATCGGGCTCTAGGGCGAAGGCGGGAGGGAGTTTGGCGAGATATTCGCGGCAAAACTTGTCGTAGCGATTTTCGGCGGCTATCATATCATCTTCGGCATTTTGTATAGGACCGATGCTGCGCCAGAAGTCGGCAAGGCTGGCTTGGAGGAGACGTTCGGAGAAGGAATCGAGAGCATCTCCGGAAGACTCGTCGCCGTCGCCTACACCTCTTAGATGCATTTGAGGCCAGTTTCCTTGGCTCAGACGTCCGTGGAGAAAGTCGGTGCGGTCAAGTTTGCTGGAGAGATGACTGTCCCAGATATAAAGGCTGCAGAACGCCCTATGTTCCATTTCTCTATGTGCTTCATCCAGGCCTGGCCTTGACCTCGCGGCTTCACTGTAAATACCGATGCTCTGCGCTACTCGAATCGCGCGGCTGAGAGTTTCCCCAAAAGCGTAGCACTTTTCTTCAAGCTGGCATTTTAAGCCAAAAAATGACAAATGCTGCACCCGAATTAACGAACCTCGACTGTCTAGAGCGCTGCTGATGGCTGCTAGACCATCAGCAGTTTCATCACACATGTTGCGTATATCAGCGAGTAATACCCCGCGTATCCTATCGAGGGTATAACTCGGAGACGGAAGAAATTGCGACGCATAAGAGCAGATGCGCAAGATGAGTACGGCAAACTCCACTTCCATTACGAGCGTCACCCGTTCCACCGTCCACCATTGCCGATATTTTGTGAGGAACCATGGAAGGTGTACCAACTGATCCATCCTGTCCGAACGTATAAGCTTTGGTCCTAAGCGAAGTTGTTCAACGACCAGCTGTAAAGGCTGACAAAGGGGATGACACGAACCAATTGACTTCTGTGACGAAGTATTGTATCAAAAAGTCCAATATCTGTCGGTTGGGCATCCGCTTAATATTTCGATGAACTTCGTCGGCAGCTTCGAGAGTGAGGGCCGGGAAGCTGCAGTGACGGCTATCTTCTTGCCCTAATCCCATCTGGAAACAACTCAGTATATTGTACCCGTCTACCTGTCTAGGTATGTTGCTACTACTATCACTTCCAATTGCGTGCTCTTGGATAGGAACTACCTTACTCACCCTTTGTAGTAGAGCCAATGTGTTGCTGGTACTGCCTTCGAAATAACCAAATGATTCGGCGAGTGATGAACCGGACAACAAGACAGTGGGTGCTGCGTGTGGAAAGCTTGTGCTCATTCTTCGCTCTTTATCGTTCCGTATCTCCTCTTTTCGAGGGTCAGGGGGAGTCAAAGGACCAGGCGTTTGGCTTGCTGTAGTCGAATGATAGACACATTCTTGCGAACATCGTCGCCGAACACAATGATTGCAAGGGTATTCGCGATTACACTGTTATGGCCAAGGTCATTAGCCTGACACTTCAAACTCTTTCGTTATCCAAGTGGAAACCTTTTGTTTTCTCGTGTAGCACGGTATACACGATGAAACAACTCGTTTTCGGCCAGAACTCATTTCCACAAAGGTCGTTGATAAAGAGCTTATCGAAGAAGGGGAATTATAGGGTTCAATCTCGAAGTTATCATAATAATTATCAATTCGCCACAACGTATTATAACAACTATCCTCCCCTGCCGGTTTGAATATGTTAAGGATGCGGCTGAGCTAAAGACGGGGAGCACGGGTCAGGAGCGCGTAGTAGGTTACAGATATGAGTGCTGTTAGATTGGGAATAAGCGTCTATTGATCACTGCGGCTGATCACGTAAGCTGTGCAGGGGTATATCGTCAATGCAAACGCGTTGTCGTATAAAATGTGGTGTGATTACCGCCTAAAGGATAAAGGTGGAAGACAGTGTTACATAGAGAATAATAATGCGACGATTTTGCAATTCTCTGAATAAACTGCCCACGTACTGCCTGAAGATAAGTAGACGGTAGGTATCTGCGGCACTTCTACACCCGAGTATCATTGGTAGGTAAGCTCGAGGGTATATTTATTTAGAGGTGCTAGGATTAAAATTGTAGCCGTTGCTTTGATACCTATATAGAAAGAATTAGTTTATTATTTATAGATAACTACTAGTATACAAAAGATAGTAATAGAGTTAAAAGATAAGATATAGTGTAAAGCTAGATAGATATTTAAGGCGAATACATGATGTTAATAGACTCAATTAGCCTAGGAAGCGCTGGGATAACTCTAGCTATATTTAATAAGTTATTCCATGCCCTTTTTAGGTTATTGTATATTGGGATATATATTCTTCCAAAGTGCATTTAAAGGTGATCCTCGAAATAGTATGGTAGGGAAAAGATATAGAAGACTGATTTTTAAGCCCGGCAGAAGTCGAGATCCGTTGCAGATGATGAGAGAGTTTCTTGGCCGGGATCCAAGAATCGACGCCTTTTATGGTGATATTAGTATTGCTGGAACAAATTGAGTTGGGTATAGAGCTTTATTAAGTTATGGCGGAGCTCCGTAGTATAGCTATGCAGATAGAGGTAGAGGTGAAAAGGCTGATACAGTGGTGCACATTTAGTCTCCATACAATTAAGCGAATATCTGTAGAGCCGTAAACATCCCCGCTTTCCACTTCATGATTATACTCTGATTATGGCGACAATAGGAGAGCGACATGGCTGAAGGCCATTATCAGAGCTCTCTCCAGCTACTTGTAATCAATTGATAGGATTGCGCATGTCTGGAATGAGTTATAGCGCGATAAGTTAACAGGTTGGCTTAGCTAGATTAACTGTTTAATATACAATTAAGAACGCGCTAGAAGACCTCAGGTCTTATCCCCTCAACTTAAGAGGTTAATCACCGAAACTTATAAGAGAAACCTAAAGATATTATACACTAAATTAATTAAGGAGACCTGCCTAGGTACCTACTACAATATAGTCTTAAAATACATAAAGATTATAAATGTATATAAGCAGAGGTGCCTTAAAAAACCTCTATTAACTTAAGCCAATGCTAATAGACAGCTTAATTAAGTATAAGAGTACATTTAAAGGATAAGAGTATAGTAGGTATATATCTAGTAAAATAGTGTCAACTTTTGGTTTTACTGACAATGTTGTGTGAATATCATAGTGTAATAGCAAAGCAATGTTTACTGCAAATAACCATGTTAAATTCATGTCCATTTGCCACAGCACTGAAGTGCAATTGGCGGAGCAATGATAACTCTATACATCTTCGCTATATGTTATGCGACTGATCAAGACGTAAGCGCGCAGACCAGCCAATTCAGTACATCATCCAACAAAACCTCACGAGCATGGAAGACAATAAAATCATTCTCTTTGATCTTCCTAGTATAGGCAAGAGCCATTGCTGGTCTTTGAATCCTTGGAAAGGTATATTTCGCCTGCTCTTCCTTGTCGCTTTTCACATTGTAACCCGCTAACAATTATTATAGCCCGCTTGGCTCTGAACTACAAAAATATACCATACGAAACACGATGGACGGAGTACCCGGAGATCGCGCCACTCTTTAAGTCGTTCGGAATCGTGCCAAACCCACCGGGTATCGCCGAGACTCCGTACTCAATTCCCGCGGTTCGTATGCCGGACGGGCGGTACATTATGGACTCGATGAAGATTGCGGAAACGCTGGAGGTACAGCAGCCGTTGCCTAGCTTGCAGCTGGCGAGCCCCCGCGTGAAGCAGACCCAGGAAGCGGTGCAGCTGATAGGGAAGTCTCTCACGCCCATTGCGAAGCCGCGAGTCCCCGAAATGGTGCTGAACCCCAGTAGCGCCGAATACTACCGACATACACGATCTCAGAGGTACGGGATGCCGTTGGAGGAGCTGTCGCAAAGTGAGTTGGCAGGGGAAGCGGCGTGGATGGGGGCCACCAAGGGATTGGTGCAGTTGCGGGGTATACTGACTGAGGACGAGGCGGGCCCGTATGTGATGGGGACAGAGCCTGGGTTCGCGGACTTCGTGCTCGCTGGGTTCTGGCGGTTTACGGAGATTCTAGATCGCGACGGGGATCTATTTGGACGGTTGATGAAGTATGATGAAAACTTTCCGAGGCACTTCGCTGCGTGCGAGAAGTGGTTGGTGAGGGATGATTAGAGGCTCATGAGTAGACGCTGTAAAAGAGAAAATGCTGTGGATATTGATGCTACCCGATATCAGGCTATGTCCAATACTTCAATGTGGATATGACGGCATGCAACGATCAATACTTTATGTGTAGACACAGGTTCTTCGGATTCAGATGAGCAACTTGGTACTTGATCTAAACGATCTTGATTTGTTTGCTGTATCCTGAGTACAGCGGCGTGTAGCACGATTGCAATCACCAAAAAGAATTGGTAGTTTCGAGGACTACCAATTCCGCCATAATTCAGAAAGACTGGAGAACAAATATATAGTTCTTAACTGTTAATAGAGATGATACCAAGTATAACGGATCAAAATCGTCAACTATTTCTGCCAGCGCCACTAGTAAATCACTAATAGATGTGATAGTCACTTACACCTTATCCTATGTATCCTTTATAAAGACACAGAATGGCACGCGTTGCAAATAATGTGGGGATAGGCAATCCAACGTGATCCATTAAATTCAAGGACGTTGATGATAAGATGAGCAGTGCACAGAGCATATGCTATCAATATGTGAAAGTTATAGTTATTCATTCCAGAAGTTAAAATCTACGTATAAGTACGCAAGTCTAACATCAACGGTCACTTAGGACTTGGATGATTGATTAGAAAACAGATTGATTGTAAGTGCCAACGTGTAATATTTCATATTTTCAGATAAAGCGTGCTAAGTAGCAAAATGAACACAATGATTCAGAGCTTCACTTCTGATCTTAGGGGTATGTCGGTAGGGCCTCTTTCATTGGGCTTGGAATCGTGAATAGTGGCGCATTAGAATGACCGTGGCCACTTGAATTCTATGTCCAATCTGCTACCCGGCATCTCCCACAGTAGAGTTGCAGTGGGTCAACCCTACAGGAAACCGGACTCAATAGCCAAATATAACTGCTAGAATGCGGTGTGCACCAAGCTAGAAACCGGCTGGCTCTGGTTTCTCGGCAGGGTAAGTTTATGCTGCTAAACCTCCAAAGGTCAGCACTTCTGTTCTCCGATTTTGACGTTCTTTATCATATAAGGACTATCTCCCAGTCTCTTCACAAGACGGCCTTGATAGCCAAAATTTCTTGTGCTAATGATGTACAACGTCAATCTGTTGACCAACGACAATGTTGTGGTGTCCTTCGGTCTTCTCTAAAATATTTTTCTGACTTTCGCTATCACTTGCCACGCTTGAACCAGGTCGACCTCCGCCATGAATTTCTGTTGTTGTCATGTTTGCGTAATTGCCGTTAACATCTTTGTTCAAAGTTCCTAGTTCGTAGCTTTTGTCAAAGGGCCTGTACGTTCGACGAGAGGAATTTGGAAAGGCGGATCCTGAAGTAGCGCGTGCAGTATTTGCTGGCATTGAGTTGTTTGTGGAACCTCCGAGATTGAACATGCGGCTGAACAAAGGTCTTAGCGTTGCTATGTTACCAACAAGCATGCCAATTCCATTTTCGGCATATCCCCAAAGTACGATGTTACCTAGACCATCTGCAAGGAGCATTTGTTAGTTTGCTACTACTCATTTTTGAAACAAGATTGTAAACTCTTACAAAGGTAATCACTCTGATTTGCATACAAGTTGATGGTATATTTCAAGCGTATACATGCACTGAGTGAGGCGCTATAGAAGTTAGCTATGCTATTAGGAAACATCACTTGCCTCACGGAACAACATACAAGATACCTAGACCCAGAATTCCACCAACGGAAATTTTAGCATTGCGATTGAGCTTTACATTCCATAACAAAGGAATAGGCCTAATGAGAGACGTGAATAAGCGTTATAGACTTTTATACTTATGGCTGTACTTACATTAAGGCAGTAAACCAGTCAGTGAAAATATTGACAGCAGTAGTGGCGTAGTAAATGGCTGCTAAGGACTTTGGGTTATTACAGTGTCCCCCCTCCGCCATAAGTACAGGATCCCACGCTGCACTAGATTTAAGTCAGCGTATATTATAAATCTCGTGTAATCAATTGCCACTTACGACACGGGATTGCACTGGAATATAATATAGAAAGCAGCGATCAGGTTCATGGTTGTAAGCATGCCCATAATAAGATATTGACTCCAGATGTAGGGCCGCCTATTTACAGCGATTCGTACAAGCATGAAGGAGATGCTCAGTTTGATCGGAATGATTGTCACACAATAGAAAACTTCGAAGAGAAAAAACCACTTGATAATGTTAGAATCGTCAGAACGGAAACAGAGGTGTCGCTAGTACGTACAAAGAGACCCAGCTCGAAATACTTTTCGTTACCCGGCTCCTTAAATCTGTAACTATGTACCCCAATACCCATGAACGAACTGACTAGACATGCGATAGCTAGTACGGCAAAAGGTACCTAATTGAACATTAGCAAATTCAGATACTTGTTTTTCTGAAATAGATGTGTGTATTTACTGCTGCTGCTGTCATAAGCCCTGCCATTAACATTAGCCGTGTCCTCCAAGAGCCATCACAATGGAAATCCACAGGTATCCAGGAATTGAGACAACATACAATCTTCTATACCCCAGTTTTTTCTTGTTATCCTCGTATAGGTGCGTAGTGCAAATGTGAGATATGCCAGAATTGTAACGGTAATGACAGTTCCTGCAATATGTGGAGCATCATCCTAAAGTTATGTTAGCAAATATCTTCCTAACAGAATATATTGATGAAGCCGCACAAGATAGATTGCCATCGCGACTGAATAAGATCCCACCACAGGATTGATGGCGAAGTTCTGTACGTATAAAGAGAGGATTGGCTAGCAGAAGCAATGCCGTTGAAATAGCAATTACTGGAATTCCAAAAACTCTGGGGAAACAACCTTTTAATCCAATTGCTACGGGATTACTAAATCTAAGTTTGGACTGATGTCTGGTACGATTTAGGGTGACAGGAAAAGCCCAATGTTAAAGTTAGTACTAACCTCTGGCCTTTCTTTACTGTCCCCCCCCCGGTATGATTGTTCACTGTAATAGTGTCACGCCCAAGGCAACGCTATCTCAACCCTATTAGCGAGTTGCCTCCCGGGCAGAAAACGTACACTTGACGAGCGTGACGAGTAAGAGGTAACAATTCTGCTTTGATAATCACTGTATCAAGCAGGCGGTGGAATTTCACAGATCCCGTTAGTTTTCAAGCGGGCATATATTAGATTCCAGCTAGACAATCATACCGGGGGGGGGACAGTAGTTGTCGCCGGATATGATCTAGCTATTACTCTAGGCTCACACATGCATGTGTAGAACCCTTAGAGCTAAACTTATTCCTGCAAACGATTATGCTTCCCTCAAATAGTTGTAACTCCAAATAATCCACTAATAAAATGAAAAGGGATAGATGGCGTTGAGGCAAGTACGAGAACAGATATAGAGAAGAGCCTCTGCTGCAAACAACTTAGCTTTAACTTTGAAGTCATCTTCGACATATATAGATCGGATCAGTTTGATAATTGGTTTATCAGTGTGACCTTTAATTGAAGCTGTAGGCATATTATTAAGTTTCTGCCCACACAACGAAGACCTCTTACTGCCAGGTCGAGCATAAATGCAAGCCCAAATGCCAAGGTGTTAGTTAATTCTGTCCCCCGACCTTCCACTGAAGTGGAATATAGTCAAGTAGTTAAGCGAACAAATGGCATTGTCGCCTTTTATAGTTCAACAAATGAGATACCAGAAATATATCACTAAAAAAGGTGACAGACACTAAAATAGGTGTCTGGGAGGTCGGGGGATAAACACTAGATCTAGACACTACTCATGACTCGAAAATGTCAAAAGGGGGGCCTGGCGGCACAAATTCACATTGTCCATCCAGATCGTTCTGAAATCTCCATGCACCAATGTGGATCAACTTTGAACGAGCTGAACAAGCTAATTTGCAACGTCTACAAGCAGTTCTTAGACTTTTCTTCCAAACAGAAACGGAAGAATGGAAATAGTCGAGCAAAAGGTTAATCATAAGGGTATGATCCTCAACATTGAACGAACCTCCATCCCCACACAACCGTAACTATACTATTAAATGAATAAACTGTCTATTATTCTTTCAGGGATGGACGGGTCGGGCTACTAGTGTATATAATATGCCAAGCTCCTACCTGGAGTGCGCTGTTTTACCTCCCAATTAAACTGGCAATTGAGGTGCAGTTCTAAGCTTCAATTGATATTAATTTCAAATTTAAGTGCGACTCCCAGCTTCAGAGCACTTCAAAATTGAAGTGCATTGCTGTTATATAACCTGCTGTTAAACACAAAAGCCCGCTGAATTATATACAGTAGGGCAGCAAGATCGCAACACAGTGGAGCAGGATATACATATAAGGAAGTCATATATATAGCGCAACGTAGAAAAATAGAATAGTCAAATAGCAGATGACAAGCCCACTTCTAGAACCCATAAGTATTACCTTCTCCCCATTGTAGTGTCAATGTGATAGCTGACATTGGGGAACTTTTACTAACGAATAAGCTTAACAACCAGACTTCTGGTAGTCGAGACCGTGCACAGAGCCAAGACCAAATTCAATAGTGCTTTGGGCTTAGCAGTAATATCTGAGCTCTCGTGCGCGATCTGCTGGGGAATATGTACGTATATTCTCCGACCTTCCAATGTGGAGTGGAACAGTATGTGGCTAAGCGAACGAATGGTATTGTCGCCTTTTGTAGTTCAACAAATAAAATATCAGAGATATATCACTAAAATAGGTGACAGCCACTAAAATAAGTGACGGGAAGGTCAGGGGGTATTAGTATTGCGTATCTGCACTGCCTCTTATCTGCGCACTCTCAGTGTATTTGGAGCTGTTAGGGGGTGTTATACTAACCTGGGAACCGGCTCTACTAAGGTAAGGCTCTACAGAACTAGAAAGAAGATGAAATCCACGGTGACAACGCGGGTGCTTATATCAGATCTATTTGATTGATGGTTCTTCAGATATATCTGTAATTAAGGTTGTTAGAGCAGTCATCGGAGATATGTTAGCATTGACAGTAAACCCTCACCCTGAGCAAATGCAACAGGACGACGCAGATTTTCAGTATTTCTCTTGAAAGAATGAAAAGCCTGCATTTGTATGAGCCACTGATGGTTTTCTTCAGCTTTAAAAGACATCATGCGAAGCTATCTCCGTGAAGAGCGTGGTTAGGAGTTAATTGGTGCTTGGAAAGTTAGTCTTCCCTGTATTTAGGTTGCACATCATGAATTTCTATTAATAGTTGATCATAATATGGAGAGTGGCGATCACGTGCATTCAGATGAGAATATCTAAGGTAAGATGAATACAATATAGACATGTGAATGTTCTAAGGTTGTATCAAGGCTACAATTCCTCCTGAACCAAAGTTTTGGCATCTGTTCTTTACAGCTTCACTTCAATATATCTGTACAGCAGCACATATTGATTAGAACTGGAGTATGTCGTTATTATCGCAACATAAAGGAGATTAGAATCTTTAATTTTCATATTTTTCGAATCAGTGGTGGTGAGATATTTCGCTCATGGTTGGTTCCTATTCCAATTTCAGGTTATACTCCCTTCTCCCCGTACACAAATTTCTTACAACAAACAAGGATGCTTGTCATGATTTGTAGGGGACGTACTTTTGTGGGTCACACTGACTCATTGTGATAAGGTGGAATAAAATGGTAAAATACACCATTAACAATGCTGGCGGTGAGAGCCGCAAGCCAGTGGATCCAATGGCCTCCCATAGCTTCTTTTGCCGCCATTAACCCGAAGCATCTAGCTGGATTTAGAGCTGGAGAAGAAAGAGACGATAATAATCAGCAATTTGTATGTTTGGGTCAATCGTAGCTTGTAGTCTTGACCAGGAGCATTGAGCACTGGCAAAGAGTCTCCAACGATCAAAGTATAGAAATGATTATAACTTACAAGCACCATACCATCCTTCCTTCACAAATCCGGTCGCAAAACTAGATAACCCAACGGTGAGGCCAACAAGAACAGGACTCAAGGCTGCTCCAAGAACCTGGCTTTGACGAGGATCAAGTCCAACGCCAAAGGAAACAAAAATCACAGCGAAAGCGGTACCGGTCTCTAGGACGTAAGCCTGACCATAGCTGATGAGTGAGGTGTTTATGGTGCAACCAGTGACAATACCCTAAGTAAACCAACAGACAATCACTGTTAGTTATGCGCCGATATGAATAGGATATGAAAATATTCCAGGGACTTTGTCCATGAATTGAAAAATGGAATCGAGCTATAACTACACACCGAAGCATAATAATCATCAGCGCCGAGGCCCAACTTCAAGATGAAAGCCCCACAAAGTCCACCAATGCATTGGCCGAGAATATAGAGGAGCGAACGAGGAAATGTTGATAGGCCAGCTGCAAATGTGGCCAGAGTGATAAAAGGATTTAGGTGACCACCAGATGCTGGCGCGGTCGTATAAATAAAAAGACTGATCGCTATCCAATTCGTAAGAGCGCCAATCAGAGGCACTGCCAGAGGATTTGCCTGGTGATACGGACTCAAAGCACATGCTATTAGGCCCACGGTAAAGACCAACATGGCGGTGCCTGATGCAATCTTAGAAAATCTAGTTCGGTATAGAAATACAATAGACTCGCCCGTGTATGAAGAAATTACTTACCCCAGCATTCTATGATGGCCGATTTCCAGATGATCAATTGATAGAAGCCATTGAGGTCCAACGCATCCTTCAAATTCCGCAAAGGAGCAGCATCAGGTGTCTTTTTTATCAAGTTTGAATTTGAGCTCGAAGGATTGGAGTTGTCGACGGTGAAGTCTTGATTGCCGCCAATGCGGCCGGCAAATGGCAGTGCCGGTATATTCACACCTGTATCCTTAGAAGGTAAGGCAAAACTCTGATTACCTCCAACGCGACCGGCGAAAGGTATAGAAGAGCCATTATCTTGAGAGAATTTATTCATTGCCATGTTTGTATGCTGTTGGGGGGGTCGGGGATGCATACGAACACGGCAGGCTTTCAAAATCCACAGGTTAACAATTTGGCTAGTAGTATGATCTGAAGGAACTACGACGAGCCTTTTATATGATCCATACCTCTGTATTAGCTACTTACACATTGTACAAGTTGTGTAAGTTCTCTCGGGTTTAAGGGGCTATAACCTTTCAAAGATAAAACAGGCTGAGGGTATGCAGATTCATTAATAAGCCAATGTCATCATCAGCATCTAGCGCTATTGAAATTCCGTTATCACGTAATATTACCAACCATGTTTAAGC
Organism: Allantophomopsis lycopodina; assembly: GCA_024752465.1. Classification (NCBI taxonomy): domain Eukaryota; kingdom Fungi; phylum Ascomycota; class Leotiomycetes; order Phacidiales; family Phacidiaceae; genus Allantophomopsis; species Allantophomopsis lycopodina. Next base: position 35,524 of record CP103012.1, read on the forward strand.
TTTATATAACGTTCTCGTAAGGAAGTAGAAGTAGTGTTTTTTTTTTTTTCTAGATAAACGTTTTGATCATCCCAAACATTTAGTTTGACATGTCGCACCATTGTCTGTAGCATGCTCAAGGACTGTGAGCGCTATTTCTATAGGACCAACCTCACTAAGTAACATACTTTAGGGTTCTATCTGCCATCAATATAAACTACCCCCACTAGTTTCCACCACCACCATTGCTATAACGCCTGGGGAGAACTGGTGTGATAGAACTAATAGATTAAATCCGCACAACTAGCTTGATGATTTCATCCGAAAGGGAATATTGACAGATAAATGTCCGACTTGAGATGAATATTTTGAAGGATATCACGGTAAAGATTCCTAGGCTGGAAAGGTATAATGATATAACGATTTATGTACGATCAAAGCAAAGATATCTGAGAATTATACGTGACGGGATTAACACAGAAGAACAGTTATCTCCCAGTACATAGTTCTGCTCGGGTGCAGCTGTTTTGGCAGCTAAGATGTTCTGGTGCAGCAATGCAAGAGAACTGTATGTAAATATGTGATTAAGAATTGGCAAAGAATTTTGTAGCCCATCTATATGTGCTGAGCATGCAGTGATTTCTCAAGGTACCTCCTTGATGCTGTTTTGAACTATGCGTAGAGACTTTGCACAGATCAAGGTAAGAGCAAGGTAAGAGCTATTTATCCCTGTTTTAGAATTAGGGCGCTTTGTCTCTGTCCAGTAGTTGTGTTTGAATTCCATATCTTGTATTCTGCATAGAGGTAACACTTTGCAAAGCTGTCATTCCCTAATATTTACTTAAAAAATTTGTCAAAATCAAATCCTTCTTCAGTACAACACATTCCATCACTAAATTTTCATAATGAGACTCAGTAGAAGGGAGTAGCTGTAGCATCCGCCTGACCCAGATTGCCTAGTTTCCAATTTCTCTCGACTGTACGGAGAGCAGAATAGTGATTGTAGGATGTATCGTCCGTTGTACCCTCCTGGCTAGTAGGCACTGCATCACCAAGCAGGATGGTAAAAACTTTGTTGGTAATCGAGTACGTCTCGCATTCATCAAACGCTATTATCATCAGTAAACATGTTTCTGGACAAAGATATCGAGTCTGGGCTTTCGAGACATACTCAGCTGTACTAGAGTGTTATTCATGAAGTTGGAATTGGTGAGGAGAGGGGAGAGGAAAGACCTCGCCCATTTTGCAGCAGTGGTGACCGAGGTATCATGGCCGTCGTTTGTCATGTTTGGAGTGATAAACATCCATTGGGGAAGCTTGTTGTTATCCAAATCTTCATAGAACATTGTCATGTTTTTTATTTTGGCCAGTCGATTATCAACGCTGGTCACGCTATCATAACTGACCAGAGGACTGTATCCATTTAGTAACCCACACTGAAAGCCCCAAAGAGGAAGATACATACTTATGTTTTCGTACATAATCATTGGCTCCAGTCTGCTGGTTGACATATGTCCCCTCGAACCCTGAATATGGACTGTCTTCACCATAGACCCCCCAACTAACTTTCTTATTATCAAGCAGATCTACAATCGTTCTGACAGAAGAATCGATACGCTGGAAACTATCATCTGAGATACCGTGTGTAGCACCACCCACGGCACCGACGTAATTCGGTTGTGAAGGATGTGTAAGGGAGAGGAAATTGGACAGAGTAATTCCTTGAGAGGCTATCCAGGCCATGTTCGCTTTTTCCATTAGTTTACTTCGGTTAGGATGCTTGAAGGTCTTACAATCATCAGCAGCAGTATCATAATCCGTGTTCTCGAGCCAGATCGTAACGAAGCGATCGAAAGTCTTGCCAGCTACATGGGAGGTAGGAGATAGGGTTTTGGCAGTTGCGCGGGCCTTGGCGACTGAAGCGGCGGCTGTGGCTGTATACTGAGTCTGGGCTGCGACGAGCGCAGCAACAAGCAGAAGGGTGAGAATTGAGGCGCGCATAATGGACTTGAGCGTGAATCCAGTGCAATGGCTCACATTTTGGAAAAGCATTTATATGAGGAGTAACGGAGTAGAAGAGTGAAGTTGTGGTTGAGAAGGCTAGACTTGCAGCGCTCGTCTCCGGTCTCCTCATGTGCCAGGTGGGCTCGCCATCGGGTCTGATTGACTGTTCATTCATAATATCTGTATCGTATTCTACCGCTATATACAGAGTGTATTGCATATGGTGTGGTAGCAGGTTCGTGGCGGGGTTGATATCGTGAATTTCGGGCTAACTACTCAAGGAAGGTTGAGGGAACAGGAAGGTATATTATACCGTATTTGGCTTTGTTTAGCATATTAAATGGCAATTCTGGAGCAAAATGTCATTGCTTCAGGCCTATTGGATTGGGTATATATGTAATATACCTTTGGGGTATTTGTCTGATTTATTTGAGTTTCCTCTTTGGTCTTTACCCTACTGCCCAAATGTATCTACCGCTGATTCATTCGATGCGGCAGTTGGCGCTGTTTGCCATCAGAACACATTGTAAATTTATTCCCCGCGTTGAACAGGGGCCTTGAGCTAGTACTATAGTGGCTGTTGGATAGTAGTGAAGACTCAAATATCTTGTATGTAGCTATGGCCAACTCAATGAACTACTCTTTGCACCAATGGGAAATGCCTCATTAGCTGTAATCCAAATATCCAATCGATAATTTTATGGGGTACGATGGCGTGGCCTATGCGTAGAAAGTCAAGTAGCCTGCGAGTGTGAAAAGTGGAGTTGCTGCAGTGCACAGTGCTCCCTCGTGCACCCTCACGTGTCTCTCAAAATCGTAAGAATGATTACGTTCGTTGGTACGTTGTTTACTGTAGTGCGGCTCCCATTACAGTGCGGCTCTCAATTCTTTGCATACTCTTGATGTGGGTTAGGGGCGGTAGTTAATTGAATTTGGCACATAGGGTAGGGAGCCAGTAAGGATTTTAGCGCATGCAACACTGAATTCTAAAACCACTGTTTGAAGTACCAGATAACGGAAATTCCAGCTATTAATCTACACAGCTAGCAAATACGCCTATATGCAGCACTGAATACCTCTTGCTCTATACATATGTATGCGTATGTGCGTGAGTGCAACTCACCGGGTATCTAGCTATTGCGATGATCCAATGTCGTCTTCTGCCTACGACGTAATACCAGAAACAGCCTATCGATGAGGCCGACCATGGTAAGGATTTATGGCAGTAATGTACTCGTCGTAGACCTCCAATTACTCGTAGTCAAGTGCTTAAAGATATCAAACGACGGGACCCAGAAGGATTGGGAAGCAGTCCCAGTAGTGTTGTTGGCAGAGCTATAAATCAACCGGACTCCTAGACCATCAATTTCGGGTGCAATACCTCTTTTTGGATGATTCGGTGACGGGTATGCGTATGCAACTATGTTGCACATCTACACGGCTACTCCGCCAGTGCACTGACATTGCGTTGAAAGAGCGCAATTCAATGAGGGAAATCAGTATCATATACTGTTAAAATATGCCAACATCAGTGAGGTTAGAGAGTTGGTGGTCTGACAATACCTCATTTGCTTGTTAGGCGAGTGCGCAAATGGAGCTAAACATCCCCTTTCGAAAATGCGCCTCCTAATATGCGTTCGCAAATGAGTGTGTATTAAATTATATTAGATTTCTTGATTTTCATATTCTCATGATATGGTAGGTTTCGGTTTCCCAGTCAAACCCCTCTGACCCAGCATCAACTTTCTTTAGCTGATGTCTAGGCATTGACATTCTATAAGTTCTTTGGGGTTGCTCCATCTCAAATCGCCCAAAAAGCTTGGACAATTCTTCACGACCTTTTCAACATCATTACAACCGAACAAGATACTCCACACTCGCTCAACACTGTAACCAAACAGGGGATGGGAAATGTCATCCACCTTTCCACTTGTTCCAGGCATCTTGTCCTTAAACTCATGACCCCATCCCACATCTGTTGTCAAAACATGCTGCATATCTTCCAACACTTTCGATGGAACAGATAGGATTCGTTTTCGTGACACTATGAACTGTGATTTGTATGTTAGGAGAACGGGTGTTGCCAGTGAACACGTGCTTTGTTCATATGCATCAATATTTTCGAAAAGATATGGTATTAAACCAGAATAGTCATGCCATTGATGTCGATCACGTGCATCGATGCATGAAGTAACCTCTGCTGCTGCGCCGAGAGACAGAAATCCTCGGCCGTGTGAAGGACGTGTATCGCTACCGAGAGGCATAAATCCCGTGTGGTGGGCGACGAAGCCATTACTTCCCGAGCACTTTGGAATGAAGTAACGGTCTAGTCGGTTGAAGAACCCAGCATTATTGTGGATAGCTGCTTGGGTGAAGAGCGTATGATCTGCACCTTGAGCTCCTTGAGTCATGAGGTGATGAAGGAATGTCTCGGTTTCTCGCCCACGATTTGGGATGTGCGAAATAAGAATTTGATCTTCTCGACCTTTCGAAAAGTTTATGTCCAGTGAGCCTTTGCAGTAAATGAAGATCCGCAATTGGATACCACGCTCTTCAAACATGGTCCATAGTCCATCAAGTAATGTGTCGAGTTCGCTTGTAGGTTCGTCGTAGTGCGCGATCACAACGTCAACTGTTGTCTCACAGTGAGCTTCCTTTAGGATGATTGCGTGATCTGGCACCTCAAGCACCTGCATACTGGGATAAATTACTAGCCAGCATATTACCACAGAGGTTGCGATCATCAGGAGTTTTGTGAGTTTCCTTCGTACTCTGGGACAACGGTCTGGTAGGTGATCCGACAAAAGGTTCAGACCTTTCTTGTAACCATCAATGGGAATGCTGACCAGAAGAAACTCCATTATCCATTCCAATCTTAACAAATATCCGCTGTAGACAGCATCAAATGCGAGGGACACGAAGGATGAAATCGCAATCAATCTCCATGTCCTGTGAGCGAGACTTTCTGCTTGAGGTTTGTCAAGAGTATCCCGGTATGAGTGCAAGCAGTGTTCAAGGTAAACATCGATCCCTGATGACGTTACCACAACAGCAATCAAAACGAATGAGACTGTATATATGTTCTCCTGAAGATCTATGAACGACCCGGGAAGCGATTCCCACGAGTACCCAATCAACGTTACTGAAAATGCTGATATTCCTGCAATGATTTCGGCGTGCACTGGATGAAGTCTTGCTGAAACTGATAGGCTTACATCTTCCCAATTGGAAGCCATCCTCAGATATAACCCCTGAAGCAAAAAGGCGGCAGGAGTGAGAATAATGCCAGCCGGACTGATAGATTCGCTTGTGAACAGATTCAAGAGTGTCCAGATGCCAACGCATGTAAGGAATATCTCGTAAGAATGTAGGGTGTCTGGGCGGCCGAACAGTGTAAACTTGTTTTCTGCAAGAGATAGAACGATGTTTGTTAGTGGCTAATTTATTGTCAGCGTCATTGTAATTCACAGAAGAGTGTCATTTCAGCGTACTGCACCAAGAAGCACTGCTGCTAAACTCGACTGATGCATAATGGCCTGAAGTAAGAACAACTTTGCAAGAGCAGAATAGCAAGAGCCTTCTATCTTGTATCGAAGCTGTGACCATGTTGAGGGACTTCCATTACGACGAGTAGTTGCCATCAAGAGTGTCCTTAGTATTTGATATAGCTGTACTGTCGTTACTGCTGTAGTATAGGTTAATAAATAAATAGTCAACTTTAGTCAAGTGAATTTGCATACGATAGTCTACTTTTGTCAGTATGATTCTAGATGGTATTGCTAAACACTTACGATATTGCCTCTCTTTGATAAGGCTCTGCGCGCCCAAGTAAAACCCCGATATACATAATAATAAAACCAGTTCTTTCACCATGTGGTGACAACTTTTTAGATCTAGTATGGAAAACATGTTGATTTTCGATAGTCTCCTGCTATCATGGGCGGGATTTCATGCCTTCAACCTGACTGACCACTTATAATAAATATCGTAGAAATTGTAGACTGCAAGAGAAGGGACTTTTCACAACATGAGATTATTTGTTTCGAGAATTACGTCTACGCTAGTTTACGTAGCAGAAAATCCCCCCCATTCTTTCTTTCTCTCTACCTTGACCCAGAGTTTGTTGGATACGATATGTGATCCAAACAAGTGGAGCTTTAAGAGATACTCCACCGACATTGCCTCGTTAATTCTACATTCGAATAACATACAATGACCCTAACTAAATCGCCAACATCAATTTACAGACCTAAGAACAAGAACAGCAACTTCCTTGTAACACTGCCTTCTCTCAAACACGCGATCATATTTACCGCACATCACAGTTTGAAGTTCCAACCTCTACGACACCCTAAGGGGCAGCGTTCCTTGCATTGAAAGCAGCAACAAACGCAGGATTGCTAATTCGGGTAATAGCAGAACACAGCCTCGCCTCAAACTTCCTCGAAGATTATTGTGGATTGTGTACGTATGTACATGTAGTGTCTTCAGATGGTCAGCCTTGTATAGTAGTATGTACATATTTAGGCTGCCACATATTATTTAGTTTCTTGGCATCACCGCCCTTAAAATTCATCTTCTTTCAACTACATATTACTGTCCCCCCCCCGGTATGATTGTCTAGCTGGAATCTAATATATGCCCGCTTGAAAACTAACGGGATCTGTGAAATTCCACCGCCTGCTTGATACAGTGATTATCAAAGCAGAATTGTTACCTCTTACTCGTCACGCTCGTCAAGTGTACGTTTTCTGCCCGGGAGGCAACTCGCTAATAGGGTTGAGATAGCGTTGCCTTGGGCGTGACACTATTACAGTGAACAATCATACCGGGGGGGGGACAGTAACTGCTGCCTGTTTGCTGCACGATCAGCATGTATGTATGTACACTGTATGACATCCCAACGTGGCTAATCTAGCTAAATCATAGACTTTATGCTAACCTTGGAAGCGATCACCGTCAGAGTGGATCACGACTTGGACCGCTACCGACGATTAACATCCAAAAAATCCTACATGACAACAGCGCCACTATAGTGGAACTCTTAAGGTTGGAATGATGGTAAAAGAAAAGTAATCTTCAATGTAACACAGTATCGTAAAATACAATCATGGGACAATAAAATACAAGATATTATAGCACAACGTGCAAAATGGCATTTAGATACTACCACCCGAGCCAATGTAGGATACCTCATTGAGCATAAGCTCAAAACAGAGTCACTGTTTCCCGAGAGTTTAGTCCGCTTAGAAAAAGCTTGGCCGGATATTAGCTATATGCTAAGAGGATGGCTCGCAACCCCTGTATCAGTCACAAGCTCGCTCTGTGGTAAATCAAAGGCAGAGAATTGAACTCTGGCACGACTTTTGGAGTTTTGATCCCACATCTGGTATGCAGGGTGCAGAGCAGTGGATCTAGGCCCCGCATTTGTACTGCCAAATAGGAAATGAGCCTCGGAGCTTGAATTCAGAAAGGTGGAACAACATCTCTTTACGTACTTTGGTGCTTTGTTCTACGTAAGAATCCTAACCCCCAACCTTCCACTATGGAGTGGAATAGTAAGTGATTAAGCGAGCAAATGGTATTGTCGCCTTTTGTAGTTCAGCAAATGAAATATCAGAAGTATACCACCAAAAATGTGATAGCCACAAGGTCGGGGGATAGTACTCCGCAGAAACTCCCGTAGGATCTGCAGTATAGCATCAACTTAGAAAAGAAAGCTGCCACAAATATCTAGAAATAGGCCAGGTAAACTCTACATGAGAGAGAGAGAAATGGAATGATAGGTAGTTATAATACCGGCATTACACTTAACCACATTACAGCCCAGTTCTAGTAAGGAAATTTCCGCACCCACTACAGCATTTCAACCGAAGTCTAGCCTGGCATTGATCCAGGTGCGCGTAGTGAGTCCCTTAGCGTCGGAAGAAACCCCTAGTCCCTTCGCGAAGCATTTGACATTACGTAGTACATGAAAGTTATCATAGCCTTCACAATACCATAAATATCATCGTTTCCACCCTTTAAGGAGGCCTGCCTTCACATTGCAGAAAATATCAATAGCTGCTCTGCAGTGAAGCTTCATAGTTGTATGAGAAGGATACGGAGGAACTAAGTGAAAGGAGTGGTAGACTAGCCAGGTCATCCATGGCGCTGTCGACCTACTTTGTGTTAGCAGCTTCGAATCAGCTTAGCCTGTCTCAGCTCAATGCTCGATCGATTAAGTATTTTTGACTGCTCAAATCTATAAGTTATGCCTACTCGATCATATATAAGATGAAAGAGAGAAAACTGAGCCTTTCAAGATCCTTCTCCAAGCTTTTTATTAAAGCTTGACATTGTTATTACCCCTCCAACCTTCCAATGCAGTAAAAATCTATGAAAGTCTGCCTTGATGAGAATGCGCCCCTCCTGGTACAGATCAAATTATTTTGATATCTAAAGTATATTGTACGGTACGATCTCTTGAAAAATGATGTCAAACAATTTATTGTAAAAGCTAGAGTCTCTCTAGCAATACGTGGGTTGGGCTGCTGATTAGTACCATTTAGCTCTTAAATTTAAATTTCAGCCTTGTTACATGCCTCCTACTGTATTGTTTATCATAAAAAACGGATTTGTGTAGAAAACCATTTCTTGAGCATATTCAAGAGCAATATAAACCAATTATATTTGTTGAGAACCCCTCCTTCAATAGTCAACTAATCTTACCCACTTTTTCTAATTCTAACTAATGATACTTCAATGAACTCTTCTCACAAACTTTAAGTTCCACAGTCCGTATAAAACCATCCTTTGTAAATATAGAAGTCAATCGAGGATCTCTTACTATATTATTGAACCCAAATATCAGTCGGAAATGGAAATAAAATATATCAAGTGTAATTGACCAAACTGAAGACTAAGCTCTGTCATTTCTGCTATAAACATTCATCTTTTCAAAGTCTTCTATTTCACAAACAACTAGCTCACCAATTATAGGAGTTCAGTTGTCTATTTATCCTTCCTAGTGTCCTCTACTAAATTGGGGAATACCTTTTGTAGTGCGCTGGTTTTTACAGACTGTTTTAATCTATATCACGTTCTCTATCCAATCACACCGCAACACCACTTTGAGGGTGACATCAAACATCAAGAATGGAAGTGTTTGTAGATTCAAATATAGCCGGTATTGTGGTAATAAAGGCGTGTTGACATCTATTTGGAGTAAAACAGTATTTAATCTTCAGGAGATATGGCATATGCGAGGGCAAAATGCACTCCCAATCCGGATGTGGAGTGCAGCACAATTGAAATAGCTACTTGGAATCAAAAACTAGAAGCAGTTTGAGTTGAACTAAATAACTGAAGATATCTTCTCTTGAGTAATTGAAATCAATGAGATTCTTCTCATACAAGTCATGAGCCCAGTTCCACGTGATATATCATGCCTTGCAGCCCAGGCCGATAATGCTTGCCTCCTATGGTGTGGGGTGATAACTTTGGGTTAGTATTAGCAGATCGAGATAAGCAGCGCCACGCTATCACCCACTATCGGCATTGAAAATTACTTAATGATGAAAGCTTATATTAATCTCAAAGTCATTATACAACATATTATCATACATGATATACATCTCCACAGCCTATACGCATCAATGCCTATATCTAAGTATCTAAGTATTGACCTTAACCCACGTATTTCTGTAGTGTACATGCACCACATGGAACATGTAAACCATATGTTGATTAGACACTTTACTGCATAGCATCGCAAAACGCACATTGGACGAGGCCTACCACACGTCATTGATAGCATGCGGGTGATAGTGAACTTTGCCAAGAGATATGACTGCTATCAACGCGAGAGTGGGAGAACCAGCCAAAGTGATCGACAATGTATTGGAAGCTTAAGGTCGCCACGTGGAATGGTACGATGGTATTTAATGTTCATCTCCTGCCATCTATTCTCTGTAGTTGGGCTTGTATTCTCCTCCATCATTGAATAGTCGCAACTGCAATGGATATCCCCACCGAGAAGCATTCGCCTGTAGAGACAGATATTGAGAAGAATGACTTGAGTCTCCATCCAAACAAGACAATTGAAGTTGGCGATGCGCCGTCCATTATTCTGAAGCATGCAGATCGCAATGATGCCGATACAGCGCTCATGGCATTTAAGGGCCATGAGGGAGAAACAATTATTATGACTGCAGAGATGGAGAAGAAGCTGTTACGAAAGATTGATTGGAATATCATGCCGGTAAGTCTCAGCGATACAAATAATTTCATTTCCATATTAATGCCAATCTAAGATGCTCTGTGTTGTGTACGGACTCAACTACCTCGATAAGACAACATTGTCCTACGCTTCGATTATGGGATTAAAAACATCTTTAAATCTCAAGGGGGATGACTATCAGTGGCTCGGTATGAGATGAGATACAACACCCGACCATTTAACACACTAATAAATACAGGCTCAATGTTCTATATCGGTTACATCGCTTTTGAATATCCCACGAATCGTCTCCTTCAGCGTCTTCCCCTCGCGAAATGGTCTTCATTCAATATCATAATGTGGGGCGCCACTCTTTGCTGTATGGCAGCGACCTCGAACTATGCTGGTGCAGTAGCCGTACGATTTTTCCTCGGAGTATTTGAAGCAGCTGTGACACCCGGCTTTGCACTATTCACGTCTCAATGGTACACGGTCAGCGAACAAGGCACTCGAACTGCAATCTGGTTCTCCTTCAATGGCTTTGCACAAATTATCGGTGGCCTGGTTGCATACGGTATCAGTGTTGGTGTCAAAGCGCATGGTGCAGCTATTCCTGGCTGGAAGATTGTGTTCCTGGCGATTGGTCTCTTGACCGTCACTATTGGAATAATATTCTTGTTCGTTATGCCAGATAATCAAATGAATGCAAGATTCTTGACGCCGCAGGAGAGACTCATGGCGTTAGAGCGCATCAGAGTCAATAAACAGGGAGTAGGAAACAGACACTGGAAAATGTACCAGTTCAAGGAGGCTTTGATGGATCCAATCACATGGGCTATTTTCTTCTACGCCCTCGCCGCGGATATCCCCAACGGTGGAATCAGCAATTTCTTCAGTCAACTTATCACCAGTTTTGGTTATACAGCAGATCAATCGCTTCTTTATGGTACGCCCGGTGGAGCTGTTGAAGTTGTCTCCTTGATTGTCGTTGGATATCTGGGCGACAAGTACAAAAACAGAATCCTCATGTCGATGTCTGGCCTTGTTATTGCTCTCCTTGGAGTAATCCTCATCGTCGCCCTCCCATTATCCAATGATTCCGGTAGACTCGCAGGCTACTACATGACCCAAGCTTCACCAACACCATTCGTTGCATTGCTTTCCCTTATCTCTTCTAACATTGCTGGATACACTAAGAAGACGACCGTGGCAGCACTCTACCTCATTGCCTACTGTGCTGGAAACATCATTGGACCACAAACTTTCCGTCCGAAAGATGCGCCAAGATACAGACCGGCTGAGATTACGATTATTGCCTGCTACGCTGTATGCTTGCTGGACCTAGTATTCATTTATTGGTATACCAAGAGGAGGAATGCGCAGAAGGCTGCGATTAGAGCTATGCCAGGATATGCTAAGCTGGAAGCTCAAGAGTTCTTGGATCTCACCGATGGAGAAAACCCAGAGTTTGTGTATAGTTTGTAGATCAACGGAGTAAGATGGGGGTTTGAAGGGAAGATAAATACTTCTATGCTAATGTAGCTCGGGCTGTATAGCATTTCAGATATCATCAACGAATTAATGAGTACTTTCACAGAGCTTCCACGTAACTATCTTTGAGTGTTGAGTGTTTCGCGATATAAGTAAGGCGCATCTAGTGAAGCTCTGCAAAGACAACGTTAGTCAAGAGCGTACGAAGAAATGCAGGCTTTTCAAATCATCGTCAGAAGCTCGATGACATACCAAGCCCACATCATCAGTTCACATCATCCTAAGAAACATCTAGTCACAACGAGTTGGTGGGCGTAAAGACATATCACACAATCTTAGCAGCTTCTTGTTTATAGATTGTGTCAAATCATTGTTCAATTCACAAGGCTATCATCTCTCATCTATTATACAAATACATACAATCGCGCCTCCATCACGATGGCCTTCCTATGTCCAAACAAAAAGCCAATGTGTAACGCAACGCAATGCCAGATCAAAGCAGATCATTGAAGGGCAGAAAATATACACAAATATTCAACAAAGCTGCGCAGAGTACCACCCACCCATAATGAAGCTCCTAAAAGAGAAATGAATTTGGAAATGGTATCAAAAAGTCAAGAAATTTAACCTTATAGCTTCTCAGATGATACGAGAGAATAGAAGGTCGTGAAGAATGAATAAATAGGACAATGGTCCAAAGATGGGCCAAAGTAGTGCAATCCTAGCCTCGAGGTCGCAAAAGACGCAGTCTAAGCAGCAGCCTTCTTTCTTCTGCCCAAGAATCTAGCAGACCATCCCATTGGCTTCTCCTCTTCCTCATCAACGAATCTTCGCGTAGGTGGCATTGGTGGCGGTTCTGAGTCGCGGAAGAAGTCTGCAAGATCTGATGTAGCGGTTTTCTTGCCAGCAGGTAATCTGGCACCCTCCATCTGCTTCCCGTAGTTGGATTGTGGGACCTTTGGTGCTGTTCTGGGCTGATAACCGTTTGAGATGCTACCCTTTCGGCCGGGATTGGTTATCGTGCCGTTTGCATAGGTTGTAGGAATGCGTGGAACCGGTTCATTTGTGCTGATTGAGGGACTGCGGAAACGGGACATGAGTGATGGAGCGGAGGCCTTCTTCTTGAGATCATTGCGGTTGGTCTCGTCGAAGATAGATGTGGTTCTAGGAGCCTCTTGAGGTGGGGGTGGAACGTTGTTCAAGAAATCAATCAATGATTCTTCTTGGCGCTTGGGTTTTGGTGGTGGTGCTATTGGCTCATCATTGAATAAGTCATCGTCATCCTCTTCGTCACTGAAATCAATGGCGTAGGGGTCCTTGACTCTTCGGGTCTTCCTCTTAGGCATCATATCCTCTTCATCAAAGTCCATCATTGGTGGAGGGGCAGCGGGTTTCTTGTTAATCAAAGCAGTGTTCGAACTGATTGTGTTTTGCGAGAAGGTTGTTGAAGCTTGGCTGTTCCTCCCTGGCTCGCCGTGAGTTTCCGTTTGTTGAACAGCAGGAGCGGCTGTAGTTAATTGATCAGAATCCATGGTTGTACGGAACGGTGCAACACTCCTTGGAATTCTTGGGTTGTCTGATGAAGGGCCTTGACGAATGAAGTCGATCAGATCGGAAGAATTGTCTCCAAATGGCACAACAGCCTCGCGGGCTTGCAGTCTAGCCCTAGTTGCAGAAGACATGGATCGCTTTGGCAAGACTGGCTGAGCCCCTGGCTTAGCCAAAGAAGCGCTGGCATTTCGGGTGGATCCGTTTGAACCTTTGTGACTTTGTGCGGTACTTGGAGCAGATCTTGGTGGGATAGACTCCAAGGAAGCTCCAGGAGGACCGGTAGATCTGATAAACTCTGCAAAATCTCCAATAGAATCTCTGTCAACCCGAGCATCTCTTGCCTGCGCTGCATTTTTGCGGCTTCGATTGCTCTGTGTTGTTGTTGGCCGTTTAGATTCGCTTGGTGGGTTCGAGTACAATCCAGTTTGCTTGTTGATACCAGTCCTTGACTCGCTTCGAGATTCACTTCTTGATCGACGGGAGTGGATAGTTTTTGGTGAGTTGTTTCCAGCAGCAGCATCAGGTCCCTGAAAAATTAGTGAATTTCTACGGTTAGGAATATTAGAGCTCACCTCAATCTCGCGCATACTCTGCGGGGTCAAAGTGTACTGAATTGTTTCATCACTTCGGATTAATTGCTCGAAACTCTTACCCTTGTCATCGCCTCGACCCGGCATGCTGTCCTCAGAAGTACGGACAGGCTTAAGTTTGTGCGACGAAGTCGAGGAGGTAGACTTGTGTATGGAACGAGATTTGCTGGGGGTTGGAGAGCTTTCATTTCTCTTTTCAGTGATGTTGCTTCTTGAGCGATGCTGTAATTCTGGACGTTTCTCAAGACCCTCCTCATCTTCTTCAGGGATATCCGATGTGCCTTCTGTAATTTCACGCAAGGGAGCGAGTGGTGCAGCGACAGGGGCGACATATGGCGCAGACTTCATGGATGAGATGGAAACCTCGCGATTGTTTCTGGCGGTTGGAGCTGCAGCTAAAACAAAAGGTTTATCCGACTCGGTGGCTGTGGGTTTCTGAGCCATTTCCACCCCTTGCGTCGATCCAGCCTTGTCACTCGAATCCGACTCAGCATCATGATATTCTTCCTTTTCCTCCGCAATTGAACCCGCATTGACGCTCAAGCCCGACGAAGTTCGCATTAGTGGGCTCTGGCGGCCACGCGTGATTGGGCTCGTGTTGGGTTGCAGCTCGTTTGAGACCAAAACGGAGTGAGCACTGGGCGTTCGAGACAAGCGATTATCACCATCCACAGAACCTTGTCGTGATGGTCCAGGACTGCGTGGAGAGGACACGTCGATGAGTCGCAACGAATGTACACTCGGAGAACGGATACTTGGATTTGGGGACGGGATCATGTTTGGAGAACTTGGACCAATTGAGACGCGAGAGGAGGTCATGATCTGCGGCTCTTCTTCGACAAAGTCATCATCATCAAATTCATCCTGATCGGCGGTTCGGGGACGACCGCCCTCTCCACTTGTAATGATCCTAAGACCAGCTACTGCGGCACCACCAACGACTGTCGCACCGGCCACCAAACCCGCAACGAGACCCTTGTGGGACTCTTCTTTTGTTCCTTCAGGCTCGGTAACGACATCTTTCAAGGATTCAGTGGGCTCCTCGACTTCGGCCGCTTCAACCGAGGCTCCATCTTCGGTCAGTGCGGGAGTGGGAGATTTGTATGTCGGCTGTGGTGGAGATGGTAATGAAGATGAGCGTTGACGAGTCTTGGGGCTGAATGTCGGAGTAAGTGGTTCTGTTTGATTTGAAATTTGCTGAGATATCATCATGCTCTTTGGACGGGGTGTAGCAATTTCCAGTTCCTCGCTCTCTTCCTCCTCTTCGTCATCATAACGTGGTGCGACTCCAGGAATTTCAATTTCGCGAACATCACCATCACGCATAGGGAGAGGAATGCCAGCAGCACGCTCATCTTCACGCAAAACTTCTGCAATGGATCTTGGGGTATCGTCCTCGGGCAATGGTTCATGGCTGATGCTACCATTGCGACTGGATGCGCGCATCATGTTCTCGGAGGAGAAGGATCTCTTCATCGAAATGGAAGAGCGAGGTGATCGTACGCGCTTTTTCCAGCCACGCCACAGTCTTCCCAGGGTTCTATCCAGAGCGACTCGCTCCATGTCTGTCTCGTCAACGACTACCCGTTCTGCAATTTCAGACACGGGCATATTAGTGCCATCTTTGAGGTCCTTTTCATGCTTGAGACGCAATCTATGATACGCTGCTTGGCCAGCAACTACAAGAGCTTGCTCGCCCATGTACTCCAAAATGGAGGTCAAGAATATTGCAACTGCGGGCGAAACAACCAAGGCAGTATCAATTTCACTGAGATGGTTATGCTCCATATAGTAGTCCTCGTCTTCCTCTTCCATATCACCCAGGGAGGAGTATACCATGGATCTCAGGCGTGTGCATTTCCAGACCAATTCCAGGTCCCAGTTCGAAGGTTCGCCAGTGGAGTTCAGCATTTCTTCATCCGCACTACCCCCAAGATATTCTTGCAATTCTTGATCTGCTCCACTGATGGCATCCTGGGCTAGTTTCGGCTTCAAAACCTCTGCGACCGCAGGTCGCAAAGCTGCCAGGGATGTTGATCGTGACACAGAAAGAAAATTGAAAAGAAGTTGATCGAGGAAGTTGTTGACTAATTTCAAAGCTGCTGGTGCAACCAATGCTGTCTCACCAGAAGGCTCAATGCCATGGCTTTCGAGCCATGTATTGGCGTGACTGTCGTGGTCATTTGTGACAATTTGTGATGCGGCCGACGCAGCGATGTAGGCTGGTTCGGGGGTTACAGCCAAGGGCGGGGATAAGAGACCGCCATATCCCGACTGCGATGCCCTATCGCTGGAGATGGACGGTGTTCTCGACGACCTTCTACCTGAAGGGGTTGGAAGTTCATGACCAACGCGATCCGCCGTACGGACCAATTCTCCTTCCATTGTATATAATTATTTGGGTGAGTTTGTATGTTGTGGGGGGGTTTGTCGTGGTAGGAAAAGCGACCCAGTCGCTATGATAGCGAATGTTCAGCGGATTTTCCAGTCAGTGTGTATTTGTCGATCATTCGAGTTGGGCGGATGATTCAGAAATATTGGAAACAGGTCAGCGGAGCTGAAACAGTATGAAAATGTCAACACTGTCAATGGATGTGTATGACTTTTTGAAGTATATACTTCTTCGTGATAAAAAGTGATTTTCTTCGGAAGAGATGTTATTGTGTTTGGTGGGATGGTGTAATCGATAGGGGACAATAGACGATGCGACGTCAATTGGCAAGTAATTCGAGTAATTGGGGGGGGTGTATTTGTTTTGTTTTAATGAGCGCACACGGAGAAGGTAGAGTATAGGAATTGTCGAAGAGATTATGACATGCAAGAACGAGTGAGGAAGGGATGAAATGATGCGCGTAAGAGAGATGTAAGATGTAAGATGTAAGAGTAAGAGGAGGGGGTGGGGGGGGTGGATGTGAAAGGGAAAGAAAAGAGAGAGTAGAATGAATGAATGAATGGATGGATGGTGGTGGTGGTGGTGGTGGTGGTGTGAATGGTAGTGAGTGAGTGAGGTGAGGTGAAGTGAGTGAGAGAGTAAGTGAGTGAGTGTGTGAATGATTGAGTGAATGAATTGAGTGAGTGAGTGAGTGAGTGAGCTTTGAGCATCGGGAAGAGGAGCGTGAGACGAAATGGTGATGGTGGAGGGGAGGGGTGTGGTTTGGGAGATAAGAAGGGCGTGGATTGGGAGAGTGGTAAGATGATTTCTGGTGGTCAAGGTCACGATGTTGAAGGCAGGACCAGCTGCTGCTGCTGTGGTGCGAGTCTTTGGGCGGGTGTACGGGCTGGGTGAGGGGGGTGGATGGAGCAGTGCACGGTAATGCGTGGAGTAATTTCTTTTTGGGATTCTTGGTAGGGGGAGAGCGCCGGGATGCGCACGGTGGGGTCCAGCAAAAGCAAAGGCTGACTGACTTTGGGACTTGGGGAGCTCGTCGGGGGGAAAAGAAAAAAGTTGGACTTTGCGAATTAAAAGGCAGCAAAACCCTTGAGCACACGCCCATTGACTTCCCAAGGAGGAAATCTAAACATTCGTATAAGAGTCCAAATCCTCTAAAGCATGCGACGGCTTCAGCGATCTCTGTAAACGGACTCCCGCCAGCTTCCTTAGCACTGCGTGGCATCCACCTACAGAGTAAGGTAGAGAAGTAGAAAGCTGCACAGTCCACGTAATGGTGCAAGACTCCACCAAGCTGGCTCTGGATACTCTACATGAATTCAACACAGACTCACTTCTTCATGCACAGACTAACTCAACTCACCTAACTTACCCGTATCGTGGTGAGCATGACTCGGGATTATTCAAAAAAGCTGGACGACACTAAACCACCTCTCTCTCTACTGCTGATGCTGCTGCTGCTGAATCAACAGTCATCCCCGAAAGAAGCTGCGAAAACATCCAAAACACTCAAAAGCTTCCAAAAAAACATTTCGAAACACTGTTGTAGCACGAGATGAGCGGGTCTTGCTGTGGAGTAAAAGGTCCCCATAATATATAAAATATGCCTACATGGGTTGATGGACATTTATTCTCTCCGATACATCCAACTTCCGCAACCCCCTCCCCCTCTTCTCTTCTCGTCCCTATTCATCTTCCCATTTTGTACCACTACCCATCTCCAAATACTGCGTAGTTCAAAGTAAATCTCTCCGTTTTGTTCCCAGCTAGCTGCGAATCCTGGTCATGCCGCTCATGCTGGTCGTCTCATAATGTGCAGGCTCCAGGTACTGGCACGACTGGCTTATCACATCCCCAGGGGTCTCTCGGGCGAACACCATTTAAGCCCTGCAGGGAAAATGAGCGAGATGAGGTCTGAGAGTTCGCTACGTGCGTGCGTGCTCTCAGGAACTCCGCATCTATATACTGTGTACTGTGTGTATACTTACTGTAATATGTATGTATGTATGTGCAGTACAACTTCATCTTCCTACCTAGAACCTTGCCGCTACACCACGCACTACCCGCAGTAATAATATAAAGTCAGTATGTAGTGCAAAGTATGGGTTCGCTGCTGTATGGTGGCATTTCGTGGTCTTCGGAAGGCATAAATGATTATCTATACAATTAGGGGGAGCTAGAATAGATGTGCGTGTAACGTGTGTATGCACCCCGTCCGTACCCTTCTCGGAAACCTGCGTGATCTGATCGTGGTGCGGAGTATGTTCATATGTACTGTACTGTACTGTGTGGGTATGGTATTCTGTGGAATTGAATTCTAGTATGTATGTATCTGTGTTGGTATGAAGCTATGTGTATTAGGTGTTTAAGTAGATTATTGAGACCATTAATATCTCCCATCTCGGCGCCGCGGAGTCGGAAGCGCATCTGGCTGATGCCCTGCCAGTTCATACTCGCATAAAGTACCTACCGTACTTCAAGTCCAAATGACCTGAGAGTCTGGATCCCCTCATGTATTCTGTATATTCCAGCCAATTTATATATCCTTGTTTGCATATCCCCATCTCAAATCCTATGGTTCCTTTTGGCCTTCGACAGATTTCAAAGTATTCCAGCATGCAGACACAGGTACTGATCCATCACATATACATATATGTACATACATACATACGCACATACGTACAAACCCCATACTATCGTGATACCTCAATACGAAGCCGTACATATGCTCACACACTTTATTTGGCCATTCTCGGCGTCAGAAAATGAGAGCATAGTTGTCAACAGCAAAGATATGATGCTTTCATGATCTGATCTATCCATACCAAGTGGCTGGTAGCCTCCGTGGAGTAACCCAGAATAGCAATCCAGTGTCTCTAGCCAAGGGTCCATTACGCCTCGGGATCTGATTTGAGTGGTATCCTGCGGAAGCGAGGAACCGTACACACGATCCCAACCGATCCATCGACACAGCAGTGGAACGAAAAGCGAAAAGCGAAGGGAAAAAAAAGGGAGAAAAGTCAAAACGGGAGTAGAGGGGATGCAGAGAAAAGATGCTCGGCGTATGTAGGCTCATGTGTAGTTAAATGAGCAGCTTAGTTATCGGATGTAATGGCCATCCAAACTCTCCACAAGGCGGAAAAAGGGGCGCACAAGTATGCGCTGCCTCACGTGGCTCTTAACTATCTAACGAGACACTATCATCCTTCGAGTTTTGCTGGGCTGGACGCCAGACTCCGCCTAGGCATCTGTGCAATTTTACACCGGTCATAGGGGAAGTCGATCGGAGCTGGAGATGTTGAAGAAAGTTGAAGGAAATCGAAGAAAATCGAAGTGGTTGCACTCAGTCGTCATTTTCGCTATTAGAGACATGAACGAGGCATACGGAGTATATTGATATGTCGGTGGACAAGAGAGCACCAGAGCATCTGGCACTTCCTACAATATATATCACATGCTTTGCTGTTAGGTTTCATGAATATTGAACCTAAACACCAAACAGTACATATCAGGTACAAAGTTGATGCGTAGCTTATCACACCTACGCTTTATTCTTTTCTCCCACGTGTTTTCAGCTGTAGTGAATTTATTGTCGGTTTATGTCGATAATTAGCGGCGTCGATCAAAGTAGTTCCTGGTCCCGCCTTGGCTTCCTTTCAGAGTGGAACATGCGGGATACAGGTGGCATAATATGGCATAGCATGCAACTTGCTTAGTTATCAACCACAATGGGGTCAAGATCAAGACAAACTAACGTTGTGGCCACAAGGAGTCTCACCTTTGTGGAAAGAAAAACAGCCTTATCAGTGTATTCAGAATACTAAATGAATCACACATAGTCAAAACATATGTCGTCACTCGAATCCCATGAAAGTCAACGTGTACGTGTTTTCATTCTTATATGTAAGACCAAGATCATCGTCAAATCCCAATTGACCACATAAATACTTCTAACTCCGGACAACCCCCTTCCTCTATTTGTTGATATCAACCCCGCCCGAGTATCTTATTTTGAGACGGGTGGCGTATCTCCATGATAGCAAAAGTCCGTGAAGTGAACACATGCCCCACACATTTTATGCTTGCAATCCTCCTCAGAACATATGTTTGTTGTAAACCTGTTATCGTATATCCTTAACGCAAGGTGTGTACACATGCAGCACACCATCTAGTCACAGAGGATTAATGTACGGGAACCTAAATCAGGCATCTTTACAGATAAACTTGAGTTGAAGAGGACCGAGTTTGATATTGTGAAGCTAAACTGTTTTGTGCAGCTGAGAATGTCTGAAGCATCTTGGAGGAAGAACACAAGTCCCTACTCTCCATGGCCTTTTTTATATTGTTTTTGTGTAACTTTGACTAACCTAAATGGATATTGGGGTCCTGATGACATGATATTACGTGGTTGACTGTGATTGAATAAGACGTCTTGATCTCCGAATATATATGCTGAGCCGAGGGTATCTCCAATCACAAACATCAATAAACCCTATGCAACCCGTAAAAAAATGCAAAATGATAATCACATCAAACCTTCCTACCTATCTACGTAGCTGAGCCCCATCATAATCTCCACCGAACAAATTCGACGAATGTTCCGATGTCCTCACAGATCTCAAGCATGGTAGCGAGATCGCGAGGTTCTAGCCTCTTACCATCCTTTTGCTTTTGATCTGTCAGAACGGTCTCTGAGCGAGTATGCAACATACCACCCAGTTGAACATCGAATACAATGGTGGCAGCACGGTCCTTGAAAGGGAAATTGATAATGAGTTCAGGTTGTGGAGAGGAAGTCGAAAGAGTGACATCGATAGCCAGGTCAACAACGTTATCTTCAGGTTGGACTGCCGACTGGGCAGCCATGAAAGCATCAAATGCATCGAGTTTGTTTGATGAGGGCTTCTTAGTCTGCGGAAGGGGGGTGGATGTATCGCCAAAAGAGTTGTGAAGAAGAGTAGAGAGCATTGCGTATTGACGTAACCATGGTAGAATTGAAATCAACTCTTTTGGGTGTGAGAATGGGAGACTGGAAATAGCTCGTCCGTAGTCGATCTTATCGATGTGAAGTTCATTTTGGTGTTTTCGATATGCCTTCGCCCCGTCTTGCCGTACGGGAATGTTCTTACATCGTCTAAGGATGCGCTTCTCGCCAGCTGAAAGTACTTCGTCTGGAGTTGGAGGAAATAGTAGACCATCGAAGGTTTGTGTGGCATAGGTTTCTGGAGAAAGATTAAGGGTGCTGAGAATCCGATTTGCAACATGGAACGGCACAATTACTGCCGGTTCACACCTTGCAATGAACATCACTTCAGGGAGCTTCTTCTCTTCGCCGGGAAGGAAAGTTTGTTCTGGATCCAGCCAGTCGAGAATAGTACCAGTCGTATTTTCCATTAGTTCTTCAGCCGTGGGTGTCGCCTTCTGTATTGCGGGAGATATCCATTGTGAAGAGACGCGAACAGGGTAGGTAAATGCGAGAGCTGCGCATTCGATCAGTATCCACCAAGTTTTTTCTTTGAGCGAGGGTGATGGGACGCGATGTTGAGTAGTCCAATATGAGATGCTGAGGCCAATACGATCATGAGCATGCATTTCTGGCCGGCCAGACTTTGTACACATCACCAGTTTTTCGTAGGCATCCTCAGTGGTCCGCTTCTCATCCTTCTTCAACTTCTCCACCTCCCACTCCCATAACCTCTTCAAACTCTCGTAGATTCCTGCTACCGCCTCATAACAATTTACTCCCACACTCAGCTTATCCAGAGCCGCCAGTCTTTCAAGGTTCCCTGCAAAGCGATCCAGCATCTTAGTCAAAAGACTCTCGCCCTTCCCCAGCTCCAAGTCCCGTAATAGCACAGCTCCAGCAGCATCGGCATGGCTAGTGACGCTCTCCGGCGCATCAGGAAATATCAATTTGACCTTGGCAACAATTCCGGCGCGAAAATCGATTTCCAGCGCGATGCCAGTACCCGCGATAATCAGTGTCCGCCCACTGCCTCCCATCTGATCCTCCCACAGACTCTCCAGTCCAACTCTTTTCGCCAGATTTTCGAGCCCATCTTCGCTTACCCTCCCTTTGTTCCCCGAAATGATTTCCAACACACTCGCAAGACGTTGTCCCTCGCCAGCTCCGGCAAACGCATCGATTGTTAGCCCTTCGAGACCGATATTGGGCAAGGCACCGAGAGCAGCGGCAGCAGACGGAGAGTCGAAGTTCATTGGAAATGAGTTGGAGGAAGGATGGTTGTAAAGGGTATGTGAGTTCGCAGGCGATTTCTTCGGATGTGGGGAGGGCAATGGGCGCGCAGGTGAAAACGCGAGGTGGGATTGTGAGAAAGGTGTAGACACCGGCGGGGTCGCTGCCACAGTCGCTTTTCCTGGTGTAGGAGTTGCCATGATGTCGCCTTAAAGACTGAAGTTGGTGGGAAAGTGCAAGACGACACGCACTGGTTCGTAGCTGCTTGTAGCTTCGAGTAGCTTCGAGTAACAAAATCAACGAATTCAAAGTGACAAGGCTGAGAAAGTTACTATTTGGAATTTGTAGGGGTCAATTGCTGTCGCGTCTGTTGAGATGACTGAGGGTAAATTAGGCTCAGTTCGCTGGAGAGAACAAGCTCTAATAAGAAACGCGTAATAGTAGGAAAGTGAGTGAGGTTAAATGTAGGCTTAGAACATTCAGAGATCTTGACGTCGAGGAAAGGCTGCAGGCGCGACGCGGATTTATTCCGTGCCAAGTACAACAAGATGATCGAGACGTTCTCAGGTAATTTCAGAGAAGGGAATATCTACTTCAAAATTCACGACTAATTTCTTAGAATTGTGACATTTTTGAAGGATTTGTCTGTCCACGGTATAAATAAGCAAATGCAAATATTTGCATACATAATAATAGTCTGGTGGTCTAACATTGAAGGTTCGACAGGCGCAGTCCAATAATTTACGGCAGCCTAGTGAAACACAAAGATTGATTATCATATTCACTTTGTAGTAGCATCACAAAAATAGCAAAAATTAAGTTGGATAATTATAATATTACTGGTAGTCTAATGATCTTCAAAGCGATACAAGCTTACAAAACAAGTCAATCGTAGTGGAGAGCTACCAAATACTGAAGCCATAGCATAAAAAGAGAATTCAAAGAATAACATCAACGACCACACAAAGCTAGACAATAATTAGAACGGAGAGAATGACGACGGCCTCAAGACAACCATCTTAACCCAATACAATGATAAAGAATAGTGAAAACATAATCCATAATCCAAACCCAATTAACACCAATTCAACCAGCCTCAACTCAAGCGAAGTTTTCATTGTTCAAGTGCATTTCCACGTCAGGCTTACTGATTTTCACCGGAACTCCTACACCATTTCTTCTACCGCGCGCTATCTCCCTAGTCATCTTTTCTCTTTTCAAAAGCAGAATCATCTCCAGATTCTGTTGAATAGTGGCCGCATCTTGTCCCTTGGCCTTAGCCTTTCTTTTACGTAGTGAGTTCTGGTGCACAAGACTTTCCTTGAAGAGGTCCTTTCCAGTGATCGGATACTTCTTTTTGAATTCATCCAAAATTCTCTCAGCTTTGTCTTTTTGAAGACGATGGCAGAGAACATGTGGTCCTGAATCTATCGGCGGCGGTGGTGGTGGTGCCGACTCTGTATAGAAATCTATGGGCAGGGTTGGATAAGATGGAATACTAGACCCCTGCCATGTATATGATGGTTGAATTGGGGGTGTATAAAAGCTTTCGTTCTGTGTCGAGAAGTACGGTGGAGGTTGTGGAAGTGCGGCCGGTTGGTAAACAGGGACACACAAGGGTTCTATCTGTACCACCTGTGGCTGTGAAAAGTATTGACCATCCACAATTGGAGGGGCACGAGAGTCTTCTAAGCTCTGAGGAACATAGTTGTATGTTGATTGGAAGGCAAAGCCATCAGTCGGAGAGAAAGAGGATCCAAACTGCATATACGGATCATGGAATTGCGCCGGTTCAATACGCGTAGAATCGCAGATACCATGATATGCCGGCGGCGGAGGCTCCTGACAATTCATGTTGCTATGAATATAGATTGGTTCGCCTACACGAGGTAAGGTATGGTGAAAATATACAGGGATTTGTTGAGGAATCGGGGCTCGTAAGCTCATATGCAAGGTCGACGCTGGAGCTTGAACATTTGCAAACTCAGTATTCTTCTTAGAATTCGCAGCCCCGTATGTTTCGACAATTGGATATTGGTCTTTCTCGGTCTTATATCCCAGTAGAGTCTCGCCACTGAATACACCATTGTTTTGTCCTTCTGGTCTCCTTACAACCGTACCATTGGATTCATCCGTTCCAGACCGTGACCTACGAGCATCACGAGAGACACAGGATAAGCGTTTTTCGTTCTCATCATCGTTGACGACGGGTCGGCTCAGTGATGCTCTGTCTTTGAAACCCCTTACCCCAATTACAGGCTGTACAGGTTGTCTAATTGGCTGAAGATTCTCCTTTTCGTCATTCAAACTTCTTTCTAAAGCTTGCTGCAGCCTCCATAATTCCTTAAGCCGACCTTTCTCTCTCAAGGTCCGAAAGTGTTCAAGAATGTCATACTCTTCAACGCCATCTGACGTGCCACCAGTATTTAAACGGCGATTCTCATTATTCCAGGTCTGCTGAGTATCTTTTTGAAGCATATTTGGATACGGTATCGCTGTGCTATCCTCGAAGATGTTAGGGAAAATATTTCTCACATCTCGCCGATGTTTCTTGTTCACATGTGGGGCTTGCCCCCTCCAATTATCTTGATGGCGGGAGAAGTTGCTCCTATCACTTTCTGAATCTCTGCTCTTGAGCCCTACTGGAGGAATATATCGCTGTATCGTTCCGTGATACATCTCGGAACTCACTGTAGCTTTCTGTGCCTGAGAGTGAACTCCATTTCTCGAAGAAAATTTCTTTTCCTTTGGGCGATTCCATATAGAATCTGTCTGAACTCCTATGCTATCCGATAAAATTTGTTCAGATAGCTCATATTTGATCTGATTTCCCTTATTCAAGGTGTGTAGGATCTTCCTGTGTTTCTGGTAGCTTTGTGGGGACAAAGGCTTGAGTCGTGCTGCGTTGGGGTTGACATCCTGAAGTTTGTGAATTGGTTCAATAGGCAATTCTAGTAGATTCGCCTGTGAAGCTGGAACTTGAGCATTCAAAACAGATGGCAAGGAACTTTGCGCATTATCCACATGCTCTGGTGATAGTGGAAGTGGAATACGCCATGGATGGGCGGGCGTGTTGGTTTGTGTACTAGCATCTTTGTACCGATTTTGGGAAGTTGGACCAAGAGCAGTGGTCCACGGTAGTTGGGACTCTACTGTGTGAGGTCTGCTGGTTACTCTTGCATGTGAGGTCAATGATGGCCGAGGCTTCAAAGTCAACTGGCGTAATGGCGTCACCGGATATTCTAGGAACGATGGGTCTGGGCAGCTAAAGGTTTGAAGTCGTCGAGAGCCAATGTCGAGTTCTTCAGAATCTTGTCCCAAATCCACCGTATGCTTTGGAGAATATGCAAGTGGAAAGCTTTCGGCTCGTAGACGAGGCCTGAAGGCCGTGATCAGCACTCCAGGGCCTCTTTGGCTGCCAGTAGTAAGATGTTCATCCAAATTACTGTGAGATATTATAATTTTGTTGTCAAGTTGTAGCCCAGCTGGAATCATTTCTGGGTATTTAGGTTTCACTTTGTATGAACCATCTGGAGACGTGGGAGGATAAGGGAACCCATCCGGGAAATCTACCCTAATCAGTGGGGGGTCATGCGTGAGAGAGACAATTGTTAGATAAATTGGCCACTCTGTCTTTTTTCCAGGATGTTTTGGGTCATTCATGAGTACCGAGATTTCAATACGGCTAGAATCATGAGCTGACTCATATGATGTCGTTATCTGGTCCGTAGTACTCCCAGCAGGTACCATGAGAGGTGCCGTGGTATCCCTGGCAGGTGAACCATCAGTATACCTTAGTCCATGGAGCCGAGCCTCTGCCCAGGCACGTCGAGAATCTTCGACATTTCCAGCCAGTTCCATAGTTCTTTCGTTTACACCTTGTCGTCGAGAGACTTCATCAATGTGAGGAGCAAGTTCTTTCATTTTGGCGAAGAGTTCTTCAATGATGAAATCATGGCAGTCGGGGTTATCCATATCCCCTTCATTTTCGTTTTGAGGCGCAGAAATCATGCTTTCCGGATGGGTCTTTTGGCTCTGATCTTTCTTGCCGGCATACAGAATGGCTGGATCCTGGCCTCTTACCCAAAGACCTCCACTTTTCAACTCATTCTCAACAGCACTCGCATTTCCTTCCAAGTCCAATTGAATAATACTCTGCATGAAATCGGTAGTGAGGCCCCTGATTTTCTTCCAAGATTGCGAAGGTGTCTCCCAGGTGACGTATTTCTTAATCAAAGTCGTGAAGTGTTCGCGAATTTCGGCATCGCTTGGTCCTCTTGAAAACGAATACTTGTACAGACTCTCAGACGGCGGGTGAGCGTGAGTGTGAGCATGAGAAACAGATCGTGGGCGATGGGAGGATACAGGCAGTTCATCTGTGCTGGCTTGAGGAGCACTGAGCTCAACAAGATTATTGCGGCGAGGCATTCCGTCATCATTCTTTTGATAACTCCCAAATAGAGGCGCTTACTACAAAATCAAACTGTCAGTCTCATCTGGTATAAACTCTAAAGCAAAATACAATAATACATACAGCAGTTTCGCGATGCCACACTCAGAAGTTGCAAGTCACCCTGCGTGATTCGTTCCTGGAAGTCTCTGGAAGTGCCGTATATATGTTTGAAGCAATAAGAGGGAATCCAAAAATTATCCTCGTGTCTGGTGGCAACGAAGTCCAAAACGTGAATCGGATGATGTAGTAAGACACAAAGGCTGATGTCGAAAGCTGCCAGAAATTGAAGTGTGAGATACTATGCAGCAGGTAGGAAGGCATGCTGTATTGTTAGGAAAGTACCAAATATTTGCAAGAACGTTTCTGAGCCTCGAACCTTTCAATGGAGAGGATGGTAAGAATCTTGCAGAGGATAACAAAAATTTATAAACCTTCAATTGCATTCAGGTGAGCAAGATAGCATTATATGATAATTCTGGGGATAAACTTCTGATGTTCATTACTCATGATAAGTATTCAAGTGAATTGTATTTCAAACCCAACATACTCACAATTTTATCGCTATGATCTCCCACTGATTCAAAAACAGCCACAGTCACAACTATCATCCAACTTTTAGATCCAGACCCACAGTTTCCATGGCTTTTGTTGCTCAGAAAGTTCCCACAACCACATACATCGCCAGCTAAGCCAATTTCATCCACGACTCAAGCGACCGGAGCATTTGCACTTAACCATGCCCCAAAAGCAGCCTGTAAAGTTAGCGGGGATTTAAAAATCAAAGCATAAGAGCAACATACCGGATTCCTAGTTTGCATAAATACAGTACCAGGTCCTGTGAACTTACAGACCAGACCTTCGCCTGAACTGAGAGTAGAAATAATGCCTCCAGATGCTACCCTTTCTAGGATATATTTGGTGTTCCAAGCAACCAGGTGGCCGTTGTCGACAATATATTTTTCACCTTCTTGCAACTGTATTCTGTCAATATCGTTTCGAAAAAGAAAGAAAATCCGAAATATCAAATGTACGTACATCCTTTCTGATGATGGCTCCCAAACTTCCAACCCACATGATGCCAGTGCCACTAACTCTATACACAAACAATCCCTCACCAGAAAACATTGCCTTACTCAGGCCCTGTCTCTTGTACTCTTTGATTACACCCTGTGTGGCTGCGAGAAAGGAATCCCTCCCCACACTCCAAACCTCACTGCCCGTGAGACGGATATTAGTCACGTCACCCAAGCTCGCAGGCGCAAGGAGTAACTCTCCGGGACCGGTGTAGGTCGAATGTGCCATCTCACCACCAGCGATTAACTTTTTCATGGAAAACTTGACGGATCCTTTCAGAGTTATAGTTGGGGACATGGCGATCATTGCTCCAGGCTTGACCTGCAATGGACATCCCATTGCCAACTGCAAGGTTACAATGGTATTGGTGTCACGGTGCGAGATCCTGTAGCTTCCGCCATTGAATGTTCCAACATCGTCCTGGGTGGAACTAGCACCGACAAAGTGACTTGCTGATGGTGCGCCCTGCACCAAATTTCCAGTCAAGGAAGTGTTCAATGTAGGCTTCTCAAAATCCTCGGATGCAACAGGGGCCGGTGGAGCAGGTTTGTCTTGGTAGCCAGGTAAACTACCTGAAGGGGATCCCGAGCGGCCAGCATTGAGTTGCTGGTATGAGTTTCTATGGGAGAAGTTGGGAGTTTGATATTGCTGCTGTTGCTGTGGCGACTGCTGGGACTGGGGAGATGCTTGTTGCTGGGATTGTTGTCGTTGGTGTTGTTGCGGTGGAGGTGGATAAGGAGTCTGCTGTGATGGAGAGGGTTGTTGTGGGGGAGGAGGGTAAGATTGTTGGAAGGATGTCTGGTTTGGTGGTGGAGAAGTGGGGAGAGGGTAGTTCTGAGGTGGAGGATAGTACTGATTATTTTGATTCGGAGGTGGAGATGACGGTGGAGGAGCATATTGTTGTTGCGCTGAAATCGTCAATATCAATTCTCATCTTGAAGAGTGGTTTGGGACATACGAGTTGCTCCGTTCTTATCGGGTGGTGCTGTTACTGTTAGATTATGCTTATCGGGCGAAGATATCACACCTACGGGGATAGTAATTCGACATTGTCGCGATATGTACAGCGTCTCTGATCAGATTGTTTGAATGGTGTCAGACCGATAGAAATATCCTCACTACTTCACTTGGTCGTGAAGCTGGAAAGCTGTGGAACTCAAAGTACACGCTCAGCTATTCCCAACGTTGTCAGCTTACACTTTCACAGCCTCGTCCTACCCCACACTCACATGTCGTCGTCAGCACTCCACAGCGCAAAGCAGATGGTTAATAGTCAAAGATTGGACCTGCAACAGCTCAATTGCATTTACCAAAGTCAAAAGAAGATGCGGGCAGAAATTCAGAGGAAACAAGAAGAGGAGAGCTTTCATAGCTTGAAAGATAATAGATAATACTTATGCGAGCTGCTGCAGCCTTTTACCGCCCGGGTTCTATTCCTATCCCATGGCTATGAGTACGTAGGCGCTCGCCGAGGCCTTTGTTGCAGCGACAGCGGTATTGATAGCCAGTGAGCTGAGACCTTTTGGACTGGGTATATGATTGGCATGGTCTTAGCATTGTGAAGTGGTGCCTAGATTCACGTGTTTTCGAGAGCGATGGTGTAAAATGAGGCAGAGATGTGGATGCCTGAGCGGGTACGTTGGGCCTAAGGCTGTCAACAATAGATCTCGACCTTTTCTCTCTCACTCGTATGAAGTTTTGCATCTTGGAACTGCCTTCCTTACAAAGATGTAACACGTGATTTAAATTATAAAGCCGCGGGCGGGGATGTTGTCGATGATCGGACACTGGCGTGATGGGTGGCTTATGGCAGATGCATGGCGGACATCGGACCCTTGATAGAGGTGGGCAAAACAATATTAAGAACCTTCCATAATCCGGTGAATGTATGTACATGATTTGTGGGCATGATGTACGGACATGAAAATTGAGACTTAGACCCTACTTCTACCAATAATATATTTCGCTGTTGAGGTAATATCGAGCGCATATTGGTGATTTGAAATTTATAAACCATTTTCAGTTGATTCCTGCACACTACGTACAGTATCCGTCCCCATGCATCCTCTTATCATATCTTTCCATAGTCGTGGAGGAGTAGGCTATTGAAATGGGAGATATCTGATAAATCATGTATGGAATACGCCTGGTGCATCACTACACCATCTCACCGACCCCGAGTAAGAAAGTCGTTGGGTATCATCGACTTCATAACATACGATGGTGTATTGATCATAAGCCACTTCCACTGTTCGCCCCTCCACCCCATCTCCAGCCGTGCTGCTTACTTTTAACGCCCACGGGATCTCATCATCCCTCCCGCGCATCATGGGAATTTCCAAGCCATCATATCATCACTCTCCTCAATTTCACACCAACAGATTCTACTAGTATGTAGTCTTTGGGAGAGAAGGCTGAATGAGAAGTGCTCTCACCAATGGCATCATAACTCCAAGCAAAATCATTGGCTCTTTCAACTAAGTATGTGCTTGTATGGCTTGCTTGACGGACTTGGCATAGCTACAGTAGACACGGGCAATACTTAGTGCAGTCCACAGGCACGATAGAGTAATAAGTACTGCGCTCACTGTGGTGACTGTACTACCGTTGTGCCTAGAACGACTCACTAAATCAATAACAAGAACCTTAGGGACCTTGTTATCACCTAAATTCAACACTGTACGTCAGAGGCTCTGAGGAGAGGTGTTTCCCGTATTTGGTATTGTGCCGTAATAGAGCAAGGCAGCTTTGTTGACAGTATCAATATACCGGATCTTTAGAGTATTTGATGAGGACTTGATAAGGGCATTTTTCTGTCTCCATCGCTTTTGTGTTGGTGTGAATGTTGGTGGGGGGTTTGCGATCACACTACCGATGGCTCCGAATATCCACCCATACGCATTTGCTAGATCGATCAGATATTCCAAGAGCCGTGATCCCCGAACCAAATAGTACCTAAGTTCAGCAAGTAAGTGCAAGGGGAAAGGTGTCACATGCAAAAGAAGAAGAAAAGAAAAAGAAAAAAACATAATGACGAAAACATTAGCATTAGACGTTAACGGGACATGTCGGGATAATATGGGAAATGAAGATATTGACAATTCACTCAATTGTTTTTTGTTTTTTTGTTTATTTTCTGTCTCTTCTTATGTATTACTTGTGTTTGGAGTCAAGATGGTTGTTGTGATATGTGAGGATGATATTGCTGCGGTTGTTGTCGTGGCACCACTGTTACTATTGCTGTGTTTCAAAGATGATGAGTGGAGGAGGCCACTTCTGGGCGTTAGACCCTTGTTACGCAACGACATAAGAACTTCGAGGTGAAGGACCTGTACCTGCAACAAATGGACAGAGATGGTGAGATAAAGATGGATAGCTGAGTAGATGGGTCAAGTGGGTAAGTTGGTAAGTGGGTAAGGAGGCAGCATAGATGAAATTTATTCGTGTCCCTACCAAACAAAGGTGAATCAGCTCTACCCCAAGAATTGTGGCTTTGAAACACAACAATCAGCCCTATGGTGATGTATTGATGTATTGATGTACGTATGTTCAGATGTAAGTATATATAAATAGGTTTTGTTTATTTGTTATTCTTAATTTATTGAAGAAATCAATAAATGAGGAATTAAATGAAAATTAATAATGGTGATGATATAACAACAAGTATAGCTGGTGCATGGTGCATCATATGTATGTACATAACGTACAAACAATCATATCTTGTTGTTCGCCCTTCAAAGCACCAAAAGGGCTATGCGAATACTTAGCTAACATCGACGCACCTACCTCACCTTACCTCATCGCACAGAATCCAAGCTCGAAGCAGTTTAGGGTGAAGATGAACGACGACGGATATGGGGTGGGAAGAGTTTGAGCGTTGCTTATGACGTAGCAACGCTCATACTTGTAGTGTTTGTAGTCACGCCCATCCCATCCCATCCCATCCCATTCCATGTTCATGCTCATGCTCATGTTCATGCTCATGCTCATGCTCACTCCACGTACTACGTAGGGACTTACGATACTCTCTCTACTCTACTCTACTCTACTCCCCCTACGCGCTACACTCTGTCTGCACGCTGCACTCTGCACTCTCCACACTCACCCACCTCGCCCACCATATCCGCCCTGCATCGCTCTTACCTTCTTTACTACTACATATAATTCGTAGAATAATAGCTGCTGCCCCTACTTGCGGAGGAACCTTCTCACCTTCCGAGCAACCAACCAACCAATGCCGTACATGCGTATACTCCGAGCTACCACACCCTAAGACGTAGAGCAACAAATGATGATGATGTTCGACTCTTGGATCATCCAAGTATGTACTACGTACTCATCCATGACCCTATACACCTCCACCTCCACCACCACACACCACACCCGCGCAGACTATATGAGCTCCCACGCCCACCCTCCTCCATCACTTCTGCCTTCATATCCCAATACCCTGGCTCCTCTTCATCACTCCACCTGAAGCTCTCGCCTCCACACCTACAATAATATAAACCAATCTTCCTCATCTTCACTTTTGACGGCACTTTTTCACACAACCACCTACAAACCCTCCTAACAACCAGCCAAAATGAATATCATCCAGCTCATGCTCAGAGGCCTCCAGTTCGTCTGGATTATTCTCATCACTTCTCTCATTGGAAACGTCATTGACGATGCCTTTGCTGGAAACCCATCGAGCATCAACTATGCCATGTTCGTCGCTGCCTTCTGCTGGGTCGTCTTGATCATCGGCATTGCTGGCGCCGTTTCCGATGCCATTCCACCAATTGCCATCCTCGTCTCCGATGGCTTGGCCGTTCTCTTCACCTTTATTGCCGGTGTCGTACTCGCCGCCAAGCTCCATGTCCACAGCTGTGGAAACAAGGTAATTCTATTCCCTTCCCACCATTTGAATTGAGTCAAGCAGACTAACATTCGTGCAACAGTCCTACGTCCTATCCAACAGCCTCACAAATGGCTCCCACAATCCATCCAAGAGATGCCATGAGTTGCAGGCCAGCACCGCATTCTTCTGGTTCCTCTTCCTCACATTCATTGCATCCCACGCCCTTAGTGCTATGAACATGGGCGGTGGTATCCGCCGTGGTTCAGCTGCCCGCAAGGGCCCAGCTATGACCCAAGTCTAAATATTTCAACCAAAAAATAATCTCATGACATACGACTACTTCGAGATCGGCTATGGATAGTCGAATACTCTGAAAGGGAAGGAAGCAAGGCGCAAGCACTTGCTGTGTATTTTTTTTGGGAGGGGATGGATACCACGGTACATCGTGTTGGATTTGGTATTGGCATTGGCGCCACGGATATGTATTAATAGTCACGCTTTGCTTTAGCGGGAGGGAATAATGTGTAAGAAATGAATTGATGGTCATGGTTTGAAAACTTGTTCCTTGCATTTATGGCAGTGATTGTGATACTTCTACTGGGTCATATAAAACTTCTATTCATTCATTTCGTCACCCCCTCCCCTATCATATAAGAGCATACATCAGCTATATTATGTCTTCCGTCATCCAATAATACCAACAACAATACGCTTCCTCAGCGACATCTTCTCAGGTGGATTTGCAGCTTCCTCTTCAGCTATGCGCTTATCCTCCTCATTAAACCACTCGGCCTCGGAGAAGTCCATGTCCTCGAGTTTGACGAGTTTGACCTTGTACCACCACTAGAATCTCAAGTCAGTCATACAGATCAAGAGATATTATTAAAGAGTGTCTTACCTTGTAGGCCAGATAATCAAAGGCATAAAGAGGTGCAGAGATGTACGTTGAGAAGAAATTGCTAGCGCTCGGCTTTCCGCCGAATGGGAAGATGGCAAGGTAGAACTCGGCAATCAGGATGAGTGCAATGATTACAAGACCAGCCCATTGACCATATGGCGCAAGACGATCAATGAATGGAAGCGTTTTCCATGAGATACCTTGGGCCTTGAGACCATTTCGGAAGCGAATGTGTTGAATGTAAAGGATAGCCCACTTGGATAAGTTAGTCAAAGCACATGCATATTTAAGTAGGCATATAATAGAGAATGATGGAAGTGAGAGTAGGTAAACATACCTGAATAAAGCTGGAGATGCCAACGAGGGATGAGAACCAGTTGTAAACGACTTGTGCCTCGTTATTGCAGTTGAGGTAGCAGAGGCCACCACCGAGCAGTGTGCTAATGAAAAGACTAAGTCTTGGGCGACCCTTGGAATCCTTCTTGCCGAAACAGCTGTGGATGAGGTTCAAGTCCGACATGAACGTCAACGCACGACTGGCGATGTAGATACTGGTGATACCACAGCTGATCACAGTGACGAAGATAAAACCGTTGAGGATGTGCGCCAGCCACATGAGGTTTGCGCGCTCAATGGCAATGACGAATGGGGAAGCGAGGGTTCCGGACTCGTTTGCGAGGCGCGCATCGTTGTATGGCACACACATGCCTACCAGCCAGATGTTGAGGACGAAGAAGCAGCACATGCGCCAGAAGAGCGGCTTGATGGTTGCCTTGACGGTCTTGCGTGGCTCCTTGGCTTCACCTGCAATAGTGGCGATGTGCTCACCGCCTCCGAAGGAGAAGCCGGCTTGGATGAAGGCCTTGCAGATACCGCGGATGCCGTTGTTGAATGCTCCTGGGTTCTTCCAGTAGGTGAATTCGATGGGGCCATTCGTGGCTGCAATGCCGCCGGATGTCATGATGATCATGAATATGATCATTGCAACAATGGCGATACACTTGATTGCGGACTAGAGGATAGTTTAGCTCATCTCTTGCTTTGATTTAGATGGAGTTTCTTACCATCCAGAACTCCACTTCACCATACAGCTTCACTTCAAAGACGTTGACTGCCACCATGATCACTAAGAAGATTGTAATCCATGCTGCCAGCGGTATGACATCTGTTGAGGGCCAGAACTTGAGCACGGAAATCGCTGCTGTGATTTCGGCGGGGATGATCATGACCCAGGAGAACCAAAAGTTGATACCATTTGCAAAACCCGCGGCGGGATCAATGTATTCAGTTGCTTGGCGGATGAAACCTCCAGTGATGGGCTTGTATGTCGTCTATGGAGATGGTTAGAAAGGGGTAAGATTCAACAGACTTGACTTGATAACTGACCATTTCTCCAACGGACATGTACATTTCGTAAACCAGCAATCTGTCCAAGTTAGTCTGGCTCAACTATCTCATGGAGATAACTCACGCTATGATTGAATATGCGATCGCTGTGCCAGCTGGTCCAGCATATCTCAACGCCGTTCCGGTTCCAACCCAAAGACCTGTTCCAACACCGGCGCCAAAGGTCATCATCATGATTTGTCTTCGGCCCAAGGACCTGTTGAACCCCTTATCATCTCTCGTAATAAAATTGGTGGAACCAACTTCAACATCTCCCTCTGCTGTTGCAACTGCTACTTTCTTCTCATCTTGGGAGCCGGAGACGGAGCTGCCACTACCTGGCATAGTGTTGAGGGCCGTCATGTCTAAATGACTTGAATTGTGAATGTTTACAAGAAGCAATCAATTAAGGGGACAGAATATCAGAATCTATTGCCAGCTACTTATTGAAGTCCTTATCTCGAAAAATGCAAATCCCTTCGCCTAGACTCTATCATTGCATATCTTGAACGGTACATATATCTTCACCGTGCCTTGGCCAACATTGAATGCGAAATACGAATCCAGGCCTTGATACCGTCTTTATCTGCCTTTATCTATTCTGTCGTCGTGGCCAAGTAGCGCTCATAACGCCCGCCATCAATAATCTTACACATCAGAAATTGAGTGTTATCAACTTGTGGATCTGATAGAGATCGGCTAACGCCTGCAGCCGATAGATCTGCAGCAAGGAGATACCATACCCCGCATAGGAGGGTGGGGGTAACAACTGCGTGAATATCGGACTCGCATTACTTGCACCGATCAAGCTCAATATGATATTCGAAGTTGAATGAGTCACAATACTAAGGATATATACGAGGACTTATTCAACTATATTAATCGGTAGTCTTGACCTGGGAAAAAGCAACAACAATTCAAACGATCAGCAAGACCAGAATACACTTGAAATCATTACCAGAGAATCATGGGTAAACACGTTGTTTTTGACGTTGTTGGAACGTGTGTAGTAAGTTGACTTGAACTTTATCATTGAATTCTGGGCTCACGGTTGTAGGACTACGGTGCTTTTGTCAATGCCATCGATCACCGTCTTGGAGATAAGTTGAGAGCCGAAGGCATCAAACCAAAGCTCCTTGGGTTTGCTTGGATAGAAGCAGCTGAGCGTGAATATACATACCTTGCCATCTCTGGCAAATATGTGACGTTCCGACAAGCCTTCGAGCCACTTTTCTATCGCATGTTGTGGATGGCGGGTATTGAGGAGCCCAGAAAGTTTGCCACCGACGAGGATAACGCATATATCCAAGATGCCTATACCAAGTTGACCTTGAGACCCGGCCTGAAGGAATGCTTCGAGAAGTTAAGAGGTGCTGGGATCACAGTTTGGTGCTTGACTGCTGGAGACACCACGCGAGTCAGAGGATACTTTTTGACAGCTGGTGTGGAGATGCCAGAGGAGAACTTTGCTTCAGTAAGCTCTTGATTTGACATATGGAGAAGAATAGTTGAACTAATATTTCGCAGTGTGATCAAAGTGGTGTAGCAAAGCCTGCCCCTGGTTCCTACAAGCCGTTGTTGGACAAATTCCATGCAGCTGGTGATGAAGCATGGTTCGCCGCTGCACATATGTGGGATGTCTCTGCTGCAAAACGAACTGGTTTCAAGGGAGCATACTGTTCAGTATGGGAGAAAGAGCCTTGCACAGAATTGTTTGGCACGATGGATGTTATGGCAGATACACTGCCGGATATGGCTGATGGCATCATCAACTTCAAATCATAGATCGCATGTGGGCAATCAGACCATAGAATATTAAGCTTCAATAATAGTATACTTGATTAAGGAAGGTCGCCGAACATCCGGCAGCGTTTTAATGCACATTGTCGCCGTCGACAGCATTATCTCCCAGGCTTGAGTTATTGATATTGAATGCCGGGATCGAGCATTTTGGCGCGGCGCGAAGAGTAAAACAGAGGCGTAATTGATGTTGGCTTTAGCAGAACGGAACTGTCCTTAACTTCTAAGAATGGTCCTCGTGTATGTAACCCCCATTTATACAACACCGCAGATTTATTAAGCTGACCAACCTCTGGCAAGCATTAAATATAAGAATGAAGTTACTAACTGCTTTTGAAGGGATTCTTTGGGATGAGACGTAGAAGATAAGTTAAGATGATTGCCCACCAACTACCGAGAAGTGGGCAACAATTGAGGTCTCCACAGAAGCTTGATTGCGTCTCCGGCAGTTTGTTGGGCTTGTTGGGGCTTGTTTAGGGACTGTATGCGACGACGGCCACTAAATGATTGGCACGATGATTGGCACGCTGCAGCGGCGCCACAGCGCCCCTAATCTATAAAATATGCAACCCCAGGCTTTCAGAACAAAAGTGGGATTCCCCAGGAATCACCCAGGATACTTTTCCTCTTCACGGGAAAAGAGTTTTTGATTCATATTCCGAAATCTGCCATGAGCCTGTGACTATATGGATACGCCCGTGGCGCGGGCCGTTTACAGCCAGTCTATGTACATGGCTTCAGTTACGCAGTATAATCGTAGATCGGCCTCTGCTTATCGTGCCTAGCGTAGGGAAACAATCAGTTCATGAGCCCATTTTAGAATGATCAGCGATAGCGGAGGTAAGGCTGATGCTTTGAAAGCTTCATATTTCGAATGATGCTGCGAAAGTTGTTGGTGCTGTGAATTTATTACCTATCATCAATTTTATTGGCATCATGGCAGAGCGATTGAATCAGATTTCGAAGCATTTGGGCGGTGGCCAAGAGTATGCGAATTCCTTCATTTGCCATGTTCCAACTAACAATAAGCAGGAAGGTCAATACTGTGCTTCCCGTCGAGAATTCCACAACTTCATTTTGGAGAACCGATCTTCATGAATTAGATAACTATCGATCAACGAAAGATTTACCAACCGAGTGTGATGTCCTTATCATTGGTGCTGGATTTTCTGGAGCTTCAGTTGCGTACAACATCGTGAAGGCAGATGGACCTCTTCCAAAAACTGTCATTCTCGAAGCACGACAAGCATGTTCTGGAGCAACTGGTCGAAACGGTAGGTACTTTGAATAATTTCACCAAAACTTGCTAACAAGATCAGGTGGACATCTTAAGCCAGATGTTTATTTTAACGTGCCTAAATACACTGAATTGTACGGAGCCGAGGCAGCATATGAGCTCGCAGCTTTTGAATCATCACAAGTACTCGCGGTGAAGGATTTAGTTGAGAAGGAAAACATTGACTGTGACTTCACCTTGACAAGAGCCGTTGATGTATGCCTTGATCAAGCACATTCTGATAAAGCCGAGGCTGCGTTTTTGAATCTACTGAAGGTGGGAGCAGTCAGTGCGAAGGATGTACATTTTGCAAAGGGCAAAGATGCCGAAAGAGTAGGTTTCCTGATTTAGTGTTGACTTTTGCTGATCATGAAAGATATCTGGAGTCCACGATGCAAAGGGAGTATTCACTTTCACAGCCGGTCACATCTGGCCATATAAGCTCATCATGCATTTGTTGTCCCTGGCTGTGAAAGCCGGTGTCAATCTGCAGACAAATACCCCTGTTATCTCTGTGTCCGAAAAGGCAAATGCAGACGGCTCTTGGACTGTCAAGACTGCCAGAGGAGAGATTCGCACAAAGAAACTTGTGTTTGCTTCCAATGCGTACACTTCTGGACTTCTTCCCGAATACAAATCGAAGATTGTTCCTGTAAAAGGAATCTGTAGTCGAATCACCTGCCCAGACCCTTCCAAAGCACCACATCTTCCATGTACCTACAGTTTGCGCTTTGGGCCAGGATTGTATGATTACATGATTCCGAGGAATGATGGGAGCATTGTCGTTGGAGGCGCAAGATCTCATTTCGTTCAAGACATTGACACATGGTATAGTGTCATTGATGATAGCACACTAATTAATGAGTCAACGAATAAATATTTCGATGGATATATGCAAAGGCATTTTAAGGGGTGGGAGAATAGTGGTGCAACCACTGATCGAGTCTGGACCGGAAGTAAGTTCTCTAGATTCTAAACACGATTCATACTGACGAATTAGTCATGGGATACACTTCAGATTTGATGCCACATGTCGGACATGTACCAGGGAAGAAGGGTCAATTGATACTTGCGGGTTTCAATGGTCATGGTATGCCATTGATTTGGAGGACCGCAAAGGGCATTTCAGATATGCTCGAAGGAAAGAGCTTTGAAGATACAGAGGTTCCAGGCATATTCAAGACGACACAGGAGAGATTAACAAGTGACAGAAACGATATCCTTAACCTCGCTCCCAGATAGAAGATATTAATAGCCAAAGATGCAAAGAATGAATTTAGATAAACTTTTCGATGACACGTAATTATAGGCGAGAATCATATTTAGCTATGAGTTGCTCTTGAAAATATAAGACTAAAAAATAAAGCATAGACCTCGAGACGGTTTTATAATACACATTACTCAGTGAAAACACATCGTTGGATTTTGGGACCTCTTTCTGTATTGGACTTGATGCGACCCATTATTGCTATTAGCGACATAAGAGACTATAACAACTCCTATCCATAGCTATGTAAGAAATTATGTGCTTAGCACTGGAGTCCAGTGCTATTGAGAGAATAAAAGGTTTGCTGGTATCTCACGAAACACTGATTTCCAAAAACCTGAATCACAAAAGACATAAAATTATATTAACACAGATCAATAATGATCAGCCAATTAATGCATTAACTAGTTCATGACAAGGACATATTTGTGGTAATCAATGCTAAACTAAATAGTTTATCCAAGACAAATCGTTTCAAATCATTAAGCTCAAAACCAAACCTACAGCCGCAGCTTGGAATCCCCATCCACTTATACTGTCTCTAGTTGCAGCGGAGCTACTCGTTGTGCTCGCAGCCGTATTTGTAGTAGTAGCATCCAACCCTGTTGACTCGGTAGTCGTCTTTGTTTGAGAACGCGACTTAGTCGAACTAGATCCAGATACTGAAGTAGTACCTACTTTTGTTGACGAAGAGGTGCTATTTCCACTGGCTCCAACGGCAGCTACAGCAGCGACTGTCTCGCCACTTGTATCTGTGCTGAGAGTATAAGTGATTACCCCCGTAGATGTGCCTGAAACGATCAACGCACTTCCATCTAAGCTATACGCCGTGTTTGAGATCGTGACTGCATCTCCATTATCAGAAATGGTATAGCCATCTATAATAATGGCGGAGTCTGAGACGGCAGAAATGATATTGGAAGCGAGGGTAGTAGTGTAACCTAGATTCACACTTGAACCATCGGAATCAGTCAACAAAGTGTTGGTTGAAGACGAGTCCAATGACTGTGTGATGGTGGAAGTAGTCGGTGATGTAGATAGAATTGTTGACACCTCTCCATCTGCCATTGAAGTAATGATTGTGGTCGTTATCATTGACACGACATAGGTTTCACCCTTGCCCGATGTAGAGGCAGATGTAGAGGAGCCTTCTGTAACACCCAAAGAACCAGAGGCGGAACTGCTTGCAGAGTTCATAATTGAGCCTGAGGAGCTGCTTGTACCAGAAGTAGTAGAACCTGAGTTGCCTGGCTCTGAAATTCCACTTGAGCGAGACCCCGCTGATGAGCTAGAAGAGCTGGAGGTTTCCCCATCTTGTTGATGAACTGTAGGTGAAGTCTCCGAGCCCAATGTTGAGCCAGCTGTCGCACCTGATGTTGTTCCCGAACTTGACGACCCAGACTCTTCTTTAGAGCCCGATATAGTGCTAGAGCCATCCGTTGAGCCTGGTGTGACTCCTGAGCTTGATGATCCCGAGTTGTCGGTCGAGCCTGACGTAGTCCCAGAGCTTGATGATCCGGAGCTGCTGGCTGAGTTTGGTGAGCTAGAGCTATCTGTCGAGCCTGATGTAGTGCCTGAGCTTGACGATCCGGAGTTGTCTGCTGAGCCCAATGTAGTACCAGAGCTTGGTGACCCAGAGTTTCCTGTCGAGTCTGATGTAGTGCCTGAGCTTGACGACCCGGAGTTGTCTGTCGAGCCCGATGTAGCGCCAGAGCTTTCTGTTGAACCTGACGCGGTGCCAGAGCTTGATGATCCAGAGCTAGCTGTCGAACCCGATGTAGTGGTAGAGCTTGACGACCCGGAGTTGTCTGTCGAGCCCGATGTGCCAGAGCTTTCTGTTGAGCCCGATGTAGCGCCAGAGCTTGCTGTTGAGCCTGATGTAGTGCCAGAAGAGCCTGATGACCCAGAATTGTCTGTTGATCCTGATGTAGTGCCAGAGCTTGATGTCCCGGAGTTATCTGTCGACCCTGATGTAGTGCCTGTGCTTGATGATCCAGAGTTGTCTGTTGAACCTGATGTGGTGTCAGGGCTTGATGCGGTACTAGAGCTTGATGAACCAGAGTTGTCTGTCGAGCCTGATGTAGTGCCAGAGCCCGATGATCCCGAGTTGTCTGTCGAGCCTGATGTAGTGCCAGAGCCCGATGATCCTGAGTTATCTGTCGACCCTGATGTAGTGCCTGTGCTTGATGATCCAGAGTTGTCTGTTGAACCTGACGTAGTGCCAGAGTTTGATGATCCAGAGCTATCTGTTGAACCTGATGTGGTGTCAGGGCTTGATGCGGTACTAGAGCTTGATGAACCAGAGTTGT
The DNA here is from genome assembly GCA_024752465.1 of Allantophomopsis lycopodina. NCBI lineage: Eukaryota > Fungi > Ascomycota > Leotiomycetes > Phacidiales > Phacidiaceae > Allantophomopsis > Allantophomopsis lycopodina. The sequence continues at coordinate 77,230 of CP103012.1, forward strand.
CTGTCGAGCCTGATGTAGTGCCAGAGCCCGATGATCCTGAGTTATCTGTCGAGCCTGATGTAGTGCCAGAGCTTGATGATCCTGTGTTACTGGTCGAGCCGGATGTAGTTCCAGAGCTTGATGTTCCTGAATTGTCTGTCGAGCCGGATGTAGTTCCAGAGCTTGATGATCCTGAGTTGTCAGTCGAGCCTGATGTAGTACCGGAGCTTGATGATCCTGTGTTACTGGCTGAGCTTGGTGAACTAGAGCTATCTGTCGATCCCGATGTGGTACCTGAGCTAGATGATCCAGAGTTGTCTGTTGAACCTGATGTGGTGCCGGAGCTTGATGTCCCGGAGTTATCTGTCGACCCTGATGTAGTGCCTGAGCTAGATGAACCAGAGTTGTCTGTCGAGCCCGATGTAGTTCCAGAGCTTGACGACCCAGAGTTATCTGGTGAGCCCGATGTAGTTCCAGAGCTTGACGATCCTGAGCTGCTAGCTGAACTTGGTGAACTAGAGCTATCTGTCGATCCCGACGTAGTACCTGAGCTTGATGACCCAGAGTTGTCTGTTGAACCTGATGTAGTGCCAGAGCTAGATGAACCAGAGTTGTCTGTCGAGCCTGATGACCCAGAGTTATCCGTCGAGCCCGATGTAGTTCCAGAGGTTGATGATCCTGAGCTGCTGGCTGAGCTTGGCGAACTAGAGCTATCTGTTGATACGGATGTAGTACCTGAGCTTGATGACCCAGAGTTGTCTGTTGAACCTGATGTAGTGCCTGAGCTCGATGAACCAGAGTTGTCTGTCGAGCCTGATGACCCAGAGTTATCCGTCGAGCCCGATGTAGTTCCAGAGGTTGATGATCCTGAGCTGCTGGCTGAGCTTGGCGAACTAGAGCTATCTGTTGATACGGATGTAGTACCTGAGCTTGATGACCCGGAGTTGTCTGTTGAACCTGATGTAGTGCCAGAGCTCGATGATCCTGAGTTGTCTGTCGAGCCCGATGTAGCGCCAGAGCTTTCTGTTGAGCCTGATGTAGTGCCAGAAGAGCCTGATGACCCAGAATTGTCTGTCGACCCTGATGTAGTGCCGGAGCTTGATGATCCAGAGCTCGAGGATTCTGGAGAAGCTGTGTCCGATGATGGCGAAGAACCCGAGGTAGCTGCCTGAGTATTTGTTACCGTAGGATCGGCTGCCACTACAGACGAACCCGCTGAAATTGATGATTCAGGGTTTGAGGATCCTTGGGACGCTATGTTTGATGATTGTGTATCACTCGAGGTATCTGCTTGAGTATTTGTTGCCGTAGAATCGGCTACAGATGTGGCCGCCTCTGCTGCTCCTGTAGATGACTCGACAGGGTCACTGGAAGAACTCTGACTAGTAGTTGTAATAGTTGGGGCAGTTTCAGCAGATGTTGTACTAGATGCTTGGTCAACAGTAGGAGTTGCTGCTGAACTAGCCTTTGTAGTTGTGGCTGTTGCTTGTGTACTAGAGGATACGGTCGTTCCAAAAAGTGAGTCAGCAGTTGGGATAGCTCCAGGAGGGTCATAAAGTCCCAACTGGAAGTTTACGTTGCCACAGTGCTTCCACCATGGATAACCTGCCCGTTTAAGATCAATCGGCATAGCAAGCCGTGGGTTGCAACGATCTATGCGATGATATCCAACAGGATGTGTTTCCGTAGCAAGAGAAGAGAGGGCAGCAGCATTAGCTGATGGGCAATTCGTCGCCAAGTCATTGAGTTGGAGTTGCTGAGCTGGCCCCATTCTCGTAGTCGCTGTGGCATCGGCATAGTTTTGTAATGTTGAGACATCACTTAGATCAAAAGCAAAGACCTTGCTAGTGAATACAGGCCCGAGTTGACCACAACTATTCCAAGCGGTAAGTCTGTCTATGACAAAGTAGACGGACGGAGATGTACTAACGCAAAGTCAGATATATTTACAGAGTGTTTTGAATAAACTAAGATACTCACTAGGTATAATCCACAGCTGAATCATAGTAGGTAGATGGATAAGTGTAGTTATTGTCAGTTGGCCAGTAAGTGAGTGCGACTGTGCCTGCCGATCTATGGGTGTCAAATATCAGCACCTATCATACCATTGCATGGCCGGATTACATACAGGGAGCATGGATTCCAAAGAGTGCATCCATTTGTGCTTACTGATGAGCAAGTGTTTATCGGAACGGTTTCCGTAAATGTTGGAGAATTATAGGTATGTGGACAAACTGCAGAAGTACTTGAAGATGTAGTATTTGGAAAAGCGAAAGTATATGATGCAGACATTGTTGCTGGTACAGCTAGTGCACTGGGTGCGAAGGATAAAACGGTGAAGACCGAACTTAGTAGCAGTTTGCTCTGGGAGGGGGCCATATTGGTGAAAGGAATGTAGAGTACGAAGACTCGCGATGTGAACAATGAACGAAGGATCACGACCACATGAAATAGAAAGAGAGAGCATAACTAAAAGAATCAACATTATATGTACACGTACACCCTAGGTCTCAGAGATTCACGTCCGGGATCATGTTCATCAGAACTTGAAGACTAGAAGATTTCTCCATGTTGTCTTTCATAGGAGATAGATAGGGGACGTTGACGATACTAGTGACCTCGTAAGACGTCAAATCCTCGATTCCTCTCAAGATTGGCTGATCTCCATAAAAAAGAATGGAGCAGATTTTGTTTTTAGTACACAGTACCTGCGTCGAACCATACTATGTAAGATGGCATGTAACGGTGCATCTACAAGGTGCGATGATAGTCATGTCTTTGTAATCCGCAGTTGGTTAATGAGAGCGCAAATCGGGACATTAAAGTCGTTATGTTCGTTGTTTGTCTTGGAACTCGGCCGACATGCGGCCCTCAGTCCACTCTCTTGTGACGAATATTCAGCCGCGGATTGCATGGCGACAAACTCTACAACACATTTCTTAACCCAGAGAGCCTTGCGACAACAATTCAACCTTATTTGCCAAGGTTCATCCCCACAATGTCGACCCGGGAAATTTCAATGGCCAATTAAGCTTCGTCTCTTCGGTGAAGGCTTCTATGGTGCCAGGTGTCGTTGTTCTACTTTTCACCGGTCGTCGGGTGTGAATGCATGTGTGTTCTTGTCCAGAAGGTATTCATTACTTTTTCAACTGCACGAAAATCAAACATATAGTGATATGTCGATACAACAAAGCTTCGACTTGGCCTTGAGATGACATTAAGAGGAGATTTCTAACCATTCTTATGTTCCTCTCGGGATTTGGAAGATCTCCGTGTCGATCTATAGTTGGCTGTTAAACAACCTCGAAAATTGTGCCCTTTCAGGTCCTTTCAGGTTGCATCCAGTCGAGTTGAGAACTGGTACAGGATTGAAACCCTTGTTATATTAAAATTGCATTCTCGTTAAGCATCTTTGTCGATCCACTTGGACTAGAATAGTCAAGCACAGGGCTTTCACTTACAAGTACGTGCGTCCATATGTGTGTACATACGACTCTGCTTCTTGTGTAGCACGACCAAGGAACCGGTCAAGAGTCGCAATGAGAGCGTAATGTAATAGGTCCCTCTGGCTCGATACTCACAGGATCAGGAGGTGGATGAGATAAATGGCACCGAGAATACATACAGTACGCTCCCCGCCTTGGCGAGTCCATGATCAGATCAGGGTACGTGGGAAGAACACGTGGGGAAGGTCGGGAAAGCCTTCGGTTCCCATGCTCCACCAGCTCTTTGTATGTGTTGGCCTTGGTATTCTGGCATTTAAGGGTTCTCCAGCACCCTCAACCAATACCTAGTGGTATTCTTGGAATCACCGATTACCTGACAACTCAGAGCACAACACAGACTATAGAAATTAGATGATTTGGATAAGAAATGGGGTGAAAACTGTATGAATTATTACTCTACTTCTGAAATAATACTGCATTCAATATATCCACCTTTGGTTGTTCGTAGTATTTAGAAACTACTCATTCTTTGAGTATCGATCAGGCAGTCTGAGTACTTCCAAACATGAATACACCAAGCCTATTGACCGAATAAACCGGTATTTTAACATCTGATGACAGGCCCTAGCATTCTTCTGATGTCTGATCTCATGGTTGCTCTAATCTTCAAGACAAAGGTGAGAACCAAGCATGAATAATACCTACAAAGCCGCCTCCCCTGTAATCCTCGAGGCTCGTCGTCCGAGTCTGCAATGGGTCACTTATCAGCACAACTCTGTATGTAATTCATTAACACACCTTTTACCTGTTGGCTCCTTGCAGCGTGGCTGAGGTAGATAAGATAACTAGAGATAATGGTAACCCCTAAGAGTCAACGCGTGTTGGTACTTCCAACCCCGTCACGAGTTTCAACTTATTAAACCTGAATTAGAACTTGGTCAATGTGTAGTAGAATGGTAGCTAGATATATTAGCTTAACATATGCTATCGTAATCAATTGTCCCACTCTGGAGAGCCAAACAATTACTGGAATCACAACTGTCTCGCCGTTTGTTTAGAATGCCTCGACTTTTACATTAATGGATTAGTTGCCAATAATCACATTATTTAATATGAAAAATTCTCAGGGCTTTCATCAATCCGGAAAATAAGACATCATACGATGAAATATAGAAATAATCATCACCACATTGATTTTAAAAGTGCCTGGAGTTTTCAAACCTTCAATTAAGAAAGATTCATGACATTCAGTATCTTACAAAACAATTATCTCGACGCACAATAAACATTTGTATGGGAAATATGATTTAATGACAGTATAAACCCTGAAAATTCAACTCTGCTTTCCCGTATTCTTGACTCCTGATAAGCAAAATATACTATGGTTTGGTAAATTCATCATTCCTGCTCTCCTGAATTTTCGCCCTCTTAGTCTCATCAAGATTCATATGCGTTGAAGTGATATATTCCTTGAACTGCTTCGACATCATAACAACTCTCTGGAGATGCTCAACCTCTAATACCACTGTATTTCTTTGAGCTCTTCTTGCCTCAAACTGCGCCAGTGCTACAGCCGTTTGGAATGCGTTACGAATCTCTCGCCCATTCCATTTGACAGCGGCGATGTTCTTGTCGGAAACGGCATATATAACGGTCGCAGGGTCAACAGTAATATTTCCTTCTTTATTCAGCCGCCTGAAGTTTTTCTCCCAGATCTTCTTCCGGTACTCATCAGAAAGAGGTGGATAGTGCAAGGCAACATGAATACGGGAGATGAACGCGTCATCGAATGCACCGACACGATTGGTCGTAAGGAAGAGAACGCCCCTGAAGTACTCAAGAGTTCGGAGGAAAACTAAAAGAATCTGTTAGTGCAAACCCTAGATTTATTGAAAAACGAAAGAATAAAAGAATCAATGGCGAACCAGAAACGAGACTGTTCCTCTGCAGGTTTTCCGCAGTCCTCTGTTCCAAGTAAACATCTGCTTCATCCATGAGCACAACGGCACCCCATCTCTCACCCAAATCGATAAAGTCTTTGAATTGACTCTCCACTTGAGCTGCTGTTATACCCATATCTCCACATGTCAGCGCAAGGAGCGGTCTCCGAATTAGATCCGCCACGCATTCTGCAGTACATCTAGTAGCCCAGTTAACATATTATAAAATGCAACGACAAATCAAGGTCATAAGTGAGATCTTACGTTTTACCCACACCAGGTGAACCATGTAGTAAGAAAATGCGACCTTCTCCTTTATTCTTAACAAAGTCAGTACTCCATGCCTCAGCTTTAGTGCCTTCTTGAGCATAATTCCAGACTAGTGCTTCAATTGTGCTTTTAGTCTCTATATCGAGAACCAAGTTGTCAAAAGGATTGTCTTCAATCACTGGATCAGTAAGATTCTCCAGGTATAAGGAGACTGCTTAAATTAGCTACTTTCAAGAGATAATAACCAATAGAAACACTTACCCCATTTCCTCTCCTGTAAAGCATATCCTCCAATTGTCGCAGCACATATCAGATAGAACTCTTCAGGAAGAGGTGATTTGAGAGACTCCGGCTTAGCTGGATTATGTTGCCAATCTCTGAATGGTATTGATTTTTTTGGCCTTGGATTTGAAATACACGAGTCACATCCACATCCTTCTAGATCATCGACTATTTGCAAGTATGTTATTCTAGTCACATCATAGTCACGTGCTGTAAATCGTGATTCTCGTGCCGCCCAGGCAGCCGGATCGATCATGACTTTCCCTTGGAGCTATATCATATCAATCGATATCAAGTATATCAAAGAATGACACTCACCTGGGCCCCACTTCTTTCCGCTAATTTTCCCGAATACTCCATATAACGGGGTTTGAAGAGTTCTGAGTAGAGCTTTCCATACTTTGTCTGCTTCTGAATAGTTTCTATAGGGATTGTGGATAAGTTCTGGGGACAGATACTCAGATGGGTGATATCCTTCTCGCCTTCAAATAAATCTATATCTATGTAACCTTTCGCGGCAACAAGGCACATTTCTTTGTCGTATTTAATCGTCCAGTAATCAAAACGCCGTCGATCAAAATCTGGAGTGCTGTCGGATATTATAGCTGCTCTTGGGCTTTTATCCTGTTCATACAACCAAACCAATGTTCCTGGAGGGAATAGCATCCACATGTGCTGCCAAGTACAAGTTGGTGTGTTACGCTGATATCGCTTCCGCTCAGCATCTACTTCTTCCCCACATAGATTAGACAATAGTGCTATTAGCAGGTCGATATGTTCATTTGTTGTTGCCATCATCTCAGAGCTATGGTTTTTTGGATGGTTTGTTTTGTACTTTTCCAAGGCTTCCATGTGATGCACCAATGGTATATATGGGGCAACTATCTCAAGGGGCTCCATGTTGAGATTGAATGCAGGGTAGTAATCTATCACTTCCCTGAGAGCATTGATGAGATGGTGAGAATGGATTTTCAGCGTGGTGTCAGTTTGTGATTTTATCCGTCCAGATTCCATGAATGATGCCCTCACAGTGACGACCTCTAACAGTGTCTGTTTTGCTGCTACATTGACCTGGATCTTATGAGCATCATATTTGCGTGGGGTGTCGCCCTCATCTTTGTAAGTAACTGAGCCATCCTCATCTTTGACAAGATATCGATACAAGATCTTCGGCGCGGGCTCCTCTGATGGATTTTTAACAGGTTCTGTTGTATCAGAAGGATTGTGAGTATCCTAGATATTGTCAGAATAGTATACGGAGTCGTTGCTTTCACTATTTTGAGCTTACATGGTTGATAACAGGCCGTTCAAAATCTTGGGCGTCTTCTGATGGCATCTTGGGCGCGTTAAGAATCTATTAACAAGTTCAACGCACAGTTTCCATTAGAGATTTTAAGTCATAACATACTCTTATAAGAATAATTTAAGGCTTTTTCGAGATGTGTTTGGTCTTGCTTGGCGCTCAAATTTTCCACAAAATTCGACGATTGAAGCTTATTAGACTTGACCGCAAATGCAATTGGGTTGACAATTTGAAATGAAATTTCTGTTAATAAGAATTGTATGGGCTAGAAGCACATTTAGGAAAATCATATGCTACATATAACACTTTGGTGAGTGAAATAGAAATATGTCGAGATTTCGCAATTTATTTCAAAGATACCTTTCAGCGCTACAGCCTTATTCGAAAAGTAGCATCGGAGCATCAATATTGCATGGTTAATGCTGACTGCATATAACCAGCCTCAGCTGAATGCACATGATACAGTTCCAACTATTCGACGCTTCATATTGGCGGCTAACGTAACACAGAAACAAAAGCCTTGTTTGAAATAATTGGTTGATTCCATCGCCTACACCTCATGTCAATTTTGGGGCTGGAATAGCATAATCTGCATGTCAACCAACGGCCTTGCTATCTATGCGCCAAACATCCCACCAACTTCGGAACAAAAATATAAATAACGGATATGAGAAGGAAGTGACTGATAAATGCTAATCTCCAAGATATGGAACTCGAATTAAGAGAAGAACGAGCCGAGTCAATACATCTAGTTGATCACTTCATCCTCAACCCCACTGGTTCTATATCTCAACATGACGCTGTACTATCTTCGGCCCTCAAAGATGAAATTATGCGGAGGAAATACAACACTTCTCAAGAGGCTGCCAAGATAAGATCATGGAAGGAATTCTATGAGGAAGATGCCAGCACTGGACGGTCAGTACCTAACTTATAATTTATTAATACTGCTAACTTTCCCTAGATCACCAGATGAGGCCAAACTCATAATGGAGAGCAAATTACTGATCAATGCATGGGGCTCGGAGGTTGAAGAAAAGAACTCAAAACTGTCACAGGTTTTTCCTAAGAGTACCACGGCTTCTCTTATAGACCTCAAGACGTTCATGATTGGGATCAAAGACAAGCAGAAGCCGCAAGGTAAAGCTCATCAGTATATGGATAAGATTTGTAGCACATTAAACGCACATTCAGCTTTGCTAGAGATGCTTCCAGACCAGAGTATATATGCTTCTGTCTTCTGTGGAGCCTTTAAGACTCTTTTGGGTGTAAGTTTATTCCAAATAAGGCCTTATACAGAATAATGAGCTCCACTAACGTTCAAAGGCCGCTGTGAGGCACCGCAGTATTGTAGAGGCACTCTCAGCTGGTCTGAAGGATGCTGGGGACATCGTTAGTTCTTGTGTTGAAAAGGCTATGCTAGTTGATATTGCTGAAATGAGGGATCTCGTGCAAAGGTTATACACTGCAGTCTTTGCATTAATGCGAGATGCTCTTACTTGGTATGAGGACAAAAGAATAAAACGTCTGTTGCACAGCTTCAACGATAAGTATCTAGACTCCTTTACTTCCAAGCTGAGCGATATGCAAAAGATTGCAGATTTGATCAACGCCAAAGAAGTTATCGCTCACCACGCTGAATCACGGGATACTCGCCTGTTGATTGAAGAAATGAGGTTTGAGAATCGGCAGGAAAGAGATGAGAATACTCAATGGCAGCAGCGTACTTATCAAAAAATCGAAGAGCAGAACGAGTTTCTACGCGAGATATCAAATCGACAGAAGCTTGGAGACCAAGTAGCAGAAATGTTATTAGAGACAGCCAGCAAGTTTGCGCCGGAGCTGTTAATATATTATGCAACGAGGTCGGGTATTCCACCAGAACACAGTAAGTACTACCCTGCAAGCCACTTTGGCGTTACTACAAAGCTTAAGTAATTATAGTGCAATGGTCAAATCCCCAGTCACAACAAAGAGATATTATCAGTATCGAAGGCATATCGACAACATCCAGCAATGACGAATCTATGCCGACAACTCTGAGTTGGTACTAACACACTCCTTCTTGAACTAAGTGCTAAAATATGGCCAGATCTTGAAAGGCAGGATACGTATTCCAAAGCCGACCTACAACTTCACTCCAAAGACTTAGAAGACCACATCGCTATTCCTCTTGATCCAATGGATATATTCCCTGGTACTCAAGTTTTCGCCGAACACAGAATTGTGTACACCATTCAAGAGTTTTGTCGGTCAACTACCTCACAAATTTTGTGGGTCATTGGTAAATATGACCGTAGATATCCATCTTCTACCTCTCCGATTGCTGCTAGCCTGATAAATGCGCTCGATCAAAGCTTGGCGCCTACTTTGTATTTATTTCTGGACTGGCCGACGGCAAATGAGGGCACAGATGAGGGGGCTTCAATTAACTTTCTGTACTCTTTAATTCGCCAGATGATAAGTCTACTGCCAGAGGTCATTACTGCACGGCCAACCTATAACGCCCACGCCTTTTCGGAGTTACATGGATCACTCGAGTCTTGGGAGATAGGAGTCGCTATTATCGAAGCTCTATTTGATTATATGCCTCCACTACTCTTCTTAGTTATCGATGGCTTCGAACATTTAGACGTTGTAAGCCCTGGAGAACAACAGGTGCAGCATCTACTGCAAGTATTGCATGAAAAGGTTCTAGTGTCAAAAAGCACCACCAATGACCAAGGTGAATCTATCAGGACATTTAAAATTCTATTCACCACTGCTGGGGGATCTGCATTACTGGGCGGCCTTGACGATTATGCCTTGAATATATTGAAGACGAGTGAAAACCAGAATATTCGACCTGGACAATATAGAGCAGGACGATCACAGTTATCGCTTGATAGCATTTGAATAAATTCGGGGTTTCATATACAGGGCTGGCTGCTTGAATGAATACTATGGCATTAGTGTTTGGTCTCAGAAGCATTTTGCTTTCAGTTATTGTTCTTCTCAATTTTCAATTTTCCCTACCTTCGGGTGTGTAGGACACAACTCTCGACAAAACGAGAAGGGGCTGCTCTCCTTCTTGTCCCCCACCAACCACATTATCAATAGTGGCAAAAATTGACAAAAAGAAACATTCAACAGTAGGGATTCGCTGGTGGTCACCCACCCAACTACTAGTCTACCGATCTGAGACTTGTGTATGGCAGAGCGGACGGGATGCCCAATTCTTCTCAGTCTATGGTCGAATGTGGAAGGCAGACATAGATATCAATATATATTTACATGTGTTTTAATTTTATGTTAGCTAGAGTATGTGGATTTGCAATCTTCAAAAATGGAGAGAGATTTTCATTTCTACAGACCTCACTACCTTATTCATCTCAAATTCGACCAACGTTTTGATCTTGGAAGTCTATGGGTATGATGGGATATATTTACTGGTCAACATCCTTGAAAGACTGAAGACACATAGTGGCAGTGCATTGTGAACAGATGGAACATTCTTCGCCAAGGAGGTAATATTACATGTTAACACTTTCCTGGGTTAGTGCTAGTTATAGATGTTTATCTAAGCAGCTTGATGTGGTTGGACAAGCGTATGCAATTCATTGATTCGCTACATTTTGAACAAAGAGTTCATTACTACCTTCATCCTTAGCCGTGTGGGAGTCCGCAATAAATCCAAAATTCTTATCTATTCTTAGATTTTCTATCTTTTCTTCTCGGGATTATTACCACTTTAATTGGTTGTGATGACTGAGAATAAAGTAATGTAAAAATGAAAGAGTAGCAAGAGGCTACTAGATATCGGGGTACTACCCACCACCATTTAAGAGGAATGAGTAACGCTTTGAAGCACTTTTGCATCAATTAGACATACTTTAAAGTTTTTCCCATATTCTTGGCGTTGCCAGCTTAAATCTTCAAAGATTCAAGCATCTTCATGATACTTACTCGTCGCTAACAGCCACAAGTAGCTTCAACCGCGCATATTTGGTGTTATACAGCAAGCTTAAAGGCTCTTTATTTCACAATAAAGAACAAATACTCAGAATATTTTTTCATTGGCGCTCGTATCCACAAAGGCATGCGCACAAATATGTGCTAAAGAATCCCTTTAGCTCAAAAAAGTCACCCTTGTAATTGTGCGAGTGCAACTACAAAGAACAAAATAAATGTATTGTGTGAAATTTCTCATACTCAACCTCAGAACAATCATCCTTCTTGTTTCTCTTTCACACGTAGAGAAAAGTCGCAATTCTATTGTATTCAAAATTCTAACCAGCACTAACATGATGGTTTCTCTTTAACTGTAACAGCGAGACTCACAAAACCATTATTCAAGAGCCCTCGATCTCAGAATAAGAACCACCACAATCTCACAACATCACATATGAAGTCTATCAACAAAGAGGCCAAAGTAAGTATATCACCATCTCGTAATCCAGCAGAATGGCTTCTCCTCAGCAGCACAAAGTCACAGACTCTCTTCACCAGCAAGAGCATCTCACGACTTTCCCCACCACCACCACTACAATGTGTTATCTCGAGCACGTCTACCACACCCCCTGCGGCCACTGGAGCCGCCGCATCCACAGCCCATGCGCCTCACAGCTCGCCAGCACGAACCTCTCGTGCGGGTGCTGGACAGCCCGTGTAGACCGGAGCGCCTGTGTCGAGAGCTACTGCCACACTTGCAAGGCCAGTCAGGCTCTCGATGCTCGCTATCCCTCCTCCACCTCGCCCTTCCGCGGGCTCTCTCAGGGTGCTTTGGATGCTGTCAACGCAGTGATCCGGCGCCGTAACGCTGAGCGTGGGGAAAATATCCCTGAGATCAAAAGGTAAGTCTCCCGACGTCTCTCGCTAACCTAAGGTCTTGCGTTTGTGCAAGCTCTGATGTCTAACCTCTCTTTTTTTATAGCAATGTTGGGGTGGTGCCCTTAGGTAAGTTAACTATACTAATGATAATAATAAAAACTTCAAATCTTAGTAAGTGTTCTTCTCTTTCAAAGTCAGGTGAGTGCTTAATGTCGAAGTGGTGATCTTAGGTAAGTTAACTATACTAATGATAGTACTAAAACCTTCAAATCCTAGTAAGTGTTCTTCTCTTTCAAACTCAGGTAAGTACTTTGATAATGTGAAATCTCGAAATGGCTCGGACTTCATACTGGGTATCGATGTTTGAACAGAGGTCCTTTGACTAGATTATAATCATTGTTTGCTTTTAGTGCGTATTGTTGTGTGGCTTTGTCTCGTAAAATATACAAAGAGTTACAAATGCACCTACCTTGTCAACCGATAACTCGTAAGAATTAGCTGTCAATTTCAATATCAAGTACATTCATATCGATATGCAAGCTCATAATCAATAGCTCTCACTAATTCAAGTTCACATCACTTCATGACGACGAGAGTTTGGATAAGATTCATTAATTAATCAAATCCTGCTTTCCTTCAGAGCGCACAACCCATGAGTCGCCTCCACGATAGCGCGAAAGCATTGTCGCAGAATAACGACTCAAGTCTAGTACGCTTTTCCCGGCGATGGCGTAGAAAGCACTGTCGCCGTCAATCTCAGCCCTAGCCCGAACCCCAGACAGGTCCGGGAGAACCGTAGATTGAAAGAAATGCATACAAAAACAGCATGGTATCTTCGCTAAACAACATGACAAAAATAAACAAAAACAGAAGACAAAACCCGCCGATGTTATCGTCGGTGAGAGAAGAATTAGGATACTAGTTGACGATAAGATTCGTGTAGGTGGTAGAGTGATTATGGTCGAATATTAGGTTGTAGATGACGAGAATGGCGGAGTTGAGCTGCCAAGAGAGGGAATCATTGTTGAAGATTCATAATAGCATTGCTATTGCTCTAATGGCCTCTCCTAGCAGCTCCATCGAGCACCTCATCGTTTGCAGAGCTTCCAGAGGAAAGAACCTTTGCAGGCTCATTTCCAAAGATTTTCAAGAGCACGGTCATGGCGAAAGAAGCCACAATACTCAAGCAAAGAATACCGATCATGGTGAGGTTGCTCTTGCGGTACTGATGTGGTCCCTCCTTGGCATCCTCAGCCCAACCGGAGTATAATGCATAAGTAGTCATGATGGATCCGAGGTTGCCAAGTCCAGAAACGAGAGCAGATGCTGCAGCTACACCGACCTCTCCATGACGTTTCTGGAAAACTTGGCTTGTCCAGGTCATGCAAATTGGAACGGTAGGCCCAAGGCCAAAGCCAACCATCAAAAGACCACCATAACGTGCCCAGGGTTTGGCAGTTGGGGCAAAGGTCGTGACCAAGAGACCCGCGATTTGAATGAGGACTGCAAAAGAGAAGAGAGGGGCACGGTGGTTGTGGAATCGGTCGGAGATTGGGGTGAATATGAGAATTGCAATCAGATCGCAAATCCAGATAGGCGCCACTAGGAGACTGAGAGTAACACCAGAAAAGGATTCGTTGATGCCTTCGATGATAACAGTGGCATACAGTTGAGTGCCGATTCCGACTCCAACAACGCCAAAGTACATCAAAGTCAATGGATAAAGTCTCCAATCGATCAAGACATAGAGCAAGTCCATAACGGTCCATGGCCGGGGGTGGTAAACCCGAGTCAGATCCTCATAGTGAATTCTGGCATCCTCACCAGACAGAACAGGCTTGACGCTCGGCATCCATGTCATGAGCTTGTTCTTGGGCTTAACTGCTCCTGGTGCTATTGGTCGTTCTGGAAGCCACCAAAGGAGTCCCACTCCAAGTACAATGGCAACCAATCCCCACAACAAGAACATCCATTGAAATCCCACCAAGCCTCCGAGACCATCCATCTTCTGGAAACCAGCAGACACCAAGCCAACAACGGCAGCTGAAACTTGAGATGCAGTGAAATAGTACCCAATACGTTTACCGGTACGGCTGGGTGGATAGAACAAAGTCAGGTAATAAGACATTCCAGGCCACATTCCTGCAATAACCACACCAAGCAAGAAGCGCAAGAGGTACAAACTCCAAGCAGCCTTGATGGCAGCGAAACAAGCTCCAATTATGCCCACAGCAATCACGATTCGAGACATCCATACTCTTGGACTCAGACGCGTCATGACGAGGTTGGAAGGACAATCGAAGATGACGTAGGAGACATAGAACAGAGCGAGACCTGTGGAGGTCTGTTTGGCAGTCAGGTGAAGGACTTGCTCCAGATCGTGATCGGAGGCTTTGTTCATAGTTTGGGCCAGACCAACGTTCGAACGAATGGCAGAGCACATGAAGTAGAGAATCCAGAAGGCGGGAATGATGCGACGATCAATTTTCCTACAATTGTCAATTGAGCCCCATAATCAATTGATGAAATTTCTCACCTGTACACTGCTTCAATCCGCGCAAGATCTACTTCACCTTCACCTTGAAATTCAACATCATCATGATTCCCCACGCGACCTGGAAGTTCATTGACTTCCGCTGTCTTGTTGGAAATGTCAGCCATTGTATACTTATGACTGGAGTTACAGGTCTATGGAGGTGCAAAGACGAGTGATCTCCAGTGTGAAGTCTTCTCTTCAATAATTTGAGGAGGTTTGTGGAGGAGAAGAAGAGAAATTGTTGTGGTGTGGGAAGTTGATATGACTCTAGTGTCGGCGAAAATTACCCCACACTCCGATAGACCGGACTTGTTGATGTTGAGCTTGAGCACAAAGCTTTGGCCTCGAGTTCTCGGCATATCATCGGTCGTTAGGTAACGATTTGTAGAAAAATGTTGAGCATTTTGATAAGAGCTCAAGAGTCATGTCATAATTGGTTGCATCTTGTAAGTTGTGTGTTAAATGATTTTAATTTTTTTGTCGTTAATTGATCTTTGGTCAATCGTTCACCTACGACCACCTCCTCTCGATCCCCGGTTCCCACCTCCACCACCACCTGCTCCACCTCGGTTTCCTCTATTACCTCCTCGTCCCCCTCTACCTCGACCGCCTCTGCCTCTTAGAGCTGAACCGCCATTGCCATTGCCTTGATATGGCGCTGGGGGTCCTGGACGGTAGTTGTTGTTACTTGGGCGGTAAGAGTAATCATCATTGTTTGAAAATCTTGGTGGTGGGGTGAATGAACGCTCTCGGGCATACCTGCCACCACCATCATTGGGACGATAATTTGATTGATATTGTGGCTGTTCTGGTTGCCGAGTAAAGCTGGAAGCCCAGTTTGAGACGGGATTTGGACGAGCAGGTAAATTTGGGTTGAGACGAATATGCTTTCGCTCTGGCTCGCGGTGCACCGGTGCACGGATGAAGTCTTCCTCATCCGAATCAAGACTGATAGGATCTTCTCTTGCCTTGCCCTTGATATTAAAATTCTTCTTGATTCTAAAATCTTTTCCAGCTGAGACGGCGCGTGCATTGCTTTGCTCATCAATGTAGAGATTTCTGTTGGCTAGTGACCAAGTATTTCCATCTGCTGAAGATGTTTCTCGTCGAAGCCCACATTCATCACCAAAGTGAGACATAGAACCACAGGAGTAGCAGTTGATAGTGATATCATCAACTTTCTTGATGATAGCAGGTACTCTATAGGTTCGCCAGATCAAATGGCATTCAGCCTCCTCATGATCTTGAGCAAGACAAATATTGCAACCTAGTCTTTCACCCGGAGCAAGACCCAGCTTTGCATTGCAGACCGTCTTTACATGTCCCCTCTCGCCGCATTTCTCGCAACGGTGAGTCTGAATGCATGCATGCGAGAAATGTTGATTGGACTTGCAATGAGCACAAACTAACGCCGGGCATTTCGGTGTTGTGTGATTAACTTCCCCGCAACACAAACAACGTGGTATAAACAAGTTACCGTTGAAGGCCGGGAAGTATTTCTTTTGCAGTTCCATCTCGCTTGACCAATCGAGTTCTCCTACCTCGACCTCAACATCTGGCATTGATTGAGGGTCTTGTTGACTTTCCGGAGATTCTTGTACTTCGCCTTCATCTAAAGCCATATAATCATCATTTTTGGCCACTGCATCTTGCGATACAGCCGTCGTCGTTAGTGATTCGGCTGCCTCTCTTTCCGCAGCCAATCTAGCTTTCTTCGCCCTCTTTGACTCTTTTAGCGGCTTTCCTTCCTTTGTTGGCAGAATTAACTGGTTATTCATGGCCATACGGTCAAGTATCTCCTTGGCTTTTGCTTTTGTAGCTTGATCTCTCTTAGCTATCTTCTGAGAACTTGGTAGATGCTCAAAGTACATGGGCAAGTATCTTCCGTACATGTATACCCAAATTCCTGGTTGGTCTTTAAGAAGAGGCATGAGCTTCTCATTCTCTTTAACCAGCGCTCTGATAAAATTCTCGAGGGTAAAATCATCAAAACTCGTTGGGGTACCATCCTCATTAGAAACCAGAGTCAAATTGAATAGCTCCTTCGCAGCCGGTAATCCAACGGGGACATGCGTCAAATGGTCCGGTACTGGCAGTGGCAATCGCGATTGTGTCTCGAAACCCGTTCTATAGGCTTGCGCCCATTCGTCTCCGTATTTCTCGCGATTTGCAGCCTCTTTTCTCAGCCTCTTCTTATCCTGAGGAGGGCCAGTTGTACCAGTAGGTGCATTGGGGGTATTTTCGATTGGTATGCTCGCAGTGGGGTCGGCGACTTCGTCATCTGAAATATCGACGGTTTCAACCAGCTCCTCTAAGGAATCGGTCGAATTGGGTTTTGCGCGTTTGTTGGACTGTTCATCGTCTGAGGAATCGCTGATGTTAATAACCTCTCCAAATTCTTCTTGCGATTCTTCGCGAGGGCGTTTTCGGCCAACGGAGCTTGTCCTGGAATCGGGTTCTTCTGGAGTAGACATGGCGCACAATTCGATTGTATGGTGATTGTGTGATGGGGTTGACGTGAGCTAAGAGTAGTTGTGGCGGGCGGGTGGTCGATAGTATATTAAGATGCGCGACTCAACATGGTGGAGATTTTGTAGATGTGAAGCAACGACGAGTGGCCCAGCACTGATGTCGGCGAAGTCAAGTCAATGACTTGGATGATTGTATATGCAATGCCGTTGCAAGTGGAGCACTGAAGGTTGTCAAAATCAATATGGCATGCAGTTTGGTGCAGGGCAGGGTAATCGCGATAGATGTGCGGCCGCAGAAAAACAATAAATACTTACGCAGCACCAGCGTCTTAATGCTTGTACTTTATGCTTGCACTTTGTGCTTGCACGTGTGGGATCAAAGTTATGTAGTACGCCAGTTCTACGTATGTATATACAGAGTACATGCAGTGCACCAGTGCCAGTATGATGAGCTGAGTATGACTTGCATTGCTCTATTGATTATAATATGAGTGAGATCTTGGTCCATATGAATTTGGGTGGTTTGGGTTCATCTCATTCTATTTTTGCTTTTATTTATTTATTTTATTTTCATTATTATTTGATTAATTAATTAATCCCCTCCACCCATCTTGGGCCAAGTACGCGTGTATTTATTTTTGGCGGGATTTTCGCCTTTTGTTTTTCCCTCTCTTTTTCTGGAATATTGCTGGAAATTGCCATATGTTCCAGAGTATGACGACAACCGTGCATCTTGTCAGGCACTGCCAGGCATGGTCAGGCATTATCAGGCATTGTCAGGCATTCTCAGGCACCAAGCGACATCTAGATTCGATTCAGGCATCCAGGGCCCTCGAGCCAGGCCACAATGGGGCTGATGAGGCTCTCCCAGCCAATCATGCGCGCCCTCAGACATCCACGACCCATAATTCAGGCAGCCAACACGTCTCTCCGCAGGGAACACTGCACTGGTGCACCCCCATAACCTGGAGACACTCGTGAAAGTGAACTGAGGAGAGAATGAGCAACATCGCCAAATAGAGCCACACCAAATACACCCACATCCCCATCCACAGCCTCTCTTCTCTTCCAACCCCATCGCAACTACTCGTCATCAATACCCACTCAATCCCAATCGCCCACATTCTCTTCATCCGCCTCTTCTCATCCTCCGCAATCAAAGAAAGTCAAAGAGAAGATCCAAAGAAGCAGGACAAGGAGAAGCAAGCAATACAACCCAATAGCAACATCGACAGTATCTTATTGTACCACCCACTCCGTCACCCCACGCCCAAGTACCTTTCCAACAACAAGAGTAGAAAGTCAAATATATACACATCCAGCCCCACACACAAAAACACATAGGAAAAGAAAGGAAAAGGGAAAAAAAAAAGTCAAGGCATTGCTTACGAAGTCTGTCCTCCTCTCGTCTCCGAGCATTCCATTTCATCGGCTTTCTCCGCCTCCGTACGTCGTCTAGGTAAGCCATCTAGAATATCCTCGACCAGCAAGGAGCTTCACTTCCAAAGAATCGCTTCTTCTTCACCTTGTGCACATCCCTCTACGACGCCGAATCAGAAAGATCTCCATTGGAACAGAGCTGATCGTTCACCTCATTTCAGGAGTAAACGGTCTTTTGTACCCACATACATAAGAGCAGCATTTCGCACGCGACCGTACACTCTCTTCTCGAATCCCAGTATACGCTCCACGAGCGTCCTAATACCTTCAACATTTCTTCCTCAAATACCGCCAAACTGTCTTCCCCGCTCCTTCTTCCGCGGACCGTCTCGTACGACGCCAGCACGAACCCCCCACGTGCCACTGGCCAGTACCTCAGTATGAGCGATTCGAAGACGGGACGAAGAAGAAGATCAAGTAGTTTGATATACCAAGAACCCCCAGAGACTATCGAGCATTTGAGCGATCAGGCAGCTCTTCCAAATCTGAATTCGGACTGGGTGAATGCAAAAGGTATGGGAGAATACCAACCAATATATCACATTTATTGCCCCCTCAGCTGCTGACTATTTTAGGTGCCTGGACTATCCATATCGTTCTAATCGCTGCTCTCAAAGTCTTTTATGACATCATTCCCGGAGTCTCGCAAGAGACATCATGGACATTGACGAATATTTCGTACATGTTCGGATCGTATTTGATGTTCCATTGGGTTCGAGGAGTGCCATTTGAGTTCAACGCAGGAGCATATGACAACCTCAATATGTGGGAACAAATCGACAATGGAGACCAATACACTCCCGCGAAGAAGTTCCTCATGAGTGTGCCCATTGTTCTTTTCCTTTTAAGTACTCATTATACTCATTACGATCTTACCTACTTCACCCTTAATTTCCTGGCCGTCTTGATTGTTGTTGTACCAAAATTACCTTTTGTAAGTTTTGCCGATTTTGTATTGGTGATTGAGTAAACTAACGCTGTGTGCAGAGTCATCGAATGAGAGTTGGTCTTTTTTCTGGCGCACCAGAAGACAGATAGTCGTTGAGGAGGGGTTGGGCTTTGGTGAGGCGTTCTGGACAACTTTTCCCTTTCAGATGGGTTCTTTCGTCGTTCTGCATAGTAAGTAGAGGGAAAGAAAAATTGGGTGTCCTGTAGGAATTGATTGAGAGCGACTTGTACTTTTTAGTTAGCGAATTCCAGAATAGCAAGTCATTGGCTATCATCTTGTTATCACTTTCTGGGACTTTCTTGATCATGAGAACCGACCTTTTCAAAATAAAGGTAACCTCTTTGAGTACCTTAATGGAGGAGCTTTGTGGTCATACCCGCTCATTCTTTCCATTTTCGAAGTCGAGCTACCTCAGTTTATCTCTCGAACAAATCCTTAGAGGTAAGTCCAGAAATAGAGCATCGCTACCACAATAATGTCGGATTGTATTCAACAAGTTTGTTCTTAGTTAGCACTTTGGCTTTTCCCTTTTCCTATTTATGACGCTGCGATATAGGTAACATTCGCAAGAATTTGCAAACTAACACGCCTTTAGAATATATTTATCACAATATCGCCAAAAATAGCCCATTTGCAGATGCATTGAACTCATCAAAGCATCACAAGATATAATGCTTTCAATATTCACGATCAGACTAACAAATTCCTGGAGTATATAACAGACAGCTCCGTTCGACGTCCTCTGATGTTTTTTTCTCCTCTTCCTTTTTTAACTGTTTCGTCGCGCCAACATTCGTTACTTTGCTACAGTTCCATTCAATTCACGTACAGTCGTTCGCTACAACCAACTACCTCAACAAGATGTTCTTCACTACGATTGCTGCTGTTGCGGTGCTCGCAGGTACCAGTTATGCTGCACCCTCCCCAAGCACTTCTGAGGCTCCAACTGCTGAGCTTCTCTGTTACTCTCCCCAGAAGCACAAGACCTTCTGCGGTGAAATCCATGCTATGACCTCTAACACCGACTTCAAGATCACTGGAAGCACCCCTGCTATTGCTACCTTCCAGAAGGATGACAAGGACAACTACATCGACGTTGAGATTTGCTTCCCTTATGACAAGAAGTGCTACAAGGCTACCGGTCTTGAGCTGGGCGACCTTTTCGAGACCGTCGTCAAGGGACCAGGAAAGGACCATATTGCCATCATGCTCGGCAACCAGGAGTTCCTCGTCAACAAGAAGAAGGATCAGGTCAAGAAGCATAACGGCAAGCATGATAAGCGTGCTGATCCAGTTGTTCTTCCAACTGCTTTCCCTTTCCCTCCACCTGACAGATACTTCGTTGGTGTTTCCGGTCCCCTCGCCAAAGCTGTTGTATCGCCACCAGCCAATGCCACCAATGGAACCGGAAGCCTCCCATTGGGAAACTCTACCGGTAGCCCATATCCAACTGGCACTGCCGCTGGAAACTACACCACCAGCTATGTCACCAAGACGGTCGCATCCTATGTTACCTACTGCCCAACACCAACCGTCTTCACCCAGGGTAATCAGATCTACACCGTTACTGCTCCAGGCCTTGTCACCATCACCGACTGCCCATGCACCATCGTCCAGCCCAGCATTGCCCCAATTGGATCCGCCCAGCCAACCGTCACTGCTCCTTTCCTGATTGCTAACGGCTCTTCTCCTTTCGGAACCGGCGCTTTCACTGGTACTGCCGTCTCCCCTTTCCAGACCGTTGTCGCTCCATGCCCAACCTGCCCAGGAGGCGTCTCAGTCACTGTCATCAGCAACGGAGCCGCCCAGGGAACTGGAGACGTCAACGGCGCTGCTCCAACCGCCCCATTCAACGGCGCAGCAGCTCCAACCAACGTCGGTTTTGCCGGCAGCAACCCAGCTACGGCCGCCAACGCTGGAAACAACCCAGCTACTGTTGCTAATGCCGGAACTGCTGGTGCCACTAACGCTGCTTCCAATGGTGGCACTACTAATAGCAACGTCGCTACTTTCCAGGGCGCTGCTACTACCTACTCCCCAAGCGTCTTCGGTGCCCTTGTTGCCGTTGCTGCTGCTGCTTTCTTCTTCTAAGCAGGAGCGGCTTCTGCCCCTGGTTTCCATTCCTTGGTTCATTGAGCCTTGGAGGCCCTTTTCTGGTTTTTGAATATGAGTGATGCTCCTACATGCTCTACGTTCTCTTGGAAAGGGTTGTGGGTGGTTGGGCGGTGTTAGGTACATGGCGTTCTTGGGATCTCTTTCTTGGAATCTTCGGAGCATCATGTTGCGTGTGGCGTTTGAGGAGGCTTTTTGGGTTCTTCAAATTGACTATCTTTACCTAATTTCATGGGAGCCTTTGTTATATCTTCCCATGCCTTTCGTTTATTTATGATTTGGGTTGCGAGAGGGGAGTCATGTAATGTATTTCTCAGCGTACGGTGGTGGACTGCATGAGCCCTTATAAAATATAAACTAATTTTAATAGCCAGATTGTTTAGTTAGTAGATGGTTGTTTGGTCTTGAAATATAATCATCTCTGGTGGTTTTCGGTTTTGTTATGTGATACTTGATATCGTGAAGCTTTGTAATCCAGTATCAATCGAATAATCTCAGGAGGTAATATTGAGGATCTAGGTAGTCCCATTATCGATCCCAAGTATAAAGATATAATTGCTAACTATTTACTTTCAGGTCAAGACTTCTTGAGCTGAACAATCGAAACCACGCCTGAAACTACCGCAAGAGTTCATCTACAATACATGACCCCTAAGCAAACCGACAAAGTATAAGATAATACCAAGTGATACAAGCAGATATGCATAATACACACACAAAGAATCCCATTCCACATCACGAGATATTCCAAGAGCAACAATAAGTCACAAAGACCGTGCATCGTACAAATACACAAAAACAGCTCAGCCCCCTAACAAACACCACAACTCACGTCAAGAAACATCATCCCACACAACACGCCACATCACAAAGGCCCATCTATCGATCAGATGTCGGATCAGCATCAAACCAGCCCATTCAGTAGTCAACTCAGTATTCAACAAAGACAAAATATATTCCCAAACTATTCCATATCTATCGTATACCTCAAAAACACCCATTCCCCCTCCCCCGCCCCCGAAAACACAATTACCAACTTCACCCCCTAGCCATGCAAATACATATGCGAAATGCAAAATGCAAAATGCAAAATGCAAATGTGCTTATCAGACAAGAATAACACCATCCATCCACAGGAATTCCATCCAAGGAAATAAAAAGTCAAGCAAAGGAAAGATGTGAAAGGTGGTGAAGTATGCAATTTCCGAATCGACAAAAAGCACACATAGGAACAAAGACTCAAGATTAGGAAAAAGAGGTGAAACAAAAAAGAAGTTTGGAATATATAAGGTAGACAGACAAGACATGGCCAACTCTTCCCCCTTCTCCCTTCCCTTCCTCCCCTTCCCGTTCCATTCCCTTGTGAGCACGATCAATCAGTCAAATCAATCAATCAACAATCTCTTAGTAAGTGGTAGAAGAACAGAATTGGGCGCAGAAGAAAGGCTTTCACTATGCACAGCCAGCTGCCCATCCGATTTGCCTTGCGGTCGCATGCATTTATTTACGCTTCCTCCTTTAATCGCACTTCCTTCCTTTCCTTTCCTTCCCTCTCTCCTTCTCTCTCCTCCGAATATCCCATCGAATCTATCGCAATCGCTTCGCCTTCGCCTCGCTCCCATCTCATCCTCATGACTTTTCACTCCTGAAGGAACCCCCTCCCCTATCCATCTCGCTTCGTCCTCTCTCCCTCCTCCTCCTCCACCTCCCTCGCCGCACAAAAAGAAAAAGAAAAAAGGGAGTACACAGAGCAAGAGTTTATAAAGGTTCAACGCCACCCTTCAATTAACAATAAAGGGTTTTTTGCAGGGAACGACAAAAAAAAGAGAATATGATAAGCAAAGGAAAAAATGATGAAGACAAATAATTTCAACACAAAAATAAGTTTCAGAACGCCAAGCCAGCCAGCCCGTCATTAATGATCATAACCTGCTCCTCTCTGCCAAGGACTAACGTTGTTGTTGTGTCAGACTCAGGGACGAAATATGATTGTCAAGAGAATAGTTTTGACTCAAATGGGGTTGAGAAACATTAGGGGTCGCGCCATTATAGGGGACATACCTAGCGTTATTTTGCTGTCTGAATCCTGAAGGACTCGAGTCATTCACACTTCTGTATGCATTGACATTGGACGGTGGTTGGCCTCGGTATGAAGGTGCTGGGCTTGGAGCTCCGGCACGGTTCATGAGAGGAAGGTCGCTGTTGGGACGAGACTCCGCGTAGCCTTGGTAGACTTGTCTTGGGTTGTCTTGGTAGGATGGTTGCTGGTATGCAGCTGGTTGACTGTAGCCTTGTTGTGGTTGACCAAACGCTTGTTGTTGTGGTGCAGCATATGCTTGTGGCTGTTGCTGGTAGGAGTTGTGTTGAGCTTGAGCTTGCGCTGGGAATAGTGGTACCGATGGATCGACTGGAGAGCTTCTCTCTTGGAATGATGCAGGGTGTCCTGATCCAGCAGTTGAGGGTGGCAAAGGCATATTGGCGGGGTTGTTGTTGTTCTTCAAAGAATCTGATGACCAAGAGTCTCCATCCTCATCCAAATCCAATGGGGTCTTGTATCCTCCCTTCATGTCACCTCTAGCAGTGGCTCCCAAGGCATCGAGTTCGGTAGTCAATTGTGTCTGAGACTTGATGAAAGATGCGCGATCATCAGTCATTGGCTGGTATCGAGTATCTGGGTTCTTGCGAACAAAGGCGTAAATAGTGGCAATCAAGACCAAGAGCAAAAGAACCAAAGCGAAAACAGCGTTGTAGATGAAGAAGACAACACCCATAACTCCAGTGACGATCTCTGGCTGGTTGAAAATTCCGGTGAACATCAACAAAAAGATGGCATTGAGAGCATTGACGGCACAAATGGCAATGTTGAAACCGTTGGTACCCTTGTCCATCCATGGTCGAATGACAGCTGCAGCGATGAGAGCACCAAATTCGATGATAACCAAAGCGACAGCCTGAACCGTACCGCTACCCTGACCAAAAGCAATGAACATTCCCTTGATGAGGATGTACAACAGATTGGGGAAAATGAAGTAATAAGCAGTAGCACGGAACTGAACGTAGAGGAAACCCCACTTGTTCAATGCGGATGGATCGGAGTAGAGAATATAGGCTGGGTTCTTGTGCATGGCCTCGGAGCGCTTGGCGATGCGGAAGACCTTGAGGGCAGCCCAAGAAAGGGTGGCGAGCATGCCGACGAAGAAAAAGATGGCAAGGACGACCTCGGCGGCCGAATCGACCTGGGTGAACTCCCACAAGCAAAGAATGGTCATCTGGGGGAAACCAATGAGCACCATTCTGAACATAATACCCTTCAAGACAGTGAGCCATCCATTACGGAAGTCCATGAATTTGTCAGACTTCATCCACTTGGCGCGCACAGCAACTTCGCAGAAACCCTTGAAAATAGCAACACCAATGATGGTGAAGACAACGAAGATGGAGAAGAAAGCAACACCGGTAAGGAAAAGGTTGGTGGATTCAATGCCAGCACGGAAAGCCACACGCTTGATACCCTTTACGATATAGGTACCGGTGGTGGTGTCGTCGGAGGTGGATCTTGTGTGAAGGGCATGGGCAGCCTCAAGTGCTCTAACAACCTTAAGGGCTCGCTTCTCGACCTGTACAGAGGTTGTGGTCAGGCTGTTGAGGAGGGTAGCTGGAGTACCACCGGTGGATCTCTGGTACCAAGTCGCAATGGTCTGCATGAAGTCGACCTCGATAATACCCATACACCATGTCAAAGTTCTGGGTCCATGACTGTACAATGGGTGGAAGGTGGACAGCAGTGAGTCCAACAATGGCAGTGGCCTGGAAGTAACCGAAAAGCGAGAGGGCGTTTGCGGCGACGTGAGCAGCGGTGTTCGAGTGTCCTAGACCTGAAGTAACGGCGGAGGCAACGAGGGCCAAGCCAGCAATGACAGCAGTCGCCCATCCAACACCCTTCTGATCGACAGTTTGTCCGTTGGACAGCTGAGCCTCCACACATGCCAAACTAACACTTGGGTCGGAGGTACCGTTGATGAGAACCTTGACTGTCGCATCGAGATCCGGGACTCCGTAGGCAATACCGGGGATTTCGTCGACAACAGACTGCGAGAGAACAAGGTTAGATGAGATATCGATCTGACCGGTACTCATAGGACACATTCCAGCGAGATCCATGGTGCACGGGTTCAATGTCTCATGAACGACCGTGTATCCGTAAGCCGACACATCCACGTCAAAGGTGACATTTCCTTGGATCGAAGAGACACCGACGACATCGAAGGTCAGAGTCAAATTGTTTGGGGTGAAGACGACATTGAACAGACTGGCCGTGAAACTGGAGTTACTTTGACAGGCGTTGAGAGAGCTCGATTCGATGAGTTTTTCGGCATTGGCGAGCTGTGGTAGGAGGGAAACAATCGAGGTGAGAGCGACCCAGGGAGAGAATAACGAGGAGCGCATGGTGAAGAGATTATATGTCGACTATTTCTGCCGTCGCGGCGAAGGGGGGGAAATAGATGTTGGTTGTAATCGTCCCGGGACTTCCGACTGATTGATTGTATGTCGACAATGGTATATCGGCAACACAGTTAGGTTTGACTGTGGTTAAAGGGGACTTGAAATGATTTCGGTTCGCGCAGCGGTCGAGATCGAAGAGGTTGACAGTTGTGAACGATGACCCTATTGTCGTCGCAAACTGTTGAGCGAGTGTATCGATGACAACGAGTGTGGGTTGGTGGAGTGTTTATTTTTTTTGGTGTTGAATAAATCCTGTATGATAGAGGAGAGGAAGAAGAAGTAGTAGTAGTAGTAGCGGTAGCAGCAGTAGTAGTAGTAAGGTTTGTAGTGTATGAAATGAAGACGGTAGGATTGGGTTGTGTTGGCGTGTGTCTGTCGGAGACTGGTGCAGTAGCAGGTTTGGATGAATCAGGTAATGAACGAGCGTGAGGGTTGAAAGAAAGAACGACGACTTGAGTGGTTGACTCTTCTTACTCAGGCCTATTTTGGCATATGTTAACATGCATGAAGGTATAGCGGGAATGTCATTGGATCTTTTGGGATGTAGTGTGTGTTGTATTAAGTGGTGTATTAAGTGTGAGGGTGAGTGTGTGAGAGAGAGAGTGAGTGAGTGAGTGTGTGTGGATGAGTAGTGAGTGAGTGGGTGGTTGGTGTTGGCGTTGGTGTACCTTTTGGTTTGACCTTGGTTTTGCTGCTTGTTGTTGTCGCCTCTCTGGAGTGAGAGGAGGGAAGCGGGTGGTTGGCGCTGAGAGTGAGTGAATGAATGAACGAGTGAATGAGATGAATGGATGGATGAATTGAATGGATGATGAATCGAGCGAGGGGGCGTGTGGTAGAGTAAGGTGGAGGGTGTGTGATTAATGAATGGCCATCGTGGCTCTATCTACATGCCTGACAATGTCCGGGTGATTTGGTGGTCGAGTGTGTTTACGTTGGTGTGTGCATGCAACAATAGAGTGTGTGCGTGCGTGTCTGTTTTTGCTGTCGTCGGCTACTCTACACTAGTATTTCTCTCACGTCTCTCTACATACCACCACCACCACCACCACCATATACGTACCATACGTGCCATAGTAATAGTAATACCAGCCGCCTGTCAATAAATATTCCAAGAAAAGTGTGCGACCAAGAGAGTGTCTCCAGATCACTGGGGTATCTCAGGGGGTGTCGTATTATCCGCCCATTAAAAGAACAAGGCAAAAATACAAGCAAAAACAGCAACAGCAGATTGAATTCTTTCTTTACTGTATATTTACTGTATACTGGGATCTTGGATAATTGTTCTCTCACTTCCTCGTACTTCTTACTTTGCTCCTGCACTCTCTCTCACTACTGCACGCTGACACGACACACTCTCTCTCTCTTTCACACTCGGAGAATGTACATACATAGCACATACTTACTTCAGGATAAGGCCGTCGTACGCCTTAGGAGTTAGCGAGTGGCGGAGCAACAACCGTGGGGATCTGGCGCGTATGAGAGGGATCCAGCTCTCATTTAACGAGTGAGATTGCGAGTGTCTGTCGCAGTCGCCGCGTTGCCTTGCGTGAATTGAAGGAAATAGAAATGAGCATTTGCATAGAGTGGCAGCACTTGAATACTTGTCCTGAGAGAGTAGATCTGACCAAAAGTGAAAAAGAATGGACAGAACAGGATGATTGTTCCTACTAGAGACTCTCTTTTGCTATCTCTCTTCTTCCCTCCCTCTCTTTGCTCCTATTTTCCTTTGGTAACTAAAGTGCTTGGACACCTCAGAAAGGGATCGCAAGGAGAGCAGGTGTCGTGACGCGCGGTGCCAGGGAGACCCAAGAACACTGGGTTCAAAGGAAGACCAGAACTGCACCAATAAATGGATAGGGTAAGGTAGTGAAGATCAGGGTAGAGATCGGTAGAGATCCTCTGTCCATGCGGGTGAATTAGTGCTGGATGGGCAGCAATTTCAAGCACTATTGAGTGAATATGTACTTTTCTGAAGGTAGTAGAGTAGCAGCAGTAGTAGTAGTAATATGGTATGTAGTATATGCCTTGTAATGCACGATACAGAGATTGTTTGGTGACCAGTTTCTACTGTATGATCGCTAGGAAGGGGGAAGAGAGGGCCGTGGGAAAGAATGAAGAGAAATGAACAGAATTGCATAATTACATTCCGTTCATCATATGTACTTTTTTTTCCACTCTGTTGTAAAGGTACGCATATATTTGTATGCTTTTGCTTTATTCATACTTAAAGCACTAGAGTATAGAGCATCACAGCACACAGCACTACAACCAACAACACCTGAACATCACAGCACCACAACACCAGCGAATGCTTCGTAGTGATTGATGGCGTGCATGTTGACTCTCGATTGTGGATTTGTGGGTTTTGTGGATTACAGTGGGTGTTTGGGGTATGCAGGAACGGTAGTAGCGGTGTTCTAGTAGCTTGTAAGGTAGGGGGACACTGGGGGAATATTATGGATAAGGTAGTCTCAGTGGTAGTGAATAGGGCATGAGTGGAGAGAGGGGGGGGGATAGAAAGGCCAGGGAGGGGGGGAAAGGGTGGAGTGTGCGCATCATCATCATCATCATCCACATTCCTTACTCTGCTGCTCGACTCTTCAACTCGACTCTGGGCCAAGGCATGGCTTTACTGGGTGGAGGGGCATCACAAAATGATATTCTCCTCCTCTCCAATCTCCAAGCTCCAAGCTCCATACTATATCCCCCCAAGACCAGTACTCCAGACTCTAGTACATATATTTGAATACATGCTCCCTACATAACACTCTCCAAGACTCCAACTATCTCAAGGTCAAGCTTTCTTAAGAACCCACATTCAAATCTTACGGGTGTTCAGGTACGGAATGGGGTCTTTGCTGGGCATAAAAACTGAAACCTGTGCCTGTACATATCTCCGGGTACGAAATTATCGAGCGAACAATAGTGACACCGCTGAGACCTTTCAATAATATCATCAGTCAGTGCATCAAAGAGCAACAGCACATGAGAAGAAGCAAGTGACATACCGTGTACATCAATCTGACATACATACAGCTGGTCGACGCATTATTTTCATCATGGCTGTGCACAATTTACGATGGCAAGAATATGGCGGCATAAGGGAAGAAGGACAAGGAAGAGAGGGCAAGGAGAAAAGGCCCGGATGAATACGTAAATACGAATCTTACGCGCAAAGATGAGCTCTCTCTATGGCTCCCCTCCTCTCTCTCATGACTGATGCGACTGCGCAAGAATCTAATCAATATATTATCCATCATCCATTATTATTATCCATTGTCGTATTCACACCCATCCAAGTCTCGTATCTTTGCACTAATCCAGTAATCAATACATCTCCCTTCTCACCTCTCACTCGTTCTCGCTCGCTCTCTTCAAAGATCAGCTATTCAAGGTTCCTCTCCAGAATACGAGAGGCGCGACCATCTCAATCTTCATCTACTAGCAATGGCGTGTGTTCATAGCAGAGTCAAGGCGCTCGATGACTAAAGATACACCTCGACCACCAAACGGATCGACTTTCTGCGACAAACGCAAAAACAGTGTCCAACGAACGAACATGGCTACCGTGGTCACGGCATTCCGGGCCACAGAGAGTAGAGAGTCGTCAGAGTCAAGCAAAGCAAAAGTATAGAGGATGGAGAGGAGAGAAACGGATCAAGGCACAGAGATCCAAAGGTCTTCCTTGTCGAAAATCTCCCCTCTCTCCCCCAAGATATCCCATCATATTTGACCATGTACTGCTTGCAGACAAGCTCTGTGTCAGCTTTGAACGCATGCAAAGGTCAATTCAGTGGTCATTTAGATTTGCATCTCAATCCCCGCCCACTCCAGCTCTCCAGGCCAAAACACTCCCAATACACAGTGGCCCCTGAACTTCAAACTGTGTAGCTGTCAGATCACCACATCATCTGACAATTGTGACATCTTCAGTCTCGTCTGAGTCCTATCCTGTCCTGCTCTGGTGCTATTCTATCCTGTCAAAAAGAAGAAAATGAAACCTAGAAGAAGGAAAAGAAGAAGGAAAAAATGAAGCCGATATTCATATGGTATTCATAGAATACTCATATTTTCCGAGAGATGTTGCTGAAACATCCCATTCCTCAATTTAAACTCTTTCCAACCTAGCCCGGCGAAGCTTGCTGGACTAAAGGGCATTTTATCGCCTCCATCTTCAAATTTACACCTTTCCAGCGTCCCCTCTTTGTCATGGCCCATCCCATGCCGCCTGAGCCTTATTGTTCTCGGAGCTGCTATTTATACATTATGCATACATCATTGTTGCAGCATCGTGTCCGATTTCTTACTCCATCCGCACAATAGCGAATGAGATCGTCTGCGGCCGTGACGGCCAACGAGTCTATCGATGTTTGATCTAACATCAAAACCTTCAATGATCATCCAGGCACGAAGCTTGTACCCACACATCACAGCCAGGAAAAGAAAAGGTAGACCGCTGTAAAAGGTTTTTTGGCCTTTTACCTCGCCATTCCAGTTAAATTGTGACAATCGCTTTTGCCAGCGAAAAGGGAAGAAAAGAATTACATACACTCTTCTCTTCTCTCCTCTTCCTCCTCCCTCTCCGGAACGGCACCTTGAACCTTGAACCTTTCTCCACATTTCGCATCGACTTCCATTCCGCTTCATCTTCCTTCTCTTCCCTCACATCCTAATCTTCACGCAAAGAATAGGAAGGAAAACTGCAGAGTCGCTCCAGACATAATGGTGTCATAGCTCATTTCATCATCCATCCTCAAGGCTGACGATTGCACAGCAAATCACTAAGTTACCACTACTCTAACTTGACAAATAAGGCCATTCCACGCACATTTTCCCTTCCTCTACTCCCCTCTTCCATCTCTTCTGCGTAAAATTATGGAGCGCTTTTAGTAAAAGTCCCTTAACGGAGTGTGGTTAAGGCCAACGTCCCGGGACGAGCACTTCCGCACGCCGACTAAGAATACTTGTAATACTTGCTCTTGAAAGTAGCATCCAAGCACCACCACCACCGAAAGGCTGGCCTGGTCGGGTCTGGTCGTTTAAGATGTCCGTCGCCTGTTCTTGTTGGTAGGTATTTGTAGAGAGAGAGAGGTTGCTCGGCGCCGAGCTTTCTTGTTAATTGTTCGTACGACGCCTTTCATCTTGTGTCTGCCCTCTCCCAAGACATATATTGTGACTGCGCCTCAGATGATCTGATGAGGAACGCGCCTTGGAGGGATGGCTGTGATGAGATGGCAAAGTGTCGAGGGAAGGAGAGGAGGGGCAGTGGCATGAGCATGTGCTGATGTGGAATTCCTTGCTTGGGCACGCAAGAGGCTTTTTACTACTGTGTAAGTACAACGTAATAGAACACAGTATTTTATTCCTACAGTATACGTTTTACATTTTATTCTGGTTCATTTCTTGCTTTTTACCTCTTTTTTGTTCTTCTGGTATGGGCTTGAGAATATGGCGTTTGGCTGGCTGTAGACTTTAATTCGATTCGTACTTCGTAATAGTGCATTGATTGCATGAATTAAATAATCATGGAAGCGCCCTTCAGGCAGGTCACTGTTTCTGTGACCACCGTCCTTGATTATCATGCGTTCGGAGCTCGAGGCAAGCATTTAATCCGAAGCCACTTTAATTTAATGCACCCTTTTCAATTCCAAATTATACATCATCATGCATTCATTATTCAAGGCTGATGAGTAGAGCAGGGTCGTCATATTGGTCACGTGCCATTTGGTATATCTAAAGTCACATGACAGTCCCGATAACGATAAGCAATTGGAAAATTTCCTAGCTGCCTGAGAAATGGACTTTGTCCAAATTATTCTTCACGGCGTGCGCAGACAAATTTCCGCAACACATTTTCAAATCCCCACATCGCCAACATGGAGAACATCGAATTGAAGAGCAAGAAGCGCAAGAGAAAGCACGGTGCCACCGCCGAGAAGGCCGCCGCGGCTGAGGCTCCTGTTGCGACAAAGTCCTCCAAGAAAGCGAAGAAGGTCGAATCCGATGCGGAAGATGATGAGGAGGAGCTCCCCGAGACCGTCGATGAAGCCGTTGTAGAGAAGGCTGCGTCGGACGATGACGAGGAGGATGAGGTGGATGAGGACGGCGATGTCGTTCAGGGTGGTATGGGACTCTCGTTACCCGTCACCGGCTCTGAGCCCCAGAAGTTCAGCGATATCAACCTCAGCGAGAAGACGATGAAGGCCATTGCGGACATGAAGTTTGAGAACATGACTGAGATCCAGCGCAGAGGTATCCCTCCTCTTTTGGCTGGTAGAGATGTTCTTGGTGCTGCGAAGACCGGTTCTGGAAAGACTCTGTCGTTCCTTATCCCTGCCGTTGAGATGTTGAGCTCTTTGCGCTTCAAGCCAAGAAACGGTATGTTCTATCACGATGATTTGTTACTTTTCAATTTCTGATAATGTTTAGGAACTGGTGTCATTGTCGTCTCCCCAACCCGTGAGCTTGCTCTCCAGATTTTCGGTGTCGCAAGAGAGCTTATGGCACACCACTCCCAGACCTACGGTATTGTCATTGGTGGCGCCAACCGTCGCGCTGAAGCTGAGAAGCTCGCCAAGGGTGTAAACCTCTTGATTGCTACTCCAGGACGACTCCTCGATCATCTTCAAAACACCCAAGGATTCGTTTTCAAGAACTTGAAGGCATTGGTCATCGATGAGGCCGACAGAATTTTGGAAATCGGTTTCGAAGATGAGATGAGACAAATTGTCAAGATCCTTCCTAAGGATGAGAGACAAACCATGTTGTTCTCTGCCACACAAACCACCAAGGTCGAGGATCTTGCCCGTATCTCCCTCCGTCCAGGCCCATTGTTCATCAACGTCGACAGCCAGAAGGAGCACTCCACCGTCGAGGGTCTCGAGCAAGGCTACGTCATTTGCGACTCTGACAAGCGTTTCCTCCTCCTCTTCTCCTTCCTCAAGCGCAACCTCAAGAAGAAAATCATTGTTTTCTTCTCCAGTTGTGCCTGTGTTAAATACCACGCCGAATTACTTAATTACATTGATCTGCCAGTCCTCGATCTCCACGGCAAGCAAAAGCAGCAGAAGCGCACAAACACTTTCTTTGAGTTCTGTAACGCAAAGCAGGGTACGCTCATTTGCACAGATGTCGCTGCAAGAGGTCTTGATGTAAGGTTGCTCTTCTCTATGCTCTTTTATATATACTAATGTTTTTACCAGATCCCAGATGTAGACTGGATTGTCCAGTTCGACCCACCTGATGACCCACGCGACTACATCCACCGTGTAGGACGTACAGCACGTGGATCCAACGGCAAGGGACGCTCCCTCATGTTCCTTCAACCTTCAGAAGTCGGCTTCCTCACACACCTCAAGGAAGCGCGTGTGCCCGTTGTGGAGTTTGAGTTCCCAGCCAAGAAGATTGTCAACGTGCAATCGCAGCTCGAGAAGCTCATCGGCCAGAACTACTACCTCAACAAGAGTGCCAAGGACGGATACCGCAGTTACTTGCAGGCATACGCCTCGCACTCCCTCCGCACCATCTTCGACGTCCACAAGCTTGATCTCGTCAAGGTCGCTAAGGGCTTCGGCTTCAATGCGCCGCCGAGAGTCGATATCAGTCTCGGTGCTGGACTCGGCCGTGAGAAGGTCCAGGGCCGGAGAGCGTATGGAAGCCAGCCTAAGCAGGGCGGAAGCTTTAAGAAGAAGAATGCTTACTAGATCTGTGGGATACCAGTTGTTGTGAGGCAGGGTTAGGAGCCGGGACTTTGTTGGTTGCATTGTTTGGCGTTTGGTGCGGGAAAAGAATTTTACTTTTATTAACATTCTCTATCACTTTTTTATTTTCCATTCTTTGTGTACACAGTGTTGTGAATGACTTTGCACTTGTGATGTGTGGTGTTAACGTGTTAATATTCGTTTGATAATCAAGACAGGGGTTTGTTCCGTTATATTGTGCCTCATGAACTACGTTGCTTGTGAATTTATATTGAAGGACTTGTAATACTCCAGTAGTTTGTTTCATTGTTCTATATCTTGCAAATAACGGTGCTCTGTGTATTATAAAATTCAGATCTTAGATGCTGTCTTGGCAAGCATGTCTTGTCATCGGCTTCAATCATCCCGAGGTTTCAGGTCCTGTTTGCGCGTTTGATCGTCTGCGGCGCGAGTGAGAAGTATGTGTGCACAAACATGTACTGTTTGGCGAGCCGCTTGATCTATTCCCTTGTATTATGTATGTAATGAAGATTCTGATCACATTTTGTGTAGACTCTATAGAATTGTATCTTATTGTAGTTATGAAGTCTTTAGCTTCAAGTGGTTACTATGTAATAACGTACACCAATGCCAATGTCATGGTGACAAAGGATAGCCAATGATTGAGGTACTAAACTTAAATAGATATGTACACTATGGTCTGAATTAGTTCAGACTAAATTGTGGAGTTTCTTGAGATAAGTGCAAAAATCAATCCCCTTACACTCGAACGGCTCAGAGGATATAAAACAATATACCCTCATCATACTGTAAAACCACTGCCTGAGGACATATCGTTTTATACCCTCTGAGCCGTTCGGGTCTAGGGGTACAATCTCCAGCTAAGTAAATCGACTCTTGGTACAATACCCTATACACGTGGAGTTTAAAAGGCACCAGCAAAATAATGTTGAATATTTTGAGTTACATCATGTTTTCAAAAGGAAGTAAACTGTGTATATGATGGGGTATTAAGATAGTAAAGTGCTGGATATCTGAATATCAGAGTTAAAGTTCTTGATATAGGCAAATTATTCAGCTCAATTACAGACGAAATGGCTCATTCATTTCTGAGTACTATAGCTTAAAATTAATAGAACAGACTTTGCTTTAGTTGGAAATCCGTCCAGATATCAGTCTTTGGTTCTTATTATGACAGAAGCTCTTGCTCACTTCCCTCCGCTTTCCCACCACGGTATCAAGTCAGAAAAATGAATTTGATCTCCTTGATCAATACCAATGTAGGATTTGTAAAGACGTTACTTTCCCCAGAACAGCTTTCCCTGTTTCCCGGCATCCACGTTGATCACTTGACCTGTGATATCCTTTGCCCAACTGCTCGCGAGGAACAAAATCGTCTTAGCAACAGAGTGCGGATCGATAGGAGATCGCAATGGGACCCTAAATCATAAGTAATTGCACCTACGATAATCCAGAAATCAAGCAAACTCACGTAGCTTCAGTGTCCCTATAATATTGCGTTGGATCCTCCGCGCACTCCTTTCGAAACTGAGGAGTATTGACAGCACCAGGTGCAACCGCGTTCACCCTATAACGTCAACCTCAACATCACTCTACAAAATCCTGTGAACTCACCTCGCCCCTGCAAATGCCTTATGAGCATCCAGCACCAAGCTCTTCACTAATCCTTCTTGCACTGCACTCTTCCCACTGGCATAGTCTGCATTCCCCGTCTCCCCAAACCGGCCACTCTCACTTCCCACAATGATCAGACTCACGTTCTTCTGCGACCTGCCATCTACAGCCCCACCATTCACGTTCTTGATACCCTGCAGCCACGCTCTCGCCGTCAGAAACGTTCCCTCAACATTCACCTTATGCGTACGCCGCCACTGCTCGACGGTCATGTCGGCGAGGGATGCATGATGTGGCAGCACGCTGAGATCCAGGCTGGCGAGCGCAACACACGTGTGCACGGGGCCGAATTGGTTATCTGCAACCGACTCCTCCCAGAAGTGCTTGAGTTTGGCTTCGTCGGTGATATCGAGATGGACAAATTGAAATCTGTCTTTGCCAAAGCTCGCATGGGATTCTGGAGGGGGTTTGAGATCAAATGATGTAACTTGTGCGCCGGCGGCTAGGAAGGCCTCCACCACTGCGCTGCCTATGAAGCCTGAGCCGCCGGTTATGAGGACATGGTTGTTTTTTAGACCGAGATCGAGGGTCATTGATTCGGAGCCTGCTTCGATTGACATTTTTAAACCTTTGATTTGTTATATGTATTGAGGAATTGTGATCTTTTAATTGTAGTCGACGGTTTAATATGATTTGATGTGCTGATGTCGATATGTTATGATGTGCACCCTTGTATGTAAGATATGTGAGTTCGATATCGGCGATGATCAATGATATAAGCTTGTCCAGTCAACGACAATACTTTTTCAATAACGTCAGAAACTATTTGGTGATTCACAAGATAAAGCTATATACTTAACATAGAATAAATTAGCCTCAAACATGCATTTATATAATCCAAGCATTTGAAAGTGGATGAGTTGTATCGAGGTCCACTCATCATCCCACTTTCAGTGTAGGCCTTCTTCAGCAGCAATGAACACCTACGATGTATGTAGAATTATCATGACTTGTAGAAATTGTCTACCATCAATTTTTTATAAGAAAATAGACATAATACCAGCCATATATCAACTCACCAATCACACCAAATATGATTTCAAAGCACCAGTGTATCAGACTAATGATCTAGTCTAGTAGTTAATCAATAATTTTTATCTGTTTTAATACGGACTAAATATTTATCAACGTATACAATCAAAATTCATTTATAATCCGTTATTTAAACATGAGATTCTCGCTTTCACTCAAATACCGGATTAGGCACACAGCGCAACTCTAAGTAGATAGATTCCTGCTCGCTCTCGTTCAATCGATTTGCTGCCCGGATCCTGCTTCTAAGCTCTGCACTGACTGTGCAAAGTATATTGTGGTAATATCTCAATAAGTATCTCTAATGGGGCAGCTTCAATGACTTGATGTGAAGTAGTCTCAGCACTCATATAAGTTTACTAACTAGCAACAAGGACGCGAAGTCTATGTCAAGATTCGATGGTCTTTTATTGATGTTTTTATATTTGACTTTCTACCTATGTTTTAAACTAGCTATTATGAATTTGTTGAATATATCCCCATCTCTACCCCCTTCCGCGTTTTATGAAGGGAGAAGATCGTTCGCCATCCTCGCCAACACCTTCCGTGGTATTCTCCATTAAACGCCTCCTATGGACTCTTACTATTTATTGAAAGGACAGTACTTCATGCTCAAATGCGAACAAATAACAAAGACAAATGAAAAGAACAATACAGAGGTCTTACACGCCTCCAACTCCTACAAAGAGTCCCTCCTCAACCAAACTCTCTACATCGCCACCAGCTGCCCGTACAGCCCTAACGGCCGCAAGACTCAAACGTCTACGCTTCTCCATGGCCTCTTTCTCTCTGCGTGCCTTCGTCTTCGAGCTGCCAGATGGAGCTACGCCCGTGAGGATCTTCATACTGTCAGAAGGGGTGAAGTTGACGAAGTCGACAGATCCGCGCATTCCGGAGCCTGCGGTAGGTGTGCGCGGGGCAATATCGCTGGCCTTACGTGTCGATGCTCGTCGAGTCTTGCTTACTTGAAAGGTGTTTGCGATTGAGGAGCGTGGAGATGGCGAGCCAGACGAAGAAATGTCTGAGCGGCTCTTGCGCAAGCGCTGTGGTGAGTATTGGCGGCCCTGGTCAGGTGTGGAGAAATTTGGTGGGTGTGCGTTGTGAGGCATGTTGAAGTAACTTTGGCCTTGCGCTGGCGAGTCCACTACGTATGAAGCTTGGATGGGTGAGTGCGGCATTTGGATCATCAGGCCCTGCGGCATGGTTGCAGAGGGGCTGCAGGCTAATTCACTGGCATTGTATGCCAACTCGCTCTGCAGTTGCATAGCGAGGGTCTTGTTGGACTGGTGGGGGTTGGTGTGATAAACTGATGGAGAAGGATGCGCCATTGGTGCTGCAGAGGAATTTGACCACCACACTGGACTTGATTCCGCTTCTGTTACAAAAGGGCCTTGCTGATGTCCTCTGAATCCATCGAATTCAGCCGTGCTAGGCGTATGTGCCCATGAAGATGCTGAAGTAGCACCGGTATGTGGTGTTGCTGGATAGACCAAGCCATCGATTGATGCCTGGTGATGGACACTTGCTCTTGGAGAGCCGTTATCATGGCTGAGATTTGGAGTTGATAGAGGAGTGTGATATTCGCCATTGTTATTTGTGGCAAATTGCGGCATTGGTGGCTCATATTGAAAACCATGATGGCTGTGCTGCTCATGCATAGCCAACATCTGATTACTGCAGTCAGAGGCATCCGACACTCTTGCTGATGGTGGAGGCGATAGTGGCCCATTCTGATGAGGAAAGTTGAAATCAAACTTTGTATCGTTGAATTTTGATGAATCCAAAGTCATACGAGGAGCCCAGTCTGGGTGACCATTGCTATATTGAGAGGCACGCATCATCGTGCTGGATTTTTTTCGTCGGATAGGACTACGTAAGTTGCTCTCGGATGCCGATCCTTTGATTGCTTTGCGAACAGTCTTGGTAATGGAGTCGAAGAACCTGTTCTTCTTGAGTGCTGATGGGCCTTCTGGTGTTGGTGAAGAAGGGATTGAAGGTGATTGAGGTCGAGATGATGATTGAAGGTCAATGCCGTCAAGACTTAACAGGTCACTGTCCGAAATGGCAACTCGCCCTGTGTCCTCGTTATAAGAGAGAGTATGTCTAGGGTCAGTATAAGAGTGTTGTAGTTGAGAAGTAGACTTGTTGGTCAGGGACCATTGGTGCTCTTGAGAAGAGTGTTGTAGGTTGATATGTCTTGGCTTTCCAGGCGATAGGCTGAATGGTGTTCCTGCAGTTTGAGTCCCCTTTGTGGGACTAACTGGAAGCATCATCCCATGGTTGGTAGGCATATGTGGTCCTGGTGGGTCATCGATCGTATCAAAGTCGAGATACTGGTCAAAAAGGTCGTTACATTGGTCAGTGTGTGATCTTCCGAACAAATCGCAGCCCTTGTCGTGGGAATACCCCGTGGCAGCTTCAAACGACATCTTTGCCTTGTGGATGAAGCTCAAGATGATTGATCAGGAAGAAAAGATAGAGTTTGACGGCGCTGGAGCAAGTGCTGCCGCGTTCAGTTTGCTTGCGGATGGCCGTTTGCAGCAATGAGTGGTACTAAGCTGGTCCAGAGGATCAAAAGCCAATTATGGCGAGAAAGAAGCAGAAAATTCAGAGTATAGAGCAGTTCCACTGTCCGTACTTTTACAAAGAGTGGTAAGCTGCTCTCAAGTAAGAATAGCCTTGTAAGTCTGAAGGAGGGGGATGAGCTTATGATGTATGATGCAGGAAGCAAATAAGAACAGAGAGAGAGAGAATATTTATCTTAACAAGTCGAGGCTTTGATGGCAACCAGCCTTCTTCATTTTGAAGGCCGTTGCACCTGTTGCGCTTTTGGGATGCATGCTTGACGAATGTTATGTATCTCCTAATGCCCTAAACCTTACACTTGAATATATTCCTGGCGACGGCTTCTTGCACTGAGATCAAACAAATACACAGACACTGATGCGTTCCCTCAGAGGGCGGAAGCGCGGGTCACCCCGTCAGTCAAATCTTTGATCGTGGCGGGTCAACGACAGACGTTCGCTTAGTTTCCAGAACGGACGTAGTCTACATTCCTTGATGAGACCAAGGATTGGCTAACACACCTCAGCATTAGGAGAACTAGCTCTTTGTGTACTCATGAATCAATGGATATAAGAAAAGCTAATCAGTCTAATCAGCTCCGTACTCCGGACGCTTCACCTGTAGCCTTGCAGGAGAGTCCCAGTCACAGCAAGAGCCTTCAACTCAAGATCTGACTTTCGCCTCAGCGACATACATTCCAGAGCCTAATCCTTTGAACCTCATGATTCGAAGGAAGACAATGATCTCATTTATACGTCTCTTTCATTGATGAATACAGAAGATTGTATGAAAACTGAAAACGTCTACTTTATTAAAAAAAAAAGTGATGGCATTGTGCTCAATAGCGAGCAATATCACCCAACTTTCCGGCTGCCACCCCCACATTATAGCTATTCACGGCACGTAAGCCTTTAAAATCCTTATTCTGTGAGATCAAAGTGAATCTTGCGCCTGTGGGGGATCCTGAGAAACTCAAACGCCATAATCAATTTTGAGGCGCGGAGGCGGGGGCATGAAGTAATGAATGAGTATCTCCTCAGCGACGTGACAAAAGGGAGAAATACGTGCGAAGAGCCAGAGCACTTGCCATCAGTAATCTAGTCAACAAACTTCCGTCATCATCGGACCCGATCTTGACGTGCAATACTGAGTACTACAGGCGCATACGTAGGTTGGGTACTTATTATATTTTGAACACTTGCCAAAAATTGTGGTTGTCACAGCAGTGTATGTTAGCCTAATAGAGCAATGGTCTACATTGCTGCTTTTCTATAAATGATATAAAGATGAACACCATTAATAACTTCAATTTATAATGGCTAAACCACGTGCCCCATCACCACTAAACAATAGGAGATGAAACAGTATTTGTATAAACATTGCTCAGAGAAGCTCAATAAAGGGAGCATTGTTAAGCTGTATTGACAGCGGAGGGAATGCACATAAAGTGGTGATTCATTATGGTGCGCTACTACTACTTTGTATTCTGTTGTAAAAGCAGCATACAAATAGTTCTACATTAGGTCAAGTCTCTAGCCATTGAACCCTTCATTGTTAGTGTAGGGTTCAATATAAGTATAATTATGTACAGAATCTACGTACGCCAAGTGGTCAGACCCTCGCGGTAGCGAAGGAAGCATCCGTCACTAGATGGGAATAGCTCCTGGCAAACATTGGAGGCGAAGAAAGGCTTTGAGTAGCTTTGATATGGCAGGGCCGTTTGCGGAATGTGTTGCTAAAATCTCGTGACCTAGGAATGAGCGCCGCGATCTGGAATGCCATGACTGCCACACCTGTTGATGCATGCAGTCAACGAGCGAGACCCGATGTCGCGGTCCAAGACCTCTCGCTCACCCTCCTGCCCACCAAGACTTACAAAGACTTACAAAGTCATACTACGTAGAGAGAGAAATCTGGTAAGGGATAAGATCTGCTTCACCTGACCTGGTTGATGGAAGCGGTTATGATGGTTTTCTGTTGCTGACAGCGGCACTCTGTACAGCAGACCATGGGATGGATTTGAGCGGAGAATCTAGGAATTCCCGCAATGCCATCTCTCTTCCGATTTATTATTTCCCTAATAGCGTTGACATTCCTGCATTCGTCAAGGCTGAGGAGCAATGATGGTGTATTTTGTTAGGGTGTTGGCAGGTGAATATAAGGTGGTCGATGGTACATTCCTCGGTAGAAATGCCATGCTGACCATCTGCAAGTTATCCAGAGACCAATGCAAGTCATATTTGTCGATGCAGGTACAAGTTGAAAATGTACTCCTTACATTTAAAATGCACTGGGGACGCAGGTACGATAATTAGAATTTGTTGTTTTGTAGATGCTGTTGGAACAGTGTGTGCTGCGGGTGTGGAGAAGAAAAAGTGGATGAGGTGAAGTCGGTGTTAAGGTCCGCTTGTCACTCCGGATTGCCAGGCCGAGCGAATATGAGAAGTCAGACACCAAATCATATGACTCTCAACCCGAGTCATTGTTACGAGACTCCCCGGAATAATACTTACGTAGTAATCAGCTCTTACTTGTGGCAGGGCTGGACTGACGCCATTTCCACAAGTACAATACTGACATCTGAATAACATA
This sequence comes from Allantophomopsis lycopodina, assembly GCA_024752465.1. Taxonomy (NCBI): domain Eukaryota; kingdom Fungi; phylum Ascomycota; class Leotiomycetes; order Phacidiales; family Phacidiaceae; genus Allantophomopsis; species Allantophomopsis lycopodina. The sequence goes on from CP103012.1 coordinate 118,854, forward strand.
ATCTGCTTGAAATAAAAGTCGGGACCGGATGTGTTACAACCTCCAAGCCCCCCACAAGTGAAAGAGTAAGAGATCGCTGTCACAACTTACACTTGAACGTGCCGCTGATCCAGAATCCTCAGCTCGTCTAATAACCTACCAATCACAATACATAGAGAGCAAATGACAGCTTCTCGCCCATTCTACATGTGAAGTGGTATTGTATTATTTGCTACAAATCCCAGGTACTGTATTCAACGCAAGTGCAGTCCCAATACTTACAAGTAGACTATCGAATACGCCTCTCCCTACTCTTATTCCCACAGCTTAAGGGTTCTACAATATGGTAAGTAGCACCGGGGGAACTTCTTGAAAGGTACATTAAGCCCTAAATTTTTATACTTGTCCCAGCCACCAAAAATCTTAAGACACAAAACGATATACCTTCATGTGGTTCTTCACAAGGCGGATAGACAGTATTCAATATCTCACCTTTCGGGTCTTCCGATATCTGAGGACATCCTGACAAGCCTTTAGATAGGAAATAAGGCTCAAGCATTTTCGATTACCATTTTTGCTCCAGACTTAGAACCTCATCCACTCCCGCGCCTAAAGTATGGTGATTCGTCAGTAAGCTCTCGGGATTTTCAGCTCAGCAAGACCATGAACGCCCATCACTTAAGTCACCTGTAGTCCTTCAGCCAAGTGACACTTGATAAATAGACGATGTGAGACGAGCGGCTCGTAGAGCTGTTATTACAAACGCTACGGTGCATGCTACCCAAAACTTCCCAGATCTAATCCCACGACCAAGGGTCGAGATAGACGGGCGAAGCGGGAGGCTCAACATGGTGACCGGAAGAAGTCAGTGCTCCGACCCATCTTTGGAAATATTCAAAAACCATGGTAACAGTGTTGATATCAATAGTATATGGTACAGCGACAGTGAGGTCTTCAGAGCGCGGAAATAAAATACACATTAAAGTAGCCTGCATGGGCGTCATCTAGGCATCCATGTTCCTAACTTCCGGCATGAAAGCCATTCCCTTGCCTCCATTAGTCTGATCGGTGCTCATGGGAGCTCCGCCAACTCCTCCAGCAGATCTCTCGATGACATGGCGTCGCAGCATGGCTAAGATCTCACTATTTCTCCATCTTGCTGGAACAGGACGGTACGCTGGCTTGAAAGTACCTATGGTCTGTGCCCACTCCCCGCTTCTTGGCTGGCCCTGTCTCCATTCATCGGTTTCCAAGGCTGGGCCTGTTTGCTTGCCAGCATCTGTGCCTTGTGCGACGGGAGATATCTGATCCGATCCTTGGGCATTTGCTGTTGCCCCTTGTGGTCCTGGTCCAGCCCCTTCGGCTGTCTCCCGAGAGGTAGGACTTGGCTCCTGGGTAGCCCAGTAGTAGATGTCCCAGTCATTCTCATCCAGAAAGAGGTCATACTGGGTCATCTGGGACTTAGTCATGTTGGGAAGATGAGTGTCAGCAAATGTTGACATCAATAGATCACTCTCCAGAGTGCCTCTTTTACGGCTCTGATCTGCATGGTATCTATTAGTAACAGTATGATAGTCCACAGCAGCTGAACCCACAGAGTAATCTGGCCCGCATCGTATTTGCGTCCTCGCCGACTCTTCTCAACGGCTCGACCTTGAACTTCGCGCCCTCCATTTCACCGACACCGAGGTCAGCTGGGAATCCATCAGATGAGGCACTCTTTTGTGTTCCGCCGGTCTTCGTGTCGGTATTTTGTGGGTCAGAATCCTTGGGGACAAATTTGCCATCAACGGATGAGATGAGCTCCGGAGGAGCTTTGTCTTTACCAACGGATGGTATATCGTTAGTGATCGTCGAGCTTGTATTTGTAATATGGGGATTGAGAGGCTTCTCAATCTGCGACTTGCGATAATCCTCTGTTCCTTCATGACCTTTCGCATTGCCTGGTCCAGCAAAGAAACGTGGAGTCGTAGAGATCGATCGAGTGAAGGCCGCTGATGCGCGCATCGAGCGGATTGTAAGTCTAGCAGCAGACATCTTGATTGACTGAATTGTGTGTAGGATTCGGTTTGTAACTATCCACAGTTGTCGAGATTGTTGTGTTATCCGTAGTGAGTTGAAAGTACTTCAAGGGTCCACTGACATCATGGATTTTGAGTTCGCCGCTCATAATGTCAATGCTTCTTTGATGGGTTTTATCCCCAACCACTAAGCTATCACAATCATAAAAGCGCAAATAATTCAACCTATCACATTCTCTATGACAATAATTCAATATTTTTGAGAATTTTAGATTGTGATTTATCAAGTGTTTTTATTTCCTTTACTTTTTACATATCTGTTCAACGTTGACTGAATGTTTGAAGTTTGCATCATGTGCAAACACATCAATGGAATGGTCGGGACGTAGAGGCGCCGGGTAGGGAAACAAAGAGGTCGCCAAATACATCACTTCCTGTGGAGGGGACAGGGATCACAAACAAAGAATCCAAATATATGACACCTTAAACGTTCCCAGATTTCGAAACGGTCATATAACAGTAGTCATGGCCCTTATTTCATACACATACGCCAGCCTCGCGCTTAAAAATGCCCAAAAATGCATGAATTCATTTTGACACAATGATACATGTGAGTATTGACTTTTCCAACCCTTCCCTTTATCCTCTAGATGAGATGCTTCGATCTTGCAAAATATAGTTAGTCTCGGGGTCCTATACTCCAAAATGGTGAAGACATACCTGAAGTAAGCTCTCAAGTAGACAACTTGCCAAGCTCCAAGGGCAACCAAAATCCCCATTGTTCCAAACGCAAACCACTTGACTCGAGTGTTCGTGCTCTCATTTGTGTCTCTAAGCTTCTGTTCTCTGCCGCGTAGGTATTCCATTTCCGAAACAATCTCGGTGACGAGTTCTTCGATACGTCTCAATTCAGTCTCGACTGGCTTCAGCTTCTCGGTAGCTTGAACAGCAGACCAGTCTTTGGCATCGGCACCAATGTCGATATCAAGTTCAACATGTCTAATGGGATCCCGAATATTTCCTATAATGATATTAGAATGATGTCTTCAGCAGAGGATAATGATATCCCACCTCCAGAAAGTATGTTCTCAAAGCAGACATCGAAGGCTGCATCAGCGTGTGAAGTGAAGGCCATTCGTTGTTCTCCAGCAACATCCTTTGGTCGACCATACTCGTTTCCAACAGCATCCTTAATCTATTGAAGTTTAGTAATTATCATATCTAGTAGAAGGTTCTAAACTGACATGCATGTTGACGATCATTCCATCACCCTTGTTGCCTCCAACAGTAGCTGTGACGACAACCAGTGTATCCTTTGATACGAAATTCCGTATACATCTTTCAGAGTTCTTGTCGTGCTTGGCGTATGCTTGGAGATCGAATTTAAGCGCATCTGCAGCTGCAATAAATAGGAGGAAGCTGCAGAGCAACTGCAGTATCGAATTGGAGGAAATCATCTTGTCTACACACAATTGTCTAGAAAGAGAGCTGTCGCGAAGACGAAGGGGCTATCGCCAGTTGCGCTTTGGCGAACGTGGTTGAAATGTCCCGTGGCCAATTAAGGCGAGGCTGCGTCGGAGCTTCTGACTCCAGATCACGTGAATGGATAATCTGGGGTCGCGAACTTCATAGATCTCGAGACAACGACAATCTCAAATCACAACCTCAGCATTAAAGGTACTTGAAACGATTCGCGAAAATGCCCAAATGTAAGTTACTATCATGCGATCATATTGAAACCTTCACTGACATGGCCTCTAGTTTTCTGTAGGTTCTTCTTCCGCCACCAATTCTAGAGCCCACGCTTGCTTCGAGATTCAATGGACTTTGTTTGATCTAACAGTCAACAGGCGACTACTGCGATGTCTACCTCACTCACGACTCTATGAGTGTCCGAAAGGCGCATAACAGCGGACGAAACCATTTGCGCAATGTAGTCGACTATTACCAACGTGAGCTACCATCTACAAGATAGGACAAGGACAAGGCTGACGATATCTGCAGAAATCGGTCACGAGAAGGCACAGTCAGTCATTGACTCTATTACGAATTCATATGCTGCTGAGGGCCAGTCTGCTTCGAATCCTATGCTCGGACAAAACCCCGGTGTCTCGCCATTTCCACCTGCTCCATTTGGATTCCCAGGAGGTTAGTGTTGAGACTTTCGTCGAAATGGGCTTCATTGAGCTGATATATCATAACAGGAAACCTTCCACCACCACCATTCGGTCTTCCAGGAGGTATACCTGCTGGCATGATTCCACGTAAGTGAGAAAAACTCCTATTGAGTCGGATATTACTAACTCCCTAAAAGCACCTGGAGGACGTGGAATGCCAATGCCACCATTCCCAGGCGGACCAGGTCTCCCAATGCCACCAAATGGCTTGCCATTCCCACCACCTGGTGGTCTGCCCTTCCCACCTGCAGGCGGCCTACCACCTAACTTTCAGTTCCCACCGCCTGGTGGAGCTGCACCACCGCCAAACTTCCAGAGCGGTCCTCCTCCACAAGGCTTCCCACCAGCAGGCCAATATGATGGTCAGAGATAAATAGGAATTTGATTTAATTTGGCGTTGGTCATCATGGAGTTTGGGGTGGAAAATTGTATGATACGAAGGATAAATGATCGAGGCATAGAATCTGACGAGACACAATTACAAACAATTGCTAAGCTTAATATGCACTATCTCCGACTTTCTCCGTGCTACCTTTATGTGTCGTCACATTGCTCTACTTAAAGAAGATCAAAATTGTAATTTTCTTATTCCGTGTCGAGAGTCAGATAGTGTTAGACAGGTGCGGAAAACACTTAAGATAATATTAACAAGGCGCTTGTTAAATCATTCCTGAAGTATGTATTTCTATAGTCATAATATCTTCAAACCAGAGAAAAAGTAAACATTCCTATGAAATCATGATAATGTTCATTGTTCTTGTGAATACCAAAGTTCACAATAAGCTTTATCAGACAATGATCCCTGCAACAGCTACTTACCGAATTAGGCATTTAACACTGGCATAGCTTCTTTTCTCCAACAATTTACAATACAATTCCCCAATACACATACACAAAATGCTACTCCTTATACCACGAAGAACAACTACCCAATGCAAGTCATTCGGGATTTCTGCTAGAAGAGCACTTTCAACCCTCGAAAACAATCCACACATAGTATGTGTACCACCTCAACGACGTCACCATTACCATACTGACAAGCGCAGTATGTCCACCCAAGCGGCGGCAAAAGCATACTCTCTCTCCTCCCCACTGAACCTCCAAATGCCTCCCTCGCAATTGGCACCACGACCAAGCTCCCACCCACGCCTGACTCTCTGACTGAAAACCCGAAGTTCCTCGAAATTCTCCAGTCTGTGCTGAGGGCTCATGCGCACGCAGACCCAGGAGTTCAATCGCAAGCTCAGGCTTTCGCGAGTACTTCTGGATCAAACTTGGGGTCCGGGGGCATGTTCTTCCCTAATCAAAAGAAGAGAATGGGAAAGGGTCAGGGGCGAAGTGGTGATGGTGCAGGAGGCGCGAGTTCACAGGGCGGTGCTGGCGGTGGTGGAAGAGGCGGATGGGTACATTTAAGCGATAGTAGAGCGCCGCCTGATTATGGACGAATTGCCTGGCCCGAGGACATCTTTGGGAGTTTAGAGGTTGATGGAGAGGGGAATCTCGTAGGGGAAGTCGGTGAATATCAACCAAGTGGGACGTATCGGATTATAACAAGAGACGGGATGTCAGTTCTCTCCCTCTTTTGATTGTATGGACTTTGCTAATGATCTAGATTGGGACTGAGTGACTTTTTGAGAGAGAAAGTCGTACAAAGGTTGAAGGAGGAAGAAAGTGCTAAGTAAAGCTTAATCAATATTTTCAAAGAGACGACATTCAGTGGATTATGGCTGGTTCCATGACACTATCAGGCTCATAAAGGAAGTATTGTCAACAATATTACACCCAATTCCTCTCTTGATCGCCGGTTTTAGTTCCTCTTGAATTGACACTCAGCTTCTTAGCTGTCGGTTCTAGCTGTCGAAGCAGCTACTTTACATGTAGTGACATTTGGCACTAATATAACTGGCTACATTCATCAGAATATTTCAGCCAGGGAGCAGTTGGCACCATCAGGGCAATCTTTCTTATCTAAACATGACCAGTCTGTTAGACAACTGACCAGAGGCCGAACATTGCCGGCGACGTTAATAAAAGCCAAAACTACTGGCTCATCATATAATTATTATTCAACGGCTAAATCTATGCTTCATGGACGGTGTTGAATCTTCTAGATATTTGTATGGATCTTTGAAATCCCAGGTTATCCGCCAAGGAGAATGTTTTTGGATTTGTCTCCGTGTTTGCTCCACAGCTGCGCAATACCCCACAAACAGATTTTGAAGGGGACAGGCCTGTAGATTAGCGATGACATTCAAGAGTCCAAGCACATGCATGAACGTCATAAATCAGCTTCCCTATACGCCCAACATATTGCCTACACCACACAAGCTGCCCAAAGAGATGAATAACCAAAGAGGCCTCGTAGATAAGTGTAAAGCAAAGCGTCTATATGATATGCAGTTGGAGTAGTAGATGAAACAAAAGGCTGGAGATTTGAATTGTCAGCCTTGTCGCGTTAGCTCCATCGTTCCCGCTTGTTGACTTGGTGGGGTGAAATATGTCTACCTTACTCTGTCTAATCACCACCACCACCACCATCACGCCTCCGCCTCTCCACCTCCTCACATTTCCAACCACATCCTCACATTATCCTTTCAATCGCAAACTCGGAATTTCTTCACGACTATCCTGTACCTCGACAGCATTACTTGTTCGACTTTGAGCTCCTTTCCGATCTGCAACGAGCCAACTACATTGAGCGTCATTAAACTCATTCGATTGCGTCCCCACATCCCCATCCCCTCATCCTGATTTTAAGATCCGGAGAAGGTGGATATTCCAGTGCGATCACGATAAAGAGCACATTTGCTACACCGGCGAGCAGACACTAGAAACAGCACAGTTTTGCTATTGCGCGCATCGTCGTCATTCCCCCCGCTCTGGGAGATTCACGATCACTCATCACGTTAATACGGCTAGACCCAACCCACGAATAGAAAAGGATCACACAAGAGACGCCTCTTTACAACATCGAAGTCAAAGTCGGGAGTACAAACACGAAGCTTGTATATCTTGAAACACGTATCACAACATTGCGCTACTCACTGAGCCGGTGATACTCGCTAGCAAAGAGTGTGATTTTGTCTTCTTCCCCCTTGTGGCCAGAGTGATCATTCGGCAATTGAAGAACTGGAAAACACATATTTTGTTTGTGGATCTGATCTCCAAACCAAACAAAAGCATCTATCACCTTCATCATGCCTCCATCACGACCACAGAACGCATATGATGATGAGGAGCTGTCAATATCCTTGACACCTTCTCAAACTCGCCGCGCTCAAAATAAGCCCCCGGATCCAAGGCCTGAGCGTGGCCCTGTGCCACGGATTTCAGAGCCGCCCAAGCAACAGAAAGCGGAGCAGCGTATCGGTCAATATCAGATCATTAGAACTCTCGGAGAAGGCTCCTTTGGTAAGGTGAAGTTGGCTGTACATCGTGTTACCGGCCAAGAAGTAGCACTCAAGATCATTGCACGTCGAAAGCTCATCAGTCGTGATATGGCTGGGAGAGTAGAACGAGAGATCGAGTATCTGCAACTACTCAGACATCCTCACATCATCAAGCTGTAAGTTTTAATGGATTGACCCCCTGATATGTTCTAACAATCAAACTTTAGCTATACTGTGATCAAGACTCAAACAGAGATTATCATGGTCTTGGAGTACGCTGGCGGTGAGCTCTTCGATTACATCGTTCAGAATGGAAAGATGCGTGAGGACGCTGCTCGCCGGTTCTTCCAGCAGATCATATGCGCTGTAGAATACTGTCATCGACACAAGATTGTTCATCGTGACCTGAAGCCGGAGAATTTACTCCTCGACAACGGACTTAACGTGAAGATTGCCGATTTCGGTTTGAGCAATATTATGACGGATGGAAATTTCTTGAAAACTAGCTGCGGAAGCCCCAACTATGCAGCTCCTGAAGTTATCAATGGTAAGCTCTACGCTGGGCCTGAGGTTGATGTTTGGAGTTGTGGTGTCATTCTTTATGTGCTACTTGTTGGACGTCTACCCTTTGATGATGAGCATATTCCGTCCTTGTTTGCCAAGATTGCTCGAGGACACTACGTTGTTCCAAGCTATATCAGTAGGAGCGCAGCAGACATCATTGCGAAGATGTTGGCTGTCAACCCGGTCCACCGAGCAACCATAGATGATATTCGTCAACACGAGTGGTTTATGAAAGACCTGCCTGCCTACTTGCAGCCACCAGTCGAGGAATTTTTGGATACTGGAGTCGACCCCAACAAGGCTATTACCCCCAAAGCAATTGCGCCTGGTGCAAGCGTTGCAATTCAGGAGAAACTTCATGGCGAAGTCATTGGAAAGATTAGTAAGACCATGGGATACGGAAAAAAGGATGTCCAAGAAGCTTTAGAGGCCGAAGAGCCATCTGCTATCAAGGATGCATACCTCATCGTTCGTGAGAATAAGTTGATGCAAGCGAATCGTAAGCCTCCCCAATCCTTGAATTCTCTGCAAATTTTGTCGTACAGACTGACTAATATAATCTTGCAGCAAATCTTTCTGATGCTAAGGGACTCAATCCTTATGATCTCCCTTCTCCACCAACATGGAATTCAACATTGGACAATATCCCATCCAGTAAGCAGGATTCCACAGCTATGAAGCTGGATACCAGCGGCATCAAATCAATCAAAGAGATGGAGAAGAGCTTTAACGAAGCCAATTCTGAGTCAAATGAGATACCATACTGTCCGCTCACTGAGGAGGAAAAAGCTGCTTTGAAAGCGAGCGAAGGCACACCAACTGATCATCCTACTCCTACCGAACCACCGGCACCGCGCCCATACACGAGCAACATCCGCATTCTACCCAGCAGTTTGACTCCATTCCATCGTGCTTATATGGCTAAGCTCAAAGCAGGAAAGGATCCTATTATTGCCGCTGAAGAAGCTGAAGGAGCTTCCGCTCCACATTCGCAATCTGAAAGAGAGAAGCTTGAGAACGCCCGCCGTTTGAAAGGTATCTCGAAGAGCCCAATTCTCGAGGGAGAAGGTTCTTCCAAACCAGCGGGAATGACACCAGTGCCGCAGAAGAAAGCCAGACCAACGAAATGGCAATTCGGTATTCGATCTCGTAATTCCCCACTCGAAGCAATCGGCTGCATTTATCGAGCTCTTCAAAAGTTGGGCGCCCAATGGCTGATCGATGGAGAATGGAATGGAAATATAGATGAAAATCCCGAACCAGCGTAAGTTATCCTTTATGCATTAGGAGTGATCACCTTCTAACGTTTTAGTGATGGCGAATCTAGCTTTGCATCTTCTCAGCAAGACGGGGGCTCCCTTCACCATGCAGAATCTATGGTATCAGAACGATCAGGTGACTCAGGAATATTTGACAGCCGCAACCCTAGCGGCATATACAATCTCCCAGCAGACCCATGGGTCCTACGCGTTCGCTGGAAACTCGATAATTTGTTCCCTCCCGGTGTCATACCCCCCTCATCCACCCATTCATCCGCCGTCGACCTTCGTCGTCCTTCCATTGCCTCACTATCAAGTTCCGGTGCGGGAAGTGCACCTCAGGAATCCAGCATGAAGAACCATGAGCCAGGCAGAGAGAAAGATTACAAGCCTACGGACTCTGTCGTCATGCATCTCGACATCCAGCTCTACGAGATGGAACAGGGAGTTTACCTGGTTGACTTCAAGTGTGCGGGTTATGAGAATAAAGATGGGAAGTCTTTGGAGGAGAAGGACGTCACAAGTCCGTTCCCATTCTTGGATTTGGCAAGCAAATTGATCATTCAGCTTGCTGAGGCGGATTAAGGGGTACATGGTAGACATATGGTACTATACTAAGGGGGGCTCGGTGGAATTGGGAATTGTAATGGACGGGAACCATATAGCGGTGGGCGTTGGGTGGGATACCCTTGGGGAATTCATAATTTGCATAGTGCTGAGCGTGAGATGTGAAGTCTTAATGCGATAATATATCATCAGGTTAATTCCATGTCACATCCTAAAGTCGTGAATCTTTATTACTGATCTTATTTCTTTTCTTTTCTAACCCTCCGCACAGCCACGACACGGAACTCGAACTTACTTAAACCCCTCCTCCAAATCCCTCAGATGTATATCTCACTAACTCCTCCAACTCATGCTCCACAGGCCCCGTCCGAACCCGGCTATATCCAAACCGTCCCTTCCTCCCCCTCCCCCTCCTCCTCAAAGCCAGCCGACGCACCACCACAAAACTAACCCACCCACCCAAGAGCACCAACAGCACCAACACCAAAACAAGACCCAGCACCCTCAACTCGCCGTGCGCTTTCCAGTGCATGTCCTCGCTGCTCCCAAGCTGCTGTATGGTATTCGACGATGCCTGCTGCGTGTTACTCTTGCCCGGCCTGGAAATCCGTAGCTTGTGCCATTTTCCCCATTTGCCGCTTGGGCCTTGGATTATTGTGTTTGGTGTGTATTTTGAGGGGATTTGGGGGATTTCTATGTTTGTTTGGTGGGTTGGGAGTGGGTGGGCATGGGGTTTGATGGTGGTTGTGGTGGTTGTGGTGTTTGGGTGCATTATGGGGTGGGTGTTGCTATTTTATGGCACGGGTAGGGGTTGGTGTTTCCTCAGCTATTTGGGATGTATGCTTTTGGGATGTTTGAGAGGGGTTGGATGTTAGATATGTGGGTGAAAACGATTTTGGGGATTGTGAAGATGGTTATGGGGCTGGGTTTAAATACAGTTGAGGGATTCATTAAGGTGCTGAGTGGAAATGACTCTCCTGGATGACTCTTCTGGATTAGAAATACTGTAGAGCTCGTTATGCTGAATTTGGAGATAGTATTTTTGATATTGGTCCTTTTGGGATATCTAGACGAGGACCAGATATCTTCGATGTTTGGGTAAGACCAACTATCAGTGACAAAATTCTTAGACCAGCTCAGATTACGATTATCAGGTCATATGCCAGTATTAAATGTTTATAAATGAATCTGTCAAAATACATGCACATTATTCAGGTAATTAGGTTAGGTTCATCATTGCAGCTCTCACATTCGAATGTGAGCAGTTCCTAATTAGGAAGTGCGCTCTCCAGCACCTGCACCATCATATAATATAAAATCGTAGCAACACCAGAAATCCTTCTTCTATATACATCAATCCATCAACCTACGAGAAATGTACGCATTCCGATCTATGACCACCAACATCCCTGTGTTACGACAGAATCACATCAGAATTTCTTATATCAAGAGCTTTACTTCATTGATGAAAACGCAAGAAGCAGACACAGAAGTACACGAGCACACGAAGAAGATTCGAACGTCAAGATGGAAATAGTAAGGAGTTTATAATTTGACATCTATCTACATTACCCCCCATAGTTTCTATCACATAAATCATAATCTGACATCAAATGCATATAGTGTATCCCCAAAAAAATAACTCCACGCTATGCTTCAAAACGTCCTCAAGTCTAAAACGAACCCGAAGCGACCTGCAACATTCCATTAAGCGCCGTTCAATTTAGGCGAGAACTTGCTCATAGCTCTGAGCTTATGACCGTACAAGAAGAAGAGGATTGGCGCGGGGATCATAGCAACACAGATGAAAGCGAGCAGGGAGGTAGCCCAATCGACACCGAGGGTGTGGTACATGGCAGTAGCGAAGAGGGGGAATCCGGCACCAGCCAGACTTCGCAACATAGTGTTGGCGGCGATGGCCGAGTTGGCATGCCACATGTACACGTCGATGATGTAGTTCAAGCCCTGCAAGAAGATCATGAGGATACCCATGCCGATAGGGATACCGGCAACGACCTGTGGAGCCCATGGGAGATGTGGTGAGGAGGTCCACGCGAACCAGAAAAGGCCAGCGGGGAGGATGAAGGCGCCGAGAATCATGGGTGGGAGACGCTCTTCTGGGATCACGCGGCCGTGCTTCTTCATCTTGCGCGCGAAGCGTGTCTTGGTGATGTAGGCGATGGTGAGGGCGCCGAGAATCACGCCAATAAAGATGCCGAGGAAAGGGAGAGCGCCAACACCACCGGTCCATCCACGCTGTTCTTGGAAGGAGATGGGGTATGCTTCGAAGAAGAGGTAGAGGATACCGTAGATGACGCACATGTAGATGGTGATGAGCAAGAGAATGGGCTCCTGGAAAAGCATGGCGAAGGGGCGGAAGAGGTAGGTGTGTAAAATGTTATGGAAATCGAGGCGTACTTCGTCCTGCTTGGCATGGATGGCCCAGTTCTTGGTCTCAAAACGGATCTTCTTGGCGCGCTGCTGGAGGAGGATGGGATGCGATGTCTCTGGGACGAAGATGAATCCAACGGTTCCAAAGAAGAATCCCATGATGGCAGTTATATATTCGGTCCATCTCCACCCGAGATAGGATTCCGTGATGAAGCCTCCGGCGATGGGGCCAGCGATAGGGCCAACGAACACAGCGGCGGAGAACACACAAACGGCAATACCTCGAGTGACGGGATCAAAGAAATCCGCCAGAGCTCCGCCCACAATTGCCAGCGGGGCGGAACCAAATACTCCGCCGAAAAATCTGCATATCATGATAGTATATAGGTTTTGGGCGACAGCGACAGGGATTTGGAAGATAGCGAAGATGAAGAAACCAATGAACATTGGCAGTTTGCGACCAAACAACTCACTACCCGGTCCCCAAATGAGAGGGCCGACACCGAAGCCAAGAACGAAGAGCGAAGTTCCCAATGTTGTAACTTCGGTGGAGACGCCGTAAAGTTCAGCGACTGGAATGGTAGCTGTACTGAAAACACTTGACGCGAATGTAATACAGAATGTCATCATACCCATGACGATAGTGACCCTCCATTTCTTGCTCATAGGCCAGTTCATAGGATTTCCTGGGTCGTCTGGTCCATCCCATACGATAAGGTTTGGGTCGATCTGGTGTTCCTCCTGCTCCCTCTTCTCTTCTCTTGCTGCAGCCACATCTCCTTGTTCCAGATCCCTATCGATATCACTAGAGTTCTCACTTTCGACCTTTGGCTGATTTGTAGCCACTGACTCTTGGGAGCCTTGGTTGACCGGCGCTGGGTTGGCTTTCATGGCAGGAATATTGATTGAACTGTTTGCTCGAGTTGGTGGAATTGTTGGCACCTCCGTCCTCTCAGTATCATGAGAGGTTCGCATCTTTTATTTTTTTAATCGTCCAGATATGATAACGTACTGTGACGTCCGACAAATAAATAAAGTGGGTCGAATGTCGCGCGGATGAATCCTTGGGAGGCGGCTCTTGTTGATAGATTTGAAGCCGAATGCTATTAATGCTTGTTGTACCTGGGTTGCAAGAGCAAGTCTGATGGAGTACCAAGAAGGAGGAACAGCTGTTTTATAAACAATGAAATTGAGGAAAGACAAGGAGATTGATTAGAAATGTAAGGGACACTAAGAAATTGCATTTACCTTCAAGGTAGACAGTATTATAAATGCCCTTGTCACTTGTTTCTCAGCTTGGACGAAGACGTTCCCTTTTTTTTTTGCTCCATCGGAGAAAATTGTAAGCAAACGGACCGAGCACACGGCAAGTGTGCAGGGCAAGTGTGTTGGAAGTCGTAAGTACATAGGTGAATGTGGATGCTTGCAAATAGTAAGGTACAGTATGGGAACACAAGAGGCAGGGGATGGTCATTGCAGAGAAGAGGCCATTTTGGCGCGGGGGCCGGTAGTAAAGAGAGCGGGCGGTGCTCGGTGGGATAAAGAGAGCGAGTCATACTTTACTTGATGCGTTTCTGCTTGAACTTGCGTGCTTTGGGGGTCTGAAAAGGTGGAGAGGATATTGACTTGGATCTGCATGCTTGCTTACTGTGGAGGTGTAGAGCTATAGAGCGGTAGAGCCGTACGTAGTAGACAGATTCGATGAAAATGTGAAGATGTGAAGATGATGAGATACGGGTATTTTCCTGTGGATGCCGTTACCCGGCTGCGTTTTCTTACTTGGGAAATTTCCTGGGTGCGTAAGAGGCTCATTGTTTGCAGAGTTGGGCCTTAGTGTTCATGCAAGCCACATTTGGAGTAATCAGCTGTAGGTGGTGTAGTAGTACGAGTATGTAATAGTAGTAATAGTAGTAGTATAGCCTCTTAGCCTTTTGCCTCACCTTCAGCCTCTCATATTGCTTGTTTGCTTCGGCTTGGTAGAAACTACCGAGGCCCGACAACTTACAGCCGAGCGCGGGTCTATTACAAGTTTGTAATTACTATATACGTACAGTATCTACATTCTAGAGTACTACTATTACTTTACCTACTAGTGGCTTTAAAGGATATATCTTGATAACTCCGCCAGATTATTAAACGCATACGTGGTATGTAGAGTGGTACACGATTAATTACATTGGAATTGTATGCACACATTGTAAGAGTCATTTGATCATAAACAACATAATGCGATTCCCTCCACCAGCTCCCGTCTATAATTCCCAAGAGTGCAGGAAACAAAAGAATGCCTATCAATTTGATAATATTATTCTGAGTTCCCCCATCATCTCTCAAAAACTACAAATACGTGGCCTCAAGGCCTCGACCTCAAGACCTCGAATATCTCAAACATCATGAGAACTACAACCCATGACTCTACCCTGTACTCTGTACATTTTCTGCATTGATGTTCAACCTCAGCTTAGCAAAAGGCCGCTTAAGACCGCCAGAGACCCATTATGGGGATCAACTCTCCATAAATCTCGGCCTTAAGCACGGCATTTGTATCAGAAATACCCTGAAATCAGCCTCTTCCTCTTCCTCCTCCTCCTACCTTTACAGTAATAGACCCCTACAGGGTACACGAGGCAGCACCTATGTACTGTGTACGTACATAAGTAGCCTCATCCAAGAGCCCAAAGTCAATTGTCCAGTTCTGGGGTTTTGACTTTAGGCCAGTGCCCATTCTGCCCTGCATGCATATCTATGTAAACCATCCTGTGCGGGAAATCCATACATAGACCATCGCCTCGGGCGCCTGTGGAGCCGATAGTTTTCTTTTTCATGGGTGAAATCCGTTTATACACAATACAATATGTCAACATCCTTGATTGGTGGATCAATCGTGGCGCAAAGGCGAAGCTTTGAAATTTGGAACGAAGAAAAAAGGAAGGAAAAGAGAAACAGAGTGGGCTTGGAAGGTGACAGGGGTACATTGGACGCCTTACCATGCTTACATAACTTGATACATCCATCTGATGATCGGGATTGGTGGAGTGTATCACCGTATGTAACCCACCAGACCCCATCTCCTTAACTTGACAGGCTCGTCAATCGCGGCGCTTCGGAGAGCGAACCCCCGACTTTTACCTTTGATCACTCACCTGGATGACTGGTTGCAAACAAGGTGTGTAGTAATCTTCGGGAGGATCAGATACGATCTGGAAGGATCATTGGTGATTCATGAGGCTTTTGGATATTGCATAAGCGCGTTTGTTGATTACTACTGCTATTCCGTCCTCCATGGAGCATTAGAGGACTCTCCGCACGAGTACACTTGAATGAGAGTCGAGTGAGAAGATACTCATCATTTACACATACATCGTCATCATGACTCACATCCTCTCTATCTGTCGGTCAGGAGCATTGATCAGATGCTGGATACGCCTTACTTAGAGGACTAGTAGTGTGATAACAACACTTCCTACAGTATAGAAATATTGATACTTAAGTACCAGTAGTAATCAGCGATAAGCATACAGTAAATAGGAGCGTATCTTCTACTTACTACTCTTGATTTTTGATGAGTTAATTAAGATCTGTCTGCACTCCCTCCTTTCTTTCCCGTAAAAATACACATCAATATTCATGTGAGCAGTTACGCAATGTATTGTTCTACTATCTTCCCTATTACTTTGATGAGCAAGTTGAGGCTCTATCTACTTCACCTAGGATTCGTTATTACTACCCTGTCGTGCCAGTCACCATGTCTACCGAGTAGATCTGAATCATGTTACATCACCACTGAACTTACTAAGTACTATGTATTCATGTTGAAGCGAGTGCAAGCTTCCAACCCTCCAAAAAAAAAGTTATACCTTTAGATATAATACATAGTAGAAACTCATTCAACATACAAAAAATATATTCATGAAGAAAAAAATCAAAAAAGAATGACGACTCTGATGGAATTGAACCATCTTCATCTTCAACCCACGATTGCTCGTGGCGGTGCTGGGAATCGAACCCAGATTGAAACGGAATTGAATGAAATGCTCGAAAGCAGACCACAACGTCACGTGCTACCATTACACCACACCACCGAAGTGATTGATCAGATAACTGATTGTTGAAGATCCACCGCTTATTTAAATAATTAAAGGTATAGCACAAGAGCAATTCTCAGATGAGAACATCTTTATTTTATATGTTCCTGTGCTTATCGAATTGAATATCTTGTGCATTTGTGGTATATTTTATGACTATCTCATAAGTGTTGCTTGATCTAAGATCTTATGATTGTTTGGTTTAATATGGTTCAATCAACTGCGTTGTGTTGACTACAATATTACATTGGAATGTTTTGATCATTTCGTAGTCAACAAATTAAATCCCAATGTCAACTTGATTTCAAGCAGAGTCGGGGAGAATGCAAGACATAACATAGTAACGAGGAAGTAAACAAAAAATAATATAGGAATAATGCATAACAGTAAACATATTCGTTTCCAGTAACCAACCCACAAAATATCATCTAGATCGCAGAGTAGTACAGTAAGTAGTAGGGACCTTAACTGGTCCTATCAGTATCATCCCCAAATATGAGTGATCTCTCTTATCGCATACAACAACAAAACCACTCAACGCGCTCCGACGCGTCTTCCGATATGAGTTCACCAGGATCGATGTCGTTCCACACAGCACCCGCAACGCCTACAACGCCATCATCACATACTCTAACGCCATGTATACCTAATCTCTACCGATCCGTAAAGCAGCTTCCGTACGAGCTTCGAAATCATGTACTGATCTACTTCGAAGAACAGCTCCGTAAGTTCCCAGCAACCACTTGACATCTCAGCTAACAATCCTCAGACGCCAATGCCCTCACCCTCCTCACCAACCTCCTCATAGCAGGCTCCGAATCAAGTCCAGCATATGTTCCGCCGCCCCAACACATCTCCTTCATATCAACGCTCCTCGTCCACCCCATTCACACCACCAGAGCCACCTCAGCCGACCGCCTCGAAGTCTCCTCCCGAGCCTACATCTACCTCCGCACGCTCCTCCCAACCACAGGCCCACTAAACTCAGGCCTCAAGGAAGCCTTCGCCTTCACAGCCCCATCGACACGAAGCACACGGCGGCACATCAAGCACGAACGAGACAGCGGCCAAGAGGCAGACAGCGAGAACATAAATTCGCCGCTGGCTACGACGGCAAGCATCTACACCAACGCACAGGATTTCTGGCACTGTGTGGGCTGGGCTCTCAACTGTAGCGTGAAGCATCCTGCGCGATGGAAGTTCTGGAGGCTGTGGCTGGAGTATATGCTCGATGTCGCGGACCGGGACTGGGAGGAGCGTTCGAGGAGGGATGAGAGTGCTGCACCGAAGGATGGGGATAGTGTTAGCGATGAGGAGGTGTGCGATTCGAGATGCGAGAGTATTTTCGTGCGCTGGTTGAAAGGGCATGGTGGCCGGAGCGGGAATCTGAAGCGCATTGTGAGGAGTCTTTTTGCGGATGGCAGTGCGGAGACGCTGAGGATGTTTCCTGAGGTGTGGGAGAATGAGACGAGGGCGAGGAAGACTGGGAGTGAAGCTGCGAATAGCAAGAAGAGGAAACAACTGGATATTGAGAAGGATAGTTATGGGGATTACCTGGCGGACGAGGAAGTAGAGGATCTGGCGGATAGAGATTATAGTTCTTCGTTCCCTAATACCCAGGAATCCGTGGACGAAGGCGAAGAATTGGAAGCTGGGCGGAGGGCACAATTAGGAGGATCAGAAGCAATGGGCTTACGACTTCGAGTTCTAGCGATGGTAAGTTATCCGCACTTCAGAATCTACACAGCTAACCGGTATAGCTATCACGAACGTCCTTCTACCTCCCCGATAACTTCATCCCCATCAGTGATTTATACGAACTCCTCTCAGATATCATCCGACCTCTGCCCCTCCACACTTTTACACTGTTCACCTCCCCCACAACCACCCTACACATCCTCCCCGAAGCCCTCAACTCGCTCTCTCAACTACTCCTTCTCCAATTCATCCCCTCATCCTCCCGCATAGCCCGCTCCGCACCCAGCGACAGCCAATCATCCACCGACGAAGACAAAGTCGATCTGATGGTGTTGTTCTCCTACCTACCCGTAGCTGCGAATACGGCATCAGTGGAGGACAACGCGAAGGTCAGTTTGTTAATAGAGACACTATTAAGGGTATATTTACTAGTAGATCGGGATTTGAGCGCGATAGAACAGCTAAAGGAGGGCGTGGAAATGGGGATCAAGGCAAGAGAGAAGAAGGTTATTGATAAGAGGAGGAAGGCTGGGAAAGCGGAGGATATGGAATGGTTGAATAGCAGTTCGCGGCGGCTGAGGCATCTGGTTGCTGTGGTGGAGAAGAGAGTTGTTAGGCTTCTGGCCAGTTGAATGAATAATGTTGAATGTGAAGACGTGTACGATAAAGTGTATTAGTATACAGGGTTTGAGATTGGTCTTGGTTCAGATCACTTGACATCAAGCAACGTGCGACTATGCCGAATAAAACACCATTTGGAAAATGGATAACAGAAGTCGATTATAATGTAGGATCCAGTTACAGGACATGATTAACAAATGAAACATATCGCACAATCATGACACACTTAGATAAAAAAGTATATAACTGATTTAACATATAGCTCAGTCTGCCATGATCTCCAGTAAATGCTACGCTATGCTATGATATACCATTCAATCCATAAATGCACACTCAACACTTGCATTTCCGCAAACCTCCAAAGCCTAGCAATTCCAATGCATCAACATCTCTCAAAAACCCTATACAGCCCCTTCAAATTCGCAACCTCAAGCACAGCCCCCTTAGTCAATGACTTCGTAGCGAGCAACCTCGTCGCAAATGCAGGGAAAAGTACAAACTCAACTGCCCTCCTGATCTCCGCCCTCCGCTTCTTAACACTCTCATCACACGTATCTACCTGCCCCGGGCCAGGCGAAGGCGGCAGCTGTTCGGGGGCATAGAAGTCAGCAAGTTCGTTTAGGAACGTACGGAAGCAGTCCTTCTCAGAGCTCCAGTCGACATACGGTCCGAGACGAAGCAAGAAGCGCGGCAGCTTGGCGAGGGAGGGTGTGTAGCCCTTGATTAGTAACGGGATGCTGAGCAGTTCGCCGTCCGGAGAGACCTCCAGCGAGAAATACTCGGCCAGCATCTCGCAGCGCTCGATGAGGCGTTCAGAAACGAGACTGACGACTTCGTCAGTGTCGAAATCTGCGCGCTCGACGGCACTCATCTGGCTTTTCTCCAGCTCTGCCGCTTGGTGGAGTAGGCCCGTAAGTGAGAGGGGTGGGTTGAAGCGAATACTGCCAAAGTTCCCGAAATCTGTAAGCCCTACTTGGTAGAAGTACTCGCGGCTTAGAAAGCCGTAGTCTACAAGGTATAACTTCACGCCACCCTGGATGGCTGCAAGGCGACGTCGCTCATCCACTATACCTACGAATGTGTGACCGGCAATGACTTCGGTGAGTTCGTTGTGCATCTCGTCACGCACAGCTGAGCGAAGATCTTTTACTGTCGCTAGACGGCAGGTCATGGGCTCACGATCTGTGTACGTGTATTCATCTTCTGGCGGCATTTCGACTTCTATATCACTTTCCTTTGTCGAGGTTTGCGGTAGCATGCTTGTGATTTTGCGGAGCTTCGAGTCTGTACGTACAAGGTTGTTTTCGTAAGGTTTGGGCGTTGATTTGGAGTGCGACATCGATGCTGTACCTCGTGTATCACCTGATGCTGTGGCTACAGGAATATTTGCACCGGGAAGTAGCGTTTGTGTAGTGAATGTGCGACTAGTATCGACTTTTGAGAGCTTGACTCTGATATCTGTACAAATCTGCTCGATGATTTCATCCTCGTTGAGGAAATTCACCTCGCGCTTTGTTGGATGAACGTTGACATCGACCCGGGCGGGATCGATTTCGAGACTGACGTAGGTAAATGGATGGCCACCCTTTGGCAAAAATGTCGAGTATGTCTGTTCAATGGCTTTACGAATATTGGTGGATTCGACAGCTCGGTGATTGATGAACAATAGCAGGGTGGTTTTCTTGACGCTGTAATTGGCATTGCTTGTCCACCCTTGTGCCTTGAAGCCATATCTGTCACTTTTGGATTCGACTTCAATCAATTCGTTGGCAATACTTGTTCCATGTATCTGTCGGATCCGATCCACCGTAGAAAGATTTGCTTGCGTGGATACACTTGCACCTGAGTCTCCATGCTTCTTGCAGCTAAAAGCTACACCAGTGCAATGTATCGCATATCTCCCAACGACATCAACAATCTTAGCATATTCATCCGAGGCAGACCTAAATGCGCGTCTTCGAGTAGGAATATTATAGAAGAGATCTTCAACGGTTAGTTGAGTACCTGGTCTACCGGCAGTTGGCTTAGGATCCTCAGATTGACCAGGCTTCGCAGGTACAAGCTTCCCATCAGAATAAAATGCTTTCCATGCGCAATCCGAATTCTTTGTCTTTGTTGTTACTGAAAGATGGGCGATGTGGCTTATACTGGCAAGCGCTTCTCCACGGAAACCATATGTTCCAATAGAAGTCAAGTCCTCAAATGCCTTGAGCTTAGAAGTCGTGAATCGTTCACACAATATTGGAAGATCTTCCTTCTATAAAAGTATCAGCTCTAAATGATCTAAATTTATTATTATTAAAAAAAATCGGACACTTTACCTCAATTCCATGTCCGTTATCAGTAATTTGTAGAAGCTTTAGGCCGCCCTCCTTGACTATGATCTCGAGAGAAGTTGAGCCGGCGTCCACAGCGTTTTCGATGAGCTCTTTTAACGCGTGAAAAGGTGATACTATGATTTCTCCTGCAGCAATTTTATTGACTACATCCATATCTAGCGCCTAACAATGTTAGCCCAAGTATTGTGATGCTTTTTATTACCCAGCATACTTTGATTCTACGCGGAGCCGTCAGAGGAATTGCATCTCCATCAGCCTTCCTCTTCGTGCCTCTTGGGCCCTCACTATCCATATCTACATCCATACTGTCCACCATGGCGATTCAGCTTCACGATCTCATTGAGATGTTCGTAAGATGATGATGGTGACTGTCTTGCGTTAATCGTCTCTGAACGAATCAAATGACAACTCCGAAAATCAAACAACAAGATGAAGGTCAGTACAATACCAAACGCTAAACGCCACAAAGATTATTAAGTGATTTGAAGTATGTATTTCCTGGGTTTGATTATACAGTGTACATTGATGAAAGATGGAACTTTTCTGTTCTCGTTCACGGTTGAAAGACGCGAGGCTACCACGTAGTCACATGATGTAGATTAGACAATCACCAAGTTACTTTGATGCTTGCACCACTTGTACTCTCTACCTATGATCGAGGCAAGGATAAGTTGATGTTGGTTGTGGCTCACCACCGTGCTCACCACCAAAAAAATTGCGGAGAAGCCAAAAACAGTCAACCGCCGCCGGATCCCTTCCGAAGTTAGAGGTCCACCCACTGAATTACCTTCACGACAGTCCCTTGCTTATACCGGGGTAAATCCGCTCTACACCCGAAGACGCCTTGGTGTAATGAAGCGTAAAGGCAACATATGCCAAATGCTTACCACCATATTTCGTCCGGATAATTTTTAAAACAGCTTCTGGAATACATTCCAATACCGTCGCTTCAGCTCGACGAAAACAGACATTTACTAACGAGCCCTCGAGGGCATACCGTCCACGAAACTCACATGCGATAGCCTTTGGCCCACGAGCGCTATAGAGCGCAAGACGAATAAATCAACATGACAAGATTCTTACCCAGCGACGAAGAATTGGGGAAGAAAGATGACGATTACAGAGGCGGTAGAAGGGCTTCCCTTGGTCCTTCTTGGAATAGCAGAAAGGTATCGCCAAGACGGAGTTTTAAGAGGATTGGCCTGATCATCGTCGCGTTGATAGGCCTGTATCTCTTCTTCAAAAATATGCCAACGGATGTCCAACAACGAGGTGTACGCCCGCAATATATACATCCAGATCAGGGGGGTAGCACCGGCAATTCTGTGTCGAAACCACCTCCGCCGCCCAAGGATGCCGATCAATTGCCAACCGCTGGAGAAGAGGAGGAGTCGAAACATACCTATGGTGGCCATATTAAGTTCTACGCATTAGCTGCAACATTACAAGCCCTCTCACGGTCGCAAGGTGTGAGGGTGGATAATAAAAATGTACTATTTGCAGCTTCCAGTTTGAGAAGCGCATCGACTTTGATACCAATGGCTTGTGAGATGGCAATGATGGGGAGGAATACAGTTCATTTTGCGTTTATGGGAAGAAGTGACGTTCCAATGGACCTTTTGAAAGCTGTCAATGGCATTGATGAAGAGTGTGTTGTGACATTCCATGGTATGCCAATCGAACCGAATCTTAATTTTGACCATGAAATAGCTGACGGAGTGAATAGATGCTCGACCAGATTTTGGACCTATAAGCACAGATTTCCGTATGGAGACTTCCACATCAGCAGCGCTCAGCCATATTGATAGTTACATGCATCCTCAAGCGGTTATAATTGACGGATCATATACCGAAGACAACTTTTTCACGAAGGGAGTGCGGCAAAGAGCAGTAATGCTTCACAAAACGATCATTGAATTGCCAGAGAACTCCGAGCAAACATTACAATGGATTACTAGACTTGATTCAGCCTCTCTCTTAGGTGCATATCTAACTTCCACTTCAAAGCTCTAGCTAACCTTTCACTATAGCATGGGACAAAATCAACATTGACATAATAGTTCATGCTCCTTCTGGCTCGTCTGGATCTATCATAAGACTCCTTAATTCACTAAGAGCAGCCGATTTCTTCAACTCAGATCCTCCGCGACTGACCATTGAACTTCCTACTCAACTTGACGGCCCTAGTAAACGCTTCCTGGAAAGCTTCAAATGGCCTCCAGTCAACCCTGCAGGTGGCCACCAAACCAACTATCTCACTCTGCGCCACCGCATTCCTTACAGCGGCATGACAGCTGAGCAGAGTGCTCTTCGAACACTCGAATCTTTCTGGCCAGCCAATTCTGCAAACTCACACGTCCTTGTACTTTCTTCTCAGGCCGAGCTTTCTCCCCTGTTCTACCATTATCTCAAATATGCCATTCTAGAGTACCGCTACTCTGGTGGAGCCAAGACTTATTACCAAAACCTCTTAGGTATATCGTTAGACCTGCCATCCAACTGCCTAGATGATATTACTCCTTTCACTCCTCCTATTAATGTGGCTTCCAAGAACAAAGCTACAGCATCTGAGACCCCCTTCCTCTGGCAGGCACCGAACAGCAATGCGGCTCTATATTTTGGCGACAAATGGACTGAACTACACAGCTTCTTATCCGGAAGCCTAAGCGCGCCACCCCCAACATCACCCCTCCTCTCCGCAAAACAAGTATCCAAGACATACCCCTCATGGCTTGAGTCTATCCTTCAACTCGCCCGCATTCGAGGCTACTGGACCCTGTATCCTTCCTTCCCCTCGACCTTAGAAGCTCTAGTCACCTTGCATAACGAGCTCTACCAAGCACCGGAAGAATTCTCAGACGACGCCGACCTGCAGACTCCGCCATCCGAGGGTGAGCTCTCCGCCGACCCCCAAACCCACCTCTCACTCACGCACCGCGAACAACCGCTCCTCAAAACCCACCTCCTCAACATCCTCCCCAACAACGGCATCCTCCCAGATACGTCGGAAATGCCCCTTCTCTCCTTTGATGGCAGCCGCATCACCAACATCGAATTCAACGCTGATGCCGAGAAGTTCGAGATTGCCTTTATCCGTGACGTCGGTGGCTGCAAGACGGGCTCCAAGGAGAGGAAGAGGGCACCTGGTAGCGCGGCGGATCTGTTTTGTGGCGGTGTCGAGCCTGCTGCTGTGCCAATTTTGACGAGTGCTGTAGAGGTGGCGAAGCCGGCTCAGACGAGTCCCCCTGCTGCGAATGTGCCTGCTGCAAATGCTCCTCTTGGAAATGTTCCAGTGGCCAAGGCTCCTGTCGCAAATGCTCCTGCTGGAAATGCTCCTGCTGGAAATGCTCCTGCTGCAAATGCTCCTGCTGGAAATGTTCCTGTCGCAAATGCTCCTGATGCGAATATTCCTATTGCTAATGTCCCTGTTGCGAAAGAGAACTTGGCAACGGGGGAAATGGGCGCTGCGAAGGGTGTGGTTGGAACGGGTGAGATGCCTGCGCCTGTACCTGAGAGTCCTGTTGCGGATATTGTGTGAGGCCAACGGAGGAATAATGCGTGATGGAGGTGCTTATACTTGACTTAGTTTCGGAGTAGGCGTTACATGGCTCGGTATGGTCTGTCTGACCATAGGGTACCGTTGCTGGTGGGAGTTGTGTGATGGGGTTAAGTAGGATACCCCCCCTTAAGAAAATTATACTTTGTGAGTAATGAGTCCAATGGGATTGGAGTTGTGACTGTGAGGCCTTCATGTAGGCATAGAGAGGGACTTTTGGAGAGTTGATGATGCTAGATGGGAATTTTGAGATATTAGGGGTTCATTGTGTGATATTGGATGAATGAGTGAATTCGGACACTTAAGGAGGTACTTTGTGTAGGCTTCGGCTCTGCTTACTTAGATGTCTGATAAACTTTGCAATATTACAGTATGCGATTTATCTCAAACTTTATCGTTCAAGTTATTTTTCTATTATCACTCGTCACATAGATCTCATTGTGAATGATCATGTGTATTCACACTCCAGTTTGAAGCCGCAGCATCTTCATACCTTGAAAGCCATAGAAGCAGAATGGAGTTCCTGGCCGTGTATATCGCGAAGTACAGAATGCCATACCTACATGACCATGATAGTCACCTAACATTACCAAGCTAGTTCACCACGTCTGATAGATTCCGGTAACTCAACACCTAACTCCACTAAGCAGAAAAGCTACCCTTCACTGAACCCTCTCACGCCCATCCCAGTATTCTCCCCTCCCTTCAACATTCCAGACCATGATCTACCTTTTGCCATCAAACGGACTTATATATATCCACTTATTACCCACCCAGCTCCAACCCTTCAAAGGCAACTCCCGTCATCGCCGCATCAACTATAATCTTCCTGCCTGAGATTGTAGGCTGAAAGATCTCCCGCAATTAGCCACGGCAAAGCAACGAGCGGGAAAGTCACATCGGCCTTCGTTCGGCCAGGGAATCGGAACTCCAGGCACGCGCGTGCGCACACACTCTCTCTCCACCAGAGCATGCAGCAGCGCGACGCGATCCAGATTCAAGGTGAGACTGCACGGTGAGATGTGAGTACAATTGTGATGTACGTATTGTATGTATGTATGTATGGAGCACATACATGCAAAATTGTAGAGCTCAAGATGTATTTGTACAAATGTCATTGATGATGGTGCATCCGATCTCTATCCGGCGAATATATTCAATCTCACTCCCAGCTTCACTTCAGCTTCAATACAGCTATAGCTTTCACAGCTTCAGTTTCACAGTTTCAGACACACCACCACCACACATACACACGCACACCCACACAAACACGTATTACGAACCCAAGAAGAAAAATATCCACGCCGCTCACAAAAAAGCACGGCGCGTCTCATCTCGTACTCGCACTCACCTCTCAGCACAAGCTTACCTCATCGCCGTCACACATCACTCATCCGCCCTCAATAACCAGCCTCGCCGCGGCCATCTTAGTCGCGCAGCTTACTCACACGGCGGGCAGGGTCGAGAAGCAGCCAATAACAAGTCGCGGATAAGAGTTGACAAGTCCCGCCGCAACCCCTGCACTCAATTCCCCATAGCCGATGGATAAAGGACCACTGGGACCACTGGGACCACCATTGGGGCCACTGGCTCTGCAGACCTAAAAAAAAACCATGTTTAATGGAGGGGCCTGGTTATTACGCTGTTGCGTGTGTGCTGGGTGCTGCTGGGTGCTGGCTGCTAGGTGCTGGCTGCTGGCTTCCATGGGGCCTTGGTGCGCTTGGGCGGGTCCCCGCTTTAGTATTTTGCTGTGGTGCTGTGTGTAGTAGTAGGTAAGGTAGTGGGGGTGGTGGTAGGTGGTAAGTAGACTATGCCCTGCGCCTGTGCTGGGTCTTGAGCGGCGTGGGTGCGTCGCTTTATCGGCGGGGTGAAAGCGTGAAGGCCGGCTCAGTATCCATTGCGTAGGGCTCCGCTGCCAGCTATGCGTGTGTGTAAGAAAGAGTGATCGCTTGCCATGTCTTCGAGATCGAGCTTGTTGCTTGCTTGCTTGCTCTGTAGTATGTGTATGTATACGTACAGTATTGTACCGTACCGTGCCGTGCCGGATGTAAAAGCTACTTTTTTGCTGGGGGAGCTTGTTGTGTTGATTGAGATAGATACTCAATAATTGATACTTAGGTAGGTGAGTTAGAAGTTCGAAGGGAGAGAGGGAGGGAGAGAGAGAGAGAGACAAGAGTATCATCATGATTTCGGCACTCTCAATATCCCTCTCAAGCCCCTTCCAAGACCCCAAATCCCAAAACATAAAATGCCTCACGCGGCGTCGTGAAATATTTGCTGGTTTTTCTGGTTTTTTCAAAAAGAATGGGTACAAGCGGTTTATCAGTGTTGCGTTTTGGACCTCCGGTCGGCGGATCTACATACGATGGGTTTTGGGTGTAGGCGGCCCTGTTGTTGTGTTACATACTTGTAGACCCGCCGGCGACATGGGCGTAACGTGGGGAAGGTACAGAGCTAGGATAAGACGGACGGCCACACCTTTTGGTGCCTCTTCAGCTTTTTGGAAGCAGCGCATCATTTTGTGGGATGGAAATATACATTACATACCTTGACTTTGCATGCGCACAGCATCCGCACTGTGGACAATGTGAGGTTGTATACAATGTGATGTTGTATAATATGGGCAGAGGAATTGGATGTACGTGTGGAGTAGTAGGTGACACCAGGTTAGCAATTTCGTACGATTTTCTGTACACGAGATTCAATGGGCTGAGATGGGGGTGGAGAGGTAGGACGCGAGCTGTAGCCGTAGCCGTAGCTGTAGCTGTAGCTGTGGCTGTGGCTGTATCGTGACCATACATACTTGCCAAAGTACAGACATTCTCGTCTCGGCGCACATTGAGGGAGTACAAGACAGCATAGAATTATCGTAACACACAGAACCGAATAGATAGATGAACTGCAGCCAATTCCGAGGCACGGGTCAGTTCAGTATTGGCAAAGCCTTTTACTTGTTCTACGCCGTCGTCCAGCATAAACACCTGCCAGGACCCCTTGTGCGTGCGACGGTGACGTTTTGGACCACCGAGCGAGCGGGTGAGATTTCGATGATGCTGTGATACTCTACCGTCGAGTCGAATCGAATGCGTCTATTACACAGATACTCCCCTACCTCCCCTCCTTATACGCACATTCAGCTCCCAAGCTATAGCCATTGTTGCCCCTCCACGTTCCACGTCCATGGTCTCACAATCACAATCTGCAAGCAAATGTGATGGTGTATGTTGATAGTGATACGTAGTATAATATGTCATGTATGAATGGATGTGTTCCAGTAGACGCGACCCCCAAAGCGCCTTCGCCGTTGTGGATCTACAGCAATAACGGCTTGTTATCTCTCAAGCCCTTTTTTCCTTTATGCTCAACGTTCCACGTCTCGTCCAATATGGAAATCTACTCTGAATCGCATGATCTGCTACGGCGGAAGGCCATCCGTTTTAATGCGGTGTTGGTGCCGGTGCTGGGTGTAGGTACAACAAGTACGGCCTAGGGACAATGCACCGGATGGGGAGGGAGGGGGATGTTGGTGCGTGAGATTGATTTGATGGGTTGGGTGAGTCTCTGTCGATAGGGTCCCCCTCTTGTGGATGAAGGATGGATGGGCATGGGATGGATGTACGTAGTATGGATGTATGTAGTATGTAGTATGTATGGATGTATGGATGTGGTGGATGTACTTTTGATATGAATAACCTGGTACTCACTTAGGTATGGACAACAACTCAACACTGCATGTATTGATAGGCTGTTTCCTCTTGGCGGCCGATGTCTGCAACATTTGTCTGAGAATGATCACAGCCTTGCCTGGCTATGCTAGACCTTCCTTCTTCTACTCTACTACGAACGTCTGGTGGGCACGGGGAACTGCGGGCGTGGCGTGGTAGGTATAGGAGACCAGGCGAGTTCCAATGATGGGCTCGTATGTGATATTTACGGAGGATTGTAAAGTACATACATACATATGTATGTACGTACGGTAGGTAGCACATGCGTCTGGTGTCTTGTATATGCAGTGCTTAAGCAAAGTTTGAAGTAAGGAGGTCAACGTAGAATACTTTTTACTTCTACAAGAGTGTTCTACAAGAAAAAGAGGGAAATGACCGAATACAAAAGGGTGATGATGTAGAAGAACTCTTGTGATACCTATCTGCACCACTGGGAATAATGTAGACCACGAAGCTTCAATTTGATGCACACACCATTGAAATCGCAGCTCCAACCACCATGAGATCAAGATCTAGATGGAGTCGAAGAACCCAGCCAGAGGCCAGAGTTTGGGAGTGGGAGTGGGAGTGATAGAGAGCTTGGCACATGCCTCTGTAAGCGCTGGGTGCGCTACGTTAACGTTGAAACCTTCGCATCTTTATCGATGTTGGAAATAATATGGAGTATGGGATAGGCCAGCAAAGGAAATGAAGAACAAGGCGATGTTCCAGGGACCGTCGTGGTTTATGGAGACTTGCGTATACTCCAATAACAATCAAGACAATATTAACAATGGCCATCGAATGGAAGAGTGGGAGGAATACGGAGTATGGAGTATCTATCCATACCCGCATCCAGCAAGCGTCCTTTCTTTCTGTTCTTCCCTTCCGACGTCGTTGGCTCATCCAATAACGTGGATTGTATTTCTGAATTTATACACCGGGACAACTATTGCACTTACTGATCTCGGAAATGGGAACCCATCCTGGCTCTGGTTCATGGTTGTGGTTCTGCTTCTCTTCTGACTCTGGTAATGTCAGGCCTGTGCTGAGATGGTTTACCATGGTGATTGAGTGGGATGGGAAAGCCACAGTGTCTGTCGTGTGGTTGTGGTCTTGTATTCATACTGTGTACTGTACTACTGTATACATACACAGTATGTATCTTATTCCACCACCGTACAGCTGCGCGTTTGGAAAAGCCTGTGGCCGGAGCTTCTGTTAGGTCGTGGTGGGAGGTAGTAGTGCCGCAGCTATTCATATCCGCCACCTCAACAATGAAGAGTGGCTTATCTGTCTGAGCTTTATGGGTACGTACCTAAGTGTCCAGTTGTTATTTAAGTGAAAATAATCGGGAGATAAAAGGATCTGAAAAGAAAGAGAGACTCCAGGCTTGAGGCTTGATTGAGGCTTTGATTGAAGAAGAGTAGATTCAATAGAGGTTAAATTTGACTGGGTATGACTTGTATTTTTTTCCCTCCCCCTTTCGACTGGGGGGGGAATATTTGCTGCATGAAGCTGTGAAGGGGTACTGTTGGACCTGTTGGAAAGTGTGGAGGGGTCGAGTTTCGATGCGAGGGTCATCGTGCGTATGTACAGCTGCTCATGCTTGTTGCGTCGCCGTGACAGTGACAGTGTGTCCCATTGTTAAAATAGGTGGGCGTCCCTTTCCAGATTCATGGGCGTGTAATCAGCCACATTTCGAGGATATCTATGCTGTCTATCTCGCTTGTTTGGTCATGGAGGATCATCGAGGCTGTCTAGTTGTTCATGGTTTGTTCTGGCGGTGGAACAGCGCGCAGAGTCGGCACAGAAGACGCGAAGAAAGGCAACATTTGGGCATCGTGAGTGGGCATCGTGAGTAATGCGAGTGGAAAAAGTTGTGGGCTTTTGATTTTCCTAAAAAAAGTTTTGAAGGGATTGATGTGTGAGGGAATATGAGATGAAGTAATGAGAGTGGAAAGTGTTGAAGGGGTCGAAGGAGAAAAGGATGAGATTGGAGGAACAGCTTAACAATATTGGAAAGTCTAGACCTTGTTCGTTGTGATGATTCTGATCTTCTTCTTTTTTTTCTTTTCAATGTGGATGTATTTATTGTATTGTATTGTAATGTGTACACACACACCGTGACTCCATACAGACATTGTGTTAACAATCCTCCATAGCTTATGTTGACTTCTAGACAATGACACACGCGACACGAATGTATATCGATCGATCTTTGACGTTAGTGCGGTAGTAGTAGCATTTCTCCGTGTTAAGGAAATAACAAGCCCGCCTTGCGATATGATTTGAGTATTTACATGATAGCTTCATATGGGGAGTATGTAGAGGATGTATAGGTAAGTAAATGTAATAGTTTCCGAAGTAAGTGCGTGTAGGAAAGAATTTGGATAAAGAGATAAGTCAGGTGAGGTATGTAGGACTGGATGTAGTACTGGATGTAGTATAGGTATGTATTAAAATGCCTATCTACGTAGTAATATGGTGCTTATGCTCTCTCTCTCTCTCTTTCATTCTTACATACACTCACACACATACACACACACTTACTTCCTTCACACACACACTCTCTCTTCCTCTCTCTCACACACACACACTCACTCACTCACTCACTCACTCAATCACTCATTTCATCCTCTACTTAATAAATTCTTCTTCTTCTCTTCCCCCTTCCACACAGCAAGGAATCACCAAAATGTGAATCATCAATGTATTGGAAATGAGCAAAGGATAAAAATAACAGAAATGTCCGTAGTAAAAAAAACTGGTCACCTGCTTTCAGCCCTTTTTCCCTTGGACTCCGTATTAAAAATAAAAATGCCAAAAGTGCCTCAAGACAACATCCTCGAACTGACTTTATCACTTTTAAACCCGGCTAGGTGCGTCGCCGCCCACTCTGCTCCGTCAACCAGACCCCGAGCTAAAGTGAGCTAAGTGGCAGGCGCACCGCAGACAGACAAGCAGCAACAAGAGCAGACCAAGCAGGTTGAGAGAGCTACGACTTCATGTTGCTGCTCTTATCGCCCGCACAACCAAAAACCCATCGCGCCCAATAAAAGCCTCCTCTCCTCCGCCCAGTCACTCCCCCAACCAACACGCACTTTAAAAGCTTCTTCGATCTCTTACTCATTCGAACAGCTAAAACATCTTCCCTCAAAATCCTCCTCTTCCTCCCTTCATAAACTTCCAACTCCCATCGTCAACTTCAAAAATTCCCCTTCCCCCCTCTCATCTTCATCTTCATCCTCAAATCTCCAATCTGCCCTCCAATCTCACCATACCCATCCTCACAATCAATCCCTCTCCACTCACACTACTCTACCCCACGAAAGACTGCATTTTGAGCTTCTTTCATTCCCCACTCATATAATCCAACCTCTCAATTCACTTTTGTTTCTTCACACATCCGCAACCATGGTACGTTGAGTTCTTCAATCCATACCTCTTATTCTCTTCTTTTTCTTTTCTTGGCTATTCTTCATTGAATCACTTGCTGCATTGCTTGGGTTGGTGGTCAAAATACATACTTGTCCACCCCCCCCACCTTGCCCCCTCCTCAAAGCTTCATACACAAAATATACAACAGAACTCAAATGGCTAATATGATTCACTTTCACAGGCCACCTCAACGACCGTTTCCTACACGGCGAACGTGAGTTACCAGAGCTTTAAAAAGCTCAATTCGGATTGACTAATGCCTTGCGCAGCTCATGAAATACATGAAGCTCGACCAGAAGAACTCCTTCATGGCTGAGTACATCTGGATCGACAGCAACGGTGGTGTCCGCTCAAAGTCCAAGGTTAGTAGTACCTCAACCTCTCACCTTATCCTCTCAACGCCCCTTGCATAGCCGCGTCTCAGCCGCTCAACGCAAATGGCCACGCATACGCAACCGCACATTTTATCGCGGTATTTATCGTGCCGGCCGTATCCAATGGCAACTGGCATCCTATCGGAAGTCAAAGTATTGGATAGACTCCCAATGGAGCTACTCCACGATTTATCTTCCGATTGTGTTGAATGTGTCGCGTGCACCACGTGCCAGCTTGGCGCGGCATTGCGGCGTGGCGCTTGCTTCATCCTTCCAATGCGAAGTTCTCATGACTAATGGCGCCCTTCTCTAGACCCTCGAGTTCAAGGACCCAGCCAACAAGGAGCAATGGACCACCGAAAAGAACCTTGGTGACCTTCCAGAATGGAACTTTGATGGTTCCTCCACTGGTCAGGCTCCAGGTGATAACTCCGATGTCTACATCCGTCCAGTTCGCATCTACCCAGACCCAATGCGCGGCTACCCAAACATCCTCGTTCTCACCGAGTGCTGGGACAACGATGGTACCCCAAACAAGTTCAACTACAGATACGAGGCTGCTAAGCTTATGGAGACACACGCTGCCCAAAAGCCATGGTTCGGTCTTGAGCAAGAGTACACCCTTCTTGACATGGCTGACCGCCCATACGGATGGCCAGTAAACGGTTTCCCCGGCCCACAGGGTCCATACTACTGTGGTGTTGGTACCGGAAAGGTCTTCTGCAGAGATATTGTCGATGCTCACTACAAGGCTTGCTTGTATGCCGGTGTCAAGATCTCGGGTACTAACGCCGAGGTTATGCCAGCTCAGTGGGAGTTCCAAGTCGGCCCATGTGTCGGTATTGAGAGTAAGTCGGACTAGTTGCGCCCAACAAACTCAAAAAATCCCCTCAGTGTATCATATACTAATTACTTTTCAAACAGTGGGTGATGACCTCTGGATGGCCCGTTTCCTCCTCCACAGAATTGCCGAGGAGTTCGGTGCCAAGATCTCCCTTCACCCTAAGCCAATTCCAGGTGACTGGAACGGAGCTGGACTTCACAGCAACTTCTCTTCCGAGGAGATGCGTCAACCAGGCGGTATGAAGGCCATCGAGGCTGCCATCAAGAAGCTTGAGGGTCGCCACAAGGAGCACATTGCCGTTTACGGTGAGGACAACACCCTTCGTCTCACCGGCAAGCACGAGACTGGTAACATCGACGAGTTCACATATGGTGTTGCCAACCGTGGTGCCTCGATCAGAATCCCAAGAGAATGTGGCCACAAGGGTTACGGATACTTTGAGGATAGACGACCAGCCTCCAACGCCGACCCATACCGTATTTCAGGTATCATGATGGAGACTATCTTTGGCAAGTCGGAATAGATTTGTTAGGTTGGAGTTTGTCTCTCTTGATTGTTAGCTGAAAATTATGTGTTGCTGTTGGCTTGGGCATCTTTTTTTAAAACTTCTTCTTTGCATTCCATCATCCAAAGAGAAGAGAAGAGAAAAGAGAAAGGGTGGAGGGAAATGGGAATATTATTTGGTCTTGGGTGTTCTTTTTTTTAAACTATTGTGTTCAATTTTTTTTTATATTTGTCGTTGCGCTTGCGAAAGATCCTTTTGAAACACATACATGGCGATATTCCTGTCTGCCTTGCCTTACCCATAACTATCCCCCGCACCCCTTATTTGTTTCCCCCCTCCCCTTCCCCTTCTCTACCCCCCATTTTCTTCTTTTTTACTTTCTTGCCCTATTATAATATATATGGCGGGGGAGGGAGGGGGTTGTGGGATGAGGTGAGGGGGTGAGGTGGTGAGGTTATGGGTGTATAATTGAAAGTATATGCTGATTTTTTGGGGACTTTTTATGTGATGTGATTTTATAGTATGTGATATGTGAATACTTACCTTGCCTGCCTTGCTTGCCTTTCACTGCCTTGTTGATTGACGCTGAGAGAGAACTTTGAATAAATACACTACAGTTCTATACTACATGATGCACGAGTGTAAAGTGGGCACTTTCTAATTGGGAACTGGTCATATTCAAATGTGAGAGCCGCAATATTACTACTACTACTACTACTACTACTACTACTACTAGTACTGCTATTCACCGATATGTACGCATTTCAAAGATACCGATAACGACTGATAAGTATCAACCTGAGTCTTCATTTTATGACTGGGGTAAACTGCTCATGTGATATGAATAATTTTTACTTTTCAATTTTTTTTTTAATGGCGGCTAATACAACGTACATAATCAATTTCAATTGACATGTGATGCGTGATTACGATTGTGGAGTGCAGTGGAGCTCCTCTGCTATTTACTTTTGTCACGGTGTGTGAAGTCGATGCTCTGGCGCTGCTATAGCTTGTATGTATCACCGTGTCTTATGCAGAGTGAATAATGTGGCGTTGGTGATTGGAGCCCGACGGGTCGGGGTTCTGCATTGGCCTGAGCTGAAGTGAATGATTGAGACTCGACTGGCTTTTTGGAGTTTTTGTGCTTGTAGCGCTTCTTGGGTGGGGTTGTGATGTTATTGGGGTGTTGGAGTGATGGATATGGAGATGGAATGGAATGGATTGTAATGTAATGTGCACACAGTTCTTTGATCGGGCCATTCCTTGTCTATGGCCGTAGTGTAGAATTCGAAGAGCGGAAATCTAGGGTAGAATCTAAAATTCGGGATGGTACTATGTGTAGCTTGCCCAGACTGGTGTATCAATGGAACGTATGTATGTATGTACATACATAAGATACGCAGGAAAGGAAATTGTGGATACGCCGCGGTGGGACTGAGCACAGAGCAGGCGGTATGGTGGTGTGTGGTGCTCGTGCAAAGATGGGGGTTGATTGAGTGAGTGAGAGCGTACTCGCGGCTGCCCGCGGCTAGAGATGCGGGTACGGAACGGGTGCGGGTACGGGTTGTGGTCGGTTGGCATTGGGGGCTGATTTGATTTGGTTTGATTTGGAATGAGTGGGATTCGGATCGTCGTCCGGATCTACCTTTGGACTTTGGTGTTTCTGTTTAGATTGTCTCTGGGATGCTGTGCTTGTGGTATTTGTGTCTTTCTGTGCGTTAGGTCGTGGATGGAGTTTGGGTGGAGACGATGAGGACTTGTGGGTAGTATGAAAGGGTTATTTCGACGACAGGAATGGATTTTTGAGGATGAATACTGAGAATAGGATGGAGGATGAAACTGGTGACTTAGTTGGGGTTCGCTGAGATTGGCTTGGGGAGAATAGTAGCTACGACAGGGTGATACATTGCGACTCTTGATAATCATCGAAGAGGTACAACCATTGATGACATACAATCATTGGTCATATTTAAGAGCCCTGGTAGATATCCTGATCCAAGATTTTGTGATTCCTACGATGATGTAGGTAGTATGGCTAGTGGAGAATAGAGCTGCTTATATTTTTCTACATGGGGAGATAACTGTTTTATACCCTCATGTTAGAAGATTCTTATATGAACACGACAGAGGTAGTTGATTGGCTGGTATAACTGAGAAGCATAGGTGTAGTGAAAGATAATAACACATGTATTTAGGAAATTGTGAAGTTCAAACCGTAACGGCTACTAAATTCAAGAGGCAAGAAATAGCATAACTCCTGACCCTCAAGAACGACATTAAGGAAACATGAATGGGAGATTTCATTCGAGATAGGATATTAAGACAGTAACTTCATCTATCTGTTATTGATATTTCACACATTCGATGTTCCAGACCTGAAGTTCTGGGCTCTGAGTCAACAATATATAATCATGACTTGACTCAACACAAGGGTATTGCCATTTCCTTCTATCTGATCAACTTGGAGTAAGGCATGCAAGAAGTAATTTAAATCCATACTCTACAGACAGTTCAAATGTAGTATCTCAATGCACCCCAGTATGAGAAACTAATAAGCAAGAAGTCGATTCAACATACTCTAACAGCCAATTTGATATAATACCCCTATTGAAATGCTTCGCAAGACATATCTTCCAATGCTGACCAACCGCAGTGCCAAATTATCACAAACTCAAAGAAATATCCTCCAATTACTAGTCAGTAAGTATTCCATCCAGTCCCAGCGCTCCACGGACGTCTCGAAGCTCTTTGCATATATTGGATCTGAGCGGGAGCACGAGGTTCAATCTCATCATCTCCCACAAGAGTGCTGGAGTCTGAGTCCGAGTCTGAGTCATCCATATTGATGTTAACCATCAAGGAGCAAGTGCTAGTGATATCAATGTTGACTCCAATAGTCAAATCATCAGCGTCGCGATTGGCTGTTCCAGTGTTTCTTGACGCCATGTCTGAGTGTTCAGTACCTCCAGTCGAAGTTTCCGTATTGACTTCAGCCATTTCAACGTCTCCCGCCAATGTATGGTAATCCTCTGCTACAGAATCCTCGTTCTCGGTCTCTGAATCAGTCAAGAATGGACCACGATTCTGACGTTTGCGAGCCATGCTTCCTTCTGGGTTGAGATTTCTCTTTGCTGCGCTGCGGGATTGATTGTGTTGGTGATTATTGTCTATTGGACTGGGCGATGTGAGTGTATGCGACTGAGTAAATCCTTGTCTAGAAATACTGTCTCCAGATGGAGTATTGATGTTCTCCGATTGAAGAACAGTGCTGGTATCTTCGGTGCTCTGCATCTCAGAATCCTCATTGTTGGATTCAGTCTTCTCCTTAACGTCCATGAGTTCAGCATCGGTATCTTCCTCTGAGTCGATATATCCGCGTCTAAGACCAGCTTGATACGCTTCAATATTTCGCTTCATGATGGCCCTCATGCTAAGGCACGCGGCTTTGCTATCATGAACCTTTTTTTCATCTCCATCCTTCTCCTTACCCCTATCGCCATCCAAATCATCATCATCATCAGAGTCCTCATCATCAGCTTCATAGCCTGAATCTTCAGCCTCATCTTCATACCAATCATCATCCTCATCGGAGTCCTCGTCAGAGTCCTCACCTTCATACTCATCCTCATCTTCAAACTCATCCTCATCCTCACCATCATCCTCACCATCAACCTCAATATCAACCGCATCCCCATCCTCAACCCCCCTCACCTCCACATCAAACCCCTGAACACTCTCCACCCAATCATCCCACCGCCAACCAACCTCCTCCCCCTCACAACCAACAACCATAACCTCCCTCAAAGCATGCCCCCGAAGCCCCACACCACTCTGCACCAACCTATACCTCTCCCTAACCATAGTCTCCCTCTGCCGCTGCACCATCCACGCCACAAACCGCCGCCGCGCCGCATACTGCTGGTACGTATTCAGCATGCCGGGAACATTCTCGCCGGCCAACGCGGTGTCTTTGGCGGACGACACCACGAGTGCTTTCCAGGTCCAGCGGCGCTGCAGAATGGCGTACGGCGAGAGATCGAGGACGTCGCCGGGCCGGGGTTTGTGCTTGGATATCTCTTGCCTGAGGAGGTTGGTGAATACGGGCTGGATTTGATCGTCGAGGGGAATCGGGTCGAATGTGGGTTTGGATATGTTTTCTAGGTCGGCGGGGTCGATCTCTGGGTTGAGTATGTTGTCTGGGTTGTTTGGGTCGTTTAGGTCGTCGGGGTCAAATTCGGGTTGGACGAGACTGTCTGGGTCGTTGGTGATGAATTCGGGTTCGGGCGTATTGTCTGAGTCGGCGATATTGACTTCTGGTTGGAAGTCTACGTCGGCGGGATTGAATTCTGGTTGGAAGTCTAGGGCGATGGGGTTGAAGTCGAGTTCGAGTCGTATGGTGGTGTCCATGTTGATTTTGTTATCGTCCGAAGACGTGAGTTGTAGGATATCGGTGTTGTGATTTTGGGCGAGAGGTTTCTGTGGCGGGAGGACTATTTGTAGTTGATGGGGCGGATGATATTGAAAGTGTGAGCTTGGTTCAGATGGTGAATGGTATTGAAAGTGTGAACTTGGTTGAGATGGTGAACGGTAATGAAGGGTTGAATGGGAAAAATAGAGTGGATTGTACCAAAAGGGCGAAGGAACAACTAGGTGAATATAGAATAGTAGAATGGCAATTAGAGAGTAAAAAGGTACGCCGAGGAATAATGATCAGGTGTCTGTATGGTTGGTTTTTCGTGAAGTGTTTTCGGTCGTTATGATATTCGTGAAGCTCTTGATCTTGATAGGAGCTCAGCCTTCAAGGGAACCACGTTTTCCTGCAAAATTGCCAGAAACTTAACAAATGTCATGAAGATTTGTATATATTCTTATGACTGAAGTTTAGGAAAGATATTGAAGGAAAGTAAGGAAAGAGGGTCTAGAAATACTAAAAAATAGCTGCTGGTTATAACCCCGAGTACCTTCATGATAACCGCTTCATGAAGTTGACTCGACGAGTTGGGTTAGCTGTCCATGACACTCGCCACAAACAGAAAATGAGGAAAATGACAACCACGGTATGACTTTACCTTCATGTCGCATACGGTGGAGAATCGAAGTCCTTCTGTTACCCTACGCTTGACACGACAAGTTGGGTATAGTCTATACCATATACCCAGAGTGCACAGCAGCACACACGCACCAATACAAATGCAAGTTAATTCGATGTTCATGCTATTCTACAAATACATTAATCATTATCGTACAGACGCGCTTAACCTACATGACAAGCTATCTCTTTGGAGAGAGAGAATTTGGATCCCAAGCTTGAGGTTGCCACTCCTCACTAGGACCCCCTCTAGCCAATTTCCACGGATCCTCTCTATCCTTCTTCTTCTCCTTAACATTGGCACTCCTTCTTTTCGGTGTAGTCTCCTCGACAGCCTCCCCAGCCTGCTCACCCACCACCTGCTCATCCACCACTCGCTCATTCACCACCTGCTCGATCTTCTTCTCCGACCCTTGGGTATCAGCTCCCAGCCCACCACCAACCGTATTCCGCACAACCTCAACCTCCGGCTCAGCAGCTGGCGCATTCGCAGCCGGACTACTAAGCTGCGATGCAGGTATCGAGTTCTGTGTGTTCGGCGCGTCCAGGAAACTGGGCTTCGCGGCCCATCTCGCGTCGGCCTCGGCAGCTAGGATCTTGAGGTTTCGCTGGCGCACGAGATCTTGCGATTGCTCGGTCAGCGATGGGGGATGTTCGCGCGTGTGTCGTAGCCATTGGTGCCATTGGGGCGAGATCTTGATTTCCGACAGGTGAGTGGCGGGTGGGTATTGGACTATTCTTCGCATGCGACCTGCCGTTAAGGTATCTTTGAATTCCCAGAAGGTGTTTCCCTGGAGATCAAGACCTGGTGGAAGGTTAGTGGATTGGTATTGGGGGGTTTTCTCATGATCAATTGTGGTTGTAAGGGTCGAGAGAATTGATTGCAGTGTTTTGGTTGTAGTTTTTTGTCTTTCTCACTTCGCCATACTGTGTGTAATGCTTACCAACGAGAAACCTCTTCCTCCATGGCAATTTCATGGCCTTCCAGCGATACCATGCCTGTCGCAGCTTACTTGGTGTCTTAGCAGACATGATGTGCTACTGTGGTGGATTATTTTGGGCACGAAAGTTAATGTTGTGGAAGATGGTGGAATTGGTGAATCAATGATAGTCCAAATAATTAAAATCAATCATAAATAATAAGGTGGGAAGTTAGTAGATAGAGAGGTTATGAAAGCAGCATTGTCGAATTAGCATTAATCGAATCGTCAGCGGAGTGTTAGTATGTACAATAAGTGTATTAAATGATTAA
The DNA here is from genome assembly GCA_024752465.1 of Allantophomopsis lycopodina. Lineage (NCBI taxonomy): Eukaryota > Fungi > Ascomycota > Leotiomycetes > Phacidiales > Phacidiaceae > Allantophomopsis > Allantophomopsis lycopodina. Next base: position 158,709 of record CP103012.1, read on the forward strand.
GTGCATTAGAGAATAAACATTAAACATTAAATGTATTAAATAATTAAATACATTAAATAATACTACACGTATGCACTATGGACTATGCACTATACATACATAAATAAAGGCAGCACGTGCACAGAGTATTAAGGCACCAGAGTATATATATACTATATATATACCTTATATACCTAAATACTAAGGTAACTACATGGTGTATTAAGTGTAAATTGAGTGAGTGACGCAGCGCCCAGAGAAACATCCACTTGTGGCGGCCAACACGCGCAAACACGGCGAACACGGCGTACACGGCGTACATTGGCTGACAAGACCGATGAGCCCCTCTACCCGTCGAAGCATCAGGAACATTTTATAAGACATTGACCCTGAAAATACTCCCGCCATTTGACTTGCCTTATGAATACAATCTCCTATCGCAAGCCCAGATCCAATTCTTTAAAAATAAATATCACCGTTCCTGTATCCTCTCTCCTTTTCCTCTTTCAATCCAGATCCCTTATTTAACTGAGAGAACTGTGTGTATATACTGTGAGGACTTTTGCTATCAGCGACAATTCAAGTTCCAGCTCCAGTTCCAGACCCAGACCCAGTCCAAGTCCCAGTCCCAGCTCTGTTTCCTACCATTTCTGTGTCGGTGACAAGCAATACAATAGCGGGGCATTAATTTGGGAAACTACCATTCCTTCTACTTTTCTGTCGCAACGCTCACATCAGCAATATTGTCAGCGACCTTTCAATAAAAACACCTAGAAGTCACTTTTCTACTTCTTATCCCATTTCCACCGAGACTGCTGCGACCATGGCTTCAGTCACATCGCTGGATAAGGATTTGCGCCGAATGCGCCTGGACAAGTACACCCCAGCTGCAGCCGACGAGATACGCTCGTGGATAGAGGATATCCTCGGAGAGAAGCTGGCAGATGGAGATCTCTTAGCTGCTTTAAAAAATGGTGTCGCTTTGTGCAAGTATGTATCACTATCCTCGCGATTTCTATGCGCTCCCTCCTAACATGAGTGTAGACTTGTTAACCTGGCTATTCCACCACCCGGCGTCAAATGCAAGCCATCCGCTATGCCTTTCGTACAAATGGAGAACATCTCCCACTTCCTGAAAGCATGCCAATCGCCTCCTCTCAACCTCCAACCTCACGATGTCTTCCTTACTGTCGATTTATATGAGAAAAAGGACCCGGCTCAGGTCGTACAATGTTTGGGCGCTTTCAGCAGAGTTGCCAATAAAATAAACCCTTCGAAATTCCCTACTGCTATTGGAGGACGATCGGCAGCTACTGGACTCAGTCCACATAACACTGGAACCCCATCAGTCACTTTGAATCGAGGTCGAGGAATATCAAATGCGAGCAACGGATCAACTGGGCCTCAGTCTGGCAAATTAACTCCCACCGCTACTGGTGGCTCTAATTCAGGCTGGAGGAGTCCCACAAGAGGTCCACTCTCACCCAGTGTGAGTAGCTGGAGTAAGAAGCATGAGGAGGGGTCCACTGCCCCAGCGTGGAACATTGCACAGTACGGATACATGGGCGGAGCTAGTCAAGGTAACATGGGTATTTCATTTGGTGGTCGAAGACAGATTACAACAGCTGCACCACACGTACCAAATGCAGCCGAGAAGGAGAAGCGCAGAAAGCAAGAGGAGGAAGATAAGACCCGTCAAAAGGCTGTAGCTGAGCAAGCTGAGGCACAGCGATTACGAGAGCGTCAAGCAGAGGAGGAGGCAGCACAACGTGCGGAAGAGGAGAGATGGGCACAAGAGACGAAGAAGGCACATGAGAAAGCCCAGCGCGAAGCCGAGGAGGAGAAGCGAAGATGGGAGGCTGAAGAGCGACGCTGGAAGGAGGAAGAAGAAGCCCGTCAGCGTGAAGAGCGCGAGGCAGAGGCAAAACTTCAAAAAGAGCGCCAACGAGCCAGAGGTAACAGTGATGCGCGTCTCCAGGGGCAGTTCCTCAGTCAGTATCAATCAGAACAGGGTATCTCACGTGGCAGCAGCCACGCCAGCAGTGATCCCAGCAGCCGCGTAGCAGAGCTTGAGCGCGAGCTTGAACTCGCCCGCGAACGAGAGCGCCAGTACGAACGTGAGCGTCAAGAACGCATGTCCAGCCGCAGCCACCAGGTAATGGAGGACCACGACATTTCCAGCCGGATGAAGAACGAAGGACGGCCATCATCGCAAGCAACGAATTCCTCACGGGCACGCTCGCGCAGCCGGCCACGTGCACCATCCAGGCCCACCGAGGACGAGCAATGGCGCCAGGACGAAAGGGAGTATCTCCGCAAGCAATGGAACAGCCAGCACCCGGACACCAAGCCAGCCAGCCCGGTGCGCGTGAAGACTAACACCACGGGACCCAGTTCACGACCACTTCCGGACCCGGCCTCTTATGCATCACCCACCACTGCCCACTCCGTCATGGACGAGTACTTCGACTACCCGGACGAGCCCTCCCCCCAGGCCAGCCGTACCGACAGGTATTTGCATTCCAATCCCGCACCACTGGTTCCCCCCCGCAAGGAAACTTACGCTGCTGAACTAGGGGCTTTTGATAGCCGTGCCGAACGGGATGCCGAGGACCGCAGACGCGTGGATGCCCAGGCCAAGACTAAAGCCGGCGGTTGGGCTTCCAAATCCCTCCTGGAGCGTGAGATGGAACTGGAGCGCCAGCGCCAGCGTGAGTGGGAGGAGGAGCAGAAGCGTGTTGCTGAGAGGAAGGTTGATGGTAGGGGCGTCGATGGTATTGGTGGTGGTATTGGTGGTAGTCATGATATTAGTCAGTGGAGCTCGTATACTAGGGGTGATGGTGGCAATAGGGGCAATTTGGGAATCGGTGCTGGTAGAAGGCAGATTGTTGGGCCTAGACCGCCACCTACTGGGAGGTAGAGGGATGTTTGGTAATGTAAATATCGAATTTGTCATTTTGACTTTTGCTGTTTTGTGAGGTTGGCTGTTTTTGATGGGGTGTTGTGTGAAATGGCGTTCGTTGTTTTATGGTGGTGCTTGATGTCAATTATTCTGTTTTGTCTACTGTGTACTTCTATCTATGAACCACGATACTAAATTTCAAATGAACTTGCTACATATGCTATGGAAAACTACTCTACCCCTTTTCTAAAGTATATTATGTGACCAACCTGAGTCCCATCAGAAGACCCCCTAGGAAGCTTTATATTTCGCAAGGCGTATGAAGCAGCCACCTTGACAACACTTAAAATGAAGAGGCGATTCTATAACATGCTTATTTCTTCTACATTGCACCTAAGGCTGATACTTCATCAGTTACTTGTGTCCAAATCCGCCTTTCTTATCTCACTTATATTGGTGGTAAGGGGGCATAGGTTACTTCAAGTGAAAATTGACACACTCAAGCACACTAAATAGGACAAGAAGTCACCCAAGAGTTAAAAAAATGATGATATAAACTTAATCTATTCTATATATACAGGAGTAAATAGGATAAGTATATAAGTTCTTCCTCAGCAACCAATGTCGAACTCAGTGTTTGAAGACGGTAAACTCAAACACGATAAAAACTATATACAAAACAAATAAGATCAGACCAACCCACCTATTGGATCCGAAGACCACAACAATAAAGAATATAGCCGAAGAAACCCAAAGTGTAACGATTTCAAAAACCGATATGGAAGCATTCAACTCACCCCCACCAAAAGACAGAAGAGTGACACCCAAACACAATGAAAGTAAGAAGATGTTGCTTCCGGCAGTGTTAGCAACGACAATCGCCCTTTCACCACGTGCACCACCCACAACAGCAATGAATTTTTCTGGAAGGGTAGTGGCAAAGGAGAGAATAGTAATTCCCATGATTGTGCCAGAGAGATGGAAGAAGTCCGCAATTACAGTAGCCGAGTGGGAGAGAATGTAGCCTGATATCGACAGGGCGAGGAAGCCCATAAACAACTGGCTACCATGATACATCAGACTACGCTGGGGCTTGCGCTGTGGGAGACCGGAGCCCAAGAGCGAGCTCGTCACATTGTGATTACCGTCCTCAGCGTCGTCATCCGAGTTATCCTCTTCAGTGTCGCTGTCGCTGTCGCTGAGCTCTGGCGGCGCTACAACGCCCTTGTAGATGCTGTAGCCGATGGACGCCACATACATGACAAAGATGGCGACCAGTACGCCACCCACAGCTTTGGTGAGCGCGTCATAGTACGCGAGGATGGCGACTATGGTGCTTAGGAGAAGCTGTAGTGTTGTGTAGACCTTGGAGCTGCGGTCGAAGATAATGGGGCCTGGATGATGGAATAACAGGCCCAGGGAGAAAGCCCCCAAGATATTGGAGATAGAGGAGCCGACTACATTGCCCAGGGCCAATGTGGGTCTTTGCTGGAGGGTTGCGGCTACGACGACGACGAGCTGGATGGTGGTGAGCACGTGAACACTCCAGATATATTTCTAGCACCCATATCCCATTCCCTCGAAGTTGATATCCATACACAAAAATCATTGGACAAGAAAATAAAAACAGCACAAAAACAAAAATCCGGAAGCACGGCTAGCTCTTCATGAAGCCCCTTCGAAACGACATTCGACTGTCTCAGCGCACCCTGAGATGCGCCCCTTTAAAGCCGCGTACGAAATGAAAGCGCCCAGGAGATAAAGTGGAATAATCTCTTGACATAAAGAAAGGAGAAAACGTACCTCTTCCCATTCGGCGCCGGCAGTCAGCAGCGCAATGAGCGCGGGAGAAATGCCCAGGCGACGAGCTGAGATGGCGGTGTGCTCGATGAAGCGCTCTGCGCCGAATTCGAGCAGAAATAGACCTGCGATGAAGGCACAGCCGTTGAATGCAGCTTCCTGCCAGCCCATGGCTATCTTCCTGCCTGTGATTTGGAAGATGAAATTTGAGGGATTTTGGGGAAGTGGTTGTGATTGAGTGTGGAAGGATGGGAACTAACTATGAGTGGAGTGGGATGCGACGCACTCGCCATTGTCTCATGCTTTTCGTCCCGATATTTAAGGTTGGAATTTTTATCATCTATCATTGAGACTCTGGGTTGAGAGGAGAATCTATGGGGACGTTTTGATATCTGTGAATGAAGTGAAGTTCTATATCGTTTGCAATTTTCATAATTTTTTATTATGCATGGAGTTTTTCGCGGTGTATTTATTCAAAAGCTCCAAACAAAGAAGTGCCTAAAGGCCTCACCGTTTGTAACGACCCAGTTTTATACGACTATCACTCATCATCTAATGCAAGTATAATAGAGACGCGAACTTTCAGAAGTCTAGTTCCTATTTATCAGGTAAGGTACATAAAAATTCTTCTTATCTGATATCTCAACAAAATCTATTCATTACTTTATACGGCATGATATGCTGGGGGGGCCGGCCGGGTAGTACAATGATAACCTATCACCATCCGGCTCGGCCCTTCTTGTGATTTTGTTCCGTAATGTCCCAACAATGAGCAGAGCACCAGAGGGCATAGAAAAGTTTTCACAGGAAGATCCAGATATTAAATGTCATATTCTAGAGTAAGTATCATTTTCTGAAGTAAGCCAAAGAACAGCAGTTATATGACTCCTTGCATTCACACATGCTGCTCTTTCGATATTTTATTAAATTTATACACTATGGTCTTCTTTGCATCAGACAACTGATAGGTAGTGAGGCTTGGAATATTGATAAACTCTTGGGTATATATACTTCCAGTTAAATATTAGCTACGTCAACTGAGTGCCTAAAATGATAACTTTATCTTCATGTTACGATATCTGCCTCAAGAATATTGTCACTATCGCTGAATTCCTACCTCTCTTCAAGAATGAGGGAATGAACCAACCTGAACCAACCTTTTAGGGCATGAATAACACCTGGTAAGTTGAGTAAGCTGAATGTGGAACGAAGCTGAACGGCTGCTATCCAAAATAATGAAGTATTAACGGTGTAATCACGACTCTTAATTTACTTAGCGGAGTAGTTCATGTACATGCGCCCTTATTTATTAAGCAAATGAATGACTCTACATAGAAATGAATTAGGGATCGATGAACTGAATTCATTACACACTCTGTCCTGGTTTTCTGATCAACAATCTTGTTGAAATTCTGATATCACACATTCACAGGCGTCCCTAACGCTCTTTTTAGATGCTTCTTATTATAAGATAAACCACCAAACTCTCCACGAAACAAAATTACCACCTGAACATTATAGAGCAACGAAATCTCCACAGAACGACATCAAGACTACTTTTATCAAATCCCACTAAACCTTTAAAATCTCTCCGCTCTTCTCCGTCATCAAATCCGTCATACCCTCCTCTACAGGTTCCAAAACCTTCCACATTTCCAAAACCTTCTTCCTCTTCGCCTCATCTCTCTCCCTCAAATCAAACTCAAAAAAGTCAGGCTTAGCAATCAATAGACTCGAATACTCCATATCCTTTACCTCGATCTCCGCCCCATCCTCACCTCTTTTCTTGCTGATGTCGAAGGCCCACGCGATAGCACCACAGACAAGCTGTAGCTCATGGTTCACAATGTCAATACCCATACAGATGCGTCGGCCATACCCAAACTGCGAGTGACCTTCAAGACGCGGGAAGGTGGTCAGTGGTTCTTTATAGGTTGGGAAGGTGGGGCTGAGCCAGCGGTCCGGGAGGAAAGAGTCGGCGTGCGGGTAGACATCCGGGTCACGGGTGATGCCCCTATTAGAATTAGCCATCTTGATTTCTATTGACAAATGAGCAGGGAGGAAATACCATTCCATTGCATGTATAGTTGAGCCAGCGGGGATGAAGTGCCCGTTGTATATATAGTCCTCCATTGAAGCATGAGGGATACCTGCGAACGTTAATAAAGTTACATGACAAGTCGAGAGATCCATACCAGTAGGAACAGGAGGCCTCCACCTCATAACCTCCTTCACAACCGCTCTAAGCACAGGCAAATCCGGCATATCACTCATCTCCGGCAATCTATCTCCACAAACGCGATCAATCTCCTCCTGCATATTCCGCAACCACTGCGGATGCAGCACCATAGCCAACACAAAGCTCTGCATGGGGCTCGCGATAGTCAGCGCTCCAGCAATAGCCATCATGCCGACCTGATAAGCACCCTCAACATCATCAATTTTGAATTTCTCCTGCGAGTCAAGGAACATCGTCGTGTAGCAGGGTTTTGCCACACCGGCCTCCCAGTCTCGCCGCACAGTCGCCAGGTTCTCGAGGAAGAATGTGCGCTCGGCTGCGTAACGCTTCTCCTCGATGCGTTTCCATGGCGAGATGAGACGTGGGAGGGAGGCTAGTGGGGACATTATGTTTGGGAGGGAACCAGCCGGTGAGATCACGTAGAGCAAATTCATGGTTACTACTTGCAGAACAGGTGCGGGATCTGGAGAACCCCAGGCTAGACGTGAAATGTTGCGGCTGGTATGGTCTTCAAAATGCTTCTTGTAGGAGGATGGGGAGGTAAGGAGCTTATACAGGAGACGTTTGGTCTCAATTACTGGGTATTGATGTTGGGACTGCTTTGTGCTGGTTGTCATGAGGTGGTGGCCAAACTTGCGCTGGCGATGCCATATTTCTAGAGGCATTATTAGTAGAACGCAAGTCATGTGATTGTAATATATACGTACCATTCTTTCCAAGCAGTGGAAGATATTCTCCTCCGGTCTTGTTAATGGGGAGGTTGTTGATTAGAGGCCTGTCAGAAAAGGTAGCGCTCTGTTTGGCAAGTAAGTCTTGGGCAATCTTCTCCGACGAGATCCAGACATGCGTCGTGCCGAAAAGCTCATGCTTGAAGATTGGACCGAATTCTTTTGACCATTTATAAAAGTGGAGCCATGTCCTCTCAGGAGGAACATCATGAATTCTTCCAATCAATGGTATACCTGGATAAGGGTTAATATAAATAGGCGTCTTGAGAAAAGAAGAAGGAATACCCCATGGCCCAGGCAACTTGCGTATACCAAAGGGCATATGCCGATAAGGACTTCTAATCCATCTGTATATAGCAAAAACGCAAATGAAAATGAGCGCCAAGAAAGGACTTGAAAAAATAGTTGAGAAATCCATTGTTGGGACCAGGATATCTCAAGGCTTCACGCACTGAAGCATAGGTTATTAAATAGCTTATATATGGACTGCAACATCTACTTATACTTTACTGCAAGGCATCATACGTCGGATATATAACATGCATAAGCTTCATGTTGCCAAGCTGCATCTTGCTCATATGTTCTCTTATAAGAGGCTTGCGTGGGAGCAAGGAATGACTGTACTTTCATTTGTCTCTCGTGAGCCGCGCCATATTTCAAGAGAAGCTACGGCACGGAGGTCACGCATCAAGCAGCTTGACTATCCTATCTTGAGCCAAGATGATGACGATCAAATTTGGGGAAATCCTCATTGAGATCCCTTTGCTTGTCATGGAAGAATATAATGCACAGGTTAGCAAGGTTTGTCTGCCACGTATACCCGGACAGTCTCTTTCGAGATGAAGCTACTGGGTCTGGGATGATGCTAGATTGAGCCCAGCAAATAATTCAATCAAGAAACGTGACATTAGGCAAAAGATAGCTGAAGAAGGCGTTTTATCCTAGGTCCTATCGGATCCACAATGGTAGTATTCATATCAGACGAGGAGGGTAAGAAGTAAAGAGTGATATCAAAATCGTCGGCCTGGTAAGATGATCGACTATTCCCAGTTGAGACAAAGTAGTACTTGAATATGATATAATATGATGGTCGCAGTAAAGATCTTCAACTAATACTAAGAAACAAGAGTGCTCAGTCGTATTTTGTCGATCTATAATTTCAGGGCAAAGAATTCGGTAGTCAATATCTGAGCTCACCAGTGGATTTGGAATGACAAACAGAACTCAATTAATGGCTTGGCTACAAAAGTTCGAGCGTACAGAGAAAATCAGATCTTCTAGAAGCCAGCCCGCTTCCCTATGAAATACAGTATTATCATTTCGGAAAAATATCACATTGGCTCGAGAATGAGCTTGGCAAGAAGGTGAGAGATCGTCATAATGAGCGCATGTAACGCAACTGCACACAAGTCTAAGTATCATGCATGTCTATTGATGTCCGTAAGATGTACAAGCCAACATTGATAGCGTACCGCAATAATGGTATTGTCATTCAGCAAACATAATACCTCGACTTTGTATTTTTTCCCCCCATGGGGCCCAAATTATAGAACCCAGAGAGCCTTTGATGGCGTTACATGGAAGTACGGCAAGTTAACATAGGTGGCTGATTCGGGGATGATCTGCCATTTCCCTAGTCAAAGATCTGTAAGGTATACTAGCTGGGAAACAAAAAGTAGGCCAATGGAAGAGGACAAGAACAATTTGGAGAGCAAATAATGAAAATTAGAGGGAAAACGGTGAAAGATATGCAGGGCGGTACGTAGAGTAACATTGAAGTCGCTAGTTCACATGATTCGCTGTTGAAGCTCGGTCATCCGAAGTGGTGTTACCACCTAATAAGTAGATACGTCTCTGCATACGCCTCCATTTCGAATCACAGGTATTAGAACTTGGTGACTTGGCATAACGGCACTTCTCGTGTACACAACAGAGAAGTTAAACTTTAATTGACTAGATTGATTAGAATATGGAAAACCAACTCACGCTACACTACATATCTTCGTCGCCAGTGTCGCCTTGGGATGCTTTAGTAGACAATATAGTACTACGTAGAGCTCCAAAAGCAGTACGGCACCATGACTTCTTTAGAGTAGGGATCAGCCTCAACCCACCTGCATAGTGGAACGGTCACTGGCGGGAATACGTATTAACGACCCTTGGCTTTAACAAAGCAAAACAGAGCCAAGTATCATAATATTTGTTGCCATTCGTATTCTTCATGGCCCTGCCTAAACAAGCCGGCGATCTTTTCCTGCAAATGATGCTGCAGTGGCATGTCACACGGACTGACATGGTTGAGTGATGAATAACATTGCGAAAGAAAGCTCTTTTGAATGGTGGAGGATGAATATAAGGTCGCCAAGCTTTTTGGAATCAACGTTTCGCTACTGGAAACCGTCTACAACAACGTATCAACAGATATAACGACACACTGCCGACGCAACAGAGAGGCATAAGCATAAGTAAGAATGCCCATTCTATAAACTCCGAGGCACCGAGATCTCACGGAATCAAACCCCAAGATGAATCCCGATCTTGTCGTATGACCTTCAACATAGGACCTCACTCCCGCCTAGCCGTCTACCCATCCATTAGGGCTTCAAGCCTTTGGCTGACCTGCATAGATAATGCCGACACCAACATGTATCTGCAGAGCTAATTCTGCAGTAGAACCTTGTACATATACATCTCGTCATCTGGGGTACATCAGAGGCTTATCAAATATGCATACTTGTGCTTATTTCCATGTGCTATATGTTGTAGCTAATCAATGCTGTCATCGATATGTTGTGTTGCAGAACAGTACATAAGGGATTATATGACATGTATGTAAGATAACATGTGACAGGATCTTGGAAATACTCTATGCTATGGTATTCACTCCAATCCACATTCAATATGAACGAGCAGCAACTTTTTCCATAGGCAGCTCAGTTATATAAGCAAAGTTGTGTGGTGGAATATCCATACGTAGCATGACTTGTTATCTATACCGCTTATTCTTACGAATCACCATAGAAAGATGAAAAGCGGGAGATTGGGCATTCAGTCAAAAGTCAGATTGTTGACTCCATTGACTGAATTAAGTTCAACACTTTCCTCTTGGTGTAACTGTAGATGTCTCTAAATTTTCGCGATGTCTTCAAAGTAAACTCCGAGTGACCTCGATAAACCCTAGCTTTCTTGATAGATCATTACAAACGCAAGGTAATGCATAATACTCTACAGATTCATAAGAATAACCAAGACTCAAAAGAAAGAACAAAAGTAAATCCGAGGTTTTCAAACGACCTAATTTTTTTTAATGAGAATTATCGATATCTCCCAATTCGACTTCCCCATTTTCCCCAACATTTCATACCCAAGTTCCCACAATGCATCAAGCACGTTGACAATATGCACAAGCGGCACAACCTTCTCTTTGACAGCTGACCTCAACCTCAAACCATAGAAATGGCAAAGCCACCCGTCCCAAAAAGCTTGATTGCCCTCATTCATAAGCTCTCCAGCTCTCCAGCTCTCCAAATCTCTAGCTTTCCAAACCATTCATATTATCTGCCTCAATCCTCTTCTTGTACGCTCATCAGATCACCTCAAGCTCACAAATAGGACTGCTAGCCTTCCCCCCACACACTGCCTATCACACTGGAACGCTCTCACCTCATCCTATTCGACGCCTACAGACTTGCCGGAGTCCCCTTCCGTCCTCTCCCGCTCATCAGCTCGCCAGAACACAACGCCGTCAGCTTTGGCGGGCCGATTTTATGCCGATTCACTACGTGGTCGGTGTTGAAATTGACGACGCGATTGAATTGCGCATTGAAATATGAGGTGATGTTGGTGAGACTGACTGAATGCTTTGAAATTCGGGACAGGAAACGACAAGCAGTATGGATGCCAGACCTGACGGCGTGCTTGGCTTTCGGGACTGACCTTAGACTTTTGGATAAGTTCTTTCATAGGGCGCTTTGATACGTCTCAGCTCGAATAGCCTTCTGCTTCATGTCGGAAGTCGGTTGGAGAGGTCTTTGGTACGTCTCAGCTCGAATAGCCTTCTGCTTGATGTCGGAAGTCGGTCGGAGATATTGCACTTGATGACGGAATTTTACTTTTACTGGTGAGACCGATAAAAACTATCGAAATTGATGACATGCTTTAGACTATGACCCTGATATCTTGGTTTCGGACGTTTCTATTTTGCAGAGACTGTTGATTATGTTGCAGTTGAGAACACTCCCGCCGGTTTACAAGTGAATAGATGTCAAGATGACTTCTTGAACTCCCTTTTAGTGAGAACTAATATTTTCAACTCACATGAAATATGTTACTCATAAACTCGACTGAAGTATGCTTAACTGTCATTGGAGGATAGTTGCTGGTAACGTGCTTGGAGACATAATCGCTTTGGCTTTCAGCGGTGAAGTTGACGATAGTCTGAATTTTTGGTCTTTGTATTCTAGTCACGCCCCGATTGAGATTTCCTGCCTGCGTAGAATTCTATATACCACAAGATGGTATGAGCTGAAGAATTGAGTTATTGACCGCGCATCCTGGTGCGGCTTATATCTTGCCAAACTTGTAAGTTGAGCGATACATGATTATTGCGAACGGAAAAATACTTTCACAGTATTAGTGTAATATATATACTTTGAAATAAAAGACTATTAGTATGACAGGAGCGAAGCGAAATATGGGAAGATTGGGGAGTTATAAGCGTTGAGTATAGCGTAGGATATGGATAATAAGTTTCGTAAGTAAAGTTTCTATCACATACTTAGATATTCTCCTTATTTTGAGGCACAATGTCGTGTTTGTAGCAGCCATGTCTCATAATAGAGAACTTCTAAGAATTAAAATTTTTAGACATTCAAAATCGAGTGGGGCGTACAAGCAATAAAGGTCACAACTGACGTTGAGAGAAATCAAACACTGCACGTACACTACGACAGATTTGTTAGACATATTGCATTTCCTATTCACTATGTACCGTTTTTAGTATCCATTATAATTTGTGAGTGGCATGAAAGTTTTAATGGCGAGTATGAATACAGTAGCATGAGAAAACACTACGAATCATGTGCGGGCTTTCCCCTAGATTTCCCATGCATTCCTAGGAGATCAAAATGTCAAGACTACTTGGCAGGCTGCTTTGAGATATCCAGGATGCTAAGAAGCGCTCTAAATAGTATTGCAACCATCACAACCTTTACACTCCATGGCATTCAAAAAAAGATCTGGATGTCATGGGGGAATTGCCTTGGAGATAACCATATTAAGTGATAATATATCTTCTAAGGAGGTCTATAGAGCTATAGAGAGCTTTCATCGAGATTCTTACAAGGACAATGAGGGCCTTAGCGCATTAAGCTATTTCAATAACCTCGTAAAAGTGTTTAACAGTTCTACAAAAATAACATCGTAGCGTTTCTTCCAATTATCAAGTGATTGTTCTTTACAACGAAATCTAGAACAACTTTTGTCAGTTGCCTGTTTTTAAACTACGTGTTCAATAGAGCTAGATAGTGAAGATACCCTACCTTTATGCCTTCCCCTTTCGACTTCTAGCGTAAGCTCGGTCAGCTACCATTTATTATGTGGATGTCCTATCCATATTAAGCCTTTTTCTCATACTGGTGCTTGTCGTAATGCGTTAAATACATCTAGATGGCCACCTCCAGAGGCAGCCTGGAGAGCTGTTTGGCCATATAGATTTGCAGGAGCAGCGTAGACATCGGCCCCGACAGAGATCAACTTGTTAACGACTTCTAGATGGCCACCTTCAGCGGCAGCCTGAAGAGCTGTTCGGCCATATAGACTTGCAGGAACAGCGTTTACATAGGCCCCAATAGAGATTAACTTGTTAACTACTTCCAGATGACCACTTCCCGCGGCAGCCTGAAGAGCTGTTCGGCCACTCAACCTTGCAGGAGCAGCGTTTACATCGGCCCCGATAGAGATTAACTTGTTAATGACTTCTAGATGGCCACCTTCAGCGGCAGCCTGAAGAGATGTTTGGCCACTCAAACTTGCAGGAGCAGTGTTAACATCGGCCCCAACAGAGATCAACTTGTTAACTACTTCCATATAGGCGCTTCCAGCAGCAGCATTGATAGCCTGTTGACCATCTGGGCTCGTGCCGACACACATCGTAGGTAATCGTTGGTTAACAAGTGAATTCGAACTGTTTGCTAACGGCTTAGATATGCTTTTACCATGCAATACTTCATTGTCACCTATACCAAACGCTATTATCCTATCGACAACGTCAAGTCGTCCTAATTTTGCGGCTACATGTAGCACCACTCCAATTAGTTGTAAGATACTTTCGTCAGGGTATTGAGGGGCGGAGTAAGTTGTGATAAGGAAGTGATCGATGTTGGCGTTCGCATTGAGGAGGAATTCAACTATAGTTGCATGATTTCGTTGTGCCGCTCCTGCTAAAGCATTTCCATACTTTCCACCTCCGACATCAACGTTGGCACCCTGCTTTAACAACAATTTAACTAGAGACTCATAGCCGTGCTCAGCTGCTAAGGTTAAAGCTGTCCCATTATTCCCTTGCGCATTCACATCAGCACCCAATTCTAACAACATCTTCCCTATAGTCTCTTGGCGGCTCTGGACTGCCAATGTCAAGGCAGTCCCATCCTTTCCCCGCGCATTCACATCAGCGCCCGCTTTCAACAGTATCTCCACCACGGCCTCGTAGCCGCGCTTAGCTGCTAAGGTTAAAGCCGTCCCATTATTCCATTGCGCATTCACATCAGCGCCCCCTTTTAACAGCACCTCCACCATGGCCGCTTGGCGGCTCTGGATTGCTAATGTCAAGGCAGCCCCATCCTTTCCCGGCGCATTTACATCAGCGCCTGCTTTCAACAGTATCTCCGCCACGGCCTCGTGTCCATTCTGAACTGCTAATATTAAGGCGGTCCCATCCTTTCCTTGCGCGTTCACATCAGCACCCTCAGCTAGAAGCAACGTTACAATGGATAGATGGCCTCGTGAAGCTGCAGTCTGCAGCGATTGAGCGTTGAACTCAGCAGCCTCCTTAAGTAATGATTTGGTCACTTCATCAACATCCCCTGCCTTGACGTACTTGAACACTCCTAGATGTTGACCAGTATGCAACCTCACCTTGGCCTTTTTCCGCAGCAAGATTTTAATAATCTCAGCATGGCTATGGCGCGCTGCTAGCTCTAGAGGAGTCGCAAAATCGTTATCCTCTGAATTTATTGGAGACTCCCTTACAATACTAGACCGTTGAATCAGCGTCTGTAATACCTCAATTGCCCCCCCACGAGCAGCATAATGGATTGCTTGTCGTCCATGTCCATCCCTCTCATTCATCTTTACTCCAGTCTTCAAAAGATCCCTCACAGCTCTCTCAAGGTTCGCCATCGATGCGATGTGTAGTAGTGTACTTCCATTCGAAGGGAATGCACCGAAAAAGTCTCTGGGACTATATAGGGCAGCCGCAGTGCGCCATACGTCGAAAATTTGCCCGTTTGTCACTTGAACAGATCGTCGTAGTCTCTGGCGGGCGAAATCGAAACCAAACTGTCTAAGAAGATCAAGCTGGGAACACCCATTCATCTCGGCTTTTGATGCATGCCAAAAGCATGCTGTAGTTGTGTAGCGCAATAGTGGTAGATTATTTTCGATTTCTTCCTTCATTAACCCCGGTTGGCGTGAATGTGCTCGGATTTTTAGCTCTGGTGGCTTGTCGAGAGCTCTTTGAACCTCTGTCCGAAGGTAATTTATACACGACCTAGTAAGGCTATCGTGGCCTACACCGATGAAATTTTCCAGGTTCAGCCATATCGTATATTTTTTTGGGAGGTCTAGCTCCTTTAGCAATAAAAAATCACGGACTGTTTGGTGGGTAACCTGCACAATGGTACTACCATATTCCTGGTTTCTCACCTCAATCAGACCTCCAGACCAAACTGTGATGCGCTTCCTCATCGACTCATCATCCTGCTCAAGTTCGTTGATTCTATCATAATTATGCGCTATAACAGAAGAAAGGCCGTCACTTATCGCCATAGCATGTCGTAGTTCATGCAACGATAATGGTCTCGCTGACAGGCATACCCACTGAAATAACGTCATACTCTTTACACGGTGTTCAACTTCGATCATCTTCTCGAAAATATGCTGATACATTTCATCGAGTTCGAAGGGGAGCTCCTCAATTATTCGACGGATATAATTCGACGACTCTCGATTCCGATCAGCCTTATACAACATAGACAGCACGAGGCGCACCCATTGGAAGACGCCACACGATTTCGCAACGAGAACTTCTTCAAGCTCATTTATAAAATCTTCTCTTTTAACTGTTCCGTTAGTGTCAAGTCCTTGTAGCTCTTTCTGAACATATAACCTTATACCCTCTGCGTTGTTGTCCTCGACAGTGATTATGCTCTTCTTAGCAACTTTAGTAGAGACGATCGGGTGATGGCGACTGGAAAAACAAATCCTAGCCATACCTTTCACGTCCTTTACTTTATTATTGAGGTCGTTGAGGTAAGCCGAAATTTGGTTTGCTACCGACTCTCCAGCCTCGTCTAAAGCATCCACAAAGATGGTAATCTTCTTCGATTGAGAAATCTGAACAATCAGATCAAAGAACAGGGTTTTAAGCTCTGTATCTGCCCAGTCCCATTTTACTCCAACCTCGCCAGCATAGCTGTTTCTGTCGAAAGCTTCCTTTGTTAGCTTCTGTGCAGCCACATCTTGACTGCAGAGCTGGAAGAGGAGCGACCTGAACATTCCCAGAGGGGATTTCTCTAACTCCGTCCCACGCCCATGAAAAAAGAAACTCAGTTTCACATGTAGGAGTTCCTTGGTAGAAACTTGGGCCTTCTCGTAAATAAATAGCATCAACACCGACTTCCCCGCTCCCGCTTTCCCCTGAATCCAGAGTAGGCCGTCATTGCTATTTGTCCAATTGATGAAATGCTTATGACCTAATAGCCATTGGCACGTCTCAGAATCTGCAGAGAAAATGCCTAGCTTCCGAGATCTCATTTCCTTGTATGCCAAAGAAGTCAAGCATGCTATATCAAGTTATTAAATTGAAATTCAAGTGAAGGGTGTCTTACCATCCCCCATTCTGGAGTAACTGTTCGGATCGAATGGAACTTTATATTTCCAATTCACTACACAAAAGATTTCAGAAAAGCTAGACTTCTAGGCCAAGAAGAATACTTACATTGAGATCGGGCTGCAACTATAGCAGGCGATGCTTTAACCATCTTCTTAATAACACTGGACACAATCTGAAAATCCTCTTCTGTCGGCTTCCCAAATTTATTCATATCAAAATGATTTCGCGATAGCGAATACTTCTCTGTTAGGTCTGAGAAATCAAGACAACCTGAGCTCTCATCCACTACAAATCTCTATATTTACCATTAGTAAGGCTTAAAAGGAAGAACAAGTAACATACCATTCGATCTTGCCGACCGACGATACGGCCAACATTACTCATCTTCAACTCATAGAAGCAGGCGACCTGGGCTTTATTCGCTTGTGTTCTAGTCTTCCCAAATTGATCCACTAAGTCCTGTAGGAACTCATTACCTGGCTCAAGTATACGCAACACATCTGTCTGTAACTGTTCCTCTTTATATTCTCTCTGCGCAGCTTCAAGCATTTCACTTAGCTTCATACCCCCAGCCCCTCTAAAGGGTGTCCCTAAAAAAATAAGTCCAGTTATAGAGTCAAAGATACCTGGCCATTCGTCTCTATTATATTGCGCCTCAAGGAGTGCCTATTTTCTTAGCAATTACTAAGGGAATAGGACTAGAATATCAAACCTTTAATATTACGAGTCCACCAAAGCAGTGTGCTATCATTATTGTTGGACGAAAAGGAAACTCCTTTATAGCGTAATTATTAGAAACCCAAATTTAAAGACGTTAATTACATACCTCTCTTTCTCGTTTTAGGGCCAGCAAGAAGCGATTTGCAACTGTCGGAGCCTTTTGATGGATTGCATTATCTCCAAACCACCCTGATTCGTAGCCATATCGTAGTACTCGAGAATTTGGAGCCACCGATGGTAACATATTCGCATTGCTAAGCCAGTTGATATATTGTGGATTCTTCGGATCTGTGCTAACATTCTTGCTCCAGGTATCATCCGGATGTGATCCGATGCCATGGATAGCGACAATACTAGACTTTGTCTTAGAATTATTCGATTTAAAGAGGAGATTTATTATGCTTACTCGATGATTTGCGCCTGGGAGTCTGTTGATACTGGCTCGCACAGGACCCGCAACCCAATATCATCCTCGGTAACGGGTCGAACCTAATTCTTAGTTAGTGCCGCATATCACCACATTACTGTCAGCTCGAGGACTCACCATAATGAATTAACAATTATCGACGATGACTGAAAGCAGAACTGGGGAGAAAAATAACAAATAATAAGTGAGGCTATTGTGACGAATATAATGAGATCCAGCCTTGCTGACGTATAACCTAGCACAGCCATCACTATGCAAAAGTTATATATAGCTGACCAACGAGCAAGGCTGGATAATGTGATAAAGCTGGAAGATATTGGCGCCTAAACGGGACTACAAAGCAATTTGGTGGGTAGCAGGCTGGGGAAAGCGATGAAATCCAATGAAATACCTAGGTGAAAATGAAGGATTTCATTGCTCTTATAATTATTCAGCGGTTATATCGTAGAGAAATCAGCTTCCATTTCAAATTTATCTTCTACTTTTCTTGCTCAAACATGCTGAGTTGCACTTAAAAACGGCCTCGATGTTAGCCACTTCATATTTGAAGTCTATGAGATAGCACAATATCACATTCGAAGGAGTAAACAGCTATCAATCCGTTGAAAATAACATTATATAAGCTGTATTTACTTTCCGAAGAGTGTTACTAATTTGGTGATATGAGCTAGTCTTATATACTATTTTCAATAGGAAATCTAACAACTATGCCTAAGTTCAACCAAGATATAGAGCGTCTTGTCTTCCAAGTTCTGAATACGTTAAAAAAGAACCAAACATTTCAAAGAGAAACGGTCGTGAATTTAGTATTAAAGAAGTACGATGCAGGCTAGGACGAAAGATCGCTGCGCCCTGATCATTATGTAGAACCTTTTCTCCTCAACCCCACACATCAACCCATCCATACTCAAATCACATGCCCTGCTTCATACGTACCATGCCCGCCCGGACCCTGCCCCGGGACGCTCGTTGTCGGCCTCAGGAGCCAAGGCAACACAAAATACAGGGAATTCGGCTGTGCTATTGACAGCAATAACGATAGGTATTCGAAGGTCAGGAAGGGACCAAATCATTAGTATAAAGGCGTCTTCGGCTTCTCTGTTTCTCTTAGTTAGTTAAGCATCACAATATACAAGTTTTGGGGACATCTTATGCCTTCGTTTTCATTCAGTGAATACTCACCAAGAGCCGGAACGCCTCTTCATCGTCACTATCCCTCCTCTCGCCAATATCCACCAACTCGTCATCATTTCATTCTTCGCCATCATTTACTTAGACATCGCTGTGCGCGGGTACGCGCGGGTAACTGTCCGGAAATACAGCCCGACGGCAAATGGGGGTTTAAGCATCGTGTTTTAGATTCTGACTCTTTGGGAATGTGCAGAAACTCTTTATATAGTAAGTTTTCTTCCGCTAACAAGTTTAATGGGATAACTAGTAAGTATTGCAATGTATGCTATATCATATACGAATAGTCTTTTTCTAAAGTATGTATACATTTCCCCTTCTAGTCACGCACAGGTTTCTTAATTGATATTGGGGATATTGTTATGACATCACTTTACATAATCTCTAACACTATATATTTCACTCCTTTATTATTATAATTTTTCATCAGTTGAATGGTGAGCAGTAGTAACTCTTTTGTCCATGGTCCTTGTCTGTTGCATAACTCTTCCATACATATTTCCAATCACATACACATATGGAATGCACTGCACTGGCCCTACCAATATTGACCTGGTATCCACCATCTGCCCTCATATAGATATCTAGATCTAGATTAACTATCTCATCTGATTCGACGTCACCGTGCCAATTTGATGGTAGGTAGGCTCCTAGAACACAGCAAGACGCAAGGAGGCCAGGATGGAGGCGCAAAATCTTTATTCCTTCTCAGGGGTTTCGAGAGGCTCATTTTGATCTAGCAGGATATGTGTGACGTATGAAAACACAGCGATTGTTGGGAGTGCGATGATAATAGAAGTATGTATGAGTTTGGACGGCATTGATTTTATATCGCAGGAGCAGGATATGGTAATAGAATATGAAATTGGTGATCGCTGCAATCTCACCATAAAATTACAATATATTTATTCTACTCTATATAACTTGTACACATCTTACACTTCATCCTTTTCACAGTACTGCTTATTTCGTTATTCATTCGCACCTGTGTTGCTCTGACTATTATCCACGGTGATGCGTTGCCTGGGTATCTAAAGCATTCTTCTCAACATAACTCCCGCCTCCCAAGATATCATTACTTCTGCGCATTTGTCGACAGGAACAACACGCATGTCCCAACAATCGACATCGTTATAATCGTAATAAGCTATAATCATCAGCCTCCAATCATTATCCAACCTCACAACCCTGGTCGCCGTGGGACGAAAAAGAAAAAAAAGAGACCAATTTTTTTTTCAAAAAATAAAACAAAAAAATGGCTGCAAAACTCGCCACCAGAAAAACTTACCACCTGCGTTTTCCACCCCGTCTGCACCAATGCCTGTCTCCTCGAATATTTCTGTATCGTTTTGATATAATTCCCAAGCCCGACTCCAAGGCATAGCAATGAAATCAGCCAAAACACAATGCCGAGCGGCAGGGCCATACGCAGCTCAAGCTGCGTTGGTGATGACTTCAAGTGGAAGCTGATGATGATAGCGACAGATACAATTGACATATACATTGAGAGGCGCAGGTACGATAGGAAAGTCCGCTCGTTCGCACAGTGGTCGCGTGCATCGCTGTCCGTGTTGTCGAAGAGGAGCGGGCCGAGGAGGGGCGTGTGCGCGAAGATTGGGGAGGGAGAGTGGGCATGGCTATGTGGGTGTCAATTGGGATATTCATGTTATTGAAGAGGATAAGGAGTAGAAGGAGGAGGAGGAGGAGGTACTTTGCGACTAATACTGGACGAGCGTGTGCTGCTACGTAGGCTGGGAGATAGGTGTTTCGTTCTCCTATGACTTCTTCATCGTCGGCTTCCATGACTACCGTGGATGAGGTGGATTGTGTTGTTGTGGGGAGGAAATCGAATACGTTCAATTTTGCAACTCTACATTTTTTATCAATCGATGAGAGCACCAGAGTGTGGATGAGATGATCATTGCGGGGTGAGCCCGATGTGTTGCACGCTACCGCTACTATGTACATCATAGCTTGGCTTTGTTTGTATTCATAATCTTATGAAGGAACCTTGATTTGTGCTTCCGCACGAAGGTTGATAACGAACGGCTTTTGGCCTTGATGCTCAGTCATGAATCGTCATGGTAAGGACCCTGCGTCTTTTGTGCTTTGAGAGATTGATTACTCGACATGATTTATCCGTTGATAATTTTATGTAGGGCCGTTGAGTTGTTCTCAGTGGGAGCTAACTTTCTCATACATTTATTCTCGCTCCTTTATGTGGGGTAAAAGTCTCATGATTTAATAGAGATACGATTGTGATGGTGAGAGTATCAGCCAGTCCAGCACAAACGGCACAAACGGCACCATAAGCTTTTCCATTGCTCTGTTCTCGAGTGGCTGATGTCGTTTTCTCTATTGCAAATGCCATACAACTCTCATAATATTCCATTTCAGATCACAATGGAATGCAAGTCCAACATCCCAATATCCATACTCTGGCGAGAAACGGAGAGTCGATGATAATTATCATCACAGACTATCATTATCACTTCCTCCCAAATTGCATGTCTAGTAAGTTCACACTCTCTCGGATCTGCATACTACTTCCGGCATGACGTTTGGCCAGAAGGTGGGATTTGTGTGGGATTTATGCGGGATTCTCTTGCCTAGCATGCAAATGAAGAGCCACCCCTCGGCCGCCCTTATCGTCCCGCAGGTTCCCCGTCGACTTTGACTACAAGAAAAGACGATAAAAATGTTCTGGTGGGGAAAATTACTGCACAGTAGTCACAGCACAGGCCGACGGGTGCCGCCGTGATTGTCGAGTCACCCAGCTTTGCCTCTGAGCTCTTCTTAAAACTGAGAGTCCACTCCAACCTTGTCACTTTCCTTATCCTCCTGATAAATCACCTTTTCTTTGATTGCATTTATCTTTACATCTGCTGCTTTGCAATTGAGCGCCGAAGATCCAACATCCCCATTCTTAACCCCCATATATACTTAAACCTTCGGAGCCTTTGCTGTGGAAGTAAATGTAATTACTTCCCCACTGTCATATTTGTACCTACTGCACTTGTGTGGTAACCTTTTGGGGGAAACTTTTTTTTCTACACACAAACTTTGAAGCTGTTATCTCTCAGCGGGGGAGAAAAGAATTTTACGACATGCCTGCGAGCGCAAAACCCATTCGGAATGCAGGCCCAAGTACAGTTTATGGCTCACTGAGTCGTTCACCATACAATAATTCCTACCTAGGAACCTCCCCTATAGCTCAGGCCTCAATTGCGCGCGATATCGAAGAGGCATCCTCTGAAAGTGGGGAAGGCGACAATTCGTCCGATTCCGAAGTCGACGCCCATCACAATGGCTTCGCAACCTCATTTCGACGACCTTCCTTTGTAGCCTATGGCGGATCGCGACCTACAGTTACCCCTCAACATCTCGATGCAGGATATCTGACGAAGAAGGAGAAGAAAGAGTCGAGGGCAGCTGAGGAGTCGCTGCTCCGGGACAACTATCTTGCGCCGCCGAAACACGGGAATGCACCACCAAGCAAAAATCCCGCGGTTAAGGTGTGGAGAACTCTATTCAGTCCTCGGAGACCCAGAGAGAATGCGGATCCGGAAATCGCTGATTCGGCGCTGGAATCAGAAGAGCCAACAGAGTCTTCAACGCTGTTACATGATGGGGAGTCGAGTAGAGAAAGACATGAGAGGCTGAATAGACAATGGGAGGAAGCTGTTGCGGCAGGAAAAATCAAAACGACATGGCAGCGAGAGGCGAAGACGTTGATTCAATACTCGAGTCCAATGGTTGTTACTTTTGTGTTGCAATACTCGCTCACTGTCGCCAGTATCTTCACCGTTGGTCATTTAGGGAAAATCGAGCTTGGAGCCGTGAGTTTGGCTTCTATGACAGCGAATATCTCTGGTTATGCAATCTACCAAGGTCTTGCGACTTCATTAGATACGCTCTGTGCACAGGCCTACGGTTCAGGAAAGAAGCAGTTGGTTGGCCTGCAATTACAGCGCATGGTGTGGTTCCTGTGGGCACTCACTATACCTATCGGTTTCGTCTGGTTCTTTTCCAAGGATATCCTCATGCTCATGGTTCCTGAGAAGCAATCCGCCGAATATGCCGGTCTCTATCTGCGTGTGCTACTTCTCGGTGCGCCAGGATATGCAGCCTTTGAATCTGGCAAGCGTTTTGTGCAAGCACAGGGTCTCTTCTCCGCAACGACATACGTGCTCCTGCTCGCAGCGCCCCTGAACGCCTTTATGAACTGGTTATTTGTTTGGCACTTCAACTGGGGATTTATTGGTGCCCCAATCGCTGTGGCAGTCACCGACAACCTCCTTCCGCTCTTCCTCTTTCTGTACGTCTACTTCATTGACGGCAAGGACTGCTGGAATGGCTTCACCAAGCGTGCTTTCCATAACTGGGGGCCTATGATCAAGCTTGCGCTCCCTGGACTTCTCATGGTCGAGGCAGAGTTCCTTGCCTTCGAGATCCTCACGCTCGCCGCATCCTACTTCTCTACTACTCATCTAGCCGCCCAGAGTATCCTCTCCACCCTCACGGCTCTCACTTTCCAGATCCCATTCTCCATCTCTATTGCCGCTAGCAGTACGTTACCCCTTTATACCCCTTATTCTCTTATTACTCAGTTACTGACCTACTGCAGCTCGTGTTGCCAATTTGATCGGCGCAACGCTCGTCTCTGCCGCCAAGACATCTGCAAAGGTTGCCATTGTAGCAGCCTGCATTGTTGGTGTCTTCAACGTGATCCTCCTCTGGTCTCTGCGCACTAACATCCCGCAACTCTTCACCGACGACATGGACGTAGTACTCCTGGTCGCACAAGTTTTGCCTCTCTGCGCAGCCTTCCAGCTCTTCGACGCCCTGACGGCCACCTGCAACGGATTATTGCGTGGTCTTGGCAAGCAGGAGATTGGAGGATATGTGAATCTGTTTGCGTACTATGTTATTGCGATGCCAATTTCTTTCGGACTTGGGTTTGGCGCGCACTGGGAACTTAATGGCTTGTGGTTGGGTGTCGCGCTTGCGTTGGGCATTGTCGCGGCTATTGAGGCGTATTTCTTGTACACGATTTCCTGGGAAGAGGCGGTTGAGGATGCGCAAAAGAGGAATGATAATGCTTGATTTCTTTTTAAAAAAGGAAGTAACTAGTTATAGGTGTCGTTCATATAGCGCTTTTCTTAGATATATGAGTACGGATACCAAAATTCATTTTCGGGGTTGCGGATAAATACTTTATCATATACTGTTTTCAATAGTGAACATTGATTACCCTGGCGTTCTAGTATATTGTTATTTCTCTTCTTTTTCTTTAATTCACTTGCATTCTGTTTTAGAAGTAAGTCAATATATTTTTCATCAGGGATCTCTATGGCTTCGGTTTAAATATGCCAGGTTTATCCCCAATGCCCCTGGCTATCATTCGCTTCTTAATTCCTCAGCCAATTGAAAGGCAGTGGAGCAAGAAACGATGCAGTCGACATCAAACCATGTATTATCATTAATGGCTGCCTGCTAACAGTAACAAATATAAAATACAGATGATCTCTCATAGTCTTAAACCATAGTAGCCTCCTTCCCACCGCACCAATAATTCCCATCACCACAATGCCAGAATCCTTTGCCTTCCTCCCCGTATCCTTCTCAGATGGACCAGCGCTCGTACGAGCCCAACACCTGGGCTTCGCTACTGACGCTTACAGACGCGCCTCGTTCCCAGAAGTTCCACTAGAAGTCAAAGTAGCAGACTCCATTGAACGCTGGCCCGTCAACTTCTCTACGCCCGGCGTGACATATATGAAGACAGTGGACCAGGAGACCGGGGAAATAGTCGGGTACTCGAAAGTGAAGTCTGACGTAGCATTGGCAGACAAGCTAAAGGAGAGATTTGGCACGACTTATGTGGTTGAGGGTGCTGAGACGCTTGAGCAGAGGTCTCCTGTGGGGGAAAATGAAGCGTTGACGGATGTGATGTCGAAGAGTATACAGGCGGTGAGAGGTAGCGTGCTAGGTGATAGGGCGCGTATTTGTGAGTCTTGCTGGTTTGTTTTGTTGCTGGTCGATGGTGTAGGGTGAAATGAGTCGCTGATGATATAGTGTTGAACCTCCTTTGTGTGTTACCAGAGTATCGTGGTAAGGGCATTGCATCGCAGCATTTGGACTGGGTGGTTCGATTGGCTGATGAGGAGAAGCTGCCGTTATGGTTGGATGCATCGCCCATGTCTGTTGAGATGTATAAACGGGCTGGATTTGTGACTGTTGGTGAAGTCAAGTCTGATTTGAGTCTCGGGACTAGCCGGGAGACGGGGATGTATATTCATACCTGTATGCTAAGAGAGCCACAAGAGGTGAAGACGAAGGAAGTATAGAAAGTTAGAAACTTATATACCCGTAATACCAAATGCCAAGAAGAACAGGCAAGATAAAGGTTATAAGAATTATAAGACTTGAGAGTTCCACTGTTTCGATACAAACCGTTTTCTTTGAAGTAATATCAAACATGGTGTTGAAATACGGCTGAGCACGTTTAATACAAGAGCATTTAGTATGATGATGAAGAGGCGGACGATGAGGAGAAGACAAACGATGCTGAGAGGGGATAAAATTATAAGAAATATGTTTTTGATTTTATAACGATCGGTTGACAGAACGTACTGCTCTATCTTTTCGTTTGTCGAGGATTTTCATCGTCAGGTCTTGTGGTGTATATATATAACTTTTATGCAGTCATGCATGGCCATCCACCTGGTTGCCTTGTTGAAGCCGCACAAGGATAATAGAATAAGACATACTATATCTATATGTGAAAATACCTGTGAACTGCAAAGCAAGGATTATACGTTATAAGTTCAATTGTTTGTGGCAAGCTAATTTGTTCAGCACAAGCAACAAAAAGTATCAAGTGTTAGATATTTGTCCGACTTTAAAAAACCAACGGATTTTAAACTTAAGTAGGCAAGAGAGGAACAATATGTCAGTCACAATACAATCTTGAATATTCAAACCATACAGACACGAAATCAATGCCATTCAAAGCTAGGGTATGCACCGAACACCACATATGCCCGCCAACGCCGAACACCAAGCCAGCAATCAGCATCTCACCTCAACACCACCACGGCTAACACACAGATACTTGACACCTTTATAAGGCTTGACGCCCTCACCCAACCCTCTACTCTTCCTCGAATCGACGACCAAGCTCTCAACCTTAATCCCAGAAGGCAACCACCCCTTAACCCCAAAGCTAAGCATAGCACTGCCAGGCATAAGCACCCGATTAGCTGCCATGCGCCTTGCATCTTTCTTCTCAGGATAATCTCTCTTCTCATCCCCCGCATTCTGATACCCCTCATCGTAACTCTCCCTATATCCACCATCATCCTCCACCTGTGCACTCGCGCCACTAACCGTACAGTAAAGAGTGACACCTGCTGACCCCATTGCCATTGAACCAGGCCCAGTCGTCGGTATCACCCACTCGAGCTTCGAGTCGCCGGGGTTATACCGCACATCGCCCTTCGCGCCGCGCAGCTCATGTGCTACATTCCGCACGTCCTCCGACAGCGGCACTGTGACAATCAAATCCTCAACAACGGGCGAAGAATCCGACTTTGTGCCAAAGCCAGATGAGTTACTGCCAAGGCGTGCGAGACTGCCTGCGGCGCGCGAGTTGCCGGAGCCGAAGGATGTGCCTGATGTGGGGTTTGGCGCGGCGAGAGGAGACAGCGTGACTCTGACCTCAAAGTCAGCGCCAATAGGACCAAGGCCCGTCTTAACCTCTACATTGACGGGGAGCTTCAGGCTAGTGGATTTTGGGTTGAGGAGAGATTCCATGCCGCCTAGTAGATCGACCTCATAGCCCATGAGCACAAAGCGGCCATCTGGCGGTATGAAGGAGAGCTCTCCTGGCCGCTCTTTCCAGCGGTTGAGGCGCACGCAGGGGTGGAAGACTGGAAGTTCCATGACGGAGGTCAGGTTGTGCTTGCCGCTGGGCGATGAGAGGTTTAGTAGGAGGTCTGGAACTCCTGAGATCTTGGCCGTGAAGGCCACGGTTCCATGCGCAAATGCGGAGAGGGGGCGTCCGCTCGGGGCGATGGTTACGGATAGTGTCTCGACAATGTCGACGTACAGCTCGTTGCTCGTGTGTCGTACATTCGGTCGACGCCAAGGGACTGTGGGCGCGGCTTGCTGTGACTGTGATGATATGCCTGGCATATTTGAGCTGGCAGATGAATTTGCAAATCCCGGTTTCCTACGCCTGTTAGCTTTTTTCTGCTTGTCCCAATCGTATAACACCCGCCTCTGCCTGCGGAAACTTACCCAGGTACACCGACACTGCTAAATAACTTCCCAAGAAAGCCCTCCACCTCGACAATTTCCCGTAGAGCATTCGGTTCCGTAGTGGCAACCTCACCCCCGTCAACCATCTCATTCAATAGCTGTGCAACAACATCGTAGTTTGCCTCAAGCTTAATAGCCAAAAGCGGAGCACCAACGAAGTCTTCAAGAATATCGATGAGGCGGTGCAGGAACTCGAGGACAAGTAGAGGCTCGGTTTCCTGGGTAGTAGTGATGATGAAGAGAAGATTCGAGTGGATGAGCGAGAAAAGCAGCGTAGGCGGACTGGAATTGGGGAGGTAGATTAGATTTGGGCGCGGTTGGGGCTGCGAGAGGTAGAGGGGGAGTAGGTGCGCTGCGCTGAGCGGGCGACCTCTGTAGTTGTGTTGGAGGATTGGGCGACTGTGTTCATGTCAGCTTGGATTGCGGCTGATTGGCAGTACAAAAGAAACCCACTCATGCTCATCGTAAATATATAGAGCCTCGATAGCGCCGCTCATGTTGATGGTGGTAGCTTGAGCTATGAAGTTACGTCGAGAGCTGTCGCATGTGTGGAATCCATGCGGCCGCTTGACATTTTGGCGATGCACATCGCGAGCTTTGGTTACCTAAAGCTTCGTCTACGTCGAACCATCACTTCTTCCACAAATACACTACATCTCGGTGTCAATCATGGGTCAAACTGTCATTCCACCATTGGCTACGCTGGAGCAGCCAGAGAAGCTGAACAACTTACTGGCGCAGGATAAAGCTGTTGCTGACGATTGCACGCCATGTCGTGTTACTGGTTCGTTCTCTTCACACTCTTCCTACCTGCAAAATTAGAAGCACTTTATGCATCCATACTAATGCTTCAAATACAGGAGCCGCTGCTTTCATGGGACTCGGAGCCTATAGCTATTTCTCAGGTCACAAACAATTAGAACAGCAGCGCGCGGCTATTTTGAAGAGTGGAAGCATGTTTGGCATGAAGAGTCGACAGGCAGGGATCAGCGGCATTGCTTTCACACTTGCTGCCGTTGGATTCTGGAGATTAGTCAACTAAGGATGGAAAAGGAAAAGGACGACTCGATTCAAACGAATATACCCAGTTTCAGCACATCGAAACACAGATAAAGAGAATACGATTATCACTGAGGCAATGTATTCGCAAGTGTTCGACAGAAAATAAATTTTGGTACTAGCATAACAATTCGTGTTTCTCTATTATGTACAGACATACTAGTACATTGGGTATATATTTTTCGTCTCGTCTCGTCTGTCTAAGTCATATCCAGCGTCTTCAGGGTGTCCGGCAATTCCTGCAGCCATTTAGACTTCCGACGGTGCAGCGGGGGAAGTCGCTTTCTCTTCTCTCCAAAGTCTTCTTTCAAGCTTCAAGTCATGACTACAAAGCACGAAGGTACATGCTCCAAGAGTAATGTGCATGGCCCACGGAACACCCCATCCCACACCAAACGCCGTAACCTCCCGCAGTGTCATGACGAGTGCCGTGGTGACTACGGAAATAATGAGAAGACCGATTCCCCACATATAACTCAATCTCAGTAACATGCGTCGGAACAACGGGCTCTGATCATATCGTGCCATGATCTGATGACGGTACTTCAAACCGCCACGGGCTTCAATCGCACAGGCATCCTCCATAAACGAATATATGGCAGGTCTGAAAGGCGAGCCTTTGGGCACAGAACTCATATTGAATGGGAGGCGGACTCGAAGTTGGGTGAGGATGGCGGTAATGGTGAATAGGAAGCCAAAATAAAATGTTAGTGTTGGGGATGGCATAGCACAAAGACGGAGGATCGGGGTCGAAGGGGCTGTTGCAACAACGAGCTCAATCTCGACCAAAGCAATGGCAATGAGTATATTCACATGGAGGAACTCGAGCTGGGCAGAGTCAGTATTTGATGATGACGTATAGAGTGTTGAGAATTACCAGTCCCCATCTTGTCCAACCAATAGGTTTGTATTTATCTCCGTGGCTATTTCGGAAGAGTTTGAGGGAGCGAAGGCCATAGTGGAAGAAACTTATCATTCCATACACGGCAGTGATGATAGCAAAGACTAAGGAAGTTAACGGTTAGCAATTGACCCCTGCTATATGTGGCTGGAAGTTGCATGGAGGGGTCCCATACTATCTTGAAGACTGAGGCTGGTGCCAAAGTTAAGTGCATAGTAATAGACAATCGGCAGGACGCAAAGGTCCATAGTTGCAATAAAAACTCCCACCCATAATGTAATTCTTCTCTTCTTATGAGGCGTCTGCAATGGCGGTGGTTCATCTCCTGTATGGGGAGCGTTCCCGGTCCCTACCGGTGTGACCATCTCTGTACCCTCACTCGCGCGACCTGAATCTTGCGAGGCTACTGGCTTAGGGATATTTTCCGACATGATTCAAGGGCTTCTCTGATCTGTCGAGCTCATTAATTGATGAAGAAATGGTAGAGAAAGTTGAAGAATGATGTGGCAGAGAAAGTTGAAATAATGTTGATGATATGGGCTCACTCCGCGGCATACGGCTTGGTGATGTCGTGGTATTGGCGTGCGTGTTTAGGCCAAGCCGCTCAGATTTCGTCAATGATGGCTGGCGATGAGGTCACTTTCGATGTTATCACAGGGATTACAGTGGCCTCGCCAAGCGACCAGGCCAGAATAGCAACAAAGCAGCACGCACATCGGCGATTCATACCGCCGACATTCAATTCGTGCGGCTGAGAAAATCATCATTGTCAGATTGTTGCATTAGTATCGAGCATCCTAGAGGCCGCAAAGACAAAAGCTTGGAGCAAACATTCCGCCAAAACTCATTGGTCAATCACATTACCCCACGATCTTCCTTTGGGCCCAGCTTTTGTTATCACAAAGAAAAACGGAACTGCAATTATGGCCATCACGATTCTTCCTCCAGCGCCGGCTGAGCCAACGTACAGCAAAAATTACGACAGCGACGAGAACAGCGACTTTGACTATGAGGATGGCGGTGTTGATCTCGAGGGCGATGTTGACATGGAAGGAGATTCACATGCATCAAAGCGCACAAAACCGGAAGATTTATCATCATTGGATGTGATCACCCCAGGACAGCTTGTCACAGATGACCCCCAATGGATGAGGTGAGTTTTCTGCACTGCTGAGATCAGCACGCATTTTCCATGTCCAACTCTAATATTTTCTGAAAAACAGAGGTCACGGTACATTTGTTCCACAACAGAGCGGCGAGATCATCGCATCGGTTGCAGGTACGATTCAAAAAACAAACAAGCTCATCTCCGTCCGACCTCTGCGCGCGCGTTACACACCCGAGATTGGAGATTTAGTCATCGGACGCATTGTCGAGGTGCAGAGCAAGAGATGGAGAGTAGATGTAGGAGCTCCATTGCTTGCGGGCTTGCCACTATCCGCCATCAACTTGCCTGGTGGAATTCTACGCAAGAGAACAGAGAACGACGAGTTGCAAATCCGAACCTTCTTCTCGGAAGGTGATTTACTGGTGGCAGAGGTGCAGTCGCTATACCACGATGGCAGCGCAAGTTTACATACAAGAAGTTTGAAGTACGGCAAGCTGAGGAATGGGGTGTTCATGAGTGTCTCGGGCACAGGTGGTGGTGGAGGAGTGGTTAGATCGAGGAGACAAGTCTGGACGATTGAGACGGCGAACGGAGGTGGGAAGGTGGATATCATTCTGGGTGTCAACGGATACATCTGGATCTCGAAGCATGTTGAAGCAGCCGGCGGAGACACTGCTATCACACGCATTGAGGATAGCATTACCAGCACCGTCTACTCAAGCCAAAACGATGAGATCTCAGCGGAAACGAGACGCGAGATCGCGCGCATTGGAGGTGTTATTGGAGTTTTGGTTGAGGGAGGACTAAGAGTTGACGAGGACATGATCATGCGAGGATACGAGGCCGTCACAGAGATGGAGCTCGAGGACGGCGGCGAGGACTCTGGCTTTCTGGGTGGTGAGAAGGGACGTCGCATTGTGCAAGTCTTGAAGGGCGTTTGATGCGTAAAACGATGGCACGTCTCACGTGCAAGCGTGTGTGCAAGATAAAAATGGGCTCGGCGTCTAGCATTGGGATATCGCGAGCATATGCTTGGAGATCATATCATGCATATCGGGAATATTATGGATATGGGGCTGACAAATAGATATAGAGTGCTACACGGCTTGAAGCGCACGTGGAGGAGAGCATTATGGGAATAAGGCTGAAACGAGAGGAGGTCCATGCAATACCCGAAGGATTGATACTGAGATGAACTGCAAAGCAAAAATGGGCTTTTCCCGTTGCCATTAACAATTAAAATTTTGAAGTCGATGGATCGGCCGCTTCCAAACTTGTCCTCGCTCTCTGAATATGTTGATTATTCTTGATGTACGACTACGACTACCCTACTCTGCACCTCACTGTGTTCACTAGTACACACAAAATAAGCATCTACCTCGGCAGTAGTGTTAGTAATCTCGTCGTCAGCCATAGCATTCAACATTTCAAGCACGCCGAGGTTTGAGAATGTGTTGACAATGCCGCTCCGGGCGGGTATCTCACCTCTTCTAATTTCTGTGCCTACCCTAAGCGTGGCTACTGTTCCGAACCTACGCTGGCCCCGTGGCTACCGAGTAGCTGACGCTTAAAATACATCGATGGCACGCCGTCAGTGCTCTCCTCCGGACCTCGCTCCTCGTTCCTGATAGTAAAGCAGCCGCTTCCTCGCTTGCCGCGGGTTTGCGGTGCCTTTCGGCGTGGCTGAAGTGTGAGATTACCTGGCTTAACGCCAACGATAATGGAGAGTCAGTAGGTGCTGTCACCGGAGTGCCTGAGACATCCATGGCGGGGATCAAAGCTCCTCCTAAGATACTTAGCAAAGTCATAGGTTGCTGTCAGAATTGTGCTTTGAATAAATTATGTACACAGTATGTACCTGACGCCCCTCCACACATACGGGATGTGCTTCACGGCTTGGCAGAAATTGGCTTGATGGCTGAATGCCGAGCACCCGGGGTCGCCAGCGATATGCGGAGTCGGAGAGTAGCTTCTGCACATCCGCAAAAGAGGCGGTGCCATAGCAACGCAACAAAATGAAACTCGGAAACGAAATACAAACAAACCTTACTTTTCTATCAGAGAAGTTCAATTGAAGGGAGTCAGAATCAAAAATCGAAACAGCGGGGAGACGTCTTCTTTTGTGTTCCTCTGTTTCTCTGCTGCCTTCTGCTGATGGCTCTAGATATGCACTGCACTGCTCGCCTGTCTCCGCCCGGACTACTCTGCCCCTTGGAGTCGAGCACGAGATCTTTCATCCTTCGTGATGGAGACCTGTGGATATCATCGCTGATCTGTCGTCCGTAGAAGTGAGTAACAGAATGGATCAGGAGCATTGTATCGTACGAAGAATCGTATAGAGGGGATCGAATCCCGCAAAAACAACGTGAGAATAGGTGCCTATGAGCCTATCGGGATATGTTTGGTTCCGCAAAGCGATGTATGACTGTTTTCATGGAAGACTCTCTTCCTGAAGTGACTCGGGAATGCATACATTCGCCATTTGTTTGGAGTTGAGGAGGGGGTCGTTCATGTTTTAAGAAAGATTCGTTGGCATCATGCGGTTTTCTTCTAGGTTCTCATGCACCCATGAGCTGACAAATGTCATGAAGAATCCATTCGTGTGAATAGACCTGCATGCATAGCACACTACATGGCAATGACATTCCAGGCTCTCACGCCGGCGCCCTATCGTCTAGAGAATCTCCGACCAGAGCAGACGACGGCTCCGAACTAGGTAGAATTGCTGGGTATCTAAACCAGCAGTAAATTTCCCTAATGGGCCAGGAAGATAATCTGAGTCGAGTCTAGCAAACGTCAACGTTGACGTTTGATGTCAGGCATTGACATGTCTCGTCGAGTCAAGTCTCACACACGTCGTCTTCTACTACTATCAAACAGGACCACAACGCCTTTTCATTTCTCCCCGTGGGACCGCCGACTCTTCCAGAAAGATTGATAATGTTCTTCGGCGTTAAGACCCCCACCAAATTTCGTCGTTAGGCGATGCCAGATGCATATTACTTATGCCAGCCCTGTATGTTGAGCCATTCCCTGTAGAGCAGTAAAAGGCTCATGCGTGCAGACGTCAAGTGCCGGGTATCTAGGTACGAACGTGGAAGTTTGCGAGGCGATTGCTTCCCTAATCCGAGTATGAATAATCAGACTCCGAGGGAAGTGCGGGTTTAACTTCACAATCTGAGTATATTTTTTCTCGATTAATTTTTTTTTCCTTTCCCTTTTTCTTTCTTCCATGGTTTAGGAGCTTGGATATACAGGCGTGTCGTGCACGAGCTTCAAACCCCCGGCCGATCTTAACTTTCGCATGGATAATGCACCATAACTGGCCTTTCCTCTGATTAAGTTCTGACATCCGCCGTGGCCGCTCGCCATACGTAGCACAGAATGTCGATGGGCGTTTCCCATCGTTGTGGCTTTGTTTTTGCTTGGTGCCTGTAATCTAGGATTCCGTCCCCTATCAAACTTTCGCCCCTGAGCTGATCCGAGTCTCGTCCGAACTTCACCTTAATCCTACATACCAAGATGGAATATCGATGGATACATATTTTACAATTCTGAAATTGTGACATAGACATTTTCTCTGGAAAGTTTCAGGGACATAATTGTCATGGAGAACAAGGTTTCAGGGCGGAAACGAGATGGGGACTTCAACGAGAGAAAGTTGGAAGTCCGCGGACTTTTGGCGTGAAGATTAGAGGGCCTACATACATAGTAGTGTCCGTATATTATTATTCTAGGAAACCGTAACTGGGGTGTAATAGGCGATTCTTGCTGTTATTTTGGATAAAAAGCTTGACATTGACATGCTCATGCTCTATGATACATACAATGTCCATCATTGGTATCCTACTTACTGCATCCGTTAAAGGGTAAAGGTCGATCACCATGCCTCAACGTCGCTCATCGCACAGGATGTACAGGGGCTTTGCTTGAGGGTTAGATGATGGAATCAACTTTCAGCCCTGTCTTTGACTTACACGCCGTCATTACCCTGATTTAGAGAACTGAATGGAATTCTGTGATTATTCATATGGCGATTCATCAGCATGAGAAGTTGTTGACGGCACCATTTATGGAGCTGATTCAGATCTATTGGACTAAGGAAGGATATGGGTGACAGACATGCTTGACGGCATGAGGGTTCGATGAGAATGTTGCTGTCATTATTCGTATCTAGATCCTCCAAAGGCCAGCATGAGCTCCATAAAATATGGACGAAGATTGCTTAATAATACAGCTTTGGTATGGATTTGAGTATCATAGCTATGGATACAAGTACTAATCTAACGTTGCTGTCAATGCCAAACATTCTCTACCCCCAGCTGGCACGATTAATCCCGACTGCGACCCTTGCACTGTGAGTGTGTGGTGCACAGAGTAGTGCGCACTTCCCGATGCACCCACCATGTACTTGTTCGTTAGCACATGCTTCTCACCCACGTACCCTGACACACACTCGCCCACTCATTTTTAATACCCGCGCCAACGTCATAAGGGAAAATTCCAAAAGTCAAAACAAAAAAGTCAAATCCAGGAAAATTCACGGACGTTGGTGCGGCCGAGAACAAGAGAGAGAAGAGGGAGAGGGAGAGATCCTCTCGTAATCCATTGGAGTAATACCACCTCCCACGGTGCATTATCCCGATTGATTCCATAATTCCAATGAAATCACTTCAATCACTACACCCCCTTCGGAGTTTAAGCACTTGTGCACAGTGAATGCCCACAATACACCATGCCCACTTTATCTGTCCAGGAAATGCCGGCGCTATGCCTTGTCCATACTCCGTAATCAAGCAAATAGCTATCAGCAGAAACGATGGATGGGTCCTCCATGTCATCTAACTTAGGACGTGGGTTGGTCTACAACATACATCCCGAACATGTCTTGCTTAACAATCGAGTGTAGAGGCTTGCACGGACTTGCTCGTCGAGGTATCAGATTTTTGACCGCCCTACCTCATGTATGTAATTAGAATTGCCGTTGCCTTGCCGTCGATAGCTAGATAGCTATCCTTATATATAGAGATCCAGATAACCTCCACCTCGACCTTTTTTTTTTTCTCTCTCCA
The DNA here is from genome assembly GCA_024752465.1 of Allantophomopsis lycopodina. Taxonomy (NCBI): domain Eukaryota; kingdom Fungi; phylum Ascomycota; class Leotiomycetes; order Phacidiales; family Phacidiaceae; genus Allantophomopsis; species Allantophomopsis lycopodina. The sequence goes on from CP103012.1 coordinate 194,272, forward strand.
TCTCAAACTATCAACTACCCCTCAACCACAATCAACCTAACCCCCACTTCCAACCAACCACCACCAAAAACACTATCAAAATGGTTGAATACACCGTCTACAAGGGCTCCAAGGAGGGCAAGATTGTCAAGTCTACCGCCACCCGCGAGATCGGTTCCGATGATGTTCTCATCAAGGTCACCCACTCCGGACTCTGTGGTACCGATGAGCACTACAAGTGCGTCGACATGTGCCTCGGTCACGAGGGTGCCGGTATTGTTGAGGAGATCGGTTCCGCCGTCAAGACCCTCGTCAAGGGTGACTCCGTCGGATGGGGATACGTTCACAACTCCTGCGGTCACTGCAAGTTGTGCTTGACCGGTTTCGAGACCCTCTGCCCAGAGCGTGAGATGTTCGGTTACAACAACTTCGACCAGGGTTCTTTCGCCCACTACGGTGTATGGAAGGCCGACTACGTCTTCAAGATCCCAGAGTCCATTGAGCGCAAGTACGCTGCCCCACTCATGTGCGGAGGTGCCACCGTCTACTCTGCTCTCCGCATCAACGACGTCCAGCCAACTGAGCGTGTCGGTATCGTCGGTGTTGGTGGTCTCGGCCATCTCGCCATCCAGTTCGCCAACAAGATGGGTTGCCAGGTCGTTGTCTTCTCCCAGACCGACTCCAAGAAGGAGGAGGCCCTCCGTCTCGGTGCCCACGAGTTCTACGCCACCAAGGGCGGTGCTGAGCTCGCCTGCGAGGGTATCGACCACCTTCTCATCACCACCTCCTTCCAGCCAGACTGGAAGCAATTCCTCCCAATCATGGCTCCAAACGGTTCCATCTACCCACTCACCGTCTCCAACGACGACCTCGTCATGCCATACATGCCAATCCTCGCTGGCCAGCTCCGCATCCAGGGTTCTCTCGTCGCTGCCCGCCAGGTTCACCGCGACATGCTTACCTTCGCTGCTTTCCACCAGATCAAGCCTATCATTGAGGAGTTCCCAATGACTGTTGAGGGTATTACCGAGTCCATGGCCAAGTTGGACCAGGGCAAGATGAGATACCGTGGTGTTCTCATCGTCAACCACGAGTAAATCTTTTCTGATTAAAAGTTTTTGATGAGGCGAACGTCTTCGTGAGCTTGTTATGTTTTTAAGCGTTGCATTGGATGCGTGGGATGGATAAGATTATATATCTATAGAAATGAATGATACCATAAGACTACCAGCTTTTCTCTCTTTGACTCGTGACAACTTGCGCAATTCGCAATGGTATGATGTGATTGAGCCATTTAGTCATCCTAGTGGTCATCTTTGTGTTCGAGAACATGTCTTGAATTGATGAAATTGAGCAAGCTTCATGCCTGTACTGACGTATAATATTCTACAATATGCATTGTTATCTGCCATGTCCATGTAGCAATTTGGTCATCCCTGAATTTTACAACAATCTATCATAAGACCTTAGGCATTTATATTTACATCTAGGTGGATATAAAGTCAGGAGGTTATATCAAAAGCTGTTGGTTAGAAAAATGACTTATTTCTGGTCATACACATTTAGATATCTTGAACTTTTGGTGCTTCCGAATTTTGACAATATGAAATATGTACCTCAGGCACCAATATAAAATCCTTCTACTCCCACCCTCGAAGCCCAACGACGTGAAATACAACCACAAACACCCATAGAAATCGTAAGTACAAATAAGATTCTCTTATTCTCAACCCATTTATTATAATTCTCACAATAACATCTCCTTATTTCTCCCATTTACCCACTTCAACCGCCCAACCCTCCTCCACTTCGAGACTCCCAATATTTACTTCCCCACACGTGATCCACTCCTGAATACAAATTAACCTCCCCAGAAAATGCCTTCCCTATCCAAGCTCAACGGCCTCACCCTCCCGGCTACCTTCGATGCGCACGTCCATCTCCGCGATGGGGCCATGATGACCACGGTAGTCCCAACAATCCGTCCAGGAGGGGCAGATACCGTCTACGTGATGCCTAACCTTGTGCCTCCTATCACGACAGTCGAGGCAGCACTGGCCTACAAGTCACGCTTGCAGGCACTCGATTCAAGCATCAACTACTTGATGACACTTTACCTGCACCCATCGATCACACCGGAGACCGTACGGGCCGCGGCAGCCGCCGGCATCGCGGGTATCAAGTCATACCCAGCGGGTGTGACAACCAACTCGTCCTCGGGTGTATTGTCCTACGAGGAATTCTACCCTGTCTTCGCCGTCATGGAGGAGTGCGGCCTCGTGCTCAACTTGCACGGCGAGTGCCCATCGGACCACGCCAAGAACATCACCGTGTTGAACGCCGAGCCCTCCTTCCTCCCAACGCTCAAGTCCCTGCACGCCAAGTTCCCCAAGCTCAAGATCGTGCTCGAGCACTGCTCCACTGCGGCCGGTATCCAGGCCGTCAAGGAGTGCGGTCCAAATGTCGTTGGCACCATCACCGCCCATCACTTGTGGATCACGATCGATGACTGGGCTGATGATGCGTTCAACTACTGCAAGCCAGTTGCTAAGCTGCCAAGCGATCGCACTGCGCTTTTGAAGGCTGCAGTTGGTAGCAATGGAAAGTTCTTCTTGGGTACTGATAGCGCGCCGCATGATGTGGCTGCTAAGAAGAGTGGAACTGGAAAGACTGCTGCTGGTGTGTTCACACAGCCTTATGCGACCCAGCTCGTGTTCGGAGCTTTGGAGGTTGCGGTTGAGAAGGGCGTGCTTGGAGAGGAGGAGGTGACCGAGGAGGTGCTGAAGGGATTCTTGAGCGGGTATGGACGCAAGTTTTATGGCATCGCGGAGAGTGGACGGGAGGTTGTTGTTAAGAAGGGAGAGGAGGTTACAGTGGATATGGTTAGAGGGGAGGGGGTTGCAGTTGTTCCATTCAGACGGGGCCAGGCGTCATGGTCTTTGGAATGGAAGTAAAAATAGAAGTAGACTTCTTCACAGAAGCAGATTCTTTATAAAGCAGACCCGAATTTTTTTTGATTTTTTTTTATCAAAATACAATCTCATGATAATCGAAGTCAAGAGCATTCGTTAAAAGCATCCATTAAAAACCCATAAAAATCCATATTAAAGATATACCTCGCAATTATTACTTTTTTCCAGCCAAAAAATTTGGAAGCCCCTCCACTCCATAGTACCGTTTAAAAAGAAGGGTTAAAGAAACCAAAACTATCCATCTCTTAATACCACCGACAAAACCGCCACCTCCAAGGCTCAAAAGGAGACTTACAATATTTTTCTTCGCGTTGCCCTCCCTGTCGAAATCAGGCTTCATTTCATTCATCTTCTTGAACTGCGCGATCTTGCCAGCATATGGCGGGTAGCGAATAGCAATGAGTTTCTCGATCCAGCCAGGGGTGGTGGTGACAGAGCGACGGTGTGTGAATGTATCGAATGATGCCTTACCACGGTATGAGCCCTGTCCTGAATCGCCTACGCCACCGAAGGCTAGCGTTGGGATAGAGCCGTGGAAGAAGGCGTCATTGACGGATGCTCCGCCCGAGATGATTTCGTTGAGTATGCGATCTGTCTCTGCTTTATTGCCAAATGGGTACAGACCCAGCGGGGTGGAGTGGACTTCGTTAGCAATGCGGATTGCTTCATCCAGATCATCAACGGGCAAGATGGGCAAGAGTGGGCCGAAGGATTCGTCGACGAGCATGCTGTCCTGAGAAGACGACACCTCGACAACTGTTGGCTCGATAAAATTCTCGGCCTCATCCATCTCCCCACCAATCAGGATCTTACCATTGGTGTCGTCGAGCATCTTCTTGATACGCTGGAAGTGACGTGCATTGACAATACGTGAATAGTCGGGAGAGGCTTTGGCTCCGTTGGGGTAGAATTCTTTCATGGCTACTTTGAGCTCTTCAATGAATTGTGGGAAGATCTCACGGTCCACCAAGGTGTAGTTCTGACTGATGCAGACTTGACCTGCATTCAAGAACTTACCCCATAGGAGACGGCGTGCAGCAAGACGTGCATCGGCATTCTTAGTGATAATAGCTGGGTTTCGACCTCCAAGCTCCAAGCAAACTGGAGTGAGTGTTTCAGCAGCCTTCTTGGCGATGATTGTACCAACGGTTGCATTGCCAGTGTAAAAGATCTTGTCCCACTTCTCATTGAGAAGTGCAGTTGTCTCTGGGATTCCACCATTGACACACGCATAAGCTTCTGGATCGAGGTATTCCTCCATGATCTTCTTCATCACCATAGCAGAATGAGGCGCCACTTCTGAAGGCTTTAGGACCGCTGTACAACCAGCAGCTATGGCCCCAATCAATGGCCCAAGAGACAGCTGGATGGGGAAGTTGAAAGCTCCAATAACAAGAACTGAGCCCAAAGGATCCTTACGGATCTTAGGTGAAAGGGCCATGTTTGTGAGCGGGATATCCGGGGCCTTCTCATCTTTCGTCCATTTTGCGAGATTTTGGGTGACGAAGATGATATCGTTCTTGCACCAATCCACCTCGGTCAATATGACCTCAAAGGCCGACTTGTTTAGGTCGAGCTTGCATGCTTCCACAATCTGGTCCGTATAGTCTACCAAACCCCAATACAGCTTTCGAAGTTGTACAAGTCTGTATTCAATGGGCTTGGTGCGTTGGGATCTGAATGTTGTCTGTACTTGCTTCACTGTGGTTGGAATTGATTCCAAAGGGGTGTTCTCGAACGGTGCAATCTTAATATCGGTCGTCATGATTGTATGAATTGCAGTTGAATATTTCCTTGAAGACTTATTTATTTGGAGGATGAAGGGAAATATGGAAGGAATTCTTGATAGAGGTTTGGAGCGTGATCCGCTATGCTCTAAAGTCGAGGAAGTTGTGATGGTGGTAATTACTGGAACGGATGTAAGTCGGTGTCGGTGGAACTGCAGCTTACATACCCCACAGCCAGCTAGCCACAAACTGATCGATCTGGGTAGAACTCCGCTCGCACCCTTGCCATCTCGTGAATTCAGCCGAGTACCGAACTGCAATGAATTATCACATGATAAAATTTTAACTACAATAATGAATTATGCTTGTTTGGACGTATGTGTTGGGAGTATATTTAGCGTATGAAGTTTATCTAAATATAGCGTCATGTTCGAAATAGGCTCGGTTAGTATATGGATATATGTATTGGTATTCTCAAAGATTTTCTTGTCCTTTCACGCAATATCATGTTCACAACACTAAAGTTCACAAAATTGAGAGTGGCCATGAAAAAGGATTTCTTTTAAAGAATTTTGGATTTTGTGACTAAGCCAATTGATAACCTGAATAATTATGAAGGCACGCTTTTGAAGGGATGATGCGAAGGGCAGATATATAGTAAATATTTACTCTGGTGCTCGACTATGCCTTCCATAATGAATTTACTAAAAATGATGGCTTTAGAATAATCAAATGGCTCTAAACGATTTTACATCCTTGATTATTATCCGACTCTCAGCAACCCTGATTAGAATTCATTACACTTAATATTGTTCACCATAGAAGAAAAAGATGAGCACTTAAGACTCCGTTGGAATAATCGAAAGCTACAATGCCAAGCTCAGATGGCAACTCAGCGCACCCGACCAGCAGAATAAAAACCAAGAGCGGCGAACAATCTACAAAGACAAATGCATGCACATCCTCATATCTAACATCACACAAGACCAAATCCCCATATCCATATAACGGTCTTCCAAAACACCAGTCACAGGCTTTAGCATCAGCCATATCCCAAATCCAAACAGACTTACTTATCTCCCCGTTCATCATTCAAATCCAGCACAGACAACATAGCAAACGGATTCGCCACACTGCCAGCAGAGCTAGCCCTCGAATTCGGTGGCGCAATAGGACCAAAGCGACTCGCAAGGCGATTATGCTCTGCTTTCAACCCACCTATTCCAATAGAATTACCACTTCTCAAAGCACACTCATGTTCGAAGCCACCACCAAGCCCATTTCCACCTACACCGTCTCTCCTTCTCCAAGCCCCCTGACTTCCAACTGCGCCCCCAATGCCGCGAATTCCATTCATCTCCCTGTCCTTCCCCACCATCTTAGTCGCACCCACTGCACAGTTAACTTTTTCTCTTGAAAGAGACTCCAACGGCTCGTTGGCGGAGCGCAGCTTAACAGCTTGGTTATTCTTGAACCATTGCGGCAGGCCCTGAAGGCCAAGGGATTGCTGGGTAGCTCGATCGAGCGGCATCTCGTGTTTGAAGCGGCAGCCTTGCTGCGTGAAGGCACAGGTACCCTCATGGATCCACTTATCGCAGTATATTTTGGGGCGGCGGATGGGGGTTGTAGAGATTATTTCATCAATACGGTTCTAGTTTGTCAGTGTTAGTTTTGGATTTCAAGTGACAGACGAAGAGAGGTAACCTGAGGGATGAGAATTCAGTCTTGAAGTAAATGGAAAAATACAAGACCTACTTGCATATCAACCCCTCCAGTGGCTGTAATCGCACGTGTATTTGACTACAAAAGTCAGCCATATCCAATATCCCCTCTTCCTTCACCACATAAATCACTTACTCTTCCACTCTGTGGAGCCATAGAATAACCTGCACCCCTCTCCCTCATCGCAATAACCCAAACACCCTCACTTGCCTGCACCCTTGGCACGCCGACGAGATCAAACGGCAGCTCATCAGCAGGAATAAGCTGCGTAACAACACCACCCTCGCGTGCGAGTGCCAATGGCAGATCTCTTCCGTTTGTTGTGGAAACGAGGCGCTGGCCCGGCAAGAGCTGATTTGATGACAGATTGATTGGTGAAAGTTGGCTAGATATGAATTGGCCTGAAGCTCCTTGTCCGGCCGTGAAACGGCGAAGAGGTTCCTGCAACAGGACAGCGGAGGACTTGAGAGAGTCGGGGGAGGTAGGTGGGGAGGAGTGGGAGCTGTGGCTGGAATGAGAGCGCGGGGAGTGAGGGCCCATGGTGGTGGATTTTCCGTCCTCAAGGGTGTCACTTGAAAAGTGGGAGGGAAGTGGGGAGGACATTTTTCTAATTCCGATACCTAACTAGATGGAATCTGCGTTAGATGAGACTGGACTGAGAAGGCTGGGTTTCGGGCAGTGAAGTGAGACCGCCAAGTCACGGGATATCTATATGGCCGGTGACTGCAATTCGTATCAGTAAGCTGATTTGGTGGAAGTTCTGGAGCAATGTATGACAGGAAGAAGGCAGGGTGCGCTTGGTTCAGAAACAAGATTTCAGGCGGGTAGGAGTTGAATAAGTAGTTGTCGGCAAGTAGAGTGAGGCAAAGGCGTTTGTTGGAGAAGCAAATAGGGTTCGCTGCGACGGGAGGATGCAGTTGTTTGATGTACGAATGTAGCCACACGTGCTGGTGTGCTTCTGTGCATGCGAAAGTCACGGGAATCATGAATGGGCCAGTTTGCTGGCTGAGTGCAGTGTCAAATTTGTAGTACAAACAACGTGAGGGAGCATTGCTGTTGCATAAGGCCGAAAAAGAAGTACATTGGAGGTTATGTTTACGATTGCTATTGCATCAAGACCAGGCGTTAAGCCTTCGACGCACTGCTGTCGTGGCGGCTTACTACCTTTAGCTATCCAGCGCTACTGTCTTGATACCATCGAAACTAACATCTCTAAAGCGGTCTAGGAAAAGGAATGCTTTAAAATACTCCCTTCTAGAATCACCAATGCCCCGTCTGTGCGTACCTTCTTTCACTATCTCAAAAGAAAAATGAAGAAAGATGGATACAAGTATAGTAGACGGAAAATAAATAAATAATAAGAAATCATCTCTAAATCTGACACTGATATCTCCGCTAATACCAAAGAACGCCGTTGCCCACAAGATATCAACCAACAATATATAAAAAAATACTATACAAGCAATCCATACAAAAGAAACCACCCACTACACAATTCTAAGATCGATCGCTATCAACAGCCCTAGGCGGCTGAGCATATATGTTAGGTACCTTTGGCACTCTTGGACTTCTAGGTGGTTGGCTAATGCCTCTTCTCCCATTCTCTGTTCTGACCACTTCCCTTGCTCTCTCATTTTCTTTGCTCTTTCCGCCAGTGAGCCTCCGCATACCCGACCTAGTGCCTTGTGCAAGCGGTCGGATCATGCTTTCAAGAAAGAAGCTCCCCTCCCCACCTCCACCTAGCCCTCTTTCATCGTCGCCATCACTGAAGACTCCATTGTAATCGTCATCAGAGAGGAAGTCATTACTAGTTTGGTACGAAGGAGTTGAAGGGGAGGTGATGCTTCTGAAATGAGCTGACGGTCGATTGTTTGGCGCTAGATTGAAAGCCCCTGGATTCATGGCGTTATTGCTTGGGTCACGCACCATCTGGTGAGGGCGCATATCCGTAAATCCATTAGGGAAAGCGGTCATGTTTGCGGTGTGTGCCAGAGACTGATGCAGGATCGGCAGTGTTTGCTCATCGTAGAGTCGCTCAGCACCGGAATCAAAGCCCTCAGGGGAGAACTCTGTAATAGTCCTAGAAGACCGTCCATCACTTGTGGGACTCTGTAGACTATCCTCAAAGAAATCATCCAGACTATCAAGCTTCATGACAAGATCACCAATATTACCATCACCGCGTACCTCATCAGACATCATAGTATCCGCGCGATCTTGAGGTACAAAATAGCCGTATTGGAAGTCATCAACGTGGAATTCAACGTCTGGAGTTGGTGCTGGATCAGCATCTGTATTCTCAGCGTCCTGACACATGTAGAATGCCGCATGAACATTTGCACGAGTAATCTCGGCATGCTTGGCCGGCATAGGAATAGACCAGCCCGACTCTTCTGGAATTCCAAACAAGCTCTGAGTGCGTTCGTATTCCTTGCGGATGGCACGAGAAGAGGATCGAGTCATGCTCATACGTAGATGTTGTTTATCCATTGGCGTTCCAGACATAGTCATTATGTTGTCGAGCACTTCAAGAGCTTGCATACAAAACTCAGTTTGTAGCAATCTCAGAAGCGGGGAAATCAGATCTGGTCCATGAGAGGCGATCTCAGGTTTTCGCATATCAATATCAGGAATAATGACACACAAGATCTTCATAGTCTTCTCCTTGAACCATGGAGTGCTATTTGTAAGAAGGCCCATGAGGAAAATGAGGGACTTGAAATCCCATTGAGGGAAGAAGGATTCTCGAATAGCAGAGACAAGCTGATTGAGAAAATCCTTGCTCATACGATAACGTGATGCTGCAAATCCACCAAGAGTTCTCACAATCGTTGTACAACCTTGTGCCTCTGCGACCTTGATAAGAATCTCGGCACTTTCAATGCTAGCGCTATCAATGCATTCTTGGTCCATAGCATGCAGGAACCTGGGGAAGTTGGCAAGAAGAGCAAAAAGGAGGCGACTATCATCGCCAACGAGCTCGCTATTTGGAAGTTCCACCATTCGGTTGAGCGTCACCAGAGTCTGGTCAACGCACAAAGATGACCGCAAGCCCTTATATATGAGTGGCTGGAGACCTTCGAAAGATCCCTCCCACCGCGGTGGTTGACCTTCAGACATGATACGTCGGACTGACGGGTCAGAGAAGTTGAGCTTCTTGAGCAACTCATCAAGCATGGCTAAGCCTTCCATAAATTCGCGTTCATTAATAGTCTCCAAGCATGCGCAAGTTGTCCACAAAAGCTGTGGGAAAGTAAGTAGAGCAGCCGGTTCGAGCTTAATTATCAGAGTCTTGAGCGTAGTCAAGATTTCCATAGAGAAGGCCTGGATCTCAGCATCTTCATCAGCGATGGTGTTTGATAGACGAGCAAGCATATCAGCCAGCATGCTTTGGTCCAAGGACGTCAAGATGCAACGGAAGATTTGGAAAGATCTGCAAGCAAGGTGGCGGACAGGACAGGAAGTTGCCCAGGTGAGGGCCAACTTTGCCCAATTCTCTTTGATACCTGGATATGTGACTTCGAAATTCGAAACAACCGAGGTCATAAGATACTCCATTCCAGCTGGTACGTTATTCTCGTGGTTGTCCATTTTCCCGTTGCTATCTTCGTAACCCCAAATAACCATTGGATCATGACGTCGGATGGCTTCAACAAGCTCTTCAATATCTGACTTGCTAGGCGTGGTTGAACCATCTTCAATTTTTGAGATGACAAGTTCATGAATGAGATGAATGAGCATTTCTCGAGCCTCCTCTTGGACCAAGGGAGTATAGTGATCCCACAGTACAGCAACAACTTGTAGAAGTAACGGTACACTCTCTGGTCCCAATTGCACAGGCGAAATCATAAGATCAACCAGTAATATCATAGACAATTGTCCAAGGGAAAACCCAGCTTGCTTCGCGCCAACCGGCAATGCCTCCGAGAGCTCTGCTAGGTAAGGAAGTAGTGTAGCTTCTGGAGGAGGAGGTAGAGTTTCCCGCTTCTCGTTTGGAATCATTGCCTTGGGTGTGATTTGCATGAGGAGGAACTCGACAACCTTGACACCGGCTGGTGTACTTGAAAGGAAAACAACAATTTGCTTCGCATACTCCACAAAGTTTTGCTCACGGCGGTCAAGGCATAGAGACATGATGAAGTCGAGCACCAACTGAACATTTCCAGCGTGAGGCCCTGTTGCAAGTGCCTGCCAGAGTGCCTGGACCTCGTTATGCAGCGCACTGCTGGACTTGATAGTGAGCTCAAAGAGATTGGCCAGGAGAACATATGATTGTGCGGTTGGGCCACCGTTAGGATCAACCTGCAGTTCAATAATCTGGATCCAGGGAAGAATAGCTTCGACCATATTTCGCTGATGTATAGGTGGTAATCCCTTGAAGTAGACAGTGAACTCGGAGAAGATCAGGAAAGCCAACTCAGAATGCTGTTTTGACAATCTCATCGAGATCTCAAATTGAGCCAATTTGTAGACAGCCTTGGTCTTATCGGATATACTGATATCAAAGTCTTGAATCTTAGAGCTTCTCTGTTGACGTTCTTCCAGTGCTCGAAGTATATGGGCAGCTCTGGAGCGAATATCGCTCTGTTCGCTCCCAAGAGTATACAATCCTATACCAAGTAGACGCCAGAATGGCATAGGGTAGTCCTCATGTTCAAGAAGAACCTCTGTGACAGTGCTGAAGTAGCTATGAAGTACTTTCGGTATTTGAGCGAGGTAGCACTTGGCGATCGAGTGCTCAAGAAGGTATGGATATTCCTTGTTATGAACAATAAGGTTCTTTAGAGCACGTCGTCCAATAATGTGCATCCTGTCGCTACCAGCATTGAATATCGTATCAATCCATGAGAGCATTCTCCGGACATCGAATTGCAGATTTGCTCTGCTTTCAGTAGTGACGCTGATCGGCCCGCCACACAATGCCGCCATTGCACTGAGTGCTGCAGTTCTCAAATTTCGCTTCTCAATTTCCATGGCAGCTGTGACCGTACCTCGTTCACCAAGACTTTGCTGATCCATGACTGACTGGCGCATGCTGTCCTCTCTTTGGCGAATTTGGTTCTGGTTGGGTGAGAACCCACACCAATCCTCCATCAGAGCGAACGATGATTTACGAGACTCAAAGGTCATCCATCTAGACGGGTCTTTTGTCCTGTTAATGCCCTCAAACAATGCTTCCATTAGACCACAATAGTGTCGACGTAGCTTTTGAAACTCCCAGTCCATCTGGACTTCTCCATCCATGAGGAAGAGTTTAAGGTCTTTCGTGTAGACAACAAGGTTGTTGAGAATCCAATCATCGTTGTAGGCATTTTCATCATTCAAGAAATGGGATGTTAACCGATAAACATGTGTAACCTCTGTTCGTAGCATGTCGGTTCTCCGATTCCTTCGAGGGCTGCTTGCAGTTCGTTGGTGAATTCGAGCCCTTGCATCATCATTACACTTGCCAACGGCGCCTTGAAGCTCCTCGAGAAGTGTCTTATAGATGTTTACATTGATCGATCCAAGAGCCACAACAACTGCGTCGCGAATAGAGGTTGAACCAACAGAAAGGAGTGGAATGATGTACTTGAATAAGGATCGAGCAGAAGTAATCTTTTCTTGTCCTTGGAGAGTCTTCGAACCCTTGCGCAAGTGTTGCGGAATCTGAGGAACAGGCTGCAACATCCCGCCTTTATCTGTGAGCGTCGTACATGCTACAATCAAGTAAAACTTCCACTGCTCGATGAGAACTTCAGGTGGTGTTGTGGAAGGCCTTGGCATGATTCGGCCACTGCCACTATCGAAACGATCAAAGGCGCCATAATTGGGTCCTCTAGTGGTATCCGACAGAGCGATTATTCCTCTGTACATTTGCAAGATACGATTACAGATGAGTTCTCGGGCAAGTGTTACCGCGAAAGGACATCTATCATAACTGATACGGATGAGATTTGGAAAGACCTTGAACCACAGTGTAGTATCATAAGATACGTCACTGCTGCAAAGCTCAATCAAAGCGCTCTTTGAGTTGCCCTTTAACATTCCTCTTTGGAGTCTACTTCGCTCTGCAACAGATAGCTGGTCGTCGTTGAAATCCATGACTGTATGGGATTCGACTTCCAAAATATGGATCAGTCTTGGACTGTCTTTCCCGAGCGCAGTGTCGAATTCCGTAATCAGTCGCAAAACCGTTATAGCAAACGACCGCACCCTCCTGGATTGCGAACATAAGAAGAATAGACCATGGGACTCGATTTCATCAACATGGGCCCATACCCCTGACAAATCCAGCTGCAGACCTCGTTTATCGGAGTTGCCATCCTCGGGCGCATCGTTCGCTTCTTTCGATTTGTGCTTGATCTCCTCAATCCATATTTGCAATAGCTCAACGTATAACTTCAATGTGTTTTCGATATGACCTGGACCGAGCATGCCACCATCTGACATTGTGGAGTATCTATCATCAAAGTTGAAGATAAAGCGAGCAAAGCCAATGGTCACTTGCTGCGCATGTGTCTGACGTGCTATCGACTTCAATGATTGGGCAGATGACTCTGCAATATGATGTTGAACATGAGCTGTTCCGGTACACAACAAATTAATCAAAACATTGAACGGAATGTGCGCCGAAAGACAGCGAGGTAAAGCCTGCACAGCGACATGAAGAAGCTCATAAAAGCCTTGTTTCTGGTCCGAAGGGGCTCCATCGTCACCACGACGAGTAAAGTTGAAGGTCTCAGCGATTGGTGTCTTAGGTGACGGTCCATTAAATTTCTCATCCAGGACAGCCTGGCCGCCGAAAGTGTTATCACAGATAATAGTGATCTTTCCGAGAATCTCACAGAAGCGTGAGTAGTATTGCGTTGCAACCTCGCCAATATCAGAGGTGATCACTGGGCGCGAATACCGATCCTCCTTGGTGTCTTTTGTATTCGAAATTTTGGCCGTTTGGGCCAGAGATTTTGGCGCTATCATCATCGGAGATGTCACTCCACGTTCAAAAGAGGGTGACTGATAGTGCAATGGGAAAGGTGGCCTTCCCTGTTCTCCCTTTTCTAGGTCAGACATGATTGCCAAGAAAGCCCGAATGCCAATAACCATTTTCTCGGGCTCCAGCTGTTCGACTTTCAATTCCTTGCCAGAGGCGAAAAGTTCAGCATTGATCAGGGGAAAGACTATTGTTCGGAAAGCAAAATCCTGGTGCTTGAACCCGATAATCCTGATGATTTGTATCAAGGGTTCAGCAATTATGGGCTCAGTAGACAAATATGTCTTCTTCCCGACTGGGAAGACTAATTTGATAACCTCCTCAAGCTTCTTTGTCGTGTTGGCTACCGTGTCACATGTACGGTATAAATAAGTCCATAGCAGCCTCGATATCACTTGCAGGCAAATGGCGCGTGTAGCACGATCTTTAAGTTTTGGTTGTAGTGGAAGTATGAGTTGCAACCACTGGGTTGAAAACGTCTCCATGGGTGACACGCAAAGTAGAGTTGCTGTCAGGGGGAACGCAACAGACCAATGGCGGGGCTTGACAAACATCGATGCCAATCGAGGAGCAATTGTTGTTAGAACCTCTTGCCATTTGGGCATGTTCAACTCTGTATTAGCAGATGCGGCGATGGGTAGTAATAGAACATCAAGAATTTGGCAATATGCATATTTGAGTCGCTGGCCATGAGATCTTGCAAAAAATCGACCGAGAGAAATCATGAAGTCGCATGATTGATCCCACGCCTCTTCGGGATACGTTTTGATACGGAGAAAGCGCATACCACCCAGCACGAGCTCCATTCTGCCCTCAGTTTGAGTGTTTCCGGGGCCCTTGATGATAAGCTCCTTTTGCGATCTCTCCAAATCTCCAATAAATCGATCAGTCACATTGTCAAAGTTGATGTCGCTCATGACACCCAAAAGCTGGGTGAATTGAAACCAATTGGCCAATTTTAGTGGCGAAGTGCTCAACTGTTCAGCATCCGCAATCTTGAGTTGTCCAAATATAATTTGCTCGAGCTTTTCTTCCATATCAGGAGTAATACACTCCAAAGTACTCTGTCCAATTACTTCAGTCAATACGCGGCACAAGAGGTATATTGAGACCGTCGAGCGTCGTTCAGCTTGAGCAACAAATTCTTGTCTCGAAGCCGTTGGCGGGAAGTTGCCCATGGCATGGTCTGGAGCACCAAACCCTTGATGTGGTTCAGTATTTCGCCTTGGTAACTGACCTTGGGTCGGATATGCCGGTCTCGACTATATCTAAATGTTAGATACAATTTGAGTTATTACAAATTGACATGACTCACCTGTTGCAGCTGAGTACGGGCATCATTTGCAGCATCACTCTTATTCTTCCTCCAATACATCAGTGTATCAATTAGCGGCTTTGGCTTTTGAGCAGCAATATGCCCAAGTGCGGATATCAATTGATCGAAAGTCGGATCAGCTCCAGGCCCACAAATATACTCAATCTGAGGCTCGGGTTCCATCGGCGTTGTTATACATTGTGCGATTTTCTCCTCCGCCTGAGCAATGAATGATGTAAATAGCACATGCAAAGCATATTCCCCTACAGTCTTCAATTCCTCGTTATAATGTCGTCTCGAATTTGATTGATGGCGACCGTGTTCTCTGCGACTTCTCTGGCTGTGCATTCGTTCGACCCTCTTCTGCGTGACTGTACTCGTGCTATTCTCCGTCGCCGTGGAGCTGCGGTCCGGGACCAAAGTAACGGAGGAGCTGTAGACGCTACTACCCATCATACTCGAAGAAGACGACCCGGGCGGGTCCGTCTCGTGGATGGACATGTTGGAGGCATCTGGTCTTTCTCCGCCTGCACCGCCAGCCGCGGCGATGATTTGCGGACTCAAGGGGCTTGACGAAGAGCTTGCAACGCTGCCGTTTCGCGAGTGTTGATAACCATTAACGATCGAGGTCTGACGATGATGGCCGTATTGCATTGACAAGTCCGCTTCGAGCAAGATTTCCAATCCTCCACCTCCAAGTCGCGTTGCACTGGTCGGTCCAGAATGTAAACGAGGGGAGACCGGATAGGCGCGTGTTGGCGAGTTCGCATTCAGATTGCCGGCCGCGAAGGGCTGTAATTTGTTCAGGGACGAAAAGGATGAATCTCTCGAGTGAACCGGGGTCCTGGAACGCGAGCGAATAACGTTTTGGTGGTTGGTGAAGGAAGTCGGCGTCCTACTCCGGTTTGTGGGCGTCCTACTACGATTCCGAGGTGGAGGTTCGATATCGACCTGAGGGTTCCTGGATCTCGAAGTTGATCTGGAGCTGGAGGCTGATCGAGATGAAGGTCTGCTAGGTTGGACCTGCTGAGAGTACTCCGGGGGCGTCGGTGACGGAGCTATCAAAGAAGGGTCAGCGGGGATTGTGCTTCGGGCGTCTGATTTTGCTTTGGCTGTGGCTTTTGGCTATGGGGTTTGGCTCGAAATGGTGAGATGCGAAACTCCTGCTGTGGTGTGGTGCCGTGTGCTGTGTGCCTGTGAAGCTACAGGCTAAGGTACCGTAGGCAAAAGCATGAGCTCAATACACCAGTAATTAGGTAGCACCGGCATCACACTCCATCGTCAAATCACATCCAACCCATAATACTGCGCATTCAGCTTTGGGTAAGGGTCCGTATGTAAATGTACATGTATGTACCTTACCCGCCACCTTTACGAGGACGGGTACGTCTATGTACCCAAAAAAAGGGTGCAGGCATTCAAAGATCCCGCCGTCTGCCATGTGTGAGGAGGGAGGACACCAAAACTTACCCATTGATACTTCGAGCCTTCTTCTTCCTCAGCATTATTTCGTGGCCCAGGACTCTCGGTGGACGTTGACAACTTATCTCGATAACAAAACTGCCACCGACGGTCTTGTTCTTAAGCAGTCGTCGAGCAAATCCATTTTATTTTTTTTATTTTGGGATCCATTGCCCCCCAGCTGCCCAAAGGAACCTAAGACCCAGGTAAGGACCCTCAGTTTGCCTCACGAGGTCACTTTTGCTGGTAGAAAAGCTTTGGCCTTGTATTACTTAACTGTCGCATACTGTCCCCCTCTTTTTCTAGGGGTAAGGTTCCAGAATGGGCGGGACAGAGGGGATCAGCTCAGGAGCCGAGGAGCATCATTTGTCTCTGTTATGCATGAAGTATATGTAGTATATTATTTATGTATGCATTCATATGTATGTACTATAGTTACAGTATCAATATAGAAATTATGGATAAAGATACGTATTACGTAGGTGTTTTGATTGGTATCTTATCAATTCTCCTTGCACTTCCGAAGATATGCGTGGAAGCGACATGGAAGAACGAATGGCATAAGGTTCATTATTTGTTGAAAATAGTTGATGTTATTGCATAGCCGTTACATCAACGGTCGCGAATATCATAAACAATTGTAATTACATCCTAACAGAACAAAACCTACAGTACGTAGCATAGAATCCCCATAAATCCAGGAACCAGAACAAAACAGAGGCTATCTCTAATCACAAGTACTCGTACAAACGCCAAATACAATTCATAGCACATAAAAACTACACGACCTACGACCGAACGCCTAGTGCAGGCTTCTCGACCTGTTAAGTCCCTTCGCAAGTTTCCTAGTAGCCCCAGAGATAGTCCCATAAGTGTCAGAATGACAGACAGGACCAAAGCCCTCATAATCATCGCTGAGGATACGAGCGGACATATCAGAAGTGCTTCCCCTGAAGCGAATGGAGACAGCACGATCGGGCGTCGTAAAGCCCGAAAGACTGGCAGGAGTAGAGGAAGGATCGATGAGGTCTGGAGTCGGTGAAATGACAGAATGTCTCTGGCGAAGGGAGTGGCCCAGGTCAGAATCGAGGTCAGAGGCCGTGGCGCTGCTGATGGTGGATACCACTCTTGCTTCGCGAGGGCTGTGCTCCTCATCGCCTGCCTCGACATCATCCGTGAGCTGGAGGCCCTCAACAGCGGCGGCGCATTGTTCGGAGACGCCGCGAATGATAGCGGCGATGTGGTCTGTCTTTTCGCGGAGTTGGCGATCGGCGACGTTGAGGAGGGAGGTTTGGCTGTCGGTCTTGCAATCGGCCTCATAGAAACGCTTGAACATGGGGTTATTCTCTGGGTCGGGTGTGTGGCCACGGGATTTGTGAAGCTCTTTCTTCACATTGCTCTTTGGTTCGCGTGCTACGGTGGTGTCGACTATGAGATCCAGATCCATGACTTCAAATGGTGGAATCAGTTCCTCATCCTCGGGTGTCACCTCTAGCTCATGTGGCTCTGAGACTTCTTGCTCGCCCTCAAAAGTTCGAACGATGTGCTCAAAGTGCGAGGTCTGACTGCTGATCAAGTTCTGGAGATGGAGTACTACACGGCGGGCCTCATCACGCTGGCGTGTTACAGATGACTGTTGTTCTTGAAGCGTTGCTATCTCTTCCTTGGTGCCTACGCGCTCATGCTCTAATCGTTCGACGATTGCCTGTTGGATAGCGACAGCCTCGATTGCCTCATCTCTCTGCTTCTCCGTGTTCATGAGTTGAGTCTTGAGCCGAGTCATAGCTTCTCTATGCTGTTGAATAGAAGCATTGATACGGCGGTTTTCATCTGTATGATCGCGGATCTTAACCTTGAGTTCTCGAATCTCTGTGGTAAGTTGGTCGATAAAGGCTTGGAATTTAAGGAACTATAGAGGTTTAGTACCAGTGCAGCTAACCATGGAGTATACATACCTGTTGTTTCCAGTTTTCGAGCTCATCAACGAGGAAATCGTTTCGTTTGGTGATGTTGCTGATCTCGGTACCCGTGCGACACTTGAGATTGACGAAGTCCTGCCATGCCTCCATAGTTTCTCTCGAGGATTGATTTTTGTCCCTCGTTAGACTATTGAGGTACTGCGTAGAGACTTTCTTTGTGGGGATCTTTCTCTGATTGTTACCAAGTATTATCTTCACTCTTGATCTTCGGTTCTAGAAGGGTTAGTAGAGATTAGCTATCCATGGCTAATCAATAGTGACTTGATATAGACTTACCATCTTTTCCCAAACATGGTCTACAATCTCAACAATGGCTTCCTGATCCCACCAGCCGGGATTCTGAACAAATTCCACTTCTTTGTTTGACGATGAAGTGAACTGACCAGCCAGAACCAAATTGCTTCCATAGTATGCCGATTGAAGATACTCTGGTACACCAGGTCGCAAAACATCACCCCCCAACGCCTGAGTCATGCGTTTGACCATCTTCATTCTCTGTCTTGGTGTGAAAGTAACTAGAGCATCGGAGCAAAGAACGACATTGCGGTCCAAGTCGACGAGAATTGCCTCTCTTGGAGGAGTGAAAAGCGACTTACACTCAGCAGTAATACCAAGAATGTAAGGTCCTGGCTCAGCTACCAACTCCTTTGTCCAGCGAGCGTGAACAATAGGAACATAAAGACCAGTCCATTCGTAGGCTCTGACGAAGTAGCGGACCGTTTCGGCAGCAAGAGTGAGCATCGAAGGATAGTGCGATGTAAAGATGATTCTCTGGGTTGGCGACAGAGCCGCCTCGATTACATCAACAATGTTGGAGATTGAGAGGCAGGAAAACAATGGCCACATGTGGAAGTTCTGGAAGCGGTTTGACGACTCCGGAAACTGATAGCTGAGCGTATAGCTCTTCAAGTCAATCTTGACAATGTCGTTCAATCGTGGGGCTGCAATGCTAAGGACGCGAGAGACCTCCTCGGCCTGAAAGACGTCTGTTGAGCTGTGCCAGCGGATCCACATTCCCCGGAGATAATCGCCGAGCAAGTCATAAAGAGGGTATCTCGAGACAAAAGACAAGCAATATGGAATCCAGTATGCCACACCTGGGGTATCGCAGAATTCCAGGTCAATATCTTTACGTAAGTCCCGGATACTTTCAGCAATCTCATCATGGGCCTTGGACCAGATTTTAAGCGTAACACCATAGAATGTCTGAGAAGCATCCTGCTGAAGAACAAAAGAGTGATTGGTGCAAGGCGGTGCAGCATCACCCGTGCAAATCTCAACATCATTGGGAAATGAGGCCTTGGTAAGGTGATCAGTACTCATTTCTAGAAGGAGCTGAAAGCAAGACTTACACGCATAGCAGAGTGTAGAACTCTTGCAACATCCGAATCCTGCTCTTGTCGTGGATTACTTCCTAATATCTCGGGAAGCCAGAACTGTCCCACGGCATTTTTCATGTGTTGAACTTTTCCCTGGGCAAGTGGTGGTGCCTTCGCCCACTGTGAGGGTTCACGTCCCACACCGCACACCATATATGCGTATGCCAGGGTCTTTGGGTACGGACATTGCTGTTTTCGCTCGACTCCTGTCATTCTAAGCATTGGCTGCTCAGTTTGGTGGTAAAGGGACGATATTCTGGTGGGGATTTTGAGATCAGCAAGACTATCCAGGTTTTCTTGCGTCTGCGAAGGTGAGGACGTTGTCGGATTCTGCAGTGAGGAAGCCATGTCGATGTTATATTTTGTTCAGAGACTTTTTGCAAGTTAATTTCCAAAATTTGAATCAAGGGGGACATGGCACTCATCAATCGGAGTATGATTGCTCTTGTGTTTGTTCTCTCAGATATGTGTAGTTCAGTGGTTGGATTCATTGCATGCCACTAAGAAGTATATCTGTTGGACCAGGCCAATCTCTCATGAGGATTTGGATGATAGAGTTCAATTGAACCTCATCGGGATGTTTTTCGGCCATTAAATATGTACAATGTACAATACTCGCCCTGCTCTGGATTGTGGAAGTCTAATTTCCAAGCCGCGGAACCCCTTAACCTTAACTCTAACAACACATCTAGAGGTGCGCAACATGGCAACAACAATTCTGGAGGCAATGTGATGGGAGGCAATTCGTATGACTGGAGGCAATGGACGTAAACAAGTAAACATACTATAGTAAGCATGGTAACAAACTAGGTGCTCACAATATCATTGACAACTCACTTGAGTATAGTAACCGTCATATCTTCATGAGTGCCGCGAGCATGACGTTGGAGAGGTCGATGGTGGGGGACTGGACTTTATGTAGATACGCATACACACACATAGCATCGTGGTGATTGGTTCAGGTGAAAAGCTTGAATGAACTATTCATGATAAGAATAGACATGCTGAATAGGGCCTAAGTGCATGCATACAATACAGAAGTACCTCGATCTTTGGCCATCATCGATGGTATTTTCTGTCACCCGTCACCTATTACCCGTCACCCATCATAGTTGCCAATCAGGTGACCCAACAACAATTCACTTCGAGGGAAAACACCAGAGTAACATACTCCGCACTGGAGATTGTTATTGCTTAAGGAATCTAGAAGATTAATGCACTGCAACTACCATTTAGAGAAGTAATTGTCCACCATCATATCAAAATTATCGATTCCTGAGATGTTTCGTATTTCAATCTATCCTAATGGCGGAATGGTCTTCGGTAATCAGGGTGAGTCGCCCATAGTAATTAATACTCATAAGTAGTCCACAGTAACACAGTAAATACCAGTAGTAACAAATTACAGGCCCTCGGGCGAGGCTTACTGGAACTCCGTTTGCAACATTTCATACCTTTGAAGAATTGACGAGACCAATTGATTAGAATAAAATAGATGTAGATTATATATAACATATAACAAGATGATAGTAAATTTCAAATCGGATATGAAATGGATGGTCTAGAATGTTATAGTTCCGTTAATAGTACTTATTCCGTATTGAGTACGAATGCGATGGGTGCGAGGACGGAGTACGAGTATCGTACATACGCAGTAAATAAGTATACAACGGCGTGAAGGTCTTCCGTGTTTTCGTACTCCGTGTTTTTCGTACTCCGCTCCGTATGTAGAGGTCACGGGTAAAACAGGCAAAGTAATAGATAGTTTCTTTACGCAGGATGATGTCAATTGATCAACAGTGTCTGCCATTGCCAATGCCGTTGCCAGTGCCGTTGCCATTGTCTGAGCATCCGGATATTCGCCCTTCCTTGGTACTATGATGAGCCGGTTCGTCCGTGTCATACACATACATAGCACCATAGGACTGTGCAAGATGGATGGTCTGGTGGTCGGACATGGGAAAATGCGATCAACCACAAGGTTGGAATGGTAAGGGTTGACTTTCTACCCGTCAGCATTCGACCATGGCACCAAGACTCTTTGGATGGGGGCGGACACCAACTAATGAATGCTGACTGTGACCCTGCAACTTTAATTTGATGAGTAGGCAAAACGTGGAGGATTACCAGGCTGTGAGGCTGAAGGTATTTTAAATACTTCCATCACTTCCTTACTTCGGAAATAAAGTACAGGTGAATGCTTTATGGGTACATGTTGTCGATTCCCATACTAAGTACCTAGGGAGACACTGGAAATATGATCTGTGCCAGTGGACGTACCAAGTGCCACCTCAGACTTCTTCCTTGGTGAGCTGATGTGAGCGCGAAGGATGGGCAATGCTGTACAGTTCATATACGTGTACAGAACTGTCATATAAATTTAGCGGGAGCTTTTGAATGCGTATGATATACGTATGTAAGTGTGTGTGTGTGTGTGTGTGTGTGTGCGGATATATATATATATATATATATGTATGTACATACATATAAAGAATAGGCAGATGCATACATACATATCCCTTTTCTGTACATAAGTTGGATTCCTATGGTGCTAAGCAGAACACATAATATAACCAAATACAATAGAAGCCGAGGGAAACCTCTTCTCTCTTCTTTGCATATGAAAATGATCCGATTGATTATGTCGAGATAATGTAAGCCAAAACAAACGCATGCATCCGATATATACGTACAGGACATATGTACACGGTACTCAGACATTCGCATTCGCATTCGCATTCACATACGCATTCACACTCACGCACTTCCACTTTGTCCTGTGTAAATACTACCGAGTGCCCCACTGCGTACACCCACACTCGACTCATAACTACTCATACTCTTGAATGATACCCAAATGCACTCCTCTCCCACTCTTCCGTGAACCCTGAATGAACGAAAACTGAATGGCAGAATGAATGAATGAACATCTACGATACTCTCCTCCCTCTCTTCCCTGAACCCTGAACATACTCTCTGGTGCTCCTTTCCGTCTTACTCCGTCACATAATAACGACCTTCTTGACTGACCTCCTCGTCCCTTCTACGCCTTCCACGCCACTCCATGGCCTCCCGATGCTTCTTGACTCCGGATATCGCTGCTAACCGAATGTGCATTAAATCATTGGCTTGTTCCACCTTACCACTACTGGTCTGTTGATGTATCCACACTCCGCCTCCCCTCTTCCCCCCAGCCCCGGCTGTCGGTGTCTAACGAACTAAGGTGTCTAGCATATAACCCTCTCTCTCGGGTTAGAGTTAACACGTCGAGCCTCCGAAAGGAAGAGAGAGACACAAGAAGTCAAGGCGCATCATTATTATTCTTATCCAAACCCCATCGTCCCACACTTGTGTCTACCCTCCCATACTTTTATTCCTTCACTCCTCCACCACGTCAACTCTTTCAAAATATAAGTACTCATAGACTCCTTCATTGGAGTTCTGTACTCACATTTTGAAGGGAATCATCTCTCTCCCACTCCCCCCCTCCCCACTGAACTTTGTTGTCTAACTTTCAATTTGAAAAGACCCCGAGGTCGCTGTTGAAAGTGGGCTGCGTGTTGCACTACATACTTTCTGCCGTGGCGCGACTGCTTTCTCTTCAGAAGTATATATATTGAAATTATCTAGTACGTGTTCCTATCCTATCTGCCTTGCTTCTAGAAGATGCTCTGTCGCTAACATGTTTCCCTCGTTTGCAGGCCGCATAATAAATAGAGATCCTGCATCTCCCTAACCCCGCAAAGTAAACAATCATGGCGCAACTCGACACTTTGGACATTCTTGTCCTCGCAGGCCTTCTGCTTGCGACCGTCGCATACTTCACAAAGGGAACATACTGGGGTGTGGTGAAAGACCCATACGCCAACTCTTATGCCGCGGCAAATGGAAGCAAAGCTGGCAAGACCAGAAATTTCATTGAGAAGATGGAGGAGTCTGGTAAGAACTGTGTCATCTTCTATGGTTCGCAGACTGGTACCGCTGAGGATTACGCATCGCGATTGGCAAAGGAGGGTAAGAGCAGATTCGGGCTCGAAACCATGGTAGCAGATCTCGAGGACTATGACTTTGAAAATTTGGATACTCTCCCAGAGGATAAGGTTGCTATGTTTGTCTTGGCTACTTATGGCGAGGGTGAACCTACCGATAACGCTGTAGAATTCTACGAGTTCATCACCGGCGAAGACGTTACTTTCTCCGAATCCGCCGACCCCCCTCTTCAAAACCTCAAATATGTCGCTTTTGGTCTTGGAAACAACACTTATGAGCATTACAACTCTATGGTACGAAATGTCAGTGCAGCTCTCGACAAGATGGGCGCTCAGAGAATTGGAGCCGCTGGAGAGGGTGATGATGGTGCTGGAACAATGGAAGAAGATTTCTTGGCCTGGAAGGACCCCATGTGGGAGCAACTTGCTGAGAAGATGGGTCTCGAAGAAAGAGAGGCTGTTTACGAACCAGTATTTGGCATCACCGAGCGCGAAGGTCTTACAAAGGATTCTCCAGAGGTTTACCTCGGAGAGCCAAACAAGAACCATCTCGAGGGAACCTCCAAGGGACCATACAACGCTCACAACCCATACATTGCCCCAATCGTCGAATCTAAGGAAGTCTTCACCGTCAAGGACCGCAACTGCTTACACTTGGAAGTTGATATCTCCGGTACTAATCTCTCATACCAAACTGGTGATCATATCGCTGTCTGGCCTACAAACGCTGGCAAAGAGGTTGATCGTTTCTTGAATGTCACTGGTCTCCTGAGCAAGCGTGATACGGTCGTAAGCGTCAAGGCCTTAGACCCAACTGCTAAGGTTCCATTCCCAACTCCTACCACTTTTGATGCTGTCGTCAGATATCACATGGAAATTTGCGCTCCGGTTTCTCGTCAATTCATTGCTACTTTGGCTGCATTCTCTCCAAACGAAGATGCTAAGGCAGAGATGATTAAGCTCGGAAGTGACAAGGATTACTTCCATGCGCAAGTCAGCAACAACTACATGAACATCGCTCAGGTTTTGGAACACGTTGGAAAGGGACAGCAATGGACTGCCATTCCTTTCTCTGCTTTCATTGAAGGTGTCAACAAGATTCAGCCACGTTACTACTCTATCTCCTCGTCCTCTCTCGTCCAGCCTAAGAAGATCTCCATCACTGCTGTCGTTGAGTCCATGACTATTCCAAGCCGCCCAGACGCTCTCAAGGGAGTCACCACCAACTACCTCTTGGCCCTGATGCAAAAGCAACATGGCGACCCTAACCCAGATCCCCACGGCCTCACCTACAATATCACTGGTCCTCGCAACAAGTACGATGGAATTCATGTTCCAGTCCACGTACGCCACTCGAACTTCAAGCTCCCATCTGACCCATCTAAGCCAGTAATCATGATCGGCCCCGGTTCCGGAGTCGCTCCATTCCGTGGTTTCGTACAGGAGCGTGCTGCCCAGGCCAAGGCTGGCGAGAACGTTGGCAAGACAATCCTCTTCTTCGGTTGCCGTAACCGCAACGAAGACTTCCTTTACGCAGATGAGTGGGAGGCCTACAAGGCCGACCTCGGTGACAAGTTCGAGATCGTTACGGCTTTCTCCCGTGAGGGATCCCAGAAGGTCTACGTCCAGCACAGACTTAAGGAGATGGCTAAGGAGATTAACGAGTTGTTAACACAAAAGGCTTACTTCTACGTCTGTGGTGATGCTGCGAATATGGCTAGGGAAGTCAACACCGTGCTTGCACAGATCATTGCTACTGAGCGTGGGGTTCCTGAGTCTAAGGGCGAGGAAATTGTTAAGGCTATGAGAAGTGCGAATCAGTACCAGGTAAGCTCTCATTCCATCATTCTAAATATACAGTCCCGAATTCCACATCCCTTCTCAATAGTTGCATTTTCTTATTCTTTTATTACGTGTCATGGTTTTTGCCGTTGCCTTATATTACATGCATTATACCCATCATTCTCTTGGCATCTGCATGTGCGAGTTCCATTACCGATGCAGGCTTATGCCGAGGTATCTTATGCCGCGCGCCGTTTGTGCAAGTATGTCGGGCAGCGGGCACGTGGTGATGGGGTTCGCAAGCATAAAGCATTACTTACAACGATAACATCAAGCTATACCGAGCAAACACTGACAATTCACAGGAGGATGTCTGGTCTTGAGCAAATTCTGGTCTTGGAGCGGTGCTAGCCGCTGCCTTGCACTTATGACCCGTCAGTCATGCAGTGGCCATGAGGCCAGCATGAGGATGGATAGATAATGAGCGGAAGATTTTGGCAATTAATTGCGGAATGATAGATGAGATGATGGGCATAGATCTGGAGTAATATTGTGGTTTAGGAATCTAATTCCTCTTAGTTGTGAATATTATGCGGTCTATTACCTGACTATACTTACCATTCAAGAAGCCATCATTTTCTCACTACCCGTGATATTCGAGACTTGATAATTGGACTGATAACACACCCATTTCTTCTTGTGAAGATTATTCCATCTAAACCTTCCCATATTCACCATTTAGGCACCTACCATTTGCTATCTTCTGCAAAACCCGAAAAATTCTTAGGTGAAGTGATATGCTTCAATAAAATTGAAGTGCCATCTTGAACAACGCACTCATGTAGCAAACACCTACCCTCATCACAACACCCCGCCAAACCAACCCCCCCGCCCCACCAATCCCGCATCCATTTCCAACCTCGACGTCAATCCCTCAAATCGACCAGTCATTCGCACGCCCCAAAGCGGCAGTACT
The DNA here is from genome assembly GCA_024752465.1 of Allantophomopsis lycopodina. Classification (NCBI taxonomy): domain Eukaryota; kingdom Fungi; phylum Ascomycota; class Leotiomycetes; order Phacidiales; family Phacidiaceae; genus Allantophomopsis; species Allantophomopsis lycopodina. The sequence goes on from CP103012.1 coordinate 220,526, forward strand.
TGCGACTGTGTCCCTGTCAGCGTGGAAAGTGCCGTTGACACTGCCACTGCCAGTGCCGGTGGGGCGATAAATGGCTGTGGTATGTACGTGTGTATGTATGTACATATGTACGTAGTGATATTATGTTCGAGTATTGGTTTGGCAGGGTGGTATCGTGTCCTGGATGGTGTGCAGCTCGGCGATCATGCAGAAGAGAGCCGCGTTACGCAGCGCAAGTGTTGGTGCCAGGGGGTGAGTGGGGGTTGGAGTGGAATGGCGGTTGCTGGGGCATTGATTGTCTACATCATCATATTCCATGTATATATCTATATATGTATCTTTGTATGAACGTTTATGGGATGCGCTGTGCTAACTTATAATTGTCTCATGGGTGATGGCGGCTAGCTTCGGTTCTGTCTTTGAGGTTGGTCGTTTTGATTTTCATAGCGTCGTGTTTCAGGGCGCTTGTTTAGGTACGTATGTGCGTTATGGGTAGGGCGGCTAATATTGGGTTGCGTGATCTACGATACGGGGTGCGGATTTGCTGTGGTGAGATTGTTTGACTTATTACTTGCTTGCTTATTTGCTTACTTGATTACTTGCTTACTTGCTTCTTTATTCTCTGCCTTGCCACCTTATACGCGACCTGGCCAGACGATAATATAGCGATGCTCTAGATAATCATGGGCATATTAGGGGAATATGAGAAATCATGTGTTGTTCAACATGGGACCATTCATCGATCGTCTGTGGAGTAGTATTGTGTCTCGGCCTCGCCGTCACGATGGAGCGAAAGAGTGGGTAAGATAACCGAATGACGAGCAGATTGCTGGATACATGGAATGCAGATTAGAAAACGTATGTTGGGTGTGTCTGCGAGTCATGACCTTGCGAAGGATGTGCTTCCGTGGGTTGGAGCTTGTCGTGAAAGTGCGAGCTACGGAGTATTAGATCGCCAGGTGTTGTAGTCGGATTGCGAGAAAATGGGTGGACCGTGAAGTTGGGATTTACCTACTGCGGGAATGACTTGGGTATGAATTTACTAGGATTTCATAGCTGGTAAATATTGGTGGAGGGTGAGGTGAATAGGAGGGTGGTTGGAGATTGATGGTCTTGAAATTGAAGGTAAAAAAAGAAAGGTATCTGTAGGGCTAGGAATCGTGATGATTCTTGGGGACGATAGAGGAGGACATGTGCTTCGCATGCTATTCTAGCTTCAGCGTACCATTTTTAAAAGATGTGCAGTATGAAATCTAAATACTACATTATGTCGGGAAGTTTGAGTTCAAGATAAGCGCAGTCTTCCGCCTTGGATTAGCCATCGGTCATACTCATAACACTTGGATTTTCAACATCTAGCCTAGCGCAACCAATATTCCATGAATAGAACCACCCTCCAGTATTGTGCGATGTCATGTATCGCAAAAACACAGTGCAAGGCTAGAGATCTGGATTCTAATTCCCGTCTTAGGGCTAGAAAAGTGACCGTGGAAATCCGGCATATGATAGCTCTTCCCCGGATGGTGGTACTAAGAAGGAGATGGAGGGAAGCTATGAAAGCTGCAACGAGGAATGCATGTCAATTGAGCTGCGTCATCCGATAAATTGTATGGTAGCATTAATTGAAAGTATGGTGTATGGTTGCCTCCAGCCTGTGGAGCCTGTTATATGGTATTGCAAGAAGGATCTCATATTTGAGAGCATGAGTTGGGACACTACCTTCGACTTGACCTTCACTTGGAGGATGCTGATTCGATTTAACAGATGTAATTAGATTTCAGCTGGAGCTCTAATGGACTTCGTGTAGATCCAGTTTTTGGAAGACGATGATCGGGGTGGGAAATGTGGATATGGATTGTGGATTGCGGATTGTGGATTCTGTACCATACAAATACGAGGATAGTAGATCTTGTGCCACATCTGCTCAAGGGTCTACGGCATCGGAAGAGCTGTTGGGACAAGAAGAGAGCCTCCTTGAAATTCCTGTGTTTCCTCAAGGGCATATGTGTGGAAGCGTAGATGTGTAATAGGAGCATCGGATGTGGCCAAAAATGTTGTATTAGAGTAAACCAGCAAATAGATGGGAGAGGGCGCAATAGTGGTGATGGCGAAGGCGTTTTTGATATCAGTAATCAGATTTAGATCCCTGCTTCGCACTTCGCTTTATTCCGTACGTACGTACCTTGGCATGTCTGAGAAACCCAAGAGTTTGACAGCGGCAACGCCTTCAGCGGAAGCCAGCCGAAGCCTCATAGTTTTTTGAGACATGCGGAGGATGAGATTGAGTGTGAGGTACGAAGTAGCAGCTTGATGAAACTGTGGATACGCAATTTGACTTTAATGGAAGCGCGATGGAAGCTTGAAATATATGCTCCCGCACACGTACCACTTATAAGATCGCTTGTTAAGGTCTGGAGTAAGGCACTGAGCACACACACATAAGACGAAAGTCTTTATGCGAACTATCCATCGAGTCTAAAACTTTGCGATCTGCTGGGTATGATGAAAAGATGATATGTCTCGACTCTAAAAATGCACAATGAGCTGCTCCTCTCAACTTGAAGCTTGATGATAGGTAAAGGACAGTACTCTTTCCCATAATCCTATTCGGAGGACAGGGCCTCTTCGATGCCGTATGGCTACAATACGCCACACAACAAGGGGCCTTGGGTGCAGTTATACGCAGAAAAAAGTGATATCATGCACGATGTAGGCTAGCAGGATGATAAAACTGGTGATTGGGAGAGCATCGCGCGGAAGCGGATATCCCGTTCCAGACGCATTAGAATCTGTTGCAAAGTGTTTTTTACACCTTCCACCGCGCAAGCTTTGGAGATTCAAGAAAGTCTACGACGCACATAGTATGAGGTGAGACAATGAGTCCACAAATAACCGATTGATCCTGTGGGTTTGGATGTACATACTTCGTATGTGGGTGATGTTCAGTGGCTTGCGTGAATATGTGAGTCCGTGCCTCAGTATGGTTGTAGTTATCGATTTGTATTGAGAGTTGAATTCAAGGATGCTTTGACTTTGTCGCGGACACCGGAGCTGAGTTCTCGTTAGTTGATTCTGCACCATAATGGAGAAGGGGTCCTGACATGGCACTTTGAAAATTATGAGCTTGAGAGAGGGTCTATTTTCGATATAGAGTAGCATTCATCCTCGTCATAACATCCGGTGTTTCCGTCATCTTCATGTATGTACACAGTTTTTGGCGGTTGAGGCTTGATGATCCTCAAATGTGAATACGTACATACATTATGTAAGTGCGGAGTCCTCCACCACTATGAGTTGAGTAATAAATTTGATTATTAGAGGAATGAGGAAGAATAATGGTAGTTATACTGTACGGGCAATGTGCGAAGTAAATAAGCACGTTGGGTGCAAACCACATTATGATGATGCTGATGGACCGAGATACATGTAAGTTGGAGGTAGATGATTGGAATTCTGGAGACGAGCCCAGATCTAACCATAACAGCTCTTCGGACCCAAACCCCCCCCCAAACACGAGTGATAAATGTTATGTTATCTACGCCTGAATCAACGTAGATGATACTCAATCCCGAACTTCAGATGATGTCTCTTCGAAGGTCAAATGAAAATCTCCGACAAGGTTTCTTCAATTGTCCCTCGATATAGTTCCCAAGGGCATGCCATTATCAGTGTCATGATCATGGTCATGCCATTCTCATGAACCACGCACAGTTAAATGTGTATATATACATGTATGGAATCACAGCACATACATACGAAATTACATACGCACAGCATACATTGCAACCCATGATCCTAAACGTTGATGATATGCTTGGCCTATCTCCACACTCAACGCACACGACCCATTAACAGGCGAAGAACAAACAAACCCATAACACCTGCCTTATTATTCGGTCTCTGGATTCCTTGACTTTTTTCCGACATCAAGCCACAGAGTTACCTCACCCTGATTACCAGAAGAAAGGCGGGCCATGCTGGTGGATTTTTGTTCGCTTTTATATTGAGCACATCCCTGTTATCCTTGATGGCTGAAAAACCTGAGTCTCCCCGGAAGCAAATACGCTCCGCGGGCCGTTTCTTCGATCTAGAGACCCAGTCCCTGGATTTGCTACAAGGTAGTAGTTGTTCATGTATCAGGCGGGTCGCTTAATGATTTTCTTGTGCAGTGCTTCTGCATGCAGGCCCAGCCTGGAGTCTTTCATGGGACTCTATGGTCGACGCCTTTTGTCTTCATCATTGCTCATGATGGGATTCCAAATATCTTTTCTTCCGTAACTGATATATGAAGTTAGGTAAGATAACATATATAGTGGATGCCATACTTACCTATAAAGTACCTCATCTATCTCATCTACCTCATCTGTCAACATACATATACGCCACTCCATGTTTGCCAGCTTCTTAACACCCTGTCTTTTTGATGCTGTATGTTACGCTGTTTTTCTCTTATGACAGATTCTTCTATTCAATGGCCACTTTTCCCAGAAGATAAGGTGCAGACTGATGACATGCAAGTCCAAAAAAAAAAACCAGCAAAGCAATCTGCATGGGTATTTGGGCAACAAGCATGTCGACATACAATTCCGCAAAAGAGATCTCAGTCCTGAAGAGTGTTTCAAGTGAACAAGGGCAGAAATTCGGTCGGGCTTCTGGCTGCAGCACAGTTCACATAGGCTCAGTGCAGATAGCGCTACCAGATCTCTCTCGCTCACCGTGAGGGAGCAGACAATAAGACAAAGACCTGTCAGACGTGGGCGAATGTTGCTCGTGGTAGCTAACAGCCACCTCCAAGCATCTCATCCACTTGATTGGATAAGGGTCTGATGCAGTGATGCATGTGTTTGCAAGCATTCCCGAGTTCCATGCTGCTGGAACTGGATATTCTCTGCTCAAAGTCTGACATCCTCAAACCGACATTCTGCACTTATATGCACCTCTCAATGCCAACCACCTTGGACAATATGCTTGTTCATTCTTTTGATGGAAAGCTGGGGGAGGTTGCTTTGTGTAGGTTAAGTAATGCCGACATCCCTCAGAAGCGGTGTTCAGGTAAAATAAGAACTTGTTGCATGACATGTAAACCCCAAGCTGCTTCTATTGTTCTGTACTTGTAAGCAAGACAAACCTGGATGCATTAGCTGTGATACATATACATACATCACCTATGAAGTAGCTACCTTACCTTCGTGCTGGTAATAAGGTGAGACTAGGAAGAAAGGGCAGTACCTTACCTTAAGCAGTAGTAATAAGGCTGGACCAAGGACAAGGAAATGTGAGGTAACATTAACACATCCCCGGCAGCACCTGCAGGAGCGGAGCAGGCGATTTGAAGGGGGGGAGAAAGCGTATTGAACCCAAGCTTCTGGTTACTAGTTAGTCGTGGCGACCGCGGAGAGTTAGAAGAGGTGCAGGGTAATAATTCTTGCGCAGTTCGAGATGGGGATATTGATGTCGCCTGGAATCTTCTGCTGCTACTGCTACTGCTGCTACTGCTACTGCTACTGCTACTGCTACTGCTGCTGCTGCTGCTGCTGCCGCTTCTTCGCCTCTTCGCCTCTGCTTGCTTCTATTCCTGCTGGGTCATGATGCAGCTGCATACACATACATGATGTCTGGCATTTAAGAGCCTTTGCTCCCACAGACCATGGGAAAGTCGGCCAACCAGATATGAACATATTACAACTATCAATGTGAATATTCTCCTCTGAAGCATATTCAAGGCACAAGCAAAACATCATAGTCAGTGCATCGTCATTGTTGTCATCATCTTTTATTGTTCTTATTCTTGTCTTGTCTTGTCTTGTCTTGTCTTGTCCTTGGTCTTGACGATAGCGTCCGCCTCATTCTTCTTCCTGTAGCCCAGTCACTCTTGCTTAATATCGGAAGCGCCTCGATCAGCTACACTCGTATCTACAGCAAAAACCAGCAGCAGAGTAGCAGCGGCAGATCATACTTTACTCTTATTCAATAACCTCATAAAGAAGTCTAACGGTGTGAAAAGCACTTTAATTTACATCATCAGATTCTACAAGCACCAAAGCAAAAGCTTCGGCATTCAACAGAACCAGAAAAGGCTACCTACATAATATAAGCCATTTCATCGCCCAGATATATTCATACCTTAACTTCTCCCCGTTATATTGGGTTGTGACTACCACCCTCATAACGATTCATACCTGGTCATACCTGCCTTATCATCACGCACAGTTGCGAGTCGTGTAGCAAAGCAGTAGCTGTTGCGGTAGTGGCCTTGCTCCTTCCGCCCTGTTGAAGTCCACTCACAGCATTCACATTGTTTATGCTGTACAGTTGCTGCTGCACATAAGTTCACACACATTCACCTTCACCTTCACCTTCACAGTCACAGTCACATTCACCCTCACATTCACCCTCACCCTCGTCCTCACCCTCATCCTCACCTTCCACCCCCATCCTCCACCTCTCGCACCTTCCCCACGAGCTTCATCAGCATCAACAACCATAAAGACTCAGCTTTTCTGCTGCTCGCTCCTCTTCCTCCCTTCATCAACCATCAAATCTTTCTCCATCACAGAAATCATCACATTCTCTACGACAGCTACCTTACTACACCAATCCAACTGGCTCACCGATAGCTTCTTCACTATCTTTTCTGTCGACTGTTGTCACCCTTTTCTTGTTTCGATCTTTGATATTCACATCTGTACGCGTCTCGTAAGTTGTCTCCTGCTTCAAACTACCGTAAAGAGACGCAGATGTTCGATGCCGTTGTTTTCTGATGACTTGAAAGCAATTTGAGCTTCTGTGCTACTTTTTGCGCCTTCACCTTGACCGTTTTACACATGCTGACAGCGTGCAGCTTCAACGTCTTCCTTGACTGCTGAATTTGTTTGAGATCAAAGATTACAGATCGGTAGCAAGACAGCGACAAAAGTAAGTTCTATCCCCTTCTAGTCGTTGCCGACTCCCCGCTCCTCACTGGGTGTTGGTATGGTCGGCGCAACTACCGTGGCCAAGACTACTGGTTCCCATCATCGCATTACCATCTTCACTTTTCCCTGCAGCAAGACGGAACCCATCAAATACCTTTGTTCCCCAACTATGGTTAAGCTGCTCACCTTGGCGTTTTCTGGTGGCCTTCTGCGTTGCTGTCTCAAGTGAGATGGCTTCGCTTTCGTGCTTTGCCCCGCCCACCATCCAACCGACCCCTCACCTTCTATCTGCAAGACACGCATCCAGGTGGCATGGAGAGCACCAAAGATATGCAGCATAATCCACACCTTCTTTTATATCGAAGCGAGATATGATATGACCTTTAATAACCCTCATTTTTAGTCAAATGTCTTATCACCAACAGACCATCATGACTGACAACGCTTACACCAACGGCCCAAGTGCTGCTATGTATGGCCAGGCCAACCCACAAACCCGTGCAGGTCGTGATACCCACAGCCAGACTACTGCCTATCCACAAACTCATGTCAACGGTTCGCAGAGCGAAAGCGCTATGAACGCCATGATTACACAGTTCAATGGCCTTAGCACTAACATTCCAAATGCAGGTGCTCTTACAGCAAATGGCGGCCAGGTTGCTGCCAGTAATGGTATCTACTGCACTCCTGATGGTCAGTTCTTGTATGCTCCTCAAGCCATGTTCCAGCAGCAGCCACAAGCTACTTCGCAGCTTGCAGATGGCAACTATGGAAACTACACAGCTGCTGCTACGGTTCAGTACATCCCCCAGCCAATTTATCCAGGATACACTCCAGGCTATCAGGTTATGCCATACACTCCTGCTCGCGCTGCTTACTACGGCTCTGAGCCTGGTATGGGCAGCAAGGAGGTCCCAGCACTTGAGAACCGTCGTGGCTCTTATTCAACCACCGAGTCTGCTCCAGGTACTCCTTATTACAACGCCGTAGGTTACCGCGACAATGGTACCCACATTGCTGCCATGAATGGCTCTCCAATTTATTCAACTCCATCTCCACAGCAGCTCCCTCATACTATGGTCAATGGCCAGACTGTCAAGAGCATTCCATACGCCAAGGGGCCACTTCCTCACGATATTGATATGGATGCTTTGAACATGCAACATCCTGCTATCCCTCAGGCCGTGCCAGCCGTTTTCACTCCTCGTGAGAATATGCGCACTCTCGAACAATCCCTCTCCAACCCAATCTATGGTAACCGCAATGTTTACATTCGTGGTCTACACCCGAACACCAACGATGAGACTTTGGCTCAATATGCTGCTCGCTTTGGCCCTGTTGAGACTTCCAAGGCCATCATTGATACTTCTACCGGTGCTTGCAAGGGGTGAGACAGCCTAGACATGTATATAGTTCTGTTTTGCTAACAGTATTTCAGATTCGGATTTGCTAAATACTGGGACGTTCGTCACTCTGAGCTCTGCATCAAGGGCTTCTACCGCTTGGGATATGAAGTTGGTTTTGCTCGTGTAAGATCCGCTGCTTTTCATAAAAATTCGAAGGCTAATGCAAAGATAGGAATCCTTCAACTCGAGACTTAAGGCTGAGGCTGATGAGAGCTCTACCAACCTCTATGTCTCTAATCTTCCAAAGAGCATGACAGAATCGGTAGGGAGTTGAAAAACGCTAAAGAATATACAATCAGCAGCTAACACATTTCTAGGAGTTGAGCGCTATCTTCATGGACTACACCGTCAGCTCTAGTCGTATTCTTCGTGATAATCAAGGCAACAGCCGTGGTGTTGGATTTGCTAGGTTCGTATAATGTGTTGTTCGACTTGAATATTACTAATTATACTGGCATTACAGATTCGAAAGCCGCGATATTTGTGAGGAAATTATCAAGAAGTTCCATGGCCAGCCAATTGGCGAGGAGGGTCTCTTGCTTCAAGTTCGCTATGCCGATACTCCAGCCCAGAAGGATCTCAAGCGCATCACAACCGAGCGTCGTCAATTCCGCACCAATGAGTATAATGTTGGAGCTTATGGTGGAGTTAGTGAACTCCATCATGTTTCTCCACCACAGTCCTTGCCGTCTCCAGTTTACCCTCGTCTCGGCCAGGTTGCACGCCACATTGTTCCGCAAACCAAAGTCAGTGGTGCTTGGAAGCCAATGACCGCAATGCCAGCCATGTGAGCTACAATATTTTCATCATCTGTTTCGAAGCTTTAACTAATAGCTAACAGTAACAACTTGCCTCTCCCAACCTTCAAGGATGTCAACCAGCAGACACCAAAGGTCAAGATTGAGAAGACTCCAATCAAGCAGGAGGTTCAGTATGTATTCCCCTCTCTAGTTTTCTTCCTGTTGGTAATCATCATATATGCCTATTTGCTAATTCTTTATCTAAAGGCACCCAACCGCGACTACCCCAACTGTTTCTGAGGATGGCTCCGCGGATGAGGGAGCGACTATCCACTCGACCTCTCCCATTGTTCGACGTGCCGATACCTCCACTTCCGCCTCCAAGAAGGCTTGAATGTGCTGGTACCATCTTATCAACCCTCAACCTTACACTTGATACATACTCTTTTCACATTGTCAATTTTGGACCGTTGCCATCACCAATATGTCGCGAAACATACCTAGGGTTATACCTATCCAGGCAACATAAGATAGTGCGGCTTTCCATCACTTTCAATTTCTTACGATTCCCGCATAACCTAGACGGTACAATGGACCGGGTATTTCCAATACAGGTACAATATTTCGCAAGGAGTTTGTGGCATAACGATACGACGATACCCCAATGTCAGACTGCTGTGGATTAGTCCACAAGGATCAGATGTTTGCGCTTTCAAAAAACTTATTTTGTTGTTTTTCTTTTCTTTTCATTGATACGATATGTATCTTTGCTGCTGGAGGTTCATATTGTGGAAAAAATAGTGTGTTCATCGGCAGGCTTCTTTTACTCTATTAGCTGTAGCTAAGTAGCTTATGTCTCTTGCTCTATTTTGAGCCATTAATAGTATGGTGCTTGTAAATCGTTTGCACAGATAATGTGATATTAAGTAGTGATGCAAGTTCTTGAGAGACTTTGGATATTAGTTACTGGAACGAGGTGTCTACTAATGATCGGCATGAATAACTGTACCTTATAGCATGGTTATAACCACAGGATTAAAGAACATAATTCGTGCTGATAGAAATAAAGCAGGTTCATATATTCGCACAGGTTTACCACGATGGTATTGGATTGCTAAGAATCTCTAGGTATCTTAAATAATAGTATAGATAGCTCATTCAAAAGTCCACATCAGCAACACGTAATATTCACTACTACTAAACAATCAATTCGCTTTATTGAATGATGGATTAGATGCTTTTTAACTACTTCTTGGCATATAAATCGATATTTCATTATGGATTTAGCTTGGCTTGGTTTTGCTTCATCCTGGATCGGCTATGTCTGCACATCGAAAACATCTTCTATAGTCACAACGGAATACACTATGTTCAGTTTCACTCTCATGCGTACTGGGCTTACGAGAATCATTTGAGATTGTTTTTGATCGGAAGAACAAGCCCTGCCTCTCCGAGGCGAGAGACGCTAGCAGTTTCTATTATATGCCAGCTTACATAGGTGCTGCGCCCTGTCAATCTCGCGCTTCATTCCCCCCAAGAGCATGCTCGCTAATGCCCCCTCAGCTTCTTTGTGCATCCGGGTTCCTCTTGATGGGCGCCTTCTCTTCCTGTAAACCTTGTCTATGGCGCACAAGGTCTTTGAAAGCCCGCAGTCGAAGATGGATGCTTGGACTTTTATCAGTGGACGGAATTAGCCCCTTCATGTCTTGTCGTTGATCTTCAGCTTGTCCAAGGAGATGACGTTGCCAAATTTATCCTTGGGCGTATCTGGGTCATTGAAATCGGAAATGGTGTCGAAGCCCTCTGGCTCTTGCTCTTCCTCCTCCTCCTCTTCGTTTTCTTCTTCGTCCTCATCTTCATCCTCTTCCTCTCCCTCTCTGCCTTCGGTCTCCTCGTCGCCCCTTGGAGCCTCTGGGTCTCCATCTCCATCAACACCAACCAAGTTCATATAAGCCTCCAACTCCTTTGCCATCTTCTTGGAGAATCCACTGGCTTGTACGCTTACATCTAATCTCTCTGTTCCCTCCTTTCCAACCAATTTTCTGGCATCTGCAAAGAATGGTCCTGCCTCGTCGCTCGTGAATCCAAATCTGCGCTTGAAAAATCGCTTGATACAGTTGACATCGCGGTCAAAGTACATCTCAGCATTGGCGTGGTCGATAGAGATCATCTGTGGGAAATCGATAAGGATAGGCGTCAGGACTGGGAGAGAGTCGGCGTCCACAGCTGGGGTCTCTTTGATCAAGATGTTGAACTCGTTGTAATCACCGTGAATAAGTCCGTACTGTGCCAATCTCAAGATCATATCCATGAGCTCGGAGTATAGCTTTTGTGGCTCAGGTACTGAGGAAACCTGGCGCATAGGAAAGGCGTTGATCAGCGACATGACGATCGTATGTCTGCTCTGAGAAATGGGCTCTGGCACTGGGAAGCCATTCTCGCGAAGAACTGTCATGAATGTGTACTCCTTGACAGCCGCAAGTCTCGACATGTACATCCAAGATCCACCCTGTCGGTTTCGCAGGTAGTCTCTGTTTGCCTTCACTGTTCGGAAGGATATACGACCCAGTCGGTGGATCTTCAGCACGCGCTGCTCGCCAGTCTCTCCAGCTACCACCAAGATATCACTCTCCTTTCCTACTCCGATCTGGTTGCCCACGCTGTACACGGACTTGTTCTTGCGGTGGGCATTCAGTGCCAAGTAATCCAATCCACCATATGTCAGTCTGTATCCGTCATATTTGGCGTTCTTCAAGCGTGCGATCAGTCCAACCTTCGCAAGGTTTGAAATGCTCCTCTGCACACCGCTGGCACCTCGTAATCCAGAAATTTGTCCGATTAAGGGAGTTGGTACGACTTCGTGGTTTTTACTGCCCATTTCTACCTGCTGAGAATTAGTTTGTGGCTTGCTCAATATATGTGTAGACGTACAGCTGTGAGGACTCGCCAGTCCTCAGCGGTCAAATACCGCATGGCTTTGGTATCCAATTTCATGATTGCGGTGTTGTGCAAATGATCGGGATTCTGGTGAAGTCACGATAATTATTTATCATGAAATTGATATGGGAAATTCTGCCGGCAAGGCGCAAAATGCTTGGAATTGCGGAGGAATGATAATCCCTGGCGGAGAGCTAGCCGTGTTCGCTTAGCGAATAAGGCCTGTCGTCTGTGGTCGAGCGGCTTCGATGAGAGAGCTGTTGATTTGTACGCGGAAGCTAGGTCGCCTACATCAACTCACTCACTCAAGTCACAACCCAAACAAACCACCACAACGTTCACCACCACCATCCTTCCTTCCACCTTTTCATTTACGACGGGGGAATATACGACAAGCAGTGTGCATCATCGTATCTTGATATCCTCCACATAATCCTTGAGCCTTTCCATTTCGAAAGCTCCATTGCATCATCCTACGGGCCTAAGCATTGACGATGGCGAAGGACGGTGAACAGCCAAAGTCGCTCGACAAGGGCAAGGGAAAGGCGATCGACGGCGAGCCAGTAAAGCCTGAGGAGGTCAAGAAAGATAAGGATGGCAAGCCTTTGGTTAATGGGGCCGAAGAAGGCGTTATTGGAGGTTTGTCCACGCGCGCGAAGGTAGATGAGGCGGATTACTGATGTTATGTTACAGCACCAGAGGAGCTCAGCGAAGAGGACCAACAGCTCAAGAGCGAGTTAGATATGCTTGTCGAACGGTTAACAGTATGCTCTTGGTCTCAAATATGTGTATCTCTATCGTACTAACCTTACTGGTGTAGGAATCCGATGAGAAGCTTTACAAATCGGCGTTGGAGGCTATCAAGAACTCTATCAAGACATCTACCTCATCCATGACGGCCGTACCGAAACCCCTCAAGTTCCTTAGACCCCACTACAAACCAATGACCGAGTTATATGAGCAGTGGCCAGCCGGCGATGATAAGAACTCTCTGGCCGATGTGCTTTCTGTTATTGCTATGACCTTCTCCGACGAGGATAAACAAGACACTCTCAAGTACCGATTGCTTGCACCAACATCGGATATCGCATCATGGGGACACGAATACACGAGACATCTGGCACTTGAGCTTGGAGAGGTGTACACAAAGAGGTTGACAGCGGAGGAACCATATCAAGATCTTTTGGATCTTGCACTCGTTCTTGTACCGTTGTTCCTCAAGAGCAATGCCGAGGCCGATGCTGTGGATTTGATGAGCGAGTTGGAGATGATTGAAGAAATTCCAAAGTTCTTGGACGCAGACACCTATTCCAGAGTTTGCTTGTACATGGTCAGCATGGTTAACCTTCTAACATACCCAGAGGACCAGCAGTTCCTTCGTACTGCACATGACATCTACAAGCAATACAACCAGCTTACCCAGGCTATTGTTTTGGCCATTCGCCTCAACGATATGGACCTCGTCAAGACAGATTTCGAATCGACTACGGATGTGACCTTGAAACAGCAAATGGCTTTCCTTATTGGGCGACAACAACTCTGGCTCGACGTGCCAACAGATACCGAGGAGGAGCAAGAAATTGCAGATTCATTGTACAACGGAAAGCTTCTAAACAACTTCAGAGGTCTTGGTAAGGAATTGAACATTCTGGACCCAAAATCGACCGAGGATATCTACAAGAGTCATTTGGAGAGCAGCAGAGTAGCAGGCATGACCAATGTTGATTCTGCTCGCCACAATCTCGCATCTGGATTTGTTAACGCCTTCGTCAACGCTGGTTTCGGTAACGATAAAATGATGCTTGTGGATGACGATAAGCAAAGTTGGGTCTGGAAGACTAAGGATGAGGGTATGATGTCCACAACGGCTTCTATTGGTATGCTTTTGTTGTGGGATGTTGAGAGCGGTCTTGACAAGATCGATAAGTACACATATGCTGCAGAGGACCAGATCAAGGCTGGTGCTATGTTGGCTATTGGTATTATGAACTCTGGCCTTAGATCAGATGCCGATCCCGCATTGGCTCTTCTTGGTGACCCAGATCAGCTTGCGAACGGAACACCTCTTGTTCGTGTGGCTTCTATTATGGGTCTTGGCTTGGCGTATGCTGGTTCTAACAAGGAGGATCTTCTCGAGCTTCTCCTACCAATTGTCGGTGACACATCTCTGGATATGAAGATCTCTGCTATGGCAGCTTTGTCTCTTGGTTTGATTTTCGTTGGTTCTTCGAACAGTGATGTCAGTGAGGCTATCATCCAGACTTTCTTGGATGATGACCGCAAGAACCAGTTGAAGGACAAGTGGACTAGATTCATGGCTCTTGGTCTTGGTCTCCTCTTCTTCGGTCGCCAGGAGGAAGTTGATGTTATTCTGGAGACATTGAAGGCTATTGACCACCCAATGTCAAAGCCTACATCTGTACTTGCTGAGATCTGTGCTTGGGCTGGAACTGGTACTGTACTTAAGTTACAAGAGCTCCTCCATATCTGTAACGATCACATTGAGGAGAGCGAGGACAAGAAGGGCGACGAGCTCCTTCAAGCCTATGCTGTTCTTGGTCTTGCTTTGGTAGCTATGGGTGAGGAAGTTGGACAGGAGATGGTTCTCAGACAATTCGGTCATCTCATGCATTACGGCGAGGCAAACATCCGCAAGGCTGTTCCATTGGCCATGGGACTTATCAGCCCCAGCAACCCACAAATGAAGGTCTACGATACCCTTTCCAGATACAGTCACGACAATGACAACGATGTCGCCATCAACGCCATCTTCTCTATGGGTCTCCTCGGTGCTGGTACTAACAACGCAAGATTGGCACAGCTTCTTCGACAACTAGCAAGTTATTACCACCGCGACCAAGAGACTCTTTTCATGGTCAGAATAGCACAAGGTCTCTTGCACATGGGCAAGGGTACCCTCTCCATTAACCCCTTCCACACAGACCGCCAAGTACTTTCCCGCGTCTCTGCCGCTGGTATCCTCACCGTGCTCGTGGCCATGATCGACGCCAAGCAGTTCATCACCTCTAACTCCCATTATCTCCTCTACTTCCTCGTCACTTCCATGCACCCCCGTTTCCTCGTCACCCTCGACGAGGACCTCAAGCCTCTTACCGTCAACGTCCGCGTTGGTCAGGCCGTCGATGTCGTTGGTCAAGCTGGTCGTCCAAAGACCATCACTGGTTGGCAGACACAGAGCACACCTGTGCTACTTGCGTACGGTGAGCGTGCTGAGCTCGAGGATGAGAAGTACATCAGTGTGAGCAGCACGTTGGAGGGTTTGGTTATCTTGAAAAAGGTATGTTCTGATTGAATTATCCCATGGTGCCGCAAGGCAAACAATCTTTTTCGAATCTTTTTGCTGACTACTTCACACAGAACCCAAACTGGGAGGATGATAAGAGCTGAACAGAGTTTTGATGCATGCATGATCCATGATAAAGTGTATAATAGCCATAGAGCGATTCTTTCGAAGGGATTGTTCATCGGAGGGGAATCTCGGTAGATGAATGCATCTTGGGAATGAATTTTGATAAATGACTTCGGTGCTTGATTAAACTGTGATTAAAATGAAAGAATGTTGACAAATAACGAGTCCACAATAAATGTAGTTATGACCCAGCTTGTGGCATTGAGATGCTCAGATTACTCCTGATTTTAGTGCATTTATAAGGTTAATAACTTCAATTCATTTTCACAATTTCATAAAGTTGTGTTGTTATCCTCGTGATATAAATTAAAATGTTCCATGAAAAATGTCAACTGAACTGAAACAATAGCACAATATATCCAATATAAAGAGGATAGCCTATTTGAAGCATTAAAGTGTCTTTGGAATGTACACTGCATGCTGCAAAATCTCTGCATAGATACCCAAAATCATGTATTGATAAGCCGCCCAAATTGTGAACTTCATTCATGGTCATTCTATCTCCAGGATATATGTCTTTATCATTTATGTCATCAATAATAACAAATAATTTTAAGCTAATTTGCAAGTTGCCGCCAAATTAAAGCAGTATACCTAAGCTCGTCGTGAATATTGACTTTAAACATCCTATGCTCTTGCAGTTTGTCGTTTTAAGGTGTTGCAGAGGTGCCAAGAACATCGTTTGTAGAGTAGTTAGAGTTTAAGGAAGGGGGGATGTTGGTTCCTATATTGACAACTTAGACAAAGCAACTATTGTTATGGAAAACCAAATCTCTGAATAAATAAAACCCCTTTTCCATAAATGCTCAATTTGGTACTACGTTGTATATGTCATAGCTGTATTTACATGGTAGCTTATTATTGACATCAGATGTAGCTGCATCACTGTGAGCGAGTCAGGAACAACAGTGGCAGTGAATACCCAGGACAGAAACAGAATCGTGTATCAGATTGTTTACAATATTCACAACCCACGTGGCATTTAAGCTTACCTTCACAGTGCAAACCAGAAACCCAAAGAACATAAAATTTAAATAGACAATTGCCATTTCAGATATCATCTCATTCGATCGCGCCAAGCTTATGCACCGACTACACCTACACCTACATGCACCGATGTACTTTCGTATTCATCTTCTTCCACCTCATTTATCGCACCCAAAACCTACGTCCCCGTTTTGACCACTATTGAGCGCTTCATCTCATGCCTCAACCCTGTCTCATTGTGATCCTCCTCTAATCCAACATCAAATTGATATTCCACGTCTGGGCATAGACTTAAACAATACCCTTCAATCCCCTTCTCTTTGGACCAACACATCCAATCTCCTAGTCTGACAAGCCATAGAAGTCCTACATGGCTATCTTCATGTCATCCACAGATACACACACATCCATACCCACACAAACACAGTCCATGCCCAAATCCACGAAATCGCACGCCCCACATCCAAAATCTCCGCAAACAATAAAAAAAGGGAAGAAAAATAAAAAAGAATGGTAGTTTAAATGACAAAGAAAAAAAAAAAAGCTTGCAGTAAAAAGAAAACATGGAAAAATCTGCATTTCATCTTCCATGACATACGCAACATGCCATACCTACCTATATCGCAGCGTGCCAAAGGATGACTGTAAATCCAGCCATTCTCTGAGTGGACGGAAGATGCCATCGTCCTAGATCATATGAATATCTCACTATATGGCAATCAAGTTGCCCGATAGTCTAGTAACCGCCAGTATAGCCCCCGCTGGATGGAACTCCGAATGTAGCCTGGCGACGATTCTCCTTCTTAACGTCATCACCCTCCTTACGGGGAACAGGTGGTGGAGGGAGGCCGCCAGATGGGGCAGGTCTCATAGGCAGATTGAAGCTTGAGCTCGAAGCGTTAGCGGAGCTTGGACCGTTGAGTTCTGGTGGAGTGTCGAGCTTGCCAACGCGGGGAACGGAGTTGGTGGTGGAGCCGCGTGGAGGAAGGCCTGGGTGGTCTGCAATACGGCCGTTCTTAGTAGGCGAGCGCGAGCTGTTGATGCTGTTGATAACCTGATCGCGGTCACGGGACGATGGTGAGCTGAGGTTGCGGATGTCACCGCCGCCGATCGGAATCTCGCCTGAGGTGGGTGTGTGAGAGACAGTTCCGGCGGGGGAGTCGGTGCTTTGGGTTGGGGAGTCAGATGTGCGGAGTAAGGATTGGTTGGATGGGGAGAGCTGTGGCGCCAAATGGGATTTGCGGTTGTCGCGCTCCATGAGACCAATGGCCCATTCTTCAAGGTCAACCGGGGTGCGCTTGGCGGCTTGAACGAAAGGTTCACGTTCCTAGGCATGTTAATAGGTTATCCATATCGAGAAAGAAATATTTAAACTTACGTATAATTCTTGTGGTGTTGGGCGCGCATCTGGTTGCTTTGCCATACATTTCTGAATCATATCCTCAAGGATCTGGGGGAAAGCATCGCTCTTTGGAAGCTTAGGGGCTGGTTCGTGAACAATTTGTTGCAAGAGATCCAATATTCCTGCTGGAGCAGCTTCACCGTCGGATACGTTCTCGCTGGCTGCGAATGGGAACTTTCCAATGGCCAATTCCATAATGGATAAACCAAAACTCCAGACATCTGACTTTACAGTGTATCTATCACCCTGGATTCTTTCTGGGGCCATGTATGTTGATGTACCAACAAAGGTATCTGCTATAGAGTTTACCAATTCTCCTGATACCCCGAAGTCGCAAAGCTTGATATGACCGCGCGAATTGACAAGGATGTTGGATGGTTTGATATCTCTGTGCATGATGTGATGCTTGATGTAAAGGTAGGTGAGTCCTCCAAGTGTAGCTTCAGCAATCTTCCCAAGGACATCCACTCGTACTGGACCAAATACTCGGGATACTCTATCAAGAGACCTGTACATGTTCAGCCACTAAATTCCAGCAATATTTCAAGGTACTTACCCAACATCCATATATTCCATACACATGATAACATCATTGTTATCGCTCAAAAAAGCTCCGTAGAAATTGACGATATAACTCGATGTGCATTGGTGCATAATATCGAGTTCGCGGACGATACGTCTTCGGACTTCTTTCTTGGCCTCAACATGGATGACCTATGGGTAGGTTATCAGTATGAGTCAATTATGATAGACGACGAGCTCCCCAACATACCTTTCTCGCCATAACGGTACCAGTAGCAATATGTCTGACTTTGCTGACTGTACCGCCATTTCCACTACCAAGCTCTTTCAATACCTCCAAGTCCTCCCTCTTCAAATCAAGCTTGTACTCAATGCCAATCTCCAGTTGCGCAGTTGTGCTCTGTCGGTTTCCAGCTTGTCCAAGGCCCCCGATTCCACCACCATCTCCCTCTGATGCAGCGGGAGCTCGTGGAGCTGGAGCATTTAGTGCAAGACCCTTAACATTCTTGCGCTTCATGGAGCGTGCTGCAAAGCCTCCTTCCGACATGATGACTTATCTCGGGAGTTGGGATTGTATGCGGCACTGACGGCCGGTGGATTTGGCTGGAGTTTCGTGGTATTCGCCAGAGACAATTGTTGGCGCGATGAGAGTTGACTTGCGGATTGTGTGTTCTTTGGTACAGGAATAAGGTGTTGGATGTACCTCTCTCACTCAACGCGAAAGGGCCTAGTATCCGTTGCGGTAGATGCGCAAGTCGCGGAGGTCTGTGTGGTATGGGAATCTGGGTAGTGGTAGTTGGCAGTGGATGTAGTAGGACGATTTGGACAGCACCAGTAAGGTCTGGTCGAGGGCAGGGTAATAGTTTGACTTTGTACGTTGAGAGTGTCAAGGTTGATGCTCGTGTAATGTTGGTCAGGCACGCTGGTAAGGTAAACGTAAACGTAGCGTGCGTATGGTCGCAAGTTAGGCCGCAGAGCGCTTAAACTGGGCAGGAGGGGACTTTTCGATATCAAACCTTTCTGTCACTATGGCCGACAACAACAATGAAAACAAACCGGTCAAGTAGCAGGTAGAAGGCGGAGGAAATTGAACCTGCGAGAATATAGCGGATAAATCACGATTAATTAGAGTAATACACGGCGAGGAGCACTGCCGGATTTACATCATCAATTCTGTAGGCCACTTATTTCTTTTTGTATAACTAGCTATATCATTTATATTATTTCCCTCTGCTGTACCAGGTGCAGTGCCACCACCAAAACCAGCGAAAGGGGCCCTTGGGTCGTGCTCTTGTCAGTTTACGAATCATAAGCATAGACCCCTCTTAGATGTTTGCGATCGTCTCAGTACCACGTTAAGCAAGGAAACGATTGGCTAATACCATGTTCCAAGAGCCATTTTCTTTGTAGACTTGGTGAGATATAAATTACGGATTTGCGCTGTGATGTGACGGTGTTTCAGTAGTGCTACTACCATATAGCAGAAGTCAAGTGGTGAAGCACTTCTATACTTGATGATGATGTGATGTGGTATGAGATGTTGAAGGTTAGGTGAGTTAGCACCGCAAGGTACATACATCAGTTACCTAAAGATAAGTATCATGCTACTTACTCTAGGCACGGAGTAGTCGTCTGGCTCCTCCGTTATGGACCATCTTAATCTAAACAATGCATCCAGGTAAAGTATGCTATGAATTCAAAGGGTTATACGTAGTATATTTGACAGTATTTGAGGACAATTCTTGAGTTATCAAGAGTTATACTTAATAATGACCATAAAAGGTGTGTGTTAATTGTTTACAGTTGTGTAGTGATACAGATTGGTGGTTATCCAAGAATGTCCAGCTAATCAGAACCATGTAGTTATTGGGTCGATACAAATACGTACTCGGAGATGTGCGGTCATCAAGAGACATATTGATGTAAATTGTGCTTTCATTAACAGCTGTACTATAGTGGGTGAGCTCAGTGCAATTGTCAAGAGCAATACAGTCCCCAGCCTGAGCTGTTGGTTATAAGGTACGGGCGGGTCTGCTTTGTATGCGATGTCAAGGATTATTGATGTAGTTATTTTTAGAATGTTCTTGACGCTGCTCTGGATAATGATTAGGTCGTCCTCAACAGTCTCCAATAACGCTCAAGTCGTCAATTCTACAAATGAGCGATGTAATTAAATGCAGCGGTAAAGAATACCTACTACATACGTACCTCACATTGCAGCGCAGAAAGCGTGTAGAGAGTAGCGGGGCAGTCTACTTTACCCCTCCGAGCGCTTAATATCCACAGATTGCATCACATGATAACAGCCAACTGTCCATCGCATGTAGGAGCTTTAAAGCGAGAAAATTGCATCAACCAGCCTCGCCATAGGTAGATCACAGAACGTTTCTTCCTTATATTAGGCCCTTATAAATAAGGCAGGCGACATTTCTACAGTCACGTGAATGAGCCGACCTTCAAGTGTTAGGGCCTCACATAATAGGCACAAACGGATGAGGCGCAAGTATGCCTGAGGTGAGCTTCAATATTCACAGCCGCGCCTTGCTTTTGAGCTTCCCTCAGGCAAGTAGCCATAATTCGGTGGACACAAGATCAACATTACCAACACATACTTCTCACAACCTATCGCTGTGTACATTCACATAACACCTTTCTCGCGCGCCGATCTCAATTGTATCTCTAAATCGACTGGATCACACGGCAATCATGTCGATGCGCGACCTTATTTCGGGAGAGGCCGAGCTCGATGATGAAGAGAATGATGAATCCTTTGACGAAGAGACCGGTGAAGTGAGGGGTGGTCGTGAGAATGGCACAAATGGACACGTTGATGATTCCAGTGAGGAAGAAGATGACGACGATGATGAGGAGGCTGCCCGCGCCGTACGTTTGGACTTCACGCACTAGCTTATGTTATGGAGAACGACACCACTAACAATTATTATAGGTTAGAGAAGGTTTCATTGTAGATGAAGACGATGAAGAGCCCGAAGAGCGTGAAAGACGACGCCGGAAGGATAGAAAGCGACGTCGAGCTGAGCGCGAAGAAGAGGAGGCAGTCCTGGATGAAGAAGATTTGGATCTTATTGGAGAAGCCAATCCAGAATTTGAAAGGAAACATACACAGGTATGTAATACACCTGTGATCTCCTATATCATGACACCATGTTAACACACAACAGCCAAAGCTCAAGCGACTGAAACGTGGTCACCGGGGCAGTGACGATGAGCGCGGAAGAGAGCGAGGTCTCGATGAGATCTTCTCTGACGATGAGGATGCGCAGAACGAGAATGATGGCCGACCGACATATCGCCACGATAGACAAGACGAATTCGCCGACTTTATTGAGGAAGACGACGAAGACGATCTAGAAGACCAGATTCGAAGACAAGAGGAAATGGAAGTTGCGCGACCAAACCGCCTCGCTGGATTCACGGGCGCAGGAAATGCCGAAGCAGCTGGGCTTGATAAAGATGCTCTGGAGGATATGGAAGCGATTTTCGGAAATGGTGAAGACTACGACTGGGCTTTGGCTATGGAAGAAGAGGCAGAGGCACAGAACTTGGGAGAGCAACAGTTGGAACTCAAGGACGTCTTCGAGCCGTCCCAGCTGAGCGAGAAGTTACTCACAGATGAGGACAACCAAATTCGATGGGCAGACGAACCCGAGCGCTTCCAAATCGACCGCGAACCATACAAGCACGTAGTAATCAACGACGAGCAGTACAAGCAGGAGGCACGATGGATTACGGATTTGATGCTACCAAGAAAGCAACTCGATGAGGAACTGGCAGGTCCATTTCACAAGGCTATCGCAAAAGTTCTGGAATTTTACGTTGTCGAGGGTGTCGAGGCCCCTTACGTCTTTCAACATCGCAAGGATTATCTCATTCATGCTAAGAAAGTCCGACCACAGTCGCCATCAGCCGACGACGCAGAGTACGTTGTTACTGCAGACAAACTTCTGAACCAGGATGATCTCTGGAGAATTCTTGAGCTCGACTTGAAGTACAGGGCCCTGATCGATAAGCGCAACGTTTTGGAAAAGACCTACGATAACCTGAAATTGGGATCAGGCATTCAGGATGATATGTTTGAAGAAATGTTGCCAGCCGCTATCACAATGGAGGAACTCCAAGATGTGCAGGATTATCTATATTTCCGCTACGCAGCAGAAATCAAGGATCTTACCATTTCAAACGGAGGCAAAGAGGTACAGCGTAGACCAGGAGGCAAGTCTTCAGTATTCGAGAGAGTGAGAAAGGGGAAGGCCTATAACCTGGTTCGTGCCTATGGTATCACTGCGGATCAGGTGGCATCTAATGCCCTTCATGAGGGCCGCAAGCAATACACTGAAGATCCCAGTATTCGACCCATCGACATGGCCGATGATTTGATTGCTGAAGGGGAGTTCAGCACTGGTGAGCAGGTTCTCTTAGCAGCAAGACAAATGTTCGCTGAGGAGATGACGATGAGCCCAAAGATGAGAAAGCACTTCAGACGAAGCTTTTACATTATGGGAGTTGTTGAGTGTCGACGAACGGAGAAGGGTCTTCGCAAGATCGATGAGCAGCACCCATTCTATGAGCTCAAATACCTTAGAAACCACTCGTTTGGAGATTTGAGCCGAAAGCCTGAGCTGTTCTTGAAGATGCTCAAGGCTGAGTCTGAAGGTTTAGTCGAGGTTTCTATTACTTTGGAGCACGAGCGTGAATTCCGCAGACAGCTCTTCCAGTGTTTTGCATCCGACAACTTCAGTGAGGTTGCAGATGCTTGGAACGATGAACGCCAGAAAGTTCTTGACATTGCTTTCACCAAGCTCGAGAGAGTTATCGCAAAGGGTGTGAAGGAGACTATGAGAACAGAGTCTGAGACCGAAGTGGCAAGATACTGCCGCGATGAGTACTCACGAAAGCTTGATCAGGCTCCTTACAAGCCAAAGGGAATGATCCTCGGTACCGTCCCTCGTGTACTTGCTCTATCCAACGGTGCTGGAGATATGCGAGATGCCATCTGCTGGGCCTGGGTCGAGGAAGACGGACGAGTTCTTGATCATGGCAAGTTCAACAATTTAAATCGTGACGAGGCAGCTCGATCAGAGTTTGTCCGTTTAGTCACGCGCCGAAAGCCTGATGTGATTGGTATCGGTGGATTCACAGCTGAGACGAATCGACTCCTTAAGGATGTCAAGGCTCTCGTTGCTGAACACGATCTCCGGGGTGCTGAATTTGAGGACCCCGAGACTGGTGATGACAGAAGCGAACCCATGGAGGTTTTGATTGTTAACGACGAGGTTGCAAGACTTTACAAGGACAGCCCTAAAGCTGCTTTAGAACACCCAACTCTCCCAGCCTTGACCAAGTACTGTGTTGCTTTGGCCAAGTACCTCCAGAACCCAATGAAGGAGTATGCTGCCCTCGGGGACAACATCATCTCTCTTTCTTTCCATCCAGATCAGCAACTTTTGCCAGAAGATAAGCTTCGAAAGCAGCTTGAGACTGCAATGGTTGACATGGTCAACCTTTGTGGTGTAGACATCAACGAAGCTATCGGAGACCCATACACTGCTAATCTTCTTCCATTCATTTGTGGTCTCGGACCAAGAAAGGCTACAAGTGTTCTCAAGGCAATCAATGCTAATGGTGGCGTGGTCAACACCCGTGACGAGCTCGTTGGAGACCCAGATAGTGGAAAATTCCCTGTCGTTGGTCCAAGAGTCTGGAACAATTGTGCCAGTTTCCTCTTCATTGAGTACGATGCTTCTTCACCAAATTCAGACTACCTCGATAATACTCGTGTACATCCAGAGGACTACGAACTTGGTAGAAAGATGGCTGCCGATGCTCTCGAGCTCGACGAAGAGGATGTCAAGGCTGAGGTAGATGAGAATGGCCCAGGAGCCATTGTTCGGAAACTTATCAAGGACGATGAGCAAGAGAAGGTCAATGATCTTATTCTTGAAGAGTATGCTGAGCAATTGGAGCGCAACTATAACCAGAGGAAGCGTGCTACTCTTGAAACCATTCGTGCTGAGTTACAGCAGCCTTATGAAGAATTGCGTCGCAACTTCACCCTTTTGAATGATGATGAGATCTTTACCATGCTTACTGGAGAGACCTCGGAATCATTATGCGAAGGTGCAGTTGTCTCGGCCAATATCCGCGTGGTTAAGGACGACTTCATTATTTGCAAGCTTGATTCTGGAATCGAGGGTAAGGTTGACACCTTCGATGGTGTTGACCAGAGTGACGTCCCAGTGAATCGTATCTACACGAGTGGCCAAGTCGTTCCAGCAAAGGTTCTCTCGGTAGATCGCCGTGACTTCGCTGTGAGACTTACTTTAAGAGAGGATATCGTCCGCCAGCCATTCCGACGCCACTTTGACCATCATCCTGATCAATGGGACTCTAAACAGGAGGCCAAGGACAGAGAAGAGCTTCGTGAGAAGGACAAGGCTACTGGCCGTGCCCAGCGTGTTGTCAAGCACCCTCTCTTCCGCCCCTTTAATTCTACCCAAGCCGAAGAATATCTCGGCTCCCAAGCAAATGGAGATGCCGTCATTCGTCCTTCCTCGAAGGGTAATGATCATTTGGCCGTTACTTGGAAGGTAGCCGACGGTGTTTACCAACATATTGATGTTCTCGAACTTCAGAAGGAGAACGAGTTCTCTGTTGGAAAGCTCCTTCGTATCGGAAGCAAGCACACTTACACCGATCTTGATGAGTTGATCGTTGATCACGTCAAGGCCATGGCCCGCAAGGTCGATGAGATGATGCAGCACGAGAAGTTCCAGTCTGGTAGTCGTGCCGATACTGGTAAGTTGCCCGAATACCATCCTGCCGAATATATTATTTTGTCCGTATATACTAACATGTATCAAATAGAACGCTGGTTGACAACCTATACCGAGGCCAACCCTAAGCGCTCCGTCTATGCTTTCTGCCTGGACACAAAGCACCCTGGCTACTTTAACCTGTGCTTCAAGGCCGGGCAGAACTCTAAGGTCAGCGCTTGGCCAGTGAGAATCATCCCTAACGCCTTCGAGCTCATGAAGGCGCCTTACCCTGATATGCGCGCGCTTTGCAACGGTTTCAAATTGAGACACACCAGTGAATTGAACAGAAGGAAGTAAAGCTTGGACCATGCACAGTTGGATCTACGTGAGGAAACGGGACTTAATTTGGAGATGATGGATGGGGTCGGGTGTACGATGAGGTATAGCAATGCAAATTTATGGTTTCAACATTCAGTTTGATGGATGGGCTGCGCATTTCGGGTGGGTGGTAAAAAGCTATTCTGGTGTATTCTATCTAAACTGATCAACTCGAGAGCCGAGAAATACATTGGAGTTTTTGATGCTTTTACCAATGCAACCTTAGACTACAGTATCAAGGAGCGTTCTTCCTCATGTGACTCGACGTATTGATCTGCTCACATCCTTTCACTTCACATCACCCCGCCCACCGCTCGTGTGCTCTTGATTGGGGCGTCGAGGATGCACGTAGCCGCACAACAGACAACCGGTCAGCACATGGTTCCGAGAATGCGCATGAGACGCACGTTCTGCATCAAATGCAGTGATGCAGATGGAATGCACCATCTCACCGCTTCGACAGCGAAGGTATGCGGGAATATGCGGAAACTGCTTCGTCCGAAGATGCGAGGTGCGGAAAACTCTCCTATACTTAGGTAAGATGATCGTGAGGAAGCGAATAGTATATCGAACTTGAGCCCATGTATCCTGCGGGGATATTTGGCTTTGCGGATGTGAAAGTCTACGGGACGGTCAGTTTTACGAACCCGCTTATAATTCTGCAGGTTGTAGTGTAGTTCTGATCCTCTGATGCTTCTGCAGGCCCCCTGTGATCCTAAGGGGTCGATGTTCTGGCCTCTCGGTGAATTGTCATATTTCTGTTTTCCTCCCTTGCCTGACTTGGCACAGAGATACTTGAGAACATCATCTTCGAGAACATCCTTCTGTTGCTGATGGTCCTTGTCAAACACCCCCCATTGTATACAATATACAACTTACGGATATCCGCATAACCAATACGTCTATCTCTTCTGCAATCTCCTCATTCAAGTGCTTAGTTTCCGGTGTATATAGCACGACTGTTCCACCATCATACCACAGTATCTGGGTATTCTAATATCTACTATCGCCTCCTCCGAGCGAGATCCTGTTCCATACCAAGAATCACGTAGGCACCCGTCTGAAACCTCCTGTTGGGTACACGAGGACTCGAGCATCAAGTAGAGAGGAACAACCGAGCATGGCCACCTAAGCTAAGGGCTACCCACGGAGAATTTTACTCTGTTCATGCTTCTGTCGTCTTGATGAAGGAAAATACAGCAGACACATGCGTACTGTAGCGTTGGCATATCCTTCTGCGCCGTCACGTGGATGGCGTATGCTTGCTGCAGACTTGATACGAGTACAGTGCAGCTGTTGGCGAAGATAGTCTGCTGTGAGCATAAGATATTAAGATGCCGTGCACCGCACCTGGATATTGTGACTTTGAGGATGCAGCTGATCTACATGCACTGGTTGCGGCGATATTAATTAGAAGGGCGGTGAGGTGACGACGCGAGGCCTTAAAGATCTGGGATGATATAAATATACAGGTGAGCGCTGGTTGTTGTATAAGAGCTCCAATGTGCTGAGGGAAATAGGTTTACTGAGACCAGAGCTTGCTGTTACAAGTCAAGTCATTGAAATATCAAGATATTGGGATATTCCTACAATTCAAGATGGTAAACGGCCTCTCCTTTTCAATTAATGACCCTCTGCCCTGCTGCACGAGTGGCAAGAGAGTGAAAGACTGCTCGAGCTGCAAGGGGCAGCCGCGAAGGTAAATTACATCTTTCACGTCCAGTCCGAATTTGTGTAGAATTCAAGTCAAAGTCCACCTCTGATCATTCGCAGAGTCTACTCTTGCAAAAAATGCTCCGGTGCTGGCTATACATGGTACCAATGCCCAACTTGCGCACCTCTCGCGACTACTGCTTCAATCACTTCGAATGGCTCGTCGGCCCCGAATGGGCAGCGAAATTTTGATGAAAATTCTGGAAACGGTGAGGATCACACAGGAGTCACAAGTTAGATGACTTTTCAACTCAAAACATACGTTGCTTCTCGGTAATTTGGAAATTCTTCATCCAAAAAGATTTCGGCTGGGGTTACTCCGATTCATTATAGGAGGATTTATTCTGCCTTGAATTCATTCAGTTGTACAGAATAGGGCAGAATCGCGTGATTCTTGTTTAGGCAAAATCAATGCTTCGTTCATTCGTTCATAGCTTCACCTCATACTCAGGCACTGCCTATTGAGGTCATATCGCAGATGTGACTTGACGTGAAACACAACAGGTAATGTGCATTGTCATGTAATCAAAAACTTGAGGGTTTGTTGCCATGTGAAAAGGAAGTCATCATCAAGACCTTATGACCCCATTCCAAATATTAGATACTGAAGAGGCTTATACTTTCCGGGACGAAGCATGTTGCACAACATTCGCAAGATTATTTGGTATTGGATTGAGCCGCCGACAGACTTATTTCCAAACAGACCAACGCCAAGAGGTTTTCTCGCAGCTAAGCTGTTGGATGTAATTAAACCTGTTGAATACTACGGGATAGGAAATACAGCAAGCTTTAACGGAGTTATCCAGCGAGTACAAAAGGGGCGCAAGCTCCAGTCGCACAGCAGCAGCATCGGTGCATATCAGCTCATGTACTTGGCATGAAGCAACCTGTGGGGAAACCGCATCGTTGAATTTCTCATGCAAACCAGTTCACACCCTATAGCTTAAGGTTCACACATCATGGTCCCTAACAAACTAGAAAGCCAAACATAGCATAAACCTATTCTACAATGACCTAGTGTCACAATTTCCTCTTAAACGCCTACCAGCGATGCTAGTAAAATGAATCCGAACATATTCCACCACTACGCCCCATCGCTTTTAGCGTCATCGCACAACAATAAGAAACAAGAATCCTTCATTTATCTTTTGCGGCCACCCTTCTTGCTCTTAGATGGAGCCGGGGCCGGGCTGGAGTTGTTGGAATTAACGCTAGA
This sequence comes from Allantophomopsis lycopodina, assembly GCA_024752465.1. Taxonomy (NCBI): domain Eukaryota; kingdom Fungi; phylum Ascomycota; class Leotiomycetes; order Phacidiales; family Phacidiaceae; genus Allantophomopsis; species Allantophomopsis lycopodina. Next base: position 248,926 of record CP103012.1, read on the forward strand.
AGCACGAGAAGATGGTGCAGCTGAAGTAGACTTGCTGGCTGCAGCAGATTTGACATTATCAAGTGCCTTATTCTGTTGTCAAATGATTAGCATGATTTAATCCATGATTCATATTTTCAATGACTAACCTTGACACCGTTCTTAGCCTTTTTCTTAGCTGGCTGCATTCCCAAAATGCTATCCTCATCATTCTCTTCATCTTCCTCGCGTTTTCCCTTGCCATTTACACCATTAGTAGCCTTTGGGTCCTCAAACTCGCGAGCTACGGTGGTAAGCAGAGTAGTGCAGCGACGGGAGATTTCGATTGGCGTTCTGCTTAGGAAGAACCAATCGAAACGGAAGAGCGGCGATTCGCGAATATCATCACGGATCTTCTCATAAATGCCATCACTGTCAACTCCGTACTTATCCAGCAAGACAAGGAGGAATCGATCTTCCTCTTCAGTGTAAACCTTCTTGTTCGTGGTAGAGACGGAATAGTTGATCTTAAGCTGTTGTAATGGTACGCGGTACTGCTGCATTTTCTTTCTGAGCATCTTGCGTTGGTGGTCCATCTTTCTAGTTTTCTCTTCACCAGCTTCGATGACCTGAATATACTTGTTGTAGTCATTGATTTCGGTGTAGCGCTGCCAGAAGACTTTGGCATAAGCTTTGATGTCGTCTGCTTCCTTACTATCGACCTCAGTGGCGATGTCATTGTAGTTGTGTCTGCCAAACTTTGCTGAGCCGTTCACAAACTGTTGGAAGTCGCGTCTGTTCCAGTCGGCAAAGCCTTGTTGCGAGAGTTTTTCCTTCTCCTCTTTCTCTTCTTCGGTGAGTGGAGTAGCATTGTCAATCTCTTGTTGTTCAAGCTCACGCTCAGCTTCTCGCTCCTCCAATGGCTCTGGGCCGTCGACAAGAGGGACCTTGTAACCGATCTCCTTGCGGTGATAAGCGGTTTCGCGATCTTGGAGGTCTTGCAAAAGTGGTGGGAAGAATTGGTAATCATGGATGGCAATCTGCTTTGGAGCACGAGGGGCCTTTGGCTTAGTGTCCGCTGTGCGTCCACCAGTTGAAAGAGCTTGCTTGTAGTACTTATCCATAGAGTAAGACTGTTCCTTGCGCTCACGCTTTGCCGGGTTGATCCAAGCCATACCAATCTCCTTCTTGCGGTTGGTGAAATCTTCTCCATTCCATTCATATGCTGACTCAGAAGTGAACTTTTGAAGGTCATCGATACCAAGCTTCTCATAACGAGCATTGAGTTCAGCAGTACGCTTCTCACCATGCTTGAGAATCTCGTCGATATCATCGTCGTTTAAGTCCTCGTTAGCAAGTTTGCCAGTAGCACCCTTGGACTGGAAAACAGTTGCAGCTCCATGCTGAATCATGTTGAGCAATTCATCCTTGTTTGCTGCTGCCTTTGCCGCAGTTTGTGCACGACCCTGTTGAATGACTAACTGATCAAGACGAAGCTTTTGTGCAGCACGCTCAAGCACCTTCTCTTCAATGGCGTTTTCTGTGACGAATCTGTAAACAACAACCTGTTTTGTTTGACCGATACGATGGGCACGATCCATGGCCTGCAAATCAGCTTGTGGGTTCCAATCGCTGTCATAAAGAACAACGATATCAGCGCTGGTCAGGTTGATACCAAGTCCTCCGGCTCTTGTGGTGAGTAAAAAGATGAACTTCTCGGAATCGGGGCTGTTGTAGTCGTCGATAGCCTTAATACGATCTTCATGGGCTGTACCACCATCAATTCGACAATACTTGTATTCTCTGAAAACACAATAATCTTCTAAGATATCGAGTAATCTACTCATCTGTGAAAAGATCAAGACTCGGCTACCCTGCTTCTTCAGACGACCAAGAAGTCTATCAAGCATGACCATCTTTCCGGCGTTGGTTACCAAGTGCTCATCATTAGTATATGGCTGAGGTTCGGCACCTTCGAAAAGATATGGGTGGTTGCAGCATTTTCGGAGTTGCATAACAATGTTGAGAAGTCTGGTCTTGGACTCCCTCTTTCCACCTGCACCGTTGACGGCATCAATATCCTTCTCCAAGATCTTCTGGTACCATTTGACTTGCATGTCGGACATGCCAATGTACAAGTTGACCTCCTTCTTTGGAAGAAGACTCTTCTCGACATCACTCTTAACACGTCTCAACAAGAAAGGCTTGAGCACACGATGCAATTGCTGAACAACAGTGTCCTGATCCTCATTTTGTCCAGAGAACCATTGATCAAATGCCTCGGAATCACCGAAGACATCAGGGAGCAAGAAATTAAGAAGAGCCCAGAGTTCGTGAAGATTGTTTTGTAGTGGCGTTCCGGTAATGAGAAGTCGATTTCTTGAATCAAACATTCGGATAACTTGGGCTAGAGAGGATTCCTCATTCTTGATGCGATGAGCTTCGTCGATGATAATGTACTCCCAAGCGAATTTCTTAAGGTGAGACTTTTCACGTAAAATCATCTCGTAACTGGTGATACAAACATCGAAGTTCTCATCAATCAGTCTGTCGTTGATGAGCTGGTGACGCTCATCCTTGGCTCCCTGAAGGACAAGAATATTCACTTCTGGTGTCCACTTGGCGAATTCTCTAGCCCAGTTGTCGAGCGTTGATTTTGGGACAATCACCAAGTGAGGGCCAGTGATATCCATAATGTGTCGAAGGTATCCGAGAAAGGAGATCGTCTGCAAGGTCTTTCCCAAGCCCATCTCGTCGGCAAGAATACCAGAAATACCGTTCTCATGAAGAGAGATTAACCAGTTCAATCCTTGGACTTGGTAGTCTCTCATCTTACCACCTTGAATAAATCCTGGTGATTCACGGAACATAGTCTCAGCAGAGCCGCCAGATTTCTCATCTTTCAAAAGTTCCGCATCTTCCTCGGCTTCTGTCCTTCTTCTTCGCTCGTTGGAAGCACCGCCAGCTCTGCGCGCAGACTTTGACTTCGTGGCCTCTTCATTTTGACGATCGATTTGGCGCATGATTTCGTGAATGCGAGGATTTGGGTTCGTATCTATGAAATGTCTGAAAAGGTCGGTCAAGCCCAAAAGATATCTGAAGCGTCTAATCGAATCATCTTCCTACAAATTCAAGTGCATAAGTATCAGAGCATAGTTGTTTGGAATCAATAAGTTGAATTACATACCTTGGAGACATCAAGACGATCATGCTTCTTGCCAAAGACACTACGTCTAAGTTGAGTTGCCTCAGAGCGTCTCTTTCTTCCATCAGCAGTAATCGCATCGCCAGCTACACTGCTAGCAGTGGTATTATCGTTGGTATCAGAGTCTTCTGTGAAGTAGGGAGTTTCGTCGACGTTCTACCCAAATTAACATCAACCATGTAATTACGAAATATATCTTATCGCAAAGCAAGATAATTGACCAACGATTGAATTGGAAACAGGTAAGAACTTACCATTGGCTCTGGTGAATTTCCCTTGGAGGTATCAGGAGCATCAGTCATTGCTACGTCCTTGTCGGCACCGCTGGTTCTAGACGATCGAGGAGCCATGATGTTGCAGCCTCAACCCAGGCTCGGGCTTTTGATGAAAGTTATATCGATTATCGCGCAAACCAAGACTCCGGTCGGGAAATTGATTTCGTGATGTGGTCGCGGTTGTTATGGTATCGAGTTGGATTCGATGTTCTCCAACAAGTTGAGAAGAGGTTGAGGATCGCAAGGTATGCTGTACAAAATCCCGTCGCGGTACTTTGAGTCTTGATGGATTCGCGCCGCGTTCACGCGCTAACAACGACGTAGCTAGAGATGCTATAAAGGCCCACATGGGTCACCGTAGTTTACCGGAGTATTATTGATCCGATATTATTAAGGCCTCAGGCATAAAGGTCAGAATGTTCCCGCTTTGTCTTCATTTGATAGAAGCTGTAGTCATCGCGTCCGTCAAACCGGTTCACAGCCTCACAACAAACTCGCTGAAAGGCACGCTCCACGCACGATCGAAATATACTCTCTACCTCTCAATAGCCTTGTCAATCTATACAGATTATTCCACATACCTGCTGGATTAACATCCCTTACTCTGCCGGTTCGTCTCCCCCCGCTCTGCTTAGCCCTGCTTCCAGATTACCGGGTGCTTCCCCATACTGACTGTCAGAAGCCAATAGATTCTAGGGCGGCAACAACAGAACGACTAATATGGACTCAATGCGAAGCCTGAATACCTCTTTGCCAGGAACATCGCCTCCAAAGAACACTTCTGAACCTCCAGAGCAACTTCTCTCAGCTTTCAAGGCGGCGGCGCTCTCCGTTACCAAACTTTACAAGACCGCTGCCCTCGATCAAAACCGCGCTCGTGTTGAAGGATATCAAGATGCCCTCGACGATTTACTTGCTTTCCTGGATAAAGAGAACTTAGGACTTGGGGATGGAGAGGGATGGAAGATTCGTCGATGGGCAACCGAGCGCCTTGATGGGAGGGAATCGGCACCGGCCGAAAGTGATGATGAGATGGAGAAGGCAGAGAGGGGGAGTTCTCCAGTCTTGACACGCACACAAGTCAACAATGACGCATCTTCACGAATGGCCTCACCAGCACGACCAGAGGTGCCAGCCACGATTGTAGAGGAGCCAACCATCGAGGAAGAAGATGTCCCCAGCATACCCGAATTGCCGATCCAGATCCTTCCACCATCGGGTAACTTTACCTTTCGATCATCGCACGCATATCCTCAAGACGCAGACATGGGCACAGCAGACTCAGAATTGTCAGATAGCAGAGCTCAATCTCACGGCCCACACGATGGCAATGCCAGCCATCCTCGCGCGTCTCGCCTCCCAAGGCGCGATAACAGATTAAACACTCGTTCAAGCAGCTCTATTGGTAGAGGCGCAGGATCGAAGCGAAAAGTCAACATAGCAGATTTCTTCGACATCAGCAACCTCGGACACGGCCGAGATGGGCTTGGGGGAGGTGGAAAGCGTGGAAAGTTTGCATGACGTGCCTCTGGCAGTCACAATTTCCTTGACTAGATACTTTTTCTTGGGCGAAATTCTTTATTTGAATGAGCCATGATACCCCTACTGCCTGATAGAGATTTGCTACGATGGCGGATATACACTTCTAATTCGATGATTTCACGATGCATGGTAGGAGCTACGGTCTGAATAGGAGGATGGGGTGATGGGAGGGTCTTGAGCGATTTGCTCGATCCTATGGTGTATCAATGGACCACGGATACGCTTTTGTTTTGATTTGATTTTTTTTGAGGCATTTGGCATGGTGGCGCGGAGCGAATTATGAAGATATTTGGAATGCTTGCAAGTATCAATCATTGTACATAGATGAATGAAAGATGTCGCATCTCATCAAGTGATTAATATGTTATCGCACACTATACACCTTATCCTATGTGAACTTGAATTTGATTAATTAGTGTTACAAAGTGGTCTGTTTACCTAACTAGAAGAGCAGAGGAGACCAGACGATAGAGATCCAGAGGAGGTTAGGTGACCGCACTTAAAACAATCAGGGCGAAGTAGTGACCGTGGAATTTCAGATGCTCAGCTTGCAGATTAACTCAGCTCAGCAAATATTGTGCTAGAAGGTTTCAAGGTCTAACAGCTGGCTATAAGAAGCCCGCAGCCTTTCCACATCACGAAGCTCAAAAATGCAATTCGACATGCAGTTCATGATTATAAGAATTCAGTCAAGATCAAGTAAAATGACTGCTTTCTAATACCATAAATGGCGATGAGATCTGGGATGATATTGATAGCAAGTTTATCGATGAAGCCGAAAATAGTACGTATGTTAAAAGTATAGTATCTACAAATGTATATTCTTGATTTTGAGTTACAGAGAAGAACGGGACGACTTTTCTTGGTTGAACACTAGTCAAAGTTATATTACTAGTTCTTTTAAGTTTATTATTAGAGCTAGACTAGCTATGATATATACGTAGAATAATAAACCTGACTCTTGAGAATCAGATCGTCTTAGATGATATAATCATTCTAGCCCTTTAAGAGCTTAGCGCTAAATCTCTAGATATTAGATTTTATTTTCTAGGATAAGCATGATCCATCTTCGTAGAAAAAGCCAAGATATTTTTCACGAATAATAAAAATGAATACACCGTATCAATAGGATATCACCCCTCAAACGCCTTCGAACAAACCGTACTCCCCTCCTCCTCCTTACCCTGCTCTAACCAAAACTCCTGAACAGCCATCTCCAAATTCCTTGCAACAATAAATCCTTTCCCAGCAATAGCCCTAATAAAATCAAGGGTTCGTCTCCTATCCTCCTCGTACTTCATCTCCCTCCCAATAAAAGGAACAATGGGCAAATAAAAGGCAGCATCTAACCCGGCTTTTTCAATCCTTTGTGACGCAATCTCCAATGCGGCAATAGCCTGCTCATACAACAGACTCTGTTCCATGATTGGTAAGTGCCAGCCGAGTGATAGCCACGCGGACGAGAGGAACATTTTCGAGAGGCCGGCCAGGATCCAGTGGTAGTAAGGAGTTATTGCAGCGGGTATGGAAGGCAACAGCATAGTGTGCACAATCTCAGTTTGCAGGGAGGATGCGAGGCGTATTATTTGAAGGCCATGAAGAGAAGGAGTTGATGTTAGGGGACGGGTAGGGGGGAGCTCTATTGGATCATTGGGGGAGAGAGAGGCGTTGATGTCGGATTCGGTGGTCATATTTGTGAGGAGCTCGTCAGACCTGAATTTCTTAGCATTCTCCTCACACCCAAATCTTGAGTATCTCAAAATCTCGAAAGCTGGAATTGCGTAGGAAATTGAAGCTCACCATTTCTGTAGCATCGCCCAATCCTCCAAAATTCGCACCAACGCATCGAAATTATCTGGTGACAGGAGCGCCGTGGTCGGCAACTGAACATCAAAAGTAGCGCCTATAGGCGCCAGCTCTTTTTTCGTTTTCTCTGCTTTCTCTATCTTCTCTGTCTCAGCACGCTCATCCTCGTGGAAAAGGAGTGTTCCCAGCGCATTGCTGAGCCTCAAGAAGCGCAAGAGTAGCATGGACAAATAGGAGCGATCAGCTAAAGGCACAGGGTGCTCTGGAACTTGTGCCCAAATTTCTCGGATCATTGTCCGCCAACGATTGGCAGATTCATCGGTCATGAGCTGAGAGAAGGTTCAGTCATGATACAAATTCAAGTGGGTAGGAAGCTGGAGAGGCACAATAGAAAAGGGGAGGGCTTACCTCAATGATTCCAAGCAACATCGCGCATAAAAAGAGTGGACTGTCGTTGAGAAGGGCATTCTGCTTAATAGCTCTCCTCGTTGCCGTTCTCAGGCGAGAGGCTGCACGTTTCAGTTCCGCATTCTGGGCAGCTGAAGGAGAAGTTAAAGCGCTGTTGCGCTGGCAGTAGGTAGCGCCTGTGGTGGCAACGGCGTTGTAGACTCTGCTGTCATTGTGGACTAGATGACCTATATTCTCAATGCTGAAAGCGTGAAACATAGGAGAATAAGAGGAGCCGATGGCATTGAAGAAGACGCTGATATAACTCCATTCGTCTACTACTAAAGGGGAATTGATGATTGGTCGTGGCGGATGGCCCGGATGGGCGCGATACTCAATCAGTTGGATTGAGGTAGAGTGAGTGGATGCTTCTGAACAGAGGACGCCTTGCCGTGCGCAAGATGTGCAGGGTTTGAGACCGTCGCACTGGTGATGTTAGATGTACTGATGGAGAGGAATTCAGTGAGAGGAATAGTACACACTTTGAGATGTGAGATTCGGCAACGGAGACATCGGTGACCACCTCGTCGCTTGTCATTTTGCCCTACTGGCATGGTCCTGATAGTGTGTGTCAAGCATCTACTTACTATAGAGTACTCTTGATCCGACAATGGCTATGAATGATAGAATATGGTGTAGAGTAACATGCAGCCAGAACCAGCATGCTACACACCACACATTCTGTTGGAAATGGAAAAGGAAAAATATGGCAATAGCAAAAATGTGGTAAGGGATCGATCCCCTAGATGAAATTGATAAGAGGTTTGTGGTTGAAGAGCGGAGAAAGCCAATGCCATTGACGAGGCCGGGGTATGGATTACAAGATTGCCCCAGTTTCTCTCCGTCTTCTCTAAATACTCCAAAACTGGACAAATAGCAAGATCAGGTAAGGTAATCTACCTTAATTTGAACAAACCGCTATCAAATCAGCCCGCCTAGGCAACAGTATCGTATATTAATGTCGGGGCGTCGAAACCGTCGATCATCAATGTTGCATTGCGTGCACTCTTCAGAATTCGACATTGGGCGTTCGTTCGTTGCTATTTTACGTTAGACACAGCCTTGCAGGTATTTTTAACCTTCGCACCATTTCGCGACATTATTTCCTTTTCAAGCGCTAGCTTGATATTTCTATAAAATCTCCGATTCGTTAGTACCGGCTGGGCACGTGCTGGGCCTGATGGTTAGTGGCTGGCAGATTGATAACTCGGCACGCGTGGACTTCACGCCATTTCAACATCACAGCAGCTGACGACAACATTCCCACCTTTCTGCTATGAAACGACACCCTTGAAGGCATCACTTCACCATCCGTTCAGGTTCTCACTTTGAGCTTAGAGTTTCAAGTGTATATAAATAAATAAAAGCTCCTTCTATTCCACAATCGGGTGTATATAAACTATAAATCTAAAATGGCAGTTCCAAGCAACTAATTCTAACCAAGCAGCATAACCAAACTCCAACCCCTCAGACTGCCTCCCCACTCCCCTTCCCACCCACCACAGAATCCAATTCCTCGCCCTCAAATCTCTCTGACGTAGGGATCCGCAGAAACAAGCCTGGATGACAGAAATTGAAGATGCCCACACAAGCCACCATCATAGCACCATCCAATGCAATGAAATAAACCTCATGTTCAATCAAATATCCCGTCCAGCCTTGCAATAACTCGATGGTCCTGTACACACTCCTCACATAAATCATCACAATTGCAAAGGTCGTGCCGACGATCATGATGCCATCCCTCCTCCCAAGGTCGTGTCCCAGCACACGCTTAAAAAACACTGCAAATAACGCAGTGAACGCTGTCACAGACGCGAGCTGGAAGATGATTCCTGCAACCATGATATGTGTTCCTGTCGCGGGGTCTGTTTCTGGAATAGATTGTACGGCCGTGGCTGCCATGCCACCGCCGATGGCTTGGATTACGAGTGAGAGCAAGTCGCAAGTGCAAAATATCCAGAGATATGCGCGTTGAGAAAGAAGGGAGGTATGTCGACCTTTGATCTTGATGAAGTTGCCTAATATTACATAAAGGCCTGCTGTGAAAAAGGTAGGTGCTGAGAATGTTAGAAAATACGACATAAACAGGATGGAAGCTGCATACCAATAATGAGAGTGATAAGTTGCATCAAATATGCATTTGTATTTCCAATACACTGCGATGACCACAATCTACCCGCCCAGCCGACGAGTTCCGCTAACACTGTTAACTTATGTCCCAGTACAAGATTCACACAAGCAGCAGCTCCATCTGCCGGTTCGGTGGTGGGAATTGGGATACATACTCACAGCTCCCACGGAGAAAACAAGAGTCCACCATTGCCTGAACCAGATTGTCTGTCCTAGATGTGCTGCTAGAGTAAGGGAGAACAGAACCACGAAGACAATGGACGCTGCTTCAGAGGGTATATATCCGTATGGGGAGTCCTCGCCTGAACAGCTTGCGCCTCCAATTGCCATATTATCTCTTCGGATTCCAGTTGTACTTCAAATTCCAAGATCAAATGTCCGAAAGTCGTGTACAGTCGATTTTCGTAGTCTGTTTTCTCGTAGTAATAATAGCGTCAAAGAGAAGAGAAAATGAGAGTAATAGATAGATAGAGTACCGGTTTCATGGGGTAATGAAAGGGATATATAATATATCAGCAAGAGAATTACAAGTAGGAGAAAAAGATACGTAATACACAAAATTTCACTAGACACAGCCTCGGCAGGATGACGAACTGTAAAGAGCATAAATATTTATGGTCTATAACTTCTGATCGGCTGGGCGGCAGATTGTGGGTCTGGTTTCCCGGGTGGGCACGGTGACAACTTAGTTTTGTCACAGGGTCGGTTCTTGGCGTAGATTCGTCGTGAACCCGTATCGGGAAATATTACTGCGAGAGAGATGTACAAGCTTCAATCCTAAGATAAAGTACTACACAGCTACAGCAACAGTCCCACTTCCAGGCAACTCTAGAAAATTCTGAAATAAATGTAGAGTGGCTGGATCGCCTCTACTCAGCCCCCACGTTGGTCTCCCTAGAGTTGGATAAGCCGTTTATATTATATGCCAACCGTAATAAGAAGCTCGTATTTAACACGGCGATACACCGAGTGGGGGATAAATCTAAAAGGTCCGTTATATACATCTAACGCGCGCTTATGCTGCAAGCAAAAGCTGCTAGTCATCGGAGCTGGACCCAGAACTTAGACTATGCAGAAATTACCCTAGTACTCTGATATCATAAGACTTACAGTCATCACAGATTATGTCAACTTCAAATATTCTGGCCTTGCGCTCGACCTTGCTTCTAGACAGTGGAGAATATAGTCAACTTCACATACCACCAGATATTCCACCACTTGCCTCACCTGCCACCGTTATTCAGCGGCTCTTCAATGCTGGAACCGATGTCAACATGCAATGAGAATGATATGGCATCGCATTACAAGCAGCAGTTTCTATGGGATTAGATGTAGTAGTGCGGATGCTCTTGAGCATCGGGGCCGATGTCAATGCGCTAGTGGGAAAATATAGCAATATTTTGCATGACGCAGCATACGATGGCTCAATGGCACTAGTTCAGTTACTTTCAGATGCTGGAACTGATTTTTATGCAAAATGGGGATGGTATACTACTGCCTTAAAGGCAAAATCGAATTGGGCTTAGATAACAAAATGCAGCTGATACAGCATGTTCAAGCCAGTATTAAGGCCGATGCTTGCGCACAAAGAAGGGATGGCAGTGTCTCAGAGTTTTCAGAAGGGAACAACAGCTCAGAGGCAATAGTGCAGTTGCTTTTAGATTATAAGGCTGGTATCGACTCACAAGAAAGTGAGTACGGCATTGACTTGCAAGAAGCAAAAGTATTAAACAGATATGATGACTTGAGGCCAGTCATACGAATACTATTAAATGTTGAGCCAATGTCAACGTGTAAGGGGTATAAATATGGGAATGCTTTGCAAGCAGCAGCAGTCTTATCCTCAGACTCAGGAGATATTTCAGCTGATCTTGAATACTGAATTCAACGTCAACGCGCAAGGGGGAAAGCTTGGAAATTACAAGCAGCAGCAGTCTTGAATCGTTCAAGGTGTATATGAGGCGGTGATGATGGGTTCAAGGTTGGTGCTGGTAGAAATTTCATGACAGCATGTTTATATCCTCTCCACTCTAGTCAAAACTTCGCCGATCTGTTTACTTCGCCACATCAATATCATGCTCAAAATATGTCCTCGGTCTCAAGCACAGAGATATGTTTGGACATCTTCACCAGCTACTGCATCGCCAGTGATCTCTCTCCTATACAATCGATAGTTAAGTTTCAGAACCGACGTGCTCCAATAATTACACCGGTACTGAGATTGGATAATGTAATAGTAAACGATATAGCTATATACTAGTGATGGGGCTAGTTAATTCGACAGGGCGAATGAACACCGACAGAACACAGCTGAGGCTTCAAAGTCAGGATTATTGGGGCAAACCAGAAGTTAATATGATCAAACCCATTCCTAGCAATACAACAGCCAATCACTGGATATATCTAAATCTAAAGATACAGTCAAATCTGTGAATACCCCAACAAGCCGATAACATATAAATCACATCGGTAAATAATTCCACTGATATGAAATCTATAATATGAAGACAAGCAACCCCTCCCCTCTCCAAGTGTAGTCCAGTTGTTTTTCGCCCAGTTTATGTGATGCCTTAAACCACACGGGAGAATCCTAGTACTTGCAACACCAATCTGCATATTTAGTCACACCAGGCTCAGAAGTATTTTCTTGAAGCACAAAGCAGCCAAGGAAATTAGAAAGCAACTCGGCTCCCGTCCTGCTGACAGTTGGAAGGCGTCCAATCTGCAATCTATCAGATATCTAGATATCATAGATTGATGAATTCTATACTAATAAAACCTGTAGCCATTTAATTTGATACGATGGGTTTGACTCCGGGTAGTAAGGCTGTGTCGTACCACCGGGCAAAGATAAACCAGCCTCGTGCGGTTTCGGTTATGTATGTACATACATACATACTACATATATGTGCGTGTAACCAGTACCATATCGCTATTTATCATCATCAGCCTCATTATATGAAAACGCCCAGTTTATATTACCTTCGAAGTCTGCCATAAGTGTCCCACGTAATTGAGCTTGGGGATCAACAGACTCAGCAGAAGGATATAATAATGCGTTCGCTTTCGCTCCTCCTTCTTTTCCCTAACCATCGCAATCCAAACTCATTATCTCTGGAAACCTCTTTCTACAACTGAAAGAACACACTCTGAGATATCGAATCTCATCACACTATTTACATTACAAACCGTAGTAGATACCATACACCAAAGATGCCGGCACATCGAGATTTAGGTAAATATTAATTCTCTAAACGTCAATCACTACCATAGCATCAATTAAATTACTATAGGAGACAGAAGATATGTTAACGAAAATCGAAATGTTGTAGAAACAAAAAATCAAGAAACTCCAAGATTACGGGGCTGTGTAAAACCCGTGAGTCTTTTACATCAAGCATGAATTACATACTCTAACTATACGAATAGAAAGACCAAACGGATCGCCAAATATGGGCTGCTTGGCGGGGAATCCCAATTGTTGTAAGTAATTAGCTCACATCATTTCATACCGATATAGGCTAATATTCTGGTAGAAGAAAGTGCGAGAAAGAGGAATTATCCTACCAAGATTGGACGGCGGAGACTAGGGATTCTACAGGATATTATATGTGGTAAAGCCCTAAGATATCAGTATGATAGTTGAGAAATATGATCTTTGTCGGAGGATTTTGAATAGGAATATACATGTGTGCGAATATATTCATAATCATGCATGCTGTGACCATCAATGTGACTTGATAGATAAAACTCTCAACAAAAACTTAGGTATTTGGTTGACCAAGTCCTTAGAATTACAAATCAAGCTTAACGCAGTTTCTCATAGATCTTACATAGTGGGAAAGAGTCATTTCCGTTGTGCGGAGTGCCAACTAACCTTTTCCAATTCCCCTAGCAGCATTTGAGAATTTAAGTCCATTATCTCTGAACAATATCACAGAAGCAATGGTAACATCTCTAGTATACTTATCTGAAACCAGAAGATCTCACTTACTTGCTATATCTTTTACAAGAGACCATTTAAGATGTTACAGCCAAGAATGAATATATAACTTCGAACAACTAGCTATCAATCAACAACCATGCATTTCACCCCTCCAAAATAGAGAATTCACTCTCCATCTCTCATGCCATCTCACCTTTAAGGATCATGTATCAAGTATACATCCAGCTGAGAGTTTGTGACTTTCTTCAAGTTGAATACCTGATGTTGAAAAAATAACTAAGTTGAAAAATCACCTGACTAAAACCCCTATAATGTTTTAGATAAAAGATGAAGTATAATTAAATAACTGTTCCCAGCCATCACAGCAGGATACCTAGATATAACTTATGCCTATATTCCCAATAACAATAGAATATCCGAAAAAGCACGACACACAAAGAGGAATACTGATCATATGCTATCCGAATCCATAAATCATATAATAAACCCACAATAGCAATCAAGATCCACGCAGTCCAAACCACAGTGCATCAAATCAGAGCACAATGAATAATCCGTTGCCAAACCTAACTACGGAACCTAGAACCTAGATACGCCCAAACACCAAAGAAACCTGGATTGTCCCCATCCATCCATACCCATCCAAGCACCGCACCACCAAGCATCTTGAGCGTACGAAGCGCACTCGAGCAACAACCGAAGACAGCAGTATCACCCTGCAAATCCCTACCTAACCATCTAGCAGAATCCCACGTCCCAAGACAACCCCATCCAACCCAGCAAAGCACAAGAAACAAACCCCTATTACCATCCTTAACACCACATAGTATCAGCTCCATGTTTGGCAGCAACAGCAGTAACGCTTTCTTCAAAGCCTCAAAATCTCCTCAGCGCCAGCGCCTAAACGAACTCAGGGGCACTTGCAACAAGAGCACCGAAGAGTCCCGCACCAGCAATGGCACCACCAATAGCAGCGATGCCAACGGTCCTGACAATAGTCTTCAGGCGCTTTCTAGAACCGTAACCTTGACAAGTGGCGGCGGTAAGCTCACGGTCATATGTCGAGATAGTAGTTGTAGTCTCCGGGCCAAGTGAAGGACTGCTAGCTGGGGAGGATTCGACAACGGTGGTGACTTCGACTGTGCTTGGTGCCAACTCGGGGACTCTAATGTCTGTGGAGGTAGTTTCCGTGTTGACGGGGGCAGAAGATGCCGCAGTGGTGCGTGGACGTGGGTGCATGTATGATCGTGCGAGGGGCGGTGCTTCGGCGCGAGACTGCTCCATGGTAAAGACATAATCTTCCTCTTCGAGCTGGTCAGCCTTGCGCTTGAGTGATGTGCTGTTTGTGGGAGCTGAGGTCTTCCAGCTGTCAAGGAAAAAGCCACGCTTATAGGCTTCCTGTTTGCTGGCCTCCATCTTACTGTTGTGGTAAGAGGCGGCGCTGGTCATGTCGAGCTCATCGTCGCTCTGCCAAATACCAAGCTTTGGATCTCTGATTGGTGGTAGAACCAATGATTGGAAAGCATCCGTAGTGGGCCTGGATAACATGGGAAGTGGTTGTATGCAACGTGGAATAGCAAGGCCCTTCGCTTCAAGAGCCACCCGGTTCTCTTCTCGTGCCTTGAAGAAAACAGCTTTATCCGCTGTTCGAGAAATTGCCTCCGCTGTGGAAATTTCCTTGCCAATGTTGAGCATAGACGGTTGAATATCCGTAGCAAGCTTCTTCGGATAGGAAGGTTTTGGCTTGACTAACTCAGCCAGCTCAGTTTCGGAGAGCTCATCCATCTCCTTGAAATCATATTCAGCATCATAATCATCTTGCTCATCAGGATAGTCATGATCAAGATCAAGAGAAGTTTCATCCTCATCTCCATCATCGTCCTCGCCAGATTCAGCATGTATGGATATCTCGGCACCGAAACCGTCATCAGATTCATCAGAAGGGAAGATTTCATATCTGGGACGTCGAGGTTCGGAGAATTCTCCGCGGTGATCTGCACTTTCCGTGTCCACCTTAGCTGAACGAGGGCCAGCCTTGCCACGTAGGAAAACCTCATCTTCAGATTCTGACTCAGAGGAAGATGAAGCACTATCATCCTCGGCGCTGTCGGAATCGCTGTTGTCGGAGTCGGAGATCTTGATGGCATTGTCGAGGCTCTTGCCCGCCTTTGCATCGGAATCAAGAGCACCACTCATGGTTTCATCTCCATCCCAATTACTTTCAGTAATGAAAGAGTCGACTGTTGTTGAGATCTTGGAGGCAACTGGACTTTCGCAAGACACACCATCACTCGAAGCTTGTCTATCACTTGAGCCATGATTATCGAAATCCTCGAGATCATCTTCGGAGTATAGATCGTCATCAATAGATTCTGGAAATTTGAAGGCACGGTTGGGAGTTATTTGTGTTGGTCTATTACCATATATGTTAGTATTATGCATGATATAATAATGCGGGATGGTGTCTGTGAGGGCAGGTAGACTTACGCTTCAGCCTCAAAGGTGAAAAAGATATCAAACTCGCACTGTGGGAAGGTCTCTGGCCCTCGACGAACTTCCGTACCAAATATCAGGTGATCACCGCTTGCCAAAGCCTTGGGCTGTTGTCTAAGGAGTTTCTCGCCGTTCAAGATTGTACCGTGCATCGATTTGTCGTCACGGATCATGACTTTCTATAAGTGATATTAATATTAGTCTTCGATCCAGATGGGATGAATTCGGGTTCAAATACACATACCTCGTTCTCCAAACAGAGGTACAACTCGGCATGATTGCGGGACATAACCAAGCTATCGAACCAGGCATTATCGACGGCACTTTTGAGGCCTTTATTGGGACTCTTTGAAGATCTGCCGATGGCGATGACGGGATTCTCAGGAGTTAGAATAATGTTACGCTCAGCGGGCTTGATACCCGGGGTGCAAGCTGATATGGTGACGCATACTGTTGTGAATGTCAGTTGATTGTGAACGGTGATGATGAATCAGGCTCTCCTGGTTGCCGAACGCCTCCGATAAGGCTTCGGGAAAGACAGCTAGCTATCTTACCTGAGCGGTTCCCCATGTCTGCTATTTTGATAGAACGACGAACAATATGTATGGGAAATATTCGTGCTCGCTATTGTACTTTGTGCGAGGAAAGAAGGAAGATCGGGGTCGAGATCGGTGGAAGCTATGGTAAGACTGGTTTGGAGTGAAACGGAACTGCACGCACGACCAGGCTGCAGTTGGGGGTCGAACCGATGCGACCGATGTGATTGTTCACGCACGCTCTGCTTGATAGAGAATTGTCCGAAGACGAGGGAGTATGGACAGAAAGTATTTATTGATTGTGGAGAGGTATATCTGGTAGAGTTGGAGAGGGGTTGTAAAGGGAAACGGAGGGAGTATGTGAGGACGAGAGTAAGAGTGAGGTTACGGAGTGATGGAGAGAGAGCTATTAGATAGATGACCTTACCTTACCATAAGGTGGTGAGGCAGAGGGGAGGATGTGAGCGTGACTTTCCCCGTGATAGGACGGAGGGGAAGAGCAGGAGGCTAAACCAAAGCAAGCGCAGTCTGAGAGGGAGCTCTGGTGCTCTGGTGCTCCATGTCACGTATGTGAAGGTTTGTGGAGGGGGTTTTGGGTGGTGAGATGGTGCACGAGGTGGAGCTAGGCAGCGATACGGGGCACATCCTCCTTCGATAAGGAGAGTCGAGTGAAAGAGTCAAGGCCCTTTACCCATTCACTCTCTCACCCCGCATCGAGGTAGAGGGAGTACATACATGCACGCACACAGTTCGTGGTGGACGCACATATGTGGTACTACTGCTACATACATCCATATATACTACAGACTAGTACAAGTATGTATTATATATACTTATTAGGCATGTATAACAATAATACTTCTTCTTTCAAATCACCTTGTTCATAAATGAGTCAGGCACCATAATATAATCGACGACATGTCGACATGGTTCTCAAGATACAGCACTGACTCATTGTCACGATAACCACACTTAACGGAGTAATATACGAGCATTAAAGCAAGCAACATTTATGTATATACATGCTTCGTACAGCACCAGTATATCTGCATATGTATGTACATACGCTTATGAAAGGCCTTAGTCGTAAATAGTACGATGCTCGCACTCATACGTACAGCGCACCAAGTCCGGCCGGACCTGCTGCCCTACCAATGCTAGTGCATCAGTGCGATGAATCACACTTCCACCACCACCACCACCACCACCACCTCCACCTCAACCACCGCTTATCGTCCTTGACCAACGCACCGTGACCACCTACCACCATACAATTAATTTCTCTCTGCTTACCTGTGGTGCCTGTACCTTGCCTTGCTACCTACAATACATACAGTACATACTACATACATCCCATCCTTTCACTTCGTGTGCCCTAATAAATATCATGACTTCACACTCTTTCGCTCCCTCAAAATCAACATCTTCACTTTCCCAACACCACCAACTTGGACGCCCGTGAGCTATCAGTACTAAATTCACCGATAACGATCCTCCAGCTCGCTTCTTACCCCGCCTACATCATAGGCAATTTAGGGATCCACCTCAAAATTTTGGCCATTACCAACCCTCAGCTTGCCTCCCCCAAAAAATAAAAAAAATAAAAAAACTAGAGAAGGAAGACTCAAGATCAACTTTAAGAATATATACAACCCGGAAAAATGCACGATTTAAGACGACAAGCTCTGGAGAGCCACAAGACTGTCTCGAGAAAGGCACAGTCGCGACAGTCCTCTCGCGCATCTTCGGCTGCCAACTCGCGCTCCAACTCGCGTGCGGTCAGTCGCCACGGCTCTGACGAGGAGGACGCCGGAAACTTAAGTGATGGAACAAACTGGAGGTGAGCAGCAACGATACCTTCCTACCTTTCGACCGACATGTCTGACGAGAAAAGTGTCAATTCCATCGATGACATGCTGTCTGCGGACACGCATGATTCGAACGAGGCATGGAAACAGGAATTCAACGATCGCATGGAGGAGATCATCGACAGGAAACGAAGCAGCGTCCAAGGACGTGAGACTGCCTTGATGCAATATATCTACTTCCTCATGAGCAGATATCTGAATGAGGAGATCGAACCCAAGATTGGAGAGATTTTGCCTGCACTACTGAAGAGTGTGAAGACGGAAGGCAGTGAGAAAGAGACCTCTTTAGCTCTGAGAGGTAAGACCACATCTTGCTTAATTATATTTTGAACTCAAGCTCACAAAAATAGCTATCGCCTTGACAGTCGTCACAGCGCCCTCGGAAACAGCATACGAGATAGTCGCAAGGGCATTAAAACGATCGTACGAAGGTTCCGAGTCAATGATGGTCAAAGCAGCCGCCATCCGCGCCTACAGCACGGCCGCATTTTTCGGCGGTGCATCCGACAGCGAAGTAGTCAATATCATGGACGAGTTCCTGGAGATCATCGAGTCGGATGGCACGTCCATCGATGCAGCCGATAGTGGCGAGGTTGTAGCGGCAGCCTGCGAAGAGTGGGGATTCCTCGCCACATATCTGGATGACGTGCAAGAGCAGACCGAGGCGGCCATGGACGCGTTCGTCGAGCAACTCGAAAGCAGCGATCCTGCCGTCCAAGTTGCGGCCGGTGAGAATATCGCCTTGTTGTATGAGAAGAGCTACACAGATCGTGAGGCTGATGACTCGCCGGCTGAAGAGGAGCTGGATTCGGATGACCTGCCTATTGATCAGAGTATGGTAAAGCGTTATGAAGTGTATCGCCGTACGGACCAGCTTAAACACACCCTCGCACAGCTTGGTAATGAATCTTCAAAGCATATTGCTAAGAAGAATCGAAAGGTCTTGCATACCACATTCAAGGACATCCTCAACACTGTCGAATATCCTTCTCGCGGTCCCCGGTATAGTAATGCTATCGACCAGAACTCAGGAAGGAGATATGGCTCCAGATTACAAGTGCGGATCCATAAGTCAGGTGTTATGACTATCGATGCATGGTGGAAACTACATCGACTTCAAGCACTAAGACGCCTTCTGGGTGGCGGGTTCGTGGTGCATTATGAGAACAACGAGGCTATCTTTGATTGTCTTCCGTAAGTTTTCATCTCAAGTATCCAGCTAGTTGAATATTTTACTGATGTGATGTAGGATTATGATGAAACAAGAGAGATAAGGGATCTTATTAAACTCGTGTGGAGTCTTGGGATCTTTTTTATTATTTCTGGTTGGCGGAAAAGTTTTCTATTCTCTACTTGCAACGCATTTTTGAGGTTTGCTGGGTTTTTAATACATTTGCATGCAGATTTTTGGCGGTTTGGGCGGCAAGAATGATGACGAATGGACCTGAAATTGAAACTAAAGATAAGATGAAGACGAAGATGAACTTGAACGTTATATACCCCGAATACAAGATACCAATTACTAAAGATGAATTTTTGAGTGTTTATTTCGAGTGTTTTCTTTTTCTCTTTTTTTTCTATACTGAGAGGAGTTGCAAGCTATGTCTACTTGATGACATTCACTATATCTAATTCTTCATCAATGCCAGTCCTCTAGCATAAAATATCTTATTTCTCAGATATTCATTCCAGCTCATGGATGCTTTAAAGCATGGCCATCCGCCATCCGCCACCCGCCATCCTAAGCCGCTGGCGTCCCCATATTCAATGTGGGACTTGAGGAGGCCATTCAAGGCCTGTATGAAACTGTCTATCAACATATCGTATCTGTTGATCATCAAGTACCTTCGGGTATCTGTGGTGGATTGAACATCTCCGATTCCATAAAAGCCTCGACTCCATCATTCAAGATCATCCTCTTATTTTGTTCCCATTCTATCCAAGCCATTCCCTGCAACAGACTGTCCGCAAGATCATCCAGCTTGCCGAGTTCCTCTCCAGCCTCCGCTTCAGTCGCCTTAGTGATACCCTTCCGCCTACCAGGCAAGCGATTCCACTTCTCTATATAAGCCTCTCCCGTTTCCTTCGCCTCATCCGTACCATACTTCACCTTCTCGCCATGCATAAGCCACTGCTGAACCAAATCAATCTTGGCGCCCTTATTCCGTAACTTAGCCCCCTTCCCCTTCCGCACCTTCTGCACAGGTTGCCGCTCATCATTCTCCCCCGTAACCATATTCTCCGTGCCTCCCACCCAAAACGGCCCCACCTTGCCAGGCAACACCGGCTGCACCTTTCCCTCGCACAGCTTCTCCGCCGCCAGCGTATGCGCCACAGCATACAACATGCTCTCGAACATATTCACGCGCACCGTCCACTCCAGCACGCCCGCTCCCCCCATCGACCGGAACCGCTGCCGCTCAATCAGGATATATTCCGGCTTGTAAACCAACAATCGCTTCCGTAGCAGGTCGTACGCATGCGCCGCAAAGTCCACCGGCTCAAATGTCTCCTTCGGCACCTCCTCAGCGCCCTCAATGGCAGCAGCGGGTTTCGCGGTAACGGCAATTCGCTTCCACGCCACAATGGATGGCTTCTCGCTGCGCTGCGCTGGCACATCCAGCACGCAGTATGCTAAGTTGCGGATGCCCATGTCGATGCTTAGGATTCGTGTCGCTTTGAATTTGGCCGGCTTGATGTCGATTGCTTCGCTCAGGGCTTTCGTGAGCACTGTTTTCGACGCTGAATTCCGTAGCCCGCATTTTACCATCACATGCTTGAGCTGTGTCAGCGTGATTTTGGTTGGGAGTGTGAGCATTGTGCCTGTTGTCGGCCGTTAGAAACGTTGTGTGGTTGGCGGCATGGAGTTGTGGAGGTCGTGCGCGACAGTTGCTGGTTTTGTTTTGTTCGGTCGCGATTGTCGATTTTGATGGCTTTTTTTAAACTTGTGATTGTTGCGGAGGGAACCGAGTTGAATGGCCTTCCGCCTAGATACAATACTTCCGATCCCCTCTACATCACTGTATATTAATGGAAATAAGGATTCTTCATCTTCTAGAAGCTCTTCTAGCTCAGCTCTAGAATCAGAAATAAAATAAGATATGATTATCGCACAGCTAGGTCATCGCATCTCGCGGAACTCAAGGGATTAAACTTTCTGCTCGCGCCCTGTTCGCCACCATAATGCAGAGTCCTGAGCCCATAGTGATCTGTGCTGAAGATCTGAAGATCTAAGTCTGTTGACTTAGTGTGGTGGATTGGACTTAGGTTGGGAGTCAGTATGTCATGATTAGAATTTGGATTCAGATACCGATTGCTAGGAGGTTGGCATGGTGATTTGCAGTTGAGGAAGGTGAGTCAATGAGGCTCTTGGTTGTTTACGGAGAAGTATGGCCGTAGATTGCATGTGAAGGTGAGCTTGAGAGAGTTTCTCGGACGATTGGACTTACAGAGACGCCAGAACATACGACAAAGAACAAATCTGCTGAAGACATGAATCAAAGGTGAGAGATCCTGTCACGTTTATTGAATGAGCGGCTTTGAGAGAAACTGCAAAGATCTTACAGTGACTAATAATCTATAATTCTAGAAACCTTGTGACGGTTAAGACTGAAAATTACCTGAAAGCATGGCAAGAATATGTATAATACTGGAGTATTTATATTACCACATGCGCCCATGTATTTTTTTGAATAGTGTGAATTGGTGAAGATTAATAGCGAAAGGGGACTCACCAGAAACTAATACTGAAGACGAAATGATCAAGAGAGAATGAGAGGATTATTAGATTCAAATTAGATTACAAAATACAAATTGTAAGTTTAATAAGCGTTTAAGAAACTCAAAACTTTAAAATAGATTATTTTGGGTAAATCAGGGTGACTAGTCCTTTGCCATGTATAAGTTACTGCTCTTCGACGCATCCCTCAACTTTACAATCACCCTCATTCAAATATCTCGCATATGTTAAAGCCGCTAATATTGGATCTTAAAAAAAAAACAGAAGAGAGTGTAACACAGAAGAACAGATGATAGGCGAATGGCTAAGTATGCACAATCTAACGATGGAGATAATCTCGCATGCTGATGTTGCCATTGCAGCCCAACCACCTATCATCCTTGCTACCCCTCAGCAAAATCTGATTTTATCGAATATACACAAATCCAACACACAGAATTTTATGTAAATTGCGTACGTTGTCGGGCAGTATATATTGAAGTGAAAACAGCGATGGAAATAGAAAGTTGTAACTACTTAAGATATCATGTGATGACGGGTGCTAGTTGGTGCTTGGGAGTTTGTTGATACTGTCTTTACTTATGTTCCTCTAGAACTAAATCCTCCATCGCTCACTCAGCCTGAAATATGACACGTTTTGAAAATAATGATTTGCTTGCGGGGCACACCAAGCAGCTGAACCTTTGGTTTGATGTGGTACAGTGGCATGCTACCAATGAGCTCACATGATTATGCAGCGTATGAGGCGCAGGCAAAGACGAATGTAATAAAAGGTCTTATTACCCATCTATGCTGGTTTGTAAGTAACACACCGAAATATCTGTGATCTATATATCGTCAATATAACCTCGTTTGTCTGAAGCCTAAGTGGTTTAAGGTAGCCATGACTGTAAATATAATCAAGTCACTTTAGCCATGCGCCTACTAACGCTAGGTTAGAATTACCCTGTTCTTGAAGAGCACACAGGTTTGAAGACGCTATACGATGCCTCCGAATTCACCGACTTTGACCCAGCTACGAGACTAGTAGAGTATATCAAACCCAATCATTTAAATCACATTGGTACTAATCAAGTGTAGTATTGTTGCAGTTCACGGTCTTGGAGCTCATCCCGACAGTACTTGGGTTAAGTGGCCACCAAAAACCGGCGATAAAGCAGAAACATTGGACATTGGAGTAAAAACAACAGGTATAAATTGGTTGCGCGACCTAATACCAAAAATTACACCACACACTCGAGTTGGGAGTTTTGGATACAAATCCCAGTGGTTTGGAGTTGGTGCTGTTGATACAAATGTCTCACGCATTGCAAATAAGCTTCTCGATGAGCTCCAGGATTGGCGAAAGGTAATCATATGCTGACATCTATTAAAATTCTTAGCTGACTTGCTCAGGAAAACCCTCATCGACCACTGGTATTTATTTCACATTGTTTTGGTGGACTTGTTGTTCTCAAGGTACTGTATAGTCCTCCACAGAACCTAGATGACATTAATCAGTTTAAAGACCCTAATTGGAGCAAAAATTGACGATAATACCTTCGATGGGGTACTACGATCAACAATAGGACTCATGTTCTTTGGCGTCCCATTCCGTGGTACAGACAAGTCCATGTCTCAAGGGCAGCTATTAGCTCTTGCGAAGAAAGCTTGTGAAGAAGGTGGCACTGTTCAAGAGAGAGCTCTTCATATACTTGACAGTGGAAGCGATTCTTTGGAAGAACTTGTTGATGACTACCTGAAGATAATTAGGCAGATGCAACCTCCGAATGTCGTCTGTTTCTATGAAGAGGAGGTCTCAGACGTCCTTGCAATCGTACGTGGCGAAGAGAAAAAGATGGTAGGTTTAGTTCTCTGCAATATTCTGTTATCACCTATAAACTAATAAAATATTAGGTATACATTGTTGATGGCAGGTCAGGTTGTCTCGATCTGAGCGCCACAACAGAGAAAAAACCTCTTCCTCGTAACCACTACAACATGAACAAATTCGGCAGTATAGAAGAACCAGGTTTCAAGCATGTCCAAAATGCCTTAAAAAGGATAATAGATGAGGCAGACATCATCTTGAGCAAACGATGTACTTGAAATTTCTTATAATCATTAGCCCTGTATTCATTAGCTTTGATATTCTCATATTTTTTTACTGAATTCCCTCTAATATTGTTTATAGCTGCCCCAAAAAACGTCGTTACAAGAAATCCAGGTAATTAAAGTTTTCTAAAATTTGGAAACTTCTTTTTATCATTAATTGACCTTCCATTAACACTTTTTATAGTTACTCAAATATCATATTGTACGGTCCCATACTTCAAAAAGGTCAAGCCATTTATTGGGCGCGAAACTATTCTCGTAGATCTTGAACGACAATGCATACCTCCTCCCAAACCATTATCAAGTCCAAATATAGTGGTCCTACAAGCATTAGGTGGTCAAGGAAAAACGCAAATTGCATTGGAATTGGCACGACGAATCGAAGATAAGTTTGGTGGTGTCTTCTGGATTAATTCTTCAACCCAAATCAGTACCGAAAAGGACTTTCGGAGGATTACAAACAAACTCAAGCTGCACAGTAGCTTCGTCAGAAATGAATCAGATGTTGATAGCGTGATACAGACTCTTAGAAGCTGGAAGGACTCCTGGATGCTAATCTTTGACAACTATGACGATGTAAATGCCAATACAAACTTCGATATTCAAAGGTACTTTCCTCCCAGTAAGTTTCCAATAATATTCATACTGATTAATATTAATCTAATGAATTATATCCCAGCTGGAAATGGAATAATCCTTGTTACTAGCCGGCACAAAGGCACGAGAAGACTCGCGGGAGAGAACTTTGTCCAACTTTCGCCAATGGATAGCAGTGATGGGATCACCCTCCTGTTACGCATGTACAACGACGAAATTAGAAGCAGAGATAGCGGTCTTGCAAATGAGATTGTTAATCGACTTGGAGGTCTTCCTCTAGCAATTGATCAAGCATCAGCCTATATCGACCATTATAAGCTTGATCTGAACTCATTTATAAGTCAGTATGACACCAAGAGGAAAGAAATTCTCAAACATACCCCAAAGGAGCTATGGCAATATCGACTAGGGGCAGAAAATGATCAAGCAACAGCGAGCCTTAGTGCAGCTACTACTTGGGAGTTGTCCTTTCAGCAGATCTACCCTGACAATGTTCCAAGGAGAGATCATATAGGTGACTTCCTAACGACTTGTGGCTTTCTAAGCCCGGCCGCTATTAGTGAATGTATCTTTTCCTGCTATATCTCCGAAAAGAACAATCCTTCAACTCACTTACCATCATGGTCTGACTTATTCTTGTCCTATGACAGCGATGATTCTTCAGATGACGAACTTACAGATGGAGAGTCATCAAATAGTTCTGGAGATATGAGAAGAAGCTCGAGCGACATCAATCATGCCAGGTGGGATTCTACGGCGTACTGGAATGTGGTAAAGGAGCTTGAAGATCTGTCCTTGATACAAAACGCAACCCGATCAAATCATCGACAAATGTCTATTATCTCTATCCACCCAGTAATTCATGATTGGCTTCAGCTTAGAGTTCGCAGGAAAAAGCGGCCATCTTTTGTGGAAGAGGTAGCAAGCTTACTCGCCAAATTCCTCAATCATCTTGATGCTAAGCCAACGAAGGATCACCAATTGAGACATGAAATACTGACTCATATTGATGTCTGTGTCACGAATGACGAGAAATTCTGCAAATCATCTAAGATTGACTACTCTACCGAAGTTGGTGTTGGTTTCAAATTTGCTAAGTTTTGTGACGAACAAGTACAATGGAAACTTGCTGAAAAGCTTTGGAAACGTATATTATGCGAAAGAGAGTCTGCACTGGGGCTACAATCTCCTTTTACACTTGAAAGCATGAACAACCTTGCAATCCTCCTTAGTCGTCGAGGCAAATACGACGAGGCCGAGCCAATATATCGCCAAACACTCGCTCTTAGAGAGACAGTACTAGGAAAGGAACACCCAGATACGCTTATGAGTATGAATAACTATGTAGTCCTCCTTAGTAATCAAGGCAAATACGATGAGGCCGAGCCAATATGTCGCCAGACACTCGCTCTTAAAGAGAAAATGCTAGGAAAGGAGCACCCAGATACGCTTATGAGTATAAATAATCTTGCAGGCCTCCTTGATAGGCAAGGAAAATACGACGAGGCCGAGCCAATATATCGCCAGACACTCGCTCTTAGAGAGACAGTACTAGGAAAGGAGCACCCAGATACGCTTATGACTATAAATAACCTTGCACACCTCCTTGATAGTCAAGGCAAATACGATGAGGCCGAACCAATATATCGCCAGACACTCGCTCTTAGAGAGACAGTACTAGGAAAGGAGCACCCAGATACGCTTATGAGTATAAATAACCTTGCAGGCCTCCTTAAGAGTCAAGGCAAATACGACGAGGCCGAGCCAATGTATCGCCAGACACTCGCTCTTAAAGAGAAAATACTAGGAAAGGAACACCCAGATACGCTTATGAGTATAAATAACCTTGCAAGACTCCTTGATAGTCAAGGAAAATACGACGAGGCCGAGCCAATGTATCGCCAGATACTCGCTCTTAGAGAGACAGTACTAGGAAAGGAGCACCCAGATACGCTTACAAGCATGAATAACCTTGCAGGCCTCCTCGATAGTCAAGGCAAATACGACGAGGCCGAACCAATATATCGCCAGGCACTTGCTTTCATAGAGACAGTGCTAGGAAAGAAACACCCAGGTACACTTACAAGCATGAATAACCTTGCAGTCCTCCTTGATAGGCAAGGCAAATACGACGAGGCCGAGCCAATATATCGCCAAACACTCGCTCTTAGAGAGACAGTACTAGGGAAGGAGCACCCAGATACACTTACGAGTATAAATAACCTTGCACACCTCCTTCATATTCAAGGCAAATATGATAAGGCGGAGCCAATGTATCGCCAGACATTAGCTCTTACAGAGTCAGTGCTAGGAAAGGAACACCCAGATACGCTTACAACCATGAACAACCTTGCAGTCCTCCTTGATAGTCAAGGCAAATACGATGAGGCCGAGCCAATATGTCGCCAGACACTCGCTCTTAAAGAGAAAATGCTAGGAAAGGAACACCCTGATACGCTTATAAGCATAAATAACTATGTAGTCCTCCTTAATAGTCAAGGAAAATACGACGAGGCCGAGCTAATATGTCGCCAAACACTTACTCTTAGTGAGAGAGTGCTAGGAAAGGAGCACCCAGTTACGCTTATAAGTATAAATAACCTTGCACACCTCCTTGATAGTCAAGGCAAATACGGTGAGGCCGAACCAATGTATCGCCAGACACTCGCTCTTAGAGAGACAGTACTAGGAAAGGAGCACCCAGATACGCTTATGAGTATGAATAACCTTGCAAGACTCCTTAATAGTCAAGGCAAATACAACGAGGCTGAGTCAGTATGTCGCCAGATACTCGCTCTTAGTGAGACAGTGCTAGGGAGAGAGCACCCTCATATAGTTCTATTTACCGAGAACCTCGCTCGCCTACTGCAAAAACAGGGCAAGGACGATGAGTCTGAGGCTCTATTCCAGCAGATAAGTAACAAGAAATTACCTCGCTAGGTGTTTCTGTTTTGCAGGAATCGGTAGATCACTGAATATCTTTAGAAATATATGAAATCAGTGTTCTAGCGCTCTTGATCTATCTGGAGCTCTCTGGTCACATCCGATGTCTTGTTGGTGCATATTGTGCCTCTGAAAGCAGTGCAGGATGATTTTACAGCGCAAGGATTTTCAAGTGCAGGATGATATATATGCGTGAGGGGCTTTATGGCATGGAAAATTTGCGAGTTGACATGTGCAGAGTTGTTCTGAGCCTGGAAGGTAAATATACTTCTGAGCATTGTGAATATTGTATAAACTAACGCGCTACTTAGAGAGGTTTGGATAATACCATTGGTACATACTCTTACCTACTCCACGCGATGCACACGCCATTGTGCTGTTTCTCTACGCATCAAATGTTCCTAGTCATGCTCGATAATTCATCACTGTGGCTATTTTACGTCCTATAACAATAAGTGGCGGGCTTGTTTATCAAAACGAGGGCCGTATACAGCCACAGTTGCACTGTATGCGCTTCGAAAGACTCGAGTTAGCTATTTGAAGACGTCGAAGAAGTATTTAAGGAGGAACTTGACTTCAGACTGAGAAGTGTATATGTGGCGTTATGAAATTGATAACCTTGGGACTGTCCGTCATCTTTCAGGTCACCAAGCTTGGAATCATCTCACCTCAGTTAAAATAACAATATTCGAGAGTTCTCTGTGCTCATTGGAATCAAAGATATGTAGGAAAGTGGGAGGCTGTTGAGGCAGGTGTGATAAGGAATTTGTGAGATAATCTGCTATGCTGTCACGATGGATGAAGGTTTGGCGTTGGGGCGATAGGGGTTGATTTTTGTTTCGTTTCAATCGTTTTTCCTTGACATATTCCAAGAATTCGATAGTAAATCCCTATCTTGATAGTTCGGTATCACACTTTTCTCGGTTGGTGGAACCAAATTGACTGCGTGATTAGGAAAATTGTGCTCTATTGCAAGATTTTTCGTGTTCTGGCAAGCCTGATCAAGTGCGGGAAATCAAATACGCTTTTCTTGTCGATTCGAATATGCCATATCCAAAAAGGGTTTTTTATCAATTTAACAAGCTAGTTCATACCACTTAGCTAGGGCAAGAACAATACCATATCACAGACTGACGAAGAATCTGTTGATGTCTTCAATAATCAGATCGTGCCTGAAGCTTTGTTGGGGATTTCAAGTGTAGACGGCACCAGTGTGTGTCAAAACTACCGGCGCACCTTACCGAAATACTTGTAAAATCACTGTTTTTAACAACTATAAAACTACACAACGCAAAGTTATAACGCTACCAAGAAGTACAGAATTGTACTTTTTAAGTCTCTCTTTCACCCTATGAAATTTAAAATAACAAATACTATGAAATAGAGGCAGTTTAAGCAGCTTAGTCTTATACTACGTTCAGGAGAAAATATCTCAAAAAAATTAAAGCAAATCTCAATGGGAAAAAGATATAGGGAAGTTAATGTGAATAGTTGCCTGGGATTTTAATTTGAAAGGATTGTATTTTGGTTCTGATTTTTACTGAATTTTGAAAGTCGGTGACTTTATATTGATTTTGGTGGGGGTTTGACTTGGAGGTTGGAATGCGCCGGTAGTTTTGACACACACTGGTGCGGTGTTGATCTCTTTTGTCGTGACTGTAACCATACCAGACCATTGCTCGCCTTTTACATAAAATATCTAAAGTTACTTGTCGAGTCCATAAATATCTTGAAAAACAAAAAAGTTCAGCTTCATTACAGCTAAATAGATGCTACTTTATTTTACAACTGCAGACGTACACAATATATTCCAAGTCACGTGATTTAGTCGTCAAACAAAACTCAATCAGCTTTCGAAGAATATCACGTGCGTCGGAACTCTATCGTTGTGGTTGTGTCTGAGAACAAGTGAGCTGAACACACGAGAACACCACCTTTCCAAGAAACCAACCGTGAAAGAAATTAGATTCCACTACAATACCACTCAATACCACTCCATAAACCCAATCCTCCAATCCCATGAACATCAAACAGCAGCCTCACCGCCGCAACAATGACCCATCAAAATCCAGCAAGCCCAAGCGATCATTATCGGCGATTCCCAGCCCCCGAATTCTGAGCGCGGTTGTGCTGCCTATACTAAGTAACCACTACAACTACGTAAGGCGGACATGAAATCCTGACCCGTGGACGAGTCCTACTTACTATCTACGTGCGAGTGAGATACGACGCAGCGCAGTGCAATCCACGCTTCGTATCGCGGATTGTTTCAGCATGGCGATGATCGTAAAGGTACTCTGTAAGGTACGATTTGGTTCGTGGTGGGGGGACACCATTGCGAGAGTGTGAGTGCGCGACTGATTGTAGTGCTGCGTACATTTATACGTAGGTTAGGCATCCATGCGTGCAGATGGGTGTGTTCTGTGGGAGGAGTGGTGGTGGTGGTACGGGATTAGAGAGGGTATTTTCATGGCTGTGTTACACGACTTATACGTAAAAGCTAGATGTGGCGTCGGGGAGGACTTCACAAGTACTACTTGGAAGATGGATAGATATGTAGCAAGCAGGAAGGCGAGTTGCAGTGGTGGTTGTGATAGTAGTGTGAGCAGTGCGATACGAGTACATGTACTTGTGGGCTTTTGGATGGAGCGTTTGGATGGTGGCTTTTGGGTGTAGAGTTGCATTCATAGGATACCTTTGCTTGGGGCTTGATCTGCGCGTGCAGGTTCGCGCTGCAGGGCGGCGAGGTCGCGATCCGTCGGCGGGCTTTGAGTGGTTGTCATAGTGCCACGCATGAGTTGAGAGGATGGAGATGTGCGATGTTGCTGAGATGGGGTGGTTTGGTTGGAGGGGAGGGTTGGGGTGGTTAGGGAAGGTGATGGGAAGATTTGAAGAGAGAGGGAGAGAGGGAGAGAGGATGGGTGAAAGGTTGATGGGGGTTGGTTGGTGGTGGATTGCCACATGCAGGTGCTTTGATGGGTATGTATGTACATATGTATGTATGTATGTGTGTATGTATGTGTATATATATATGTCTATGTGTATGTAGTATGTACTGCGGATGTTAATACGTGGGGGAAAGTAGGTGTTTGATTGATGCATTTATATTTCGAAGATTTGGAGGGGTGGAGAGGAGAGATGGAGAGAGATGGAATCGAGATGGCATTTGCATTGGATTCTGAGAGGAATTGTAGAATGGAAATGGTACAGAGTACTTCTGCTAGGAGAGATGAAGAAAGTCAATGAAGTCGCAAGTAACTTTTGTTTGACATTTGCGCTTTACGTAAAGTGAAGAGAGGAAATTTCCGGGGAATGGAAAAGATGGTGATACAGTCTTATGGTGATACGATGATATGGTGATATGGGATTTGGGTTGAGGGTAGTTTGTATTTTTGACGGAGCTTGAAACGGGAGCTGGTATTGAGTGCAAAGCTGAAGGATGTAGCTGAAAGGCGTTGAGCTTGATGAACAGGTAATACAGAGGTAAGTCAGAGGTTGCATGTCTAAATTGATGACGAAGGATCTTCATATCGGAGTAGTTGATATTAATTATATTAATTAGATTAATTAATATCAAATACTATTATAATTAAATAAAGGAAATAATTACACAGGATCCTTAGGATTTGCAATGGGTGGAGGAAAGAAGGTAGAGAAGGTAGAGAAGGTAGAAGACTTTGTTTGTTTTTCTATGATGCGACTGTGTTGACTGTGACTGTGACTGTGACTATGTAGAATATACGCTCGATCCCACAGTTCGCGCCATGACGGTGGAGCTGACTAGCGCTGCGTGGTGGGTGATATGATGGGCGACTATGGCCGATGGGGGGAGATAGTGGGTAGAGGTCAATATTCTAGTGCCCGATACACCGTCAACTAGCCACAAACTAACGAGACGTAGCGCCTGAGGATAACGACAATAACAACAACAAACTTGTCAGACAATGGCCACTCGAGGAGAAGAGAGAGGAGAGAGAAGGAGAGAGAGAGAGAGAGAGAGAGAGAGAGAGAGAGAGAGAGAGAGAGAGAGAGAGAGAGAGAGCTGAGAAGGAAGTACAGAATAGATAATCATTGCAGCTACTTGTCTATCTATCAATTATACTATACAATTATAATCTACAAGTACCTCAATTACATGAACACTACTTACTTGTAAGTAAAGTCAAGATCCAAATACTAAACTCTACCTCTCTACCTCTCCCATAATTGACGCTGAATTCCACCCATTAAACTTTCTCTCCACTGGGATTCTCAGATTCTCAGATTCTCAGATCCTCATCTTCGCATCTTCGCATCTACTTCTTCCACTCTTCCAGCTCCTCATTCTTCTCATCATCCTCATTCCTCTCCTCTATCCTCTTTCATTACGCCATAAGTCTCAATTCACCTTGTCGATCCACTCTACCAAAGCAAGGCATATCAGATTGGCGGGAGTTGGGTGATCTGTGCCACCCTTCACTTAACCCACTCCCCTCTCAAATCATCACTTCGACAACGCCAATTTGTGATCCGATCCCTCTCCCAGCCTTCTCACATACACTCACCTCTCTCTTACCCGACCTCTTCATAATTCCACCCATTAACCACAAAAAAAAAAAGTGTGTCAAGGCCCACGCCCAACGAAATTCCTTGGTTTGCTTCATCGCATTCCATTACCAATAATTCTTTCTCTGCATTCCAACTATAGCTCCATCTTGTACCACTCACCGTGAGCCGCATTCATTTCTCGGTTCATCACGACGTGAGTGTGGAATCACCTCATCGTGCACTCGTTTGTCCGAGGTTATAAGGACAACAATAGAGAAAAGGGCTCTTGCGCTCGAAGCTTTTTGCCCTCTCTACCCACCACCACCATAAACTAGTTTCACCTAACACAGAGATCCACACTTATATCTTGATGCATTCCACAACATCCTTCTCCACTTGAATCTCCGCAGACAAGATGGGTGTCGATGCAAAGAAATCATCAAAACCTCCGCTGCCTGCCCCAACCGACACCGATGAAGTCAACAGTCCTGCTGGCACCGAATTGGCAACAGACATATCACGCACCACCGAAAAAACATCCTATTCAATTCCCGAAGATGGCAGTCCAGTGACCATTTCCACCCGCAAGAACAGACGCGATAGAGAAGACTCAGCTCTGTCAAAATCAAACCATCAATCGCAGACGT
Organism: Allantophomopsis lycopodina; assembly: GCA_024752465.1. NCBI lineage: Eukaryota > Fungi > Ascomycota > Leotiomycetes > Phacidiales > Phacidiaceae > Allantophomopsis > Allantophomopsis lycopodina. Next base: position 281,682 of record CP103012.1, read on the forward strand.
CTCTTCTCATCGAATATTTCGAGGGCAGCAAGGACGGCCGATCAGAATCTCGCCGGCCCAGTGTGCGCGTCAAGGTCACCCCGTCATCACATAAGAAAGGTCGCCACTCGAATGACCACATTCAAATCACCGAGTCCAAGGGCACTCGCAAGCCATCATACACCAAGCGCATTTCGTTATCGCCCAATCCCAAGTCTGCAGGCATCCACGACGGCGACTTCGATGATAGAAGCCTAAGTGAATTGGCCTCCAATACCACTGGCTCCAACGTGACTTCGAGGGGAGGAGGTCCAATTGAGATAGAAGTCATGCCCAAACGCCATGGCAGCCCGCTGATTCCCACAGGCGAAAGCGCCACGCATTATTCAAATGTTAACGCTTCAGATATCTCATCCATGCCTACTGATAGCTTCCTCGACAATTCGAACGTGTCCCCACGCCGTGATCGCAGCAGGAGCTTGAGTAGAGGTGAGGCTGTTGCTGCTGGCGCTGCTACTGCCCTCGCTGCTGCTGCTGTTGCGGATACGTTGCATACCCCGGCTCGTCGTCGAAGTAGAAGCTTGAGTCGCGAACGCATTGCCCATAAGGCGGCTGAGAAGGTTAGGAGTGGCGATAAGCATGAGCGAAGACGCAAGCATAGCAGTGGTAAGAGTCGAAGTGAAAGTATCAGTCACAGTGATCGACATGAAGATGGGGTAAAATCCCCGCGGAGACGATCGAGTCGATCTCACCACCATGAGGAGTCTTTGCTGTCAGCAGATTCGAAACCTGATTCAAGCTTGCTTTCTTCACAGGCTGCCAACAGTCATCTCAGCCAGCGCTCTGGAGATGGGTATTCTTTCCGCTCTGGAACTTCAAAGTCCTCTGGGATCAATAATCCGAAGCTCCTGGAGACCGTTGAGGATGCTATTCGTCGTCTTATCCTACCGGAACTTACAGCGCTCAAGAGGGAGCAAAGCAAGCATGCCAATCGCTCGCGAAGGGGATCTGTCACTTCCGGCAGTGGAGTTTCAAGAGAAGATGGCTCAAAGGTTTCTTATAGAACAAGCACTCCTGAAGCTTCTTCTGCTAGACCTAAAGTCGTGTTGAATGACAATGAGGTCCTTTCCGAGAGCAAGCCAAACAAGCTCAGGAAATCCCGTAAGAGTGGAGATAAACTGGATGACGGATCCGAACGCAGCTTTGAGCGAGAGAACTCCGAGGAGACGGTTAAAGATGGTGAGAATATCCGCAAGAAACGCAGCGGCGATCATCACCACACGGCCGAAGCACTAGTAGCAGGTGGGGCATTAGGGGCTTTGACAGCAGCAGCACTTCACAAGCATGATTCTACGGATGATCTGGAGAAGAGGGAGCGTCGACGAAGGCGTACAAAGAGCCGAAGTCGAAGTGATATCTCAGTCGGAGAGACCGAGCATAGCCGTGACGAGAAACCCCCGCCAATGCCAATGATGAGTGATGTCAATGCTTCGGAACTCACTCGTACCTCTATTCTTTCAGCAGAGACGGACCGACCTAATTCTGCGAGCGAGGAAGCTCGTAATACTCCTGTTAAGGAAGTTCCACGAGGCATTGCTTCTCCTGTATCGCTGGTAGCGAGTACTCCTACTCGTACACCTGTTCCTCGTCCACAACCTGCTCTTGGTATGCATCTCAATAACTCGGGTATTGGAATGCATCACAACAATTACTCGCAGAATAACCTCAGTCTCCAAAGCCCCATCAGTCCAAGTACTCCTCGCGGGTACCGCACTGCAGAGTATGAGATTGATGAAAATGGGCGAAAAATACCTATGGGCAGCCCAGATCAGGAGGAATACGATGAGGATGAATATGATGAAGGTTATGAGCACCCTTCATATGCGGCTGCAGCTGGTCTGGCTGGTGCAGCGGCTGGTGCAGCAGCTATGCATCATCATGACAATGACTACGATGATGATGAGAATGACCAGCCGGATTACTACCAAAATCAACAATCGGTCCCTCCACCACTCCGATACGTACCATACAGCAGTCGCCGCGCATTGAGTCCAATTCCCCAGAGCGTAGTCAGCTACAGAGAGGATGAGGGCAGCGAAATCATTCCAACGACCTCCAAATCACCAAGAATGAAGAGGGACAGCCAGGCTTCATACTCCTCCCTGGCACGATCTTCTCTGAGTAACGGCCAGCTTTACGAGCAGAGCAAGCACGACTTCCCAGATGTTCGTCAAGGGGGGCTTACTGACTCGGAGATCACGCAGGATGGCGATTACTGGGAGGAGCAACATCGAGAAAATGACCGTAACCGGGATATGGACGGGGAGAGCTATGACACCTCTGATCCACGTTTTAATCATAAGCATGGCTCTTACACCGATAGCAATGCCTCCATGTCTGAACTATCTGCTGGCCAGAATGTTCATGGCGTTGGAGGTGGTCAGCCTGACTACCATCACCCACCTGGCGTAGAATCTGCCGTCGCTTCTCTGGTGGATGCTTCTGTCTTGACTGGAAGCACCGGCCAGACTGGCTCTTCGGGCCGTCCTCAGTTTGATCGAAGAGGTTCTTACGCTTCTTATGAGGAGGGTTCTGAAGCACAGTTCACTAGTCGTGGAAATAGTCCTTCTAAGCAACAGAGTGTTGTTTCATACGAGGAGCACGAAAATGACGATGGAAGAGAGACGCCTACTAGATATCAGGGTGAATATGACTTGGACGAGAATGGTCGCAAGGTTGCAATGCCAAACTACAGCCACAAACCAAAAGATGTCGAACCGATGCTTGCAGGGGCTGCTGCCGCCGCTCTTGCTGGCAGACTTGCTAATAGACACACTCGATCCAGTGAGGAGAACTATATCCAGGGGCCTGGTGCTCCAATGCAGAAAACCTTTGCAGACCGTGCTCTCGAGGGTCATGTACCGAGCTCTCCTCGCCACAGTATCGACAGGACATTGAGTGAAGTCAGCCAAGTTAGCGAAACTAGCCATGTCGAGATGGGTGCCAGTGGAGTCCCAGATGCGCGCGATCCCATGCCTGAGATCGGATATGGCGATAATGAGTCCGAGGTTACTACCAACCCCTCCATCATCCAGGGTCCCATCGGTGGCCAGTCTGGAAACCGTCAATACTGGGAAGGACGTTCTACGCCTACTCAAGATAAGGATTCGGCGCTTCACGCTGCTGAGGCGGCTCTTATGGGCGCTGCGGTTGGTGCCGGGGCTTCTGCTGCTATTGCGGAGCATAACCGTGACACCGGTCATGATCATGATGATGATCTCGATGAGGAGTGGCATAGAACGGATGAGGATAGGAAGAGGGATACTATCGATACTAATACCAATTACGGTGGTATGAGTCCTGTTCCTCCGGGAACTATTGAGCGGGATCTTCTTGCACATGGTATTGATCCTACTACTCTTGCTTTCCACTCTGGAAGCCCTATTGGTCCTTTGAAGGATGAGGGTTATATCTCTTCTGCACCAAATCCCAGATCTGCGGGTGCTGCTACTCCAGATACTAATGGAAAGGGGATCAACTATGGGCAGGGTGATCCATTCTTCCAGGGCGGCTTGACATCTCCTACAGGTCACGATGCTGATACTAATAATGCAATGGATCGCATTCAGTCGAAGGATATTGTTGCGCTTATGGATCATGTAAGTTCTTCCGCTAACAAATATGTACATCCAACTGACTTTACTAGCTCACCGTCCGCGATGCTCAAAGAAGTGCAAGAGACACTGAGATTCTTGTTACCCTTGTCCGCAGTGCTGCGGAGATGCGCAACTCTTTCGAGGATATGAAGCGCCTGCTCGCTGACACCGAGGATGTCATCATCACTGAAGTCAAGCAGAACACCGACCGATCAGTGCAGAAGATGATCAACGGCCCACGCCCCTTCCCCGGTAGTGCTCCAAGATCTCTACCTCCTGCATCCCAAGATGGCATGCTGAGCGATATCACCACCAAGCGCCGCAATGTCTTCCGTCGTGCCCTGAAGGGTCTCAGCATGAAATCATCCAATGATCTTGCAAAGATTGAGCGGATGCTTGTGCAGTTGCTTGGTGAAGTCGAGGGACTTAAGGTAGCCCAGGGCTTGCAGCCACATTCTGGAGAGGACTCATTCGATGACCTCAGTGAGGAGGAATACGAGAGGGAGCAGGGCTATGAACCTGAAGGCAATGCGGGTACTTCGTCGGCCAGTCATAGCCACGCCTCGCAATCTGGTCATTTCTCTACACCCAAGTCTCGTGGTCCTTCTGCGAGCAGACCATTTGAGGGCCGTAAGGTCTCTGATCACCGTATCTCCACGGTACCAGAAGGGGATGAGGAAGAACTTTCTGCCGAGGAAGAAGCTGTGCTTGGAAATCAGTTCGAGCATAATGAGCTCCTTGCTACTCCTACGCATCAGGCTAATGCCATTCCTCGCGGTTCCTCTGCTCCTCCTCCACTTGCGACACCGCCCGCGAATATTCAAACTAATAACCCTATCTCGCTCAGTAATGATAACTCACCGAAGACTCCAAAGACAGATAAGTCGAAGAAGCATAAATCTTCTAGTTCTTCGGGCTGGATACCAAAGATTTCGAGGTGGAGTGAGACTACTGTATCTACAGTGGCGAAGGGCTTCAGGAGTAATCGGTCTAGCAAGCAGAAGGAGCAGTTGGCCACACCACCTAGTAGAAGTGGGAGTGCATTGAGTGAATACAAGATCGATCCCTATGGAGACGACAAACTCACATCCGGGAATGATGATTGGAGTCCACAGCAAGAGGGAGGATACACATACCAACCACAATCGCACCAATCCTACGCCCAACAGCAACGCATGCGCGACGCAAATGGCATCGGCGAAGATGGACGAGGCGCAGGCTCCATGTCACCCGCCCTCGAAGACCCAAAATACAAAGCCCACCGCAACTCAATCAACCTCCTCCACCCCCAACCACGTCCCGGCCCCACGCACCGTTACCAAACTGCCCTCGAGAACCAAGCAGACTCGTTCCCACAGGCCCCCAGCGTCAACTCCCTTGACTGGGGCTCCAGCACAAGCGTCAACCGCCTCCCTCCCAACGCGAACCGCTACGCGAACTCAAGCCCCGCCAACGAGGAAGAATGGGGACTAAGTCCGGCGCCGGTACGCGGCAGCGGCAGCAGCAATGCTGCAGCTGTAACTACTGACGGTGCACCTGCTCGCCCGCCTAAGGAGCCACTTGATACCAGCGATGCTGTTGGCAGCGACAAGGGCACACCTAGAACACGCAATCGCTTGACGAAGCAGAGTCCGTTGGCTGCTCGCAGCGTCGAGTCTATGAGTGCTAGGAGTTTGACGCCCGAGGCTGCATATGCCATGGCTGGGTATGAATACCGCGGCGGGAGCGCTAGTGGTGAGCGGGAGGTTGGGAAAGCTAGTCCACGCTCTTCGGGCGTGCGTCTGAGCTCGGCTTTGCAGGTTCCTAGTGGGCGTAAACCTGGGGGGCCTAGGAGTATGAGTACCGGGAATGGAAATGGGAATGGAGTTAGTAATGGGGTGGGCAAGGGGGAGATAATTGGGGATTCGGGTACGGTTATTAGGAGGAAGAGAGATACTTTTGGTGGAAATGAGGAACATGATTTGAGGAGTGTCAGTGGGAGGAGTGGACGAAGTGCTAGGAGCTTTAGTGGGGAGAGTGAGACTTTTTAAGGGGAGATGGGAGATGAGATGGACTGGACTGTGGACTGAAATGTAGAATGGGAGTTTTCGGTGCGCTTATATCACCCCCGCCTAGCCTTGCATTTTTATTTGCCGCGCTTTGCTTGGCCTGGGCTTTTTAATGTTGGATTCAATTCTGATGTCAGATTTTTTTCTTTCTTTTTCTTTGCGTTTTGGGATGGCTTCATGATTTATGATCCTTATGGAGGGGCGGCGTGGCGTGAAGGGGAGTAGGGAGTGGGAGTGCAGAGTTGTATTCGTCGGTATAGAGTATAGCGTGGGTTTGGGTATGAGTAGTAGAGGTAGCTAATTTGCATGGTGGAATGAAAAAGTTGAAGTGAAATTGAGGGGTTTTAAATGATTGATTGTAATGCTTTTGTGTGTGCTTGTGAGTGGGTATATTATTCATGACTAACCAAGTTGACAACTTGAGCGTTTAAAATAGCGCCTCCTTGAAATGTATGTACAAATATTCTTGGCCTCTATAGATTGCCAAAATAAGCTAAACATCAAAGGTATAATAATTAGATAAAAAAGATGACCATTCAAAACAAAAAGGCCCTTGAACAAAATCTCTATATATAGAATACAAGACTTATCGCAATTAAAACCAAGATGCGATACTCTTCTCTAACATTCGACATCTGAAGCATTTCAAATGTGATGATAAAGATTGATGGTAAAAGAAAAGACTGAATAAACTTGAAAAACGCAGTCGTCCTTGAGTTTGAATGGTCTAGAGAGACATTAAGTTGGATATGATCAGGCTTTGTAGCTTGATTTTCTTGCAAAGCAGCACCTCTATTATCGCTGAAAGCTTTAATAACCTCTCTTGAGACACGCGCATCCACGGTAGGCATTGAAATTGGAGCCTCCCTCTGCTTTAAGGCTTCTAGAGCACTATTGTGGACAGGTACTAGCTGTTCAATATCATTTCCAGCATCGCTAGGGAAATCAGCAATCGTAGACGCATCTGAGATATCTGTGTCCAGAGTATATGGAGGATGAAGCATCTGGGTATTGATCTGAAGGCCTGCCTTTGCATTGTACCTCCGCCATTGGTTTACTGTGTTGCGCTTGAGATCGCGCTTGGTCCAGGTGTTGATAGCCCTCTGTGTTAATGATCTTTCGCGCTCACGATCATGGAGATCGATCCAACCGACTCTTCGTGACCATATATTCTCAGCTTCTATGAACTCCTTAAGATGGTCTGCAAGGTTTAAGATATCGCTCTTGCTTGGATATTGCTCAAAAAAGAACCGCAAATCTACATAGCCTTTGAATGACTCCGCGTCTGATGTTTTCATCGTATCTGCAGACATAGCAGACTGAGGGCTTGCAACTGTACTCGTGGATAGAGGAGTGGGTGCAAGAACTAGTCTGCGTACACATGGTTCATCTCTTTCGAACATAACTGGAAGACTATTTCGTTCATGATTTGGAGCTTCGCTGATAGTCGTTTGGAGCTGAAGTGTTGTGAATGATTCTGCTTTCGCAAGCTTTTTCAAAGACCAAATGAGTGCTGAAGTGAATGAGCTCCTTCCAGGACTTGGAGTGACGGAGTTTGCATCCGAAGCAGCAAGAAACTCAAAGTGTCGAGATGCTCCTGCTCGGTTGTGAGGCTGCGCCAAAGCACCTGCATAACAGCAATCAAAAATAACAAGTATATCACCGGTGGCAGCTTTCAAGACGCCCTCTGCTTCGTGCCAAACGATAGCGTTTCGTCGAGTTACTCCTTCTGGTGGCCGGCGCAAGCTAGATAATGTTAGAAGATACGCTTCAAGTTCACATCGTGTATTAGGGAAACATACCCAGGTAAATGAAGCTCGCCTGCTTTCTTTCCAGGAACCCCATGTCCAGCATAGTATACAATGAGCAAGGTAGAACCGTTGTCATAATCTTCAACAAAGTCAAGTAGAGATCTTAACACTTGAAGCTGAGGCCCACGTTTCCCACTTTCAATGGATAACTTGACAACCTGGTAACGGAAGACTTTTCGGAAGACCTCTTCCAGCTCGTTGACCTCAGCTGCGGTCTCGAGGTCATCCTCTTCCTTTGACCAAGAAATCATCAGCACTGCTGTCCGTTTGTGCGCGCCACTCCTGTTATCCATCGCTGTGTCCCATTCCGTTTGCAGGTTGGCTGCGTCAATACTCTTCGCATTTAATGTTGGAGTCTCGCCTAGTTTTGGAAATGGTAATATCGGGCTCTCTGTCTGCTGCGTAGAGCCATTGGATTCACGATAGTCGGGCGATTGCTGAGACTCAGTATCGCTAGCTGAAATCGGCTTACCAGACGAATGCTCTGTTAGATGAGGCATTGAAAAAATGTTCAGATGGTATTATTGCGCAAGCAAACGTAATTTGAAATGATTAGATGATCCTAATGCTTTCTCACTTGATTGATTGTATAGCTGTAAGTTTGAGTCGCTCTAATAAGAGCATAGAACAATTGTAGCCTTCTCGGCGCCATAACTACTTGAACTTATAAGGCATACAAATGTTAGTAGGCATCATTTGTAGGCGTCCAAGGCGTCCAAGGCGTCCAAGGCTGAGTAGCCCATACACAAGGTAGAGTATCCCGAATAGGATATCACGGTGAGGTATTATGCTGAAATTTCCATGCCCTTGCCATGCCAGGATGCTGTAACTGTTTCGACGGGCGTCAGATGCGACCTGACTATGCATAACTTATACGAGGCTTTACTTTGATTATCTCAAGCAAATACGTTTCCACTGAAGATTTACCGAACTTAGTACCTTGAACAGATATGGGGTGCAGCTTAACAGTTAAGCTTATTGGTCTTACTTATAACAAATGCTTAATTAAAATCAGAAGCTCTTCTTTGAAAGGGTCGAGGTATAAAAGGCATACTACACCACCAAGTACAACAAGTAAAGTTCGGATGCGTGTGCCGACAAAATTATCTGCATAATTGGATTTAGTGTGGTGGTGTGTTGGGAATGGTAGACCTATTACAAACACCAAGCTGTGTATATGTGTTGGAGATAAGCCCCTTCGGGCGTACACGGCTAATAAGTAAAGTAGGCAAGAGCTTCAGAATGATTCCTCGCTTATCAATTTATCCAATCATTTATAAAAATTGTAGGGATCTGATTATCGGTGTAAGGGTTTATCAGTAGAGATACCGCTGTGCATGCGTCTAATTATGCAGAGCTGAACACTACCCCTCACTCAGTACAACGGTTTTTGAAGTTGAGCCCCATCCTAGATGGATTTAAAGCAACCCTTCAAAGCTTTGTAGGCTATAAAGGCTAGGCAGATTGTAAGGCAAACTTAGAAGTGTCTATGTATATCTCAAGATGGGGACAAACCAGATACTGGACGAAGATCATGTAAGAATACGCTGAGAAATCCAAGCCAATACAACTGACCGAATATACAAGCTGCAAGATGATGACAATCAATCGGATGATGGCCGTGCCTTCAGAGTAAGAACGTCACAATCAAAGCAGGTAAGCTATAGTTCTAATCACAACACACCACGTATCATTTTGATGCTAATCTTTGCATAATAAGAGAGAGTCAAAATATGACGTTGGGGGTAAAGTGTGGCTGAAATTGCCTACCCAAGAAGGGTCATATCCTATGACTGTGCTGGGAACAAGATATTCTGAAGAGTCAAAGTCATGGTCATATCGTCTAAAGGATACAGCACAAAAGACGTATCAGGGCCAAGGTGGGAATGAATGGGTGGTAGAGACTGCGCTGAAATCCGCAAAGTAGGCTAGAGTGACGTAAGCTTAAACAGAGAACGGGCATCCGTTTGGGAACTATTGTAATAGCTATTGGTTTAGCTGCTCTTAAAAATATATTTGAGTGTTTTGTGCAACACTGTAACTAGCATTTCCCATAGCCAATTATAAAACGAAGCAGGGAAAACGTTTGTGTTATATAACATGCGCAGTTCCTTGCGTGCAGATTGTATGCGATAGCCCTACATGTACTGTAGGCTCTCAAAGCCTCGCCGGGTCAACATATATAGCCTTAAAATATCGCCGTTGTTAGAAAGATCTTATAAGAACTTGATTAGAATCAACTTAAATTCGATATTCAGCAAGAACTATCATTTGTTAGCAACATGTCACATGAACGGAGTGAGGTCGATTCAATGGAGCGGGGTGAAGTGAATATCGCTCCATCTAAATGGATCAATGAGAAGTCTATACAAAATCTGGATAGCCCCACTACAACAATGGCTACAGAATCAGCGACTGAAAGTAATGGTGAGTATTTTGAGATTCTCTGCCATTAGACCACTACTAAAGCTCGAATCTAGAGACTCTTAAAGCAGGTTCATCTCTGAGAAGCTGGACAAGCTTACTCAAAAAGTATTTATCACCCCAGGATACATTAAAACCATATGACTCTCCACTTATTGTGCGAAAGTGTAATAATTCTCAGCTCCAATTGGAAAACTAAATCGCTAACTACCGCAGTAAAATCACCACCAGAAGGCTATCCACAACTTGCTTGCTTCCTTGATAGTAATGAAGACTTCATGATATATCGCCGCTTTGGCTTCCTACAATCGCGTCTGATATTGCACAAGCAAGATGAGTTGCGAGAATTAGAAGAGAAGTTAGATCAGATGGACCAAAGTGATTATAGGCAGAGGCGCAAAATTCTTAAGTCCCGAGACTTGGATGATGTAACAGCTGGAGACAGAAAATTACTCTTAGCAGAGACATCCAAGAAATTTGAAGAGTATGGTAAGTCACATCTAAGTTTCGGGTTCTGTATTGCATTAAAACCGGTTTATCAATCTAGCTTTTGTCTGAAATATATCTAGAAAATGTAGCTAATAGTTCAAACAGCCAACCTACTTAACGCTGCTAGTACGATGATGGCGTTTGGGAAGCCAGCTAGTAGAGATTATACCAGCGTCAAAGCTTACTTTGATGATGAACAGCCTGTATGCGAAGATGAGTTTTATATAAACTGCAAAGAGGATGTCATCACGCTAAAGCCTGGACGCGAACATGCTTGGCTAGACAAATTTGTCGAAAAGGGGCTGAAAAGATTCTCTTGTCCTTTTCTACGATGGATCTTCTGTTCAAAAGTAAGACATCGAATATTTTGATTGGTTGGAATCACTAATATCAGTCAGGAAACTTTACTCAAGATGGAAGATGATGGAGAAACAGTACTTTATACAAAAGAGCGTATTGAATATCTGGTAACTTTCATAATCACGGCAATGATTCTTGCCCTCTTGATTCTTCCAGTATATACACTGTGGCATTTGAGTGGAGAAACACAGACCCAGAAGATCACGGCTCTCACCCTGGCTGTTCTTCTGGTCTTCACCCTCATCTTCTCTAGCGTACTTTCGTTTTTCACCAGAGCAAAAAGACATGAGATTTTAGGCTGCGCTGCTGGGTAAGTGTACATATAAAATTACAGATTTTGATTTGCAAAGGAACTAATTCTCATACTTAGATACGTAGCTGTCCTTGTTGTGTTCATTGGTAACGTTGGGCCAAACTTCAACGGAACTATCGCTGATGTATGAATCGAAACCGAGTCATCTATAATAAAATCAACATTGAACTAGGCTTTTTGTAACCTTACGTCCTGGAAAATTGTACGGAATAATTCACGCCTTAGTATTCTTACCTATTATGATGAAACTATTAAACTCTTGGATGACCGTCGATATACATACGGGTCTCCAGACAAAATCATAGCTACTGATTTTTCTTTGGGAGTAGCTATTCTATTATGATCCATTTTATTCTTCAATAGACGCAGGATTTGGCGATCATTCTTTTGTTTTTCCTTTTTCCAACTTTTCTACAACTTTTACATGATTTATAGCAAATACAATGTTGACGCGTGACTCTAGGAGTGCGATGGCACAACTGCCATCATAATCTTCATAAACATCATCAGTGACTGTAAAAAGTATGACGGTAAACTTCTAGGCAAGTAGATGAGAGAGAGAGAAGAAATAGATGTACTATACATAAATTTGACTACAGATGGTAGATTTGTCAATAAGTTTATTAGGATAGGAGACTGTGTGTGCTAACCCAACTGTATGACTCGTGTATAGGTATATATGTGGGGCAGAGAACTGACGCTTCTACAGAGTGGCAGAGTGTACACTTTCAATCACAGTGCGCTTCCAAATGCAATAGGAGCAAGCGGTATTTATGGCTATAAGGAAAGTAGCAGGGCTGCGAAGCTGGCGCCTTACCTAACTAGGCGATTGCTGAACTTGAACGATTGAGCACTAGATTGAGATTATACAATTTAAGAAGAGAGGATCGTATTATTGCGTCCTTATATAGAGAATGCAGATGCCGTCAAAGTAGAGTATGAAGTTAGCTACGACTCATGCTAATAAACAATTTTGATGATGAGGGGTGACAATAAGCTAATCGGATGTAATAAATAACTACGGGGGGGTTCAGTGAATTTCCATTCTTAAATAGCAAAGCCCAATGGAGATTTACGAATTTATGTTGTAGATATGATTTGGGAGGATGTAAGTTTATATAAATACCAAGTCCTGCCTGGGAATCTAGGTAGTTAACTACAATGGCTAGCTCATGCATATGAAACAACTTTACTACTTTATGACTCCTCAAAACAGAATAATAGTGATTGCTGGAAGATGTTAAAAGAGCTTGCTAATTTGATATACTCGCTGAGAAATTTCAACATCATTAATATTTCACATACAGGCCCTTTTAATCATACAAACATCACTAAAAAGAAAATTCCCAAGAACAAATCTACTCAACGAAAATCCTCTTGTCATTCTTATCTATCAAGACCGAAGGTCGTATACACGTGAGCCCATCCTCATCCCCGGCATCAAACCCATGCCAAAACAAAGAGAATCATGAATCAAGGCCACACACGCCAAGAAAAACTCGCCTCAAAAGATGTAACGATGTGAGCAAAGTAGACCAAACTTTTATACGAAGTTCCGGCAACATTAAAAGCCCTAGAGAGCTTTGAAAGCCATGAAAGGTTAAATTGTTTAACCTTGTTGTCTTCTTCTCTTTCCGACTTGGGCAGTGAAACCAGTCTTGATGGCGGTGACGGAACGTCTGGATCCACAGGAGTTGCAGGTGATGAAGTAAAGACGGTTCTCTCCCTTGTTGAGCTCGGTGTCTGGTGATCTACAGGTTTTGCAGGTAACATATTCCACTGGTTCTCGTTAATAATGACTCTGTAAGTATAAAGGATGGTAGGGCTTACTGATATATCTTCTCAACACGTTCTCAATCTGCTTCTGTTGGAAACGACCCTTGATGACCAAACGTCTGCTACCATCCACGGAACCGGAAGTACCCAACTCAGAGAAGAGATACGAGGTAACGTGCTCATCGGTTCTCTTCATTCTCTTGCAAATCTCGGCGATGTTGGCGAAAATGGTCTTCTTGTTACCTTCACGGAGACACTGTGGAGGTGGAATCTTGTATGACTTGGATCCGGAGCTGGCGTGATCTGGGTTCTTCTGTGCAAGCAAGCTGAAGAATCTCTCGAGGAGGAGCTCGTAAGGAATAGACTTGGTCTCTTCGTGTGCCCAGATTCCAGTTCCCTTCTCCATGTCTCCCTCAACCACGACCTCCTCGACTGGAGCCTCACCGGCCTCACCACCTTCGATGTCAAGCGCGGCAAGCTTAGCGGCGAAATCGTCCTCTGCAGCACCCTCCTTTGGAACCTTCTTCTTCTTCTTCTTCTTCATGCTAAGGTCGAGTCCGCCATCGGCGGCAGCACCCTCCTCACCCTCAGCATCCTCGGTCTTTGGCTTCTTAGACTTCTTCTTCTTCATGCCCTTAAGCATGGAGGCAACATCTTCGTCATCGGCCTTCTTCTCACCGTCGTCAACAACTTCATTCTCGTCAGTTATGTTCATGATCGTAGAAATAGACGCGGTATATTTACCTGTGGAGTGAGACATTGCAGAGTCCTTGGTATCGTCGTGTCCTGCGTTATCCATGGTGACTGCTCCGTTCTCGTCAACGATGGTGGTTCCTTCGCTGAAAGCAACCGACTTGCGCGGCTTCTTCTCTGCCAGTATTTCCTGTTTTATGTCAGCCCCTGGTCGTGTTCCGAGCACGGTCACATTTCACAAGAGGTCTTGTGAAATTTGGTGGGGTTCTGTGGGAAGAGGGCAACCCACCTCGCCCGCCATGATTGCGGTTTCTTTGCGCGACAAAGACGTGTAACAAATTCTGGGATGCGCTGATAGATCGCAGGTCGTAGATGTAAACTGTCGTGTTTTGTGACGTCGTGGTGTTGTACTGATGTTCTGCACAATTCGCCGCTGCGTCCAAGTTTAAAGATTCACGGTGCGCTTCTGACTCAACGTAGTCTCTGACTCAGCAGCCAATCAGCGTGCAGCACCGCCTTTGCCGAGCCGCATCACCAATTCGTGTTAAGGTACCTCCACAGCTACCTTGGACGAGACTCTTGAGTAGACAAGCAACATCGTCGCGCATCGACATTGGAAGAGGTGCTCGCATTCTTTCGATGCTTTTCTTTCCTCTGTTATAATCCCCCGAATCTTTATCCTTGCACCTACCCCACCGCCATCCTCCACGAGCTTCGCAAATTATGTCCAATTACGATTCTTACATCATGAACGAACTACGGGACTCGGACCAAGATGATCTCGATTCTTTGCCTTCTTCGATAGCCAGCAGCGAGATGGACTCAGAGGAAGAGTCGGATGCTGAGAGAGAATGGAACGAAAGCTTGCAGCAATTGGAGCTCTTATTGACCATGATCGTTGTACCTTATTTGGGCAAATACTTTGGCAGAAAGTGCGCATACTGGAGTACGTATCCATTTCTATCCTAAAAACGGTCTCGATTTTGGAGCAAAATTCTGACTGATTGTTTGCAGGTTGGGCGAAATACATGGAATGGATGTTCCCTGTCAAGGTAGAATACACCAACCAGACCGCATCCAAGGTAGCAGGAGCTGTAGAGGCTGCAGCAACCTTATAAGGTGATTCATATTCATACGATATATATGGAGAGGACATGAAGAAGAGATGATTGAGCACAGCAATGGCGTTTGGATGGTTTTGGCGTTTTGAAGGGGTTAGCATTGTAGAATTTATGCTTCTTAATGAAGTAGCATTCAGAAATGGAAGCATTGAAGAACATGAGACAATGAGATAAGAAGTTGTTCGGGAATCATGCTTAGTAGTAGCCCAGCTGAATGTGAAATAAGATATGCATGATGTTACTTCGTCATGAGGCTCGAGGCGGTGAGCGGTGAGAATTTTAAATAACTACAATTATCGGGAGTATAATCTAAATATTATTACAAGAAGCTTGTTACTGTGATTTTTGTATCAATAATAAGCAGAAGTAGTGGTTGGATATTTTATAGTGCAGTTGCGTTGAGCTCTTATGCATGTAGAGCTACCCCTGTACGCAAGTCTTGGCATCGCGTCTCCTGCAATCGCGTCTAACAACACAATAAACTACATCTCATTCCATCAACCCCAGATTAACCAGCACCACCACCTGAGTAGACTCTTCTCATGCTCCTCTCATCACCAGTCTAATCCTCTCATCTCCCATTGATTTCGTCCGCCGCAAATACACCCATCCACCATGGCAGAGACTCTTCACAATGCCCCCATCGTCCTCGATAACGGTAGCGGTACCATCCGTGCCGGATTCGCTGGTGATGATCTTCCTAAATGTTATTTTCCCTCCTTTGTGGGCCGTCCAAAGCACTTGCGCGTCCTGGCAGGTGCATTGGAAGGAGATGTGTTCATTGGGAGCCGTGCACAGGAGTTGCGGGGGTTATTGAAGATTAAGTATCCATTGGAACATGGTATTGTAACGGATTGGGATGATATGGAGAGGATTTGGGAATTCGTTTATGGTGAGGGTTTGAAGACTCTCAGTGAGGAGGTAAGTTCATGAGCTCTGTTCTGGTCTACAGATTGGTGGGAAGTTGCGGTGATGACTACTTTTTGTCTAGAAGGATGACTCTGACTTTATGTCGTCCTTCAATGGTGGCTTTTTCTTTCGAGAAGACTACAACGGTATCTGAGCAACTTACTGGAAAATCGAGACGTTAGAAGATATTGAAGATCATACGCTAATCCAGAGCAGCATCCTGTCCTCCTCACCGAACCCCCCTTAAATCCTCGATCCAACCGCGATACCGCTGCACAAATCCTCTTCGAAACTTTCAATGTTCCCGCACTCTACACATCGATTCAGGCCGTTCTCTCGCTTTATGCTTCGGGCAGAACCACTGGTATTGTTCTCGATTCGGGTGATGGAGTTTCACATGCGGTACCAGTTTATGAGGGATTTGCAATGCCCTCATCCATTCGAAGAATAGATGTAGCTGGACGAGATGTGACAGAATATATGCAGACCTTACTCAGAAAATCCGGATATGTTTTCCACACCAGTGCGGAGAAAGAAGTGGTACGGATGATCAAGGAGAAGGTGTCTTATGTTGCTGCGGATCCTAAAAAGGAAGAAAAGGATTGGAGTGGTGGGAAACGGGATGAGAAGAGCATCGAATATGTCTTGCCCGATGGGAACAAGTTGAAGGTAATTATTTTTACCTCTATATACACGCAAATGCTGATATTTACAGATTGGGGCCGAACGTTTCCGCGCCCCAGAAATTCTCTTCGACCCAGAGATCATTGGTCTTGAATACCCAGGTATCCATCAAATCGTGGTAGATGCCATCAACCGCACTGATCTGGATCTCCGAAAGTCATTGTTCGGCAACATTGTGTTGAGTGGTGGCAGCACGTTGACCAAGGGCTTTGGAGATAGATTGTTGCATGAAGTCCAAAGACTAGCAGTCAAGGATATGCGTATCAAGATCTTTGCTCCACCAGAGAGAAAGTACAGTACATGGATTGGAGGCAGTATTCTCGCTGGTTTGAGTACATTCAGAAAGGTACGTTTATTGCTAAGTATCATGCAGATCTTCGAAGCTAACCATAAAACAGATGTGGGTCAGTATTGATGACTGGCATGAGAACCCAGATATCATCCACACCAAATTCACATAAACGCCACATTACAAATAAAGGTCAGCAGAAAGTTGCGACAGGCAACCTCGCTCTCGCACACAAAAAAAAGATTCAAAAACTTCAGTTTAATAATACCACCTCGCGACAATCCCGGATATGGTCTTTGTATATGGGCATCTCAATCGCGAGCCTTCCTTCGGACGTCCTCTCAGCATTCAAATTTCTGTCAATTCATAGCTTGTGGCGTTCTGGAGCGTTTGTATTAAGTAGTGGAGAGAACATGTGTGAGTACCGGCTGCAGAGCAGAGTGGGGAACGGGTGATTATGATGGAAGATAGTCAAGATGTAGATGAAGTAGAAATGATACCCCAGACATCAAAGATGATATTCATGTGTCTTTCCCTACGTACTTTTTAACGAAACTTGCTACCGACAAATCCCCTTCCCTCTAATTTTCTGCCCTTCAATCCTCCTTCCAATAGCGCTACTAAGTCGTCTAACCTCTCGACTACTATGTCTGTGTGCTCATGCTATTGAAATTTGTCAGCATATCTCCTGGTAAATTATATCTATATTCAAGACCAAACATATCTCCCAATTTGAACAGTTAAAACACATACCTCAACCAAATGCCGGTTAACCTCATTAACCAACAACACCGTTGTTGCCCCGGCTCTAAATCCCGCTGTCATATCATCAATACTGTCACCCACCATGATAACCGCCGTAGGATCAACCCCCCAGCTCTCACAGATATGCAGAATTCCCGCAGGATGTGGCTTTGGGGGTCTGAAATCCCTCGTGACAATAGGATGGAACTTGCTGCCGGCAAGGAACTTCTTGATGAGGTGTGCAACCGGCGTATCGAAGTTGCGTGTGCAAATTCCCATGGGCAACTGGTGCGTCTCCAGGAATGTGATGAGGGTGAGCAGACCTGGTTGTGGGACCTGCGAGGTCATGGCTCGTCGCTCGACTTCCCGAATCGCCTCCATGGCTTCCTCTTGCTTTGAAGTGGGCATTGCATATACATGCTCGAGGATATCAGTGCCTGGTGGACAGGAGATTGCTGTGCGCATCTCGCCGAACATATAGGTTTGCGGTTCGCTATGGGGGTTCAGCACGTGATAGCGCAGTTTGATTGATATTGCTAATTTAATAACGCAGTAGCTTCTCAATTGAATGAAAATATTTAGAATGAAATCAGAGGTTCAGTATGAGACGGGTTTCTCTATGACCAAGCCAGAAAACACTTGTGTCCCGATGAGGAAATAATGAAGCCGAGACAACGGAACCGTGACTCACCAACCAACTCACCGTACGCAAAATAAACTTAAGGGTTCCAAAAAACTTACCATAAAGTCCCATCGACATCGAAAACTATGCCGCGTAGCACCGTTTCATTCTCTTCGATGATATGTTCTTTCTTCCCCAACGGTGCGAATCTTCTCGCTTCCTCCATTTCCAACCTGGTTGTGCTGAAGCTGATAGCTTTTGAGTTGCAGAATTGCCTGCGAAATTGATTGTTGGAAAGCGATAATGTTTTGTATTTAGGTAATAGAAAGCTTGAAAAACAAACTGATGGGCGGATTGGAAGGCGCATGTGAAGGGCTGAAGGGTTTGAAGGTGACTGGAGTTAGGTGGCAATGATATGATATCGAGAGTGGATTGTATAGCCTTGTATATAAGGCATTACATCCCTTGACGTCGAGCAATGCGGTCATTATTGCAGCTGTGAGAAATAATTCCAGACTTGGAGATTTTGAAATTTGTCAACTAGGATGAAATTATCATTGAATATAATTTTGTTGATATTTTGGGTTGTTTGTCAAAGGCATATTATACTGACCTCTAAAATTAATTTACCTTTGATCGTAGTATGTTGAAATTTTGAACAATTAGTTACCTTTATGCTGTATATCCATGTACTAATATATTTTAGCTTATAAAATGATATAGCTTGATCACTATCACTTTACTTGATCGTGTAAGTCTTGTGCTCCAAAGAAAGGGATTAATATGCTGCGTCAAAATTAATGACCACCAAATAAAAGATTACTTTGTAAATCATCAACTGTTGACATGGACATTTAATGAATGAAAACTCGTCTTTATTTGAGGATTCGTCATAGATTTTAAGTACGATTTTCAGGATGAAATTCCTAGTTATTTTATAGACTTGTCTGATAGTACCTCTGAATCTAATCTTAAATATTGTTTATCAAGAATGCTCTTGATATATCAAATCAATTTATTGAATTGATTTTTTTTCTCCACTTCTATGAGCCCAGAAAAGGCGATCAACTTTTTTGACTGAGACTTAGAACATCTTACTATAAAAGCCTCAACAATTCCTTTAGATTTCATCCACGAGTAGCAACTGGATCGTAATCGAATACGTCGTATGTTATAGAAGTATAGGAGATTTTGTTAATCTTAGCAAAGTCCTCATCAGCATACACGTTTTCATCATTAACAAAAGCCTTGTCATCGTCTACTCAATACTCGTCATTAGAACACGCTGAGACCAGCCAGTTTGTTAACCGATACAACACCGCTTATGCTACTAATTTCCCCGTTCATTATACTTGACAATCAATTTGATGTTGGTAGCAACTATCAAATACTACATGTAAGTAGAGAGTTGGCGCGACTGACACGCAAGAATAAAACTTTAGGCTACACATGAATCTTGCTCTCTTGATCAGCGCGTTGTATTCATTCTGTAACCTCTTGAATTACTCGATACGCGTACTATTCCTTTGCCATGTAGTTATCTCATCTATTTTCATCTCGTATATCAACTGATATGAGTGAAACTAAATGATCAGCTCTACTTGAAGATGATATAAGAGGGCATCGTAAGGTTGCTTCCTTCATTATTTCTCAGTCATAGCGTTCTCATCAGTTGATTAATTCTTGGGACATGCAAGCTTTATGGCTTCAACATTGATATTCCACTGTCATCATTTTTAGCCTCGCCATCATCTCAGGTCTCTCACTATCAACCAAAAAGACCGAGCATCAGGATTGCAGGCGCAGCCACTGATATGCAATATATTTCTGGTTCAATCGTGAAGAAGCAAAATCTCTCAACTCAAGCGCCAAAGCCTTTAAATACTTCACTTCAAGATCAATCATCCCACATTCGCAATCAAACACTACACATAACCTACCAGTAGACAACAAAGCCTTACATCATCATCCCACGAAAACTCACATAAAACCTCACTGACCCAAATCCCCCCTCCCCAGTCCAAGTCCAAACAAGTCACGTGAACTCCATCAAACCCCCAGCACATCACCAGCAACGCCAACACCCCAACCCCGTGAACAGATCATCTGACCCAGCTACAATGCTCAGCCCCCCAAACCCCAAACCAAACGCAAACCCAAGCATCATCGCATCACCAACCCTTCACATGACCATGGTACCGGTAAAGACTTAGCCAAACCGTCGAGACCCCAAACGCAACAGCCGCTTCGGGCGACGCCTAAGCCGGGAAAACGGTCACAAGATGTACGTCAGGCGTGCTTCGCTGTACCTTAATCACAGCCATACGTCGTAAGTACTTATTTGCACACTACAGGTAAAGCGCGGCAGATCGACACGTCGGCCACCACCGCTTTTCTATGCTTTTCTTGGTAAGGACTTATTGTGTACATATGGTGCATAGGTATTCAGGTAGTCTACAGTACTTAATACTTAAGCACCGAAGACAAAGACATGACAAAGGGAGAAAAGCCCCCGGTGTTCATCTCATCGAATGAAATCCCTCCTCCTGCAAGCGTGGCATGAGCTGGGGGGACGGAAGGGGATAAGTGTGTATGGCTGAGGCGTTGCGTTTATGTAGCTTCTCGTACTTGTACCTAGCTCTGTAAATAAAGAACCATTTTTAAAAAAAGGAAAGGGGATTTCTGTGTGACAGAGGGGAAGGGGAGGGAAATTTTTGCTTTGGAAATGCGGGGAAGCGAAGGGGGGAGGAGTTAGCGTGCGCCTTGTGGAATTTTTTGGGTGTTTCTTGTTCAGGTCTGAGGGCTTGTCTGGCTTGGGGGCGCTTTGCCGGTTTGAGGGCTGAGGCTAGGGAGGTTTGGGTGAGTCAATGAGTGAGGTGAAGAAGTTAAACTTCGTATTCTGCGTACTATAGATGGATGTTCTTGGATCCGGATATAGTATTATGTAGTTTTATTGGCAATATTACACAGAATTACATGTAAAATCTCTTCGTATATTGTGTACTGCGTATGAAAATATGGTGATACATACGTATTAAGGAGTTTGAGAATTATCAACTCTTGCTTACTGAGCAAGATCATTGCGTCAGCATCTTCATGCTTCATGCCATACCATACTCCTGATCCTGATCTTGATCTGGATCTATGAATTATTCTGGATCTGACGGGATATTTCCACAGAACGCTAGAAGAAACGAACCAAGAACTCCCTCAACCCAGAAGAAAAAAGCAATAAGGAAAAAAAAAGAGAGTAGACAGCGATCATCCGCAAATAACCGCCCACAGCACAGATCACTGGTAGGTCGAGAAGTCAAGTCACAAAGCAAATGAATTTTTTCTTTTCTTTTCTTTTTTTCCAGAAATGTACCTACGCCTAGGCATCAATTTCCACCAAACATTTTAAAAATAATCCTTTTTTTACATTTTTGCCTGACACACGCCTCTTTTTTTTCTTTCCCTTTTCTTTTTTTTTTCCTTTCCGCTTTTCCCTTTTAGTTTCCACGCCACGGCCCACACCCTAACCTTGAAAATCACTCACTTTCTTTTTTTTTCCCACCTATTCGTACTACTGTTGTCTTTTTTTCTGGGGAAAGGAAAATTTGATGGGTATGGGATGATGCGATGATGTGCGTGTTAGTAAAGGTAGCGTAGGGTTAGTGGTGAGTCAAAATTTGGGAGGGAGAGTGAGGCGAGGGCGGATAGACGGACGCGCGCTCGGTAGTCTGGCTGCTTTGTGCTTTGGTGCCGTGCCTTGGTCGGCGCTATGGGCGGTGGGTTTGGGTGGAGCGTGTGTTGGGACCTTTTTTTTCTTTTTCTTTTTTTTTGGCCCTGGTTTCTGTGGCGATGATGAGGGGAGGAATTGGGGAGAAGAGGGCGAGGTGAGAAGTGAGTTTGAGCTGAAGAGGCGAAGCATCAAAAATACAAGGAGAATTTTTTGGGAGGTGGGCGAAGATGGGGATTTTTGGTGGGTTGGTCACGACGAGGGATTTATTTTTTATTTTTTCTTTAGGGTTAGTATTGATATTGATATTGATATTGACTTTAGGGAGAATGAACACAGTAAGGACACTTCAAAGGACACTTCAATGAGGGAATTCTTAGATTCAATGTCTTATTCATTCTTCTGGAAAGACTCAAGTTTCAAGTTGAATTGCGGGTAGCGAAGGCTGTAATGTCGGCACTCAATATGCCGCAAGGTGATTGAGACGGCAGTCCAGTTTTACAATTAAAATGCCAATTAAATTCCGAGATTTATTATGGAATTGAGGGTGAGATGAGAATGGGAGAGCGATGGCACGTGTACTAAGAATAGACGCTTGGTGGTTTGTTGGTGGTTTATTGGTGGTTCACCGAGGTCCACGGTGGTCCATGGTGGTTCACGCTGGTTCAGATCAGAATGATGTCGAAAGAAACATGATCAGATCTACATGCAACGTGATGCGATGATCGTCCACTCTCGTCCATGGCAGAGCCTCAGCAAGGCAGAGAGAGGGGAATGAGGGAGCCTTTAAAGCCATTAAGTGGTCTTGAGACAGGTTTGAGGCCCACGCTCGTCGTCCTCCGCTCCACAGCTTCCTCCACAGCTTCCATGATTTTTAAATCAAACACGTTTAGGAAAGAAGAGAGGTGAGTGGAATAGTAAATGGTAAATGGTAAATAGAACTAGTAAATGGAAAATAGAAAATAGGAAATAGAAATCAGTCAATAATTCAGGGGATCTCAATCAAATGTGTTTATATTGTCCGCATTTATGCACGGTGTATGTAGTATAAGATATAGTCAATACGTATATGGAATGAATAAGAGAAAGGAGAAGTATACAGAAATGATGATGATGAATAAGAAGGAGGGGTGACGAAACGTGGGCTGTAGGATGAAAGCATGCAATGGTTTTGGAGCTTTGGAGCTTTGATGTTTTGATGATTTGATGATGCTTTGGTGCTTTGATGTGATGGAGTCGTGATCGATTCCGGTGAGAGAGAGTGTTCGTGCTTGGACTGGTGAGTGGTGAGTGGTGAGAGATGAGTGATGAGTGGTGAGTGAGTGACTTTCTGAGAGCTTTCCCCTCCCACCATGACATTTCCATTACCCCCATTTTACTCCATCGCAACTTCCACAGCAGCTGGCGCTCGCTTAGTCACCTCCCTCTGGTGGACGCACCCAGACCACCTTGCCCCTTCCCCCCTGCCCATTGGCTGGCCCCGACGACACTATTACGAGAAGTTTTTTTGCGCAGAGACAGCACATGATGAGCTACGCTTTGGAGCTTTGCAGTTAACTGCAATGCGCTAACAGCTAACTGCAAAGCGCATCATACCATCGTGAGAATTTGCAAAGGAGTGTTGCATAGTTATGGGGCAAGGGCCATCAAAGAGTCATCTGCCATGCGAAGGCGTGCGCACCATGCGGTATTGTGAGAGGGGCAAGGCAGAAGAGACGTCTTCTCTGGATGACTCGATGGCTGCATGGCTGCGTGCATTTGTGATATAAGATGTTGCTATACTTCCGCTGATTACACCTCTACTCACTCACTATCAAAGCATCCACATTCTTATATATCCCAGATATATCCCACATATATCCCTCCACACTTCAGTATTGAAATCCATACTACATCTTCAATCTATATATACATCCTCAGGTACTCATCAGAAGTACTCTCTTCACCACTACCAACAATCACCACTACTACTCTCGTTCAATCTCAACTACATCCTATCAAGATGCCTTCCTACCAGATCAACGAGCCTCACCCAACCGTCCGCACCAACAGATACATCCATGCCGGCCGCGGAGGATCAGGAAACCTCTTCAGAGCCCCAGAGACCAGCACCGGTGCCACTGCTCGCGGTCCAGCATCTCTCTTCGCCGACGGTCTCCCAGCCAGCAGCAAGAACTTCAGCGCAGGCCGTGGCGGTGCCGGTAACATCCACCCAACTGCCCACAAGGCATCTCTCGACTTCGACGAGGAGTTGCGTCTCCAGGCCACTCGCGACAGCATGAAGAGCACTCACACCAAGTGGCACATTGGCCGCGGTGGAGCCGGTAACTTGGCCTGCGAGCGCCCTTCTTCCTCTTCTTCCCGCAAGAACTCCTCATCATCCGTGGACTCCAATGACTCCGTGCGATCTGCCGGCTTCTTCAAGAGAATGAGCGCTAGCATCACTCGCCCATAAATGCTTCTCTTGCCTCCTTTCTCAGCATAAGCATTCTCATAGCGGCTTTGGAGTTTACAGCATTCTCGGCTTGCATTGCATTGCGTTTTCTTTGTAACCCAAAAACATTCATCTCTACCATCATCTCATCATCATTGGATCGGACAAACGGAAATCAAAAGTGCTTTTTAAATCGGCGTTCAACATTATACCACATAACATAACCATAACGACATAACGACTAGGGGCGCGGGGAAACCACACAAAAAATAGCGGCATTGGAAA
Source organism: Allantophomopsis lycopodina (assembly GCA_024752465.1). Classification (NCBI taxonomy): domain Eukaryota; kingdom Fungi; phylum Ascomycota; class Leotiomycetes; order Phacidiales; family Phacidiaceae; genus Allantophomopsis; species Allantophomopsis lycopodina. The sequence continues at coordinate 306,040 of CP103012.1, forward strand.
TAAATAGGTCTATATCGCCTCAAGACATCTCACTCTTTGTTGTCTTGGTGAATTTTTTCTATTCGGATATTGGACCTGGAAAAATATGATACCCCATTTTTGTTTGGTCGCGTTTGTAGTTTATTATCATACAAATAGCATAGCATAGCAAGCATAAGCAAAGCTTTTGCGAATTAATATATACGCTTTTAACAAGCGCTTTACATATAACATTCTTGACTTTCTTTGCTGTGACTTTTCTTTGCCGTGACTCAATGAACTCGTGACTTGGATGATCCATTGACGTTGATGTTGTGATGTTGTGATGTCAGTGCACCAACCAACCAACCAGCCAGACCAATGAATCCAAATCGTGTGCTTTCGCACGGCATCCTCATCAATTCGCACGCACTCTCTCCTCTTCGATCTCACAATCCCCATCACATATTACATCCTCACAACTCAACTCGACTAAACTACACGACACATCACCCACAACTAAATCCATTCTCCATTCCCCATTCTCCACACTTCCTCTCCTCCCTCCCCTCCCCTCACACCGCATCTCCCACCCCTCCCCTTCTTACGTACTCCTTTCCTTCCGACTCCATACCCCAGACTTCAGCCCTTCTCATCTCAAGCCCTACCCATCCATCCCATCCCATCCCATCCTACCAATCCAATCCTGTCTTGGCTGGAATTTCGTCTACTATTTACTTACCTACTCAAATACCCTTGCTTCCATGCTTGCATCCCCACATCTCTTCCATCTCTCACTTACCGAGACAATGTAAAACGTAACGGATTCCGTGTTATGTAACAGGACTTCTCCCTTCCAGTTTTTCTTCCTCTTTTACGTTTTTGTAGGCGTTGGTTTCGAGGAGGGCTGGGTGTTACATAAGTGCCGAGGGTGGGTTTTGGGGTTTGTTGGTTTGGGTTAGGGCTGTGAGGGGTAGATCTTGGGAGGTTTGCACTATTTTGTACTATTATGTATGCTGTGGTGTGTTGTGTTGGTGAGAGAGATTCTGATCTTGGGATTTTGTGGAGGAGTTGGTGGGTTGGGTGTTTTGGGGGTTTGTGCTGGGGTTTTGTTAGGTTAAGTTGCTGGGGAATCTCCTGGGGTGAGGGATGGGGGGTTTGATGTGGTGATTTGGGCGGTTTGGGTGAGGGATTGGACTGAGATTTGAACTGGTTTGTGCGAGGTGGGTAGATGTGAAGCTTATGATGAAATTCTGTAAAGGCTTAAGGTCTTGGCTCTTAGTCATGATTTGGAGGACATGGGTTTGCTACTTTATGGATACGGATGACGCAGTATTGGTACAGTACTGCTCATGGAAAAGATGCTTCATAATACTTTGGTGTTCGTATTATTAGATTAGGATTTCCTGAGCAGGTTGATGACGGTGAGGATATCGATGATGACGAAAGCAGTAACGAGAAATGGTAGTCAATGAGTGTTGGTGGAACTATGTGCACTACGTAGATAGTACGCTCTGCAGCATTGTTTACTCTGGTATTCCGGAGATAAAGAATGGTAAATACTGCTTCTTTTATAATGATTGTCAGAACATGTATTTTAATTCATAACACTGGGAACGCACATTAAATCTTGCAGTACCTAGGCCAATGCCGCATAAACTTCACTTGTAGATGGTAACAGACCCTATGCCTAACCGGCATACTATATCGGGTTAAGCCTCACCTTGACCATATGCCTATTTAGATTTACACGCCATTTCATGTAAACATACGTTAACTGTTTGAAGTGATCGAAGACGACGATTTGCGTGTGTCGAGTTTGAAACTTTACGGCAGCTGTTCTACTGTAATCCAAACCATTCTCCCCACATCCTTATAGTTCGTCATTATCATTAAGCTAACCAATCTCATCATTATCATCCTCATCATCATTGCGATCACCATCACCACTTCCAACTTTCATCTAACAGCCATGGTACTGCGAGCAAAAGAGATTTCATCTCTGAAACAGCATATCTTCTTTTGGTACTCTTCGAACTTGACTGCTACTTGATTTGGCTCATTTATAACGCCCAGCGAACCTAAAGACATATCGAAGGTACCAAGAACATACTAAGAGTTGATGTACACTACTCTTTTCGTTAGGTGAGCGATATGAGAATAGTTGTCAGCTTCATCGTCTACTTGATTGGTGATCTTGTCTCTTAGGAGAGATCTGTTGAAATTATGAGCTCTGTATCTTTTAAGCAGGTTTCATTGATTTTCAGTCTGACCAAAATATTAATCTGAGAGCGGATACGCTCATGTTCAGCTTCTAGCTGGTCCTTCTCAACCAACCCACTCTATTGATCGGTCTCATGGCTGAAGAGGACGAGCCGAAACATGAACACAAATACAACCTTGATGATAATGTACTTACTTCAAATATCAGTTTCTGTTAATTACAGTACGAGGAACCTCAAATTGGGCTGCTCTTGAATTGTTAATGGAAATACTAGGACAGAGTTGGAACATATGTTGGATTTGTACAGTTAACAACTATTGATATCCACCAAACTGCATTTGCTATGCTTTTCAAACTGCTCTCTGAATTAGATCTGAAAAGCAAGTAATTAAATGAACATTAGCTACGCATGCTGCCGATAATAAAAGGCATAAAAAGCAAGGAGTATAAAAAATATAGGAATATGCTAGTGGTAACCAAGAGATAATAAAGAGGAGTCGCTGATATTGGATTCATAGAAAAATAGAGAACCGAAAAAGGAATGAAGGGGTTTATGATCTTGATAGGTATAAAAAGCATGGGGTTATCATTTAGAATAATCGATAGTCGTAACTCAGTATGGCAAATGTGGGATACCTTTGATGCGACATTACTTTTCCATGACCATTGAGCATGCTGGAAAGACCAAGAACAGAGCGAATACAAGAATATTGCTTGCCATTCCCACAATTCATCAAGTGCATTGAGATAAGATTTTAATAACCAGCCGAGATAACGTACACAGTATTCATACAGCCATTCACATGCCACACGCATTATTTCCATGTAAAATACACATATCTACCTACCTAGGTACTATCTTCGTACACCAACCTTCTTGCCACCCTTTGCGGACTTTCCAGCAGCAACAAGCTCAGGAATGGCATTTTGCTTCGGGGCCATTGATCCTCCCGTGCTGTGGGCTAATCTGATTTCTCTTCTACCATCCACAATGGTGCCTTCCATTATGCCCTGCTGCTGAGCAAGCATGGATTGTTCGCGTATCGCGGCAAGCTCAGCGACTCGCTCAGGAGACAAACGCCACTCCTTAGGAAACTTGGGCTTGACCTTGAAAGTGTGATGGCGTGTGTCCAATGGGATATCCGCAAAGGTATCTTTTGGATCCTGCTCTGTGTTAGAATTGCGAAGTCATATAGAATAGAGAGAACATACTCTTGCCTCAGTCAAAAGAGTGTCCACCAAGTCACCCAAGTATCTCTTGTTCTGTGCTTGCGATTGGAACATCTCAGAGCTCATCTTGATAATGTCCTTCTCTGGGTTCCATCTAACACCCGCAAGCTTTCTCAGCTTATCCTTCTGTAAATCGGTAAGGTTTGGCATATCTGCTGGGCAGAACTCCACAACCACTTTCTTCTCTGCAGGATGCTGCTCGCCCAAGTAGCTGGTATATCTGAATCGGAGAGGCTCATTCAAGGTGGGGGGTTCGAAAGGCTTGGACATCTCTATATATCGCATCAGTATTGAACCCTAGTTGCAATTGACTGACTTACTGGCAAGTAAAGGCATCTCCCAGGCTGCCAAACGAGCATACTCTCTCAATTCTCTGTGCTGCTCCAAATCTCCGTGTGCAAGACTGGAAATATCGTCCTCCGCGAACTCCTCATCCGGTCCTACCTCTTCAATAGCCTCCTGTCCATCCGCCCAGAAACCTGGCCTATATCTGCCCAACCTTGGCTCTCTGAAAGGAGTGGACAGCTTACCAGCCTTGTCAACTGCCTGGTCCATGACATTCTGCATGCGTTGCAAGACCTCTGGCTTTGAGAAATGCTCTTCGAGGTCTCGGGCGTCAGCCTCATATTGTCGCTTCTCGAGATCGGTCATAGAATCATAGACGGCTCTTTCATGAGGTTCGAGCTTGTTGATGAATTTCTGTGTCGACTTGGAGATCCCCGAGGAAGCTGATGCTGCAGGTGCAGTGGGAGCTGCTGGTGCGCTCTCGACTTTGGGCTTTGTTGGATCTTGTTCATCGTGTCGCATGGGAGTCGTCGCGAAATGTCTCCTTCGGCCAATTGACTTGTAGGTGTTCGGTCGCGTGACAAATCGACATTGGCATGTCCTTGCCGTAAGGCGAAGGCTTTGTACTGCGCTCGCCATGATATTGGTTTGTGGATGGCGATGTACGATAGCTCGAATGCACTCAACATTGATTTTTGATATTGTGGCCTTGAAAGCGAGGCTGTGGATGCTTCGAGGAACATCGTTTATCCGACTATCAGAGCTTTGGCCTCAGGCTAATGATACGATAAGCACAGGTTGCTTGCGATATTTGGATCAGTCCGCGGAAAGCTACCTCCAATAGCAACGAAGTAGAGTCATTCAATGCTTCGAAAGCATTTCTAAAAATTTCCATTGCGTTTTGTTTTTGATTCCTAAATAATCAATTTTGGCAACGACCCTCGAGAGGTGTCAACATTAATTTTGCTCTACATGGCCCTGACCCTTCACAATGACTTCAACGGCTGAGGGATACCCTCGTAGAGAGTGCTTTGTAACTATTGGAGCCACGGCAGGATTCAAGGTAACTCCTCATGAAATCGCACATATTTCAAAGGCTTTATTGACAAACCCACAGGCTCTCATCGAAGCCGTCCTCGACCCCAAATTCCTCCAGACACTGTCGAGGCTTCAGTACACACGTCTCGTCATCCAAGCCGGACCGGACATGCCTCACTACCACGCTGCCAAACCCACGTCTTTTGAAACCAGCCATGGCATTGATATAAGTGCTTTCGATTACAACAAGACAGGTCTTGGGCAGGAAATGAGGGGATGCCAAGCAAAGCCACCTGCTGTGCGTGAGGGGCTGGTGATTACTCATGCCGGTAGATACCTTATTCATAATACATGGTTGCAACGACGACTGACTTTTACAACAGGTTCGGGCTCAATTCTAGAGGCTCTCCGAATCGGGGTTCCGTTTGTCATGGTCCCGAATCCCTCTCTGCTCGACGATCACCAGACCGAATTGGCAATCGAAATCGAGAGTCAGGGTTATGGGATTCATGGTGACTTGAAGTAAGTAGCATTTAATGTCCCACTCGCATCTGTACAATTCTAATCTCAGCAGGAACCTTGTTCGCGCTCTGGAGAAAAATGAAAACGAAGCAAAAAGTCGAACAGGTTGGCCTCCTGTGCAAGTGGCTTTGGATCCTAGTGGGCGTGGGTTAGTAGGCGTGATGGATGAGGAGATGGGGTATGAAGCACGAATGAGAGAGACTCTTGATTAACCATATCCTATAATCTAATCAGGCAGATGGAGAATTGGTTGGTCATGTTCTCAAAAACTTAGCTATTTGCATTGCATACTACAACAACGGCGTTTAAGCAAGGGATAAAGAAGGGAATACCAGTACTGTATGGAATAGGATAAATTTCCAATCCATGATTTACTTTCTATTTAGGCGGGCGATGAGGAGTTAGAATGTTGAAGAATGAGCTTTATTTAGAAATCATGAACTTTCTAGATCACAGGTAGTAAATACTGCATGCATGATGACCTGAGGTGATCGGATCTTACGCACCCTTTTGTCAGATGTATTATCTTATCACATTATGTACCAACCCTGCACAGTCCGTGGGCCCCGGAAACCCAGCCTTGTCACCAAATCCATCGATTTTCCTTGGGTCTCTTGGCGCTCACCTTTTCAACCCCGCAGTATCTATTAGCACATCCCATGTACAGAGTACCATTGAAGTGATGGCGAGGTACTTACAGAACTGTGGTTGTTATGCGGTGACAAACAAGCATTGCGGCGTACATGCCAAGTAGAGCTTAGGAAAAGATCCGGCAGATTGCCGGTGCTACGAGAATATGGATGAACCGATGAATGGCGTTGAGAAAAGTTTCATTCGGGTCTTTAAAAAGAACTAGCTCGAGATAGGCAGTTATATTCATGTACCTGAAGTCATAGACTTTGTTTCCCGCAGCCACACCGCTGAGCCGTTTGAATCCGACATGTACTGCGTGAGTTGTGTGCACGTACCCAGTACACACTCCTCATCTTACTCTACCATCATTACTACCGATAAACACAATGCTCGGAAGACGGACAAGATACCCCTACAACACCACGCATGCATTACAGCTTGATACTCTACACATGATACAAACACTACAAACATCGACAAATAACCTGGGTCAGATGGGTTGCCTGCGAGCTACCCTTGCCAGAGCCAGAGCCATTGTCTGCAGATCTTGCGCGTTCACTTGTTCACTTGCACACTGTTCCGCCTTGCCGAGGACTTCTCATCGTATTGGATTCGAAGCCCATTTCTTTCTGGCCTGTAAGATAGGCTTTGAAGCATGTTCATGATGAGCTGTATGGCATTCATGCAGCTCAAACACTGATCAACTAGAAGCTGTCTACCAAGTCATCATGGGACTCTTTCTGAACGACTCATTGTTGATGGTAGAGTACCATATGCACTGGTCAACTCAACTTGTGAGGTTTATGCTAAGCATTCTGCCTTGTGGGTCCGAACCCCGCGCACATCCCTACATATGTACGCAGTAGCGGTAGAAGATCGGCAATGACGCGCGACGTCTTGTTCTAAATTATACGTACATAGTGGTGATAGCACCATAGTAAGGCCATCTTACTAGTCGTGCTAGTGTTTTGCGAGATATACCGTGTAGTAATACTCGCGCGAGAATTCTATGTTCGAACATAAATTGTCAGCTTCAGGAACATGTGGATGCTTTTGATGTGTACGTAGTATTACGGGTTCGGACAAAACGTCAGTAACACTCCGAGACTTGAGCAGTATGCATGTATATATGTATATACACAAGCGAGGCTCCACAGGCAATTTCTGGTATTGCATTTCGTTCATTTAACCTGGAAAGCAAGAGACAAGACATAGCAAAGAACAGCTATATACTGCTACATAATGACCAGCATATGAAAAAAATATATATTAAATCACCAGTTGAATTCCCGAGTTACAGACACTGCAAGGACTTACAAATCCAAGATGCAGAGATATCGCCGACTTAGGTTAGACTGCTGGCAAGGAGGATCGACTTCTAGATTCTGGAGACCCTCAGTCTCTATGCCAACCAATCATTATTTCCAGTCAATATGTACAACGATTCTCGGTAAATGTCTATAGGGCGAACTGCTCGTCTATTCCCAACAGACTTCTTAGAATATCACTAGACATGGTGTTCCGGACATGGCTCTTGGTTGGCAAACTACGACAGAATATTTCATGTCATCTCATTCTTGGCCCACCAGTAAATTAGATAGAGTATGAAGAACGTGTCAAAAATGCAAAGTCATACGGGCAATTCGGCGTCATCACCCAGTTTCAACCACAACGATTACTGGCTCGAGAGGTTGTAACTGTTGGTGCAGTAAGAAAAGGCCAAACACTATAATGTGTGTCAATGGCAGTTGATTACAATGATGAACATTAGCTACACTCCACTGAATTGTCAGTAAACACAGGTAACATACTCAAGCAATAATCTAGTCTCTAAAATGCATCGGCGCTTTCCACTCTGTACTGATGATTACAGATATCTTTCCACCCTACTCGGTTCCTTGTTCCGATGACATGGATCTGTGGACACCAATACGACATATACTAAACTGAGGTATTTCATTGTGGGACGCTAAAGTATTCTAAATATCAAATATCTCTATGGCCAAGCAATAATACCATTATCGCGCGATAGATATCTGCTCAGTGTGGACCTGTAAGCGTGTTTACATCACATCACCTTCACCCACTAAAACGATCATATCATTGTATGCACACTTGGGCCTCCAAATCCTTCCTTTATTCAGAGGCAGCCTTGTAGCCGTCCAAAAATGACGGATTTCTTGGGTTATATCCGGTTTTCCGGATAGTTGTCACCCTGTACTCTTCTGGTACGTACTCTTGCTGACAATCAATGGGTGCATACGGTAAGTAACCTTTGAGTCGAGTATTAAATACATCCTCCTCCCCCTCATTTTTGTAACCATCAGAGTTCTTGTTTCATACTCTTCTACCCCAATTCAATTTCAAACTTCAATATGCGCTATACACTTGATACTTTCAGCACTCTTGTGACTGCTGGACTCTTGCCTATAGTTCTATGTGCCCCAGCACCTCAATTGAGCTATCATGAGAATACTGGGGCAGTCGGTGGAGTGTCACCAGGCCCAACGGCTACTGCTACTGCTATCAGTGGATCCTTATACGGAGATGAGTCTTTACTCGGTGGAGGGAGTGCTGCAGCACCTTCACCAATTTCTGGCGGTGATTCAGCTGTGGTCCCAGAATCTGACTATGAATTGGTCAATGGTCAAGACGCAGATGCCAAGTTAGGTTTATACCTTGACTTCAACAGCGTGGAAAATCCACAGCCTCTGAGAGGTGGTCTAGGAGCTACAGATCCAGGTCCACGTGAGTGAACTCTCATCAATGAATGTATGTCACGTACTAATTCTCGTAGGAACCTATGCTTACGAAAAGCTAAATCCGGATACTTTCGCACCCCCAGGGACAGACAGTGGGTCTATCCCTCAAGTGAAGTGGCCACTGGGACTCTCACACAATCGTTTGGGATCGGATAAAGGAGCCGGTTGGGCCCGACAACAAAACCAGGCTGTCCTCCCAGCCGCCTCAGCTATGGCCGGTGTAGATATGCGCCTGGCTCCACACGCATATCGTGAACTACACTGGCACACAGCTAATGAATGGTCTTTGGTGCTGAAAGGCTGTGTGCGACTTGCAGCTGTCAATGAAAACGGACAGTCGTTCACCGACGATATCTGTGCTGGTGACGTGTGGTTTTTCCCTGCCGGTGTTCCTCACAGTATCCAGGCCCTAGAGGAAGGCAGCGAATTCCTGCTTGTCTTTGACCAGGGTGATTTCAGCGAAGACGGCACGTTCCTAGTTTCTGAGCTCTTCCTACGAAATCCGAAGGAAGTCTTGAGCAAGAACTTCCAAGCTCCAATTGACGCATTTGACAATATCCCTACGGGTGAGCTCTATGTAAGTTTTCCACCTTTTGATCGGGCGATAAAAAACTAACAATCCAGATCTTTGATGGTACCCCCGCCCCTGCCGATATTCAAGAGCAAAACGTCACCGGACCAGCTGGTGCCCTCCCAGTTAGCGAATCTTACACCTACCACTTTTCGCAACAAAAACCATACATCGTGCCTGGCGGTACAGTGAAGATCATCGACCCAACAACCTTCCCAATTGCCTCGTCGTTCTCCGCCGCGCTCGTGACCGTGCAACCAGGCGCCATGCGCGAGATACACTGGCACTTGGACTCTGATGAGTGGAGCTACTTCTTGGAAGGTTCAGCGCGCGTTACCGTTTTCCTTGGGCCAAGTAGTTCAAGCACATTCGACTTCACAGCAGGCGACGTCGGTTACATTCCTGCTGCCAACTCACACTACGTTGAGAACACCGGCACTGAGGACGTGGTCTTCTTGGAGGTGTTGCAGTCGAAGAAGTTTACTGATATCAGTGTTGCGCAGTGGTTGGCGCTTACACCTGCCCAGGTGGTTAAGGATACTCTTCACGTGTCTGATAGCTTCTTGGAGAATTTGCCAAAGGAGAAGACATTGATGAAGGTTGGAAATAAGAACTTGACAGCACTTGCGGGTGGTGAGAACACCTTTTAGATCGAGTGAGGGGTATTTGGCTTTTATAACTGCAGATATGTTCTTGAGCAGTCTTTTTGGAAATCAATATCTTCATGAAGCGTCCACATGCCAAGCCTTAATTATAATATCAAGTCGTTGAGAAGTTTTGATAGTTAAATCTGAAGCATTAATTTATATCTCTTCACCGATTCTGGCTCTTGAAATGCACAGCTATGTGATTAAATAATAACTAGGTGCATGTTTTGTTGTGCTTATGTTGGTTCTCGAAGTGAGGTTATCAAGTGAGATCTCAACCGCTTATTGGCTACCAAATTGCAAAGATGCTGGCAAAAGAGCTTCACTAGGCCGTTCAAGCCACGTGAAACAAAGTTATGGGGTCCTCAATGAACCATTGACGGTTCGTCCCGAGATATATCTGAAGCGTCTAACAGCCTGCAAGATAACGGTAAGTGGCAAGCGACATGTCATCAGCATGTACCAACATGTCATCTGTAGTCCAGGGGATTGTTTAGCCACTTTGTGTAATCCCCGCTTCGATACACGTCCTGAGGATAACAACTCCATTCAATCATGTAGGTATGACCCGGAACCTTATTTGAATGGGTGGTTTGTAGTTAGGTCAGGGCCATTAAATATATTTGGCGAATGTTGACCTCTAAAACCTTGAAGTGTTTTAAGTATATTATAAGAATACACAACTTAAGAACTAAATTGACACGGAGTAAATTTCCACTGATTCAATAAATGAAGTTTATCAAGTGTCTTTTAACGTCCACCCCATACCTACAACAACAGTTGTCTAAAGGCGACTCTGCAGTGAAAAACACTGGGTCGGTTTCGCAGCCGCCTACTCCGTAAGTAGCGATTTAACATAGATGCCTGATCTCCGCAGCTTATTAGCTAAGAACAAAGTCACGTTTGGCACGGATGCATAGTTCAGCATTGCAAAAAGTTCACTGCTGGTATGACGAGTGTTAATTAAACCCCACGATGCCCAAAATCCAAAAATTACAGCATAAATATCTTGAATTATGCATTACCAATGTCTAATGCCTTTTGTTGCACTAAATTTTTAGGGATTCTGAAGTTTAACTTCTTACACATGTAGAAGGGAGCTTTATATATTTAATATTGCTTGCATGCATCTACAGCTGCTTCTGTATACGGTGCCTTAAAATCCGGGTCAAAACAACGCTCGTTAGTAATCGCGGAGACTATGACTTGTAGTTTGAGAATAAGTGCAAAAAGATTGGAATGATCCACGTGATGATAACATGATGACTTGATGATTATGGATATTGGTACGACAGTCAAACATAAGTAGAATTGCCGAGATGTTAGGAACATCAGATTTAAAGTAATTTTCAACTGTGTAATATTGATCCCCCTCCACTCCAAGTTTATTGAGACTCAAAACCAAGTCTTCTTTCGTGAAGTTTGACGCTTCATTATGAGTCTTTACTACACGCTTTCCTCTTTAGGTTGTACCGTATTCAAGAGGTAGCTGCTTAATGCTATTATTTCTTCTAAATGATACTATCTCCAATGCTGTCCCATACTTCCAATTCTCAGCGCCTTCTACATCAACGTCGGCTCTCCATTCAAGTAGTAACTTCACAGTATTATTAACTCATTCTTACTTCCTATAGAAATATGCCGTACACACCATTCAAAACTTCAATATTAACCCCTCTATCAAGAAGCAGCTATACTATAGGTATATACCTCATTGCCGATGCCATATATAACATATTACCCGAACCACTACGTTATTCAATATCCACTCTAATATCAAATAACAGTTGTAAGATTGTCATATCAGCCAACTTTGATGTGATGTGCAGTGCAGTGTCATTATAAAAGCCTGGCTTATTGGCTTCGGCCTCTTTTTGAAGGAGCATTTGTACAAGGATCTCGTTTCCTTCTGGCAATGCTATAATCAATGGAGTCTCAGACTCAATCTATGTGTTCACACCGGCTCCTTCATCAAGTAGCAGTCGTGAATCAAAACTATCTTCACCATCTTTTGCTACCTGTAGAGCGTTTCTGCAGTGGCCACCTTGTGAGTTGAAATCAGCTCCTCTATCAAGTAACAGCTGTACAATAGCCTCGTCACCACTATATACTGCTGCTTGTAGAGCATTTCCATAGTGGCCACCTTGTGAGTTTACATCGGCTCCTCTATCGAGTAGCAGTTGTACAATAACCTCATCACCACCTCGTGCTGCTGCCTGTAGAGCATTCATATAGTAGCCACCTTGTGAGTTGATATCAGCTCCTCTATCAAGTAGCAGTTGTACAATAGCCTCGTTACCGCCTCGTGCTGCTGCTTGAAGAGCATTCCCATAGTAGCCACCTTGTAAGTTCACATCGGCTCCTCTATCAAGTAGCAGTTGTACAATAGCCTTCATGCCAGTGCATGCTGCTGACTGTAGAGCGTTCCCATAGCGGCCACCTTGTGAGTTGACATCGGCTCCTCTATCAAGTAGCAGTTTTACAATAGCCTTCATACCAGTGCATGCTGCTGCCTGTAGAGCGTTCCCATAGCGGCCACCTTGTGAGTTGACATCGGCTCCTCTATCAAGTAGTAGTTGTACAATAACCTCGTCACCAACTCGTGCTGCCGCCTGTAGAACGTTCCTATAGCGGCCACCTTGTGAGTTGATATCGGCCCCTCTATCAAGTAGGAGCTGTACTATGGTGCTGTGCCCATGACTTACTGCTACCTGTAGTGCAGTGGTGTCCTGCCCGTCACTCCGTGTATTCAAATAAACTCCTGTATCAAGTAGTAACCGCATAATAGCCTCGTTACCACTTTTTGCTGCTACTTGCAAAGCAGTTCCAGGAAAAGCAGTCTCAGATGGCGACTGCTTGTTGACGTCAGCTCCTCTCTCAAGCAACAATTTTACTATATTCTCGTGTTCGAAATATACCGCTGCATGTAGCGCACTGCTAAAATCGTTACCCGGTGCATTTACATCGACACCCTTGTCTAACAATATTTTAACTAGATGTTTTGAGCCAATTTTCACAGACTCACACAGGAGACTGTCTGACTGTCCTGTGCTGCCAAGAATTTTCGTCCCTGAGTCCACCAATGTTACTGCTACTTCCTCATGTCCGTGCCTAATTGCAACTCCTAAGGCGGAAATCTGCCACTTATTTTTGGCGTTTATATTAGCACCCCTTTCAAGAAATAGAGATACTAATTCATTATAGCCCCGCTCTGCAGCAAGATGCAAAGGCCCATTATTATTGGCATCCTGTATATTGATATCTGCGCCATTATCGAGTAAATTTTGAGCCACACTTCTTAAATTTGAGCTTGATGCAACATGTAGGAGTTTTGAGTCTACCGAAAATGGACTTGTGCCATAATTTAGTAGCGGAAGACTCTCTATCCATGATTTGAAGCATGGATCATCAGTAAAGCCAAACTCCTTCGTGAGATATTCTTGAAGGAAACCGTAGCTTTCAGCCTTTTTTGCATGTTGGAACCAGAATTTACTGGCATACTCAATGAAAGGAAGCTGGTATTGTGGCAGTTTTAGCCAGGGATGCGGACTCTCTTGCGACCAGTCTGCTTGGAAGACCTCCTTTACCCTTAGGTAGTTCACACACGATCTTGCAAGCCGGTGATGGGTCATACCAAGCAACTCATGCTCAGATAGGTCTATATTTGGAGCACCTTGTACGGAAAATCCTGGCTCTTGAGTTGCTATCATGGCTGCAAGACCTCCTGCAAGCAAAAAGTCTTTCACAGTTTGGTGGATAAATTGCACTGTACTTCGAGATTTATAGTGATAGACCTCAGCAAGACCACCAGAAAGACTTGCTAATTGTTTTTGCATAAGAGAATCTGACACTATAAAACCCCTCGAATTCTTAGAGGCTACTAGCGCTGGGTCAATGAACGCATCGTCAGCAGCGAGAGCAAAGCGCAATTCCGTTAGTGACAATGGCTTTTCCGCAAGGTAGACCCATTGCATCAACAACAGAGCTCTTTGCCGGTTGCGAGGCTCAATAATGTCTTTCAGTATGTGTGAGTAGATTTTATACAGGTCTTCTGGTAACTCTTCCAACATTTTCTGGATATCTGGGTAACAATCTCCATCATTGAGTTGAGTGATAACCATTGGAAGCGTGATTCGGACCCATTGAAATACCCTACATGATTTGCTGACAAGTTTGCTTTCGAGTTCTTGTATTTCGTCTAAGCTGTGTGAGAATTCTTCAGTCTTTGTCACAGATTGGAGTCTTTCTTGGACATATCGTGAAATATCAGCGAGATTGTGATCTTCTACCCATATTTCGAGACTTGGATTAACAGCGACAACGGGATAGTGTCGACAGGAGATGCAAAACCTGATGCTCAAAGTATTGTTGGATTTAGAAAGTTGATCATTCAGCTGATGAAAATACGCCGTGAGATCTTTTGCAGTTTCACTACCAGCCTCATCCAAGGCATCGATAAATACTACTATCTTTCGTGAAGTTTTGGTGGCAGACAGAGCACCCGAGAATAAACCTCGCAACTCATTAACATGCCAAGACCAGGATTCACCAAGTCTCCCAAGACGCTGTTTCTCGTGAAAGGCAGGGCGTACTGATCCTCTTGCTGAAGGTACGGCGGCATAAAGCTGACATAAAAGCGATCTTAACATGCCTTCCACGCCTCTTTGTAGCTCTACACCTCGCCTAGTGAAGAAGAAGTTCAGTCTTAGATCCGACGATGTCATTTGAGATTCGCCCATGTGGCGGTAGAGAAAAGCCATCAAGGTCGATTTCCCAGAACCTGGCTTTCCTTTGACCCAAAGAAGTCCCGTATCCTGGACTTGCCATTTTTGAAAAAGTTCGTGCTCAAGTATCCACCTGCAAGTGCCAGGGTGTAATTGATCTGCATCCAACCGTCGATCATTCATCTGCGGAAAAGCAAAAGATTGGATACAAGCTTGAAATATGGTTAGCCACTGTATATTCTGAGATGGGTGAAAAGGGATTTTACATTCGTCTTCTGGTGTCAAATTATCACGCTCTTCCTGAAGCTCTATAAAGTTGTTAGAGTCTTTATTATATATCAAATTTCTAGATACAGCCTTCACACACCATTTTCTCTCCTAGCCTTTGTTTCTGTTGCCCGGTTCACGAAATCACTAATCCTTCCACTAAGACTTCGATAACCTATTTCGCTCCGATTCGAAAATTTAACCAATGACCGATGATCACCTTCAAGATCAAGAACATTGTAGGACTTGGTGACAAGGCCGGTATATGATGCCGAGCTCTTATTCACTATCAAAGGCGTTCTTTGGTTCTCGTTCTTCACTCAATTAGCTCTCAGTCACACCGCAATCTAAACGTTAACTCACATTTTGAGACCCTGACTTGGTCACCTGTGTCTCGCAATAACAAAGTACATCAAAATCCTGACGGTTTTGAATACAGTCAACGAAATCCTGATTCAGGTTGTCGAGGAGTGCTTTTGGATCGTTATCTGCATCAACTAACAAGTCGCTGACAAGTTGTTCGCTCTGTCCACCCTCCACCATCATACGCAGTTCTTCATAGGACATGCCACGATTTGGAACACCAAAAAATACCAAACTTTGGCAGCTATTGAAAATATCGAACCATGACTTGTGGTCCGCACTTTTCGAGGCCTCAACAATTGCCTGAACAGGTTATATTGTTTCAGTAAACGTCTCCTGCAGCTTTGAATGATGGGTTGTTACATACCTGTTTGATAATAATGCCGCCTAAGCTATGGCCCAGAAGGATAATGGGTCGGTGTTGGCTCTGTAATCAATGTTAGATGACCATATATAATTGATACAAAGGGAACATACAGCCTTGTCCTTGCGAACGGCGGAAATCTCTTCTAGCATCGCAATAGCAAGACTACGAATTGTCTTTTTACCATGGTGGTCTTTTCTGCCTTGCATATCAAGTGTCGTATTGTGTCCATATGTCATGATTCGAGAATGTTCAACATCCGCAGGGAGGAAATCAAGGGGCCAGAATTTCGAGGTTGTTGATGATTTCCAGCTTCCTATGGCATGTCCACCAAGTCCGTGAACTAGAATTATACTTTTATATAGAATTAGTGAATTTGTAAAATGGACTGGTATCCAGTGTGATTAAGATTAATACTGTGAAAATATGCATTGAAAATTACTTACTCGACGTCGATTTCGTTCGTTACATCTTGCCATAGAACCGTAATTCCACGGAAATGACTGTCGATATCATACTCATGTTCAGAATATCCTTCTATGGTATCTGAATCAAAAAGTTTGAGATCATCTTTGATGGTCAATATCGCTTGAGAATATTTGGAATCCAGTTGAGCGATGGAAAGTTTGGGAAAGGCTTCCGAAGAATTTGGGGAGTCTACCAATAAATTCTTCAGCCATCCTTGCAATTGCTCGAGACTTGTGGTGTTTGGTATTTCTGAAATTCGTATACTTTTCGGTTTTGTCTTTGGCTTGGGTACCGATTTAGGAGTGTCAGTGCCACCAACAACTACTTTAGATACCAGTCTTTGGTCCGATGGTTGTCGTGAATTCCTCCATGCTATCACAGTAGCTGCAACGGCAATGACCGACACCAAGAGCGTCCAACCCCAAGTCCAATCCATGCTGTTGCGATCGATCGCACTCATGTCAAGATAGTGGAAGGGTACTTAATGTGTAACAAAATTTAGGAATTATTCGGCTTTTCTCCTACATACTGCGTAAACCAAAGCCTTGCTACTCACGTGAGCACTTGCAGGGTATCTCAATTATTGGGCTCTCAATACAAGGATGGGGCTTTGCTTTGACTATTTTGGCCATATGTACGTACTCGCTTTCTCCGAGTGAGGAGGCTGTGTGTAACGATAGGTGGACCCTGCACAGTACGTACATTCATACATAATACTCGCTAGGTGCATCTTCAGTGTAAACGCTCTGAAGCTTCACCGGAAAAAGAGCTACCCTCGTCATTCATGTGCATACAGCACACACAGGACTATATATGTCCTAGTGTGCCTAACCCAAAAAGTAAATATAACTGCAATGTAGGGAACGGTGAAGATCAACAAAGACACCCTAAAAACTATCACTTAAAACAGATTTCATTCAAACATTCTCCAAATGGCTCCGTATCCAATATTATGCGAAACTCCATACTTGCGCTATTCTGACAGATGTCGACCACTAAGTATGGCAGGCGAGCAGCTAACCTAACAAGCTTTAGCCTCAGGACCAATGGCGGAAGCTCACGATAGGTAGTATTAGCAACGTTGTTAATTTCGACGTAGAGATAATTCGACACTATCGACAGATCATAGAATAACCACCCATATATTATTCCGATATCACTGCTTCTGTTCGTTTATTCTCAAAATGCCGAGCAAGGGAGTCACCGCATACAGCTACATATCCGTTGAGGACTATGTAGTAGAATTTACCGCCCCAGAAGTATCCATCACAACCACCGCTGCCGATAATTTCACTTCCCATGACATCGAAATCGAGTCTCATAACATTTCCGGGTTATTAAACTTCACGGGTAGATTTCAATGGCGGGTTCTGAAAGACGGCATTGAGGTTGGGAGCCGCTTCAATGAAATCAATACCCTTACCGGCAACATAGAAGGCGGCACCATGCGTTCCACTCAAGCTTTCACCCCCATAGTGACACCAGAGGTCATTATCACTTATGGGTTCTATGATGCCGGACATGGAGAATGTGGCCTCACCGACCGGGACCAATGTTATGTGACTGTGTCGTCTATCCATAACCGCTCCTGGATGGGAGCTGTAGCACCTCCTGGATCGTCACAAGCGCAAAAGCCATTCTCGCGTTTTGTAGTTGCAGCTCCGCATGACAATGGAATGAACAGTATGCAAAGCTGTGATGCCGTATTTGAGGTCCTTGATACCGATATGTTGTCACACATACGAACGCTGATTCCGCATCTGCATTTCTTCGCCCATTTGCCTGACGATGTTCTGTTGAAGATGCTACCAAATATCGTCTACGGTCTTGCCATCACGCAGAAAAAGGAGATCCCTATTATGCTACATCTTGGAGCAAGATATTTCGAATTTCGCCCGGCCAAGCTATTACCTATGTTCCAGAAGATTTCGAAACTTCCAGACAAGTTCTACTTCCAGCATGCGTGCATTCCTGGCCTGGCTTTTGATGAGTTCTTGCAGCAACAGGTTGCGTTCTTGGATGAGTTTCCAACAGAAATTGTCACTATCCACATAAGGTTTGACAACATTGTCAAGGATTGCGTGAAGCCCACCAACGACGAGATTGCAGAGATGCTGACAGAGGCCTGTGCTGGTGCTGTCAACAATACTATTACTTGGGGTGGCAAAGAATGCTTCAGCAAACCCATCGATTCTCTTCGAAGCAACGGCCAGCGCCTTATCTGTGTCATTGTAGCAGAGAAATACGATAGTTGGACAGCAGAGGCATATGCGACGCTCAGTGCGGATCCCATCCTGGCCAGATTCGAATCCATGAACACAGAAGGTCAAGAAAGCACCGATTTGACTGTTCTTCAATGCCAAGCAACTTCGCAGTCTATCAAGGAGGTTTTGGTTTACAGTGTTGTGTCTGCTCATGCAGCCACATCTTGTCTCACGTCGACCAAGGCAGCACTAGATACGAAGACTCTGCCATGGATCAGAGAGAATGCTCTTGATAGATTACAAGCCGAGAAGACGATTGTTATTATGAACGACTTTATTGATGGAGCGACTACCGATACATCGATCCAGTTGTCAAGAAGAAGACTTGAGATGTAAAGAGGAGCTAGAGATGGTAGCAATTATCCAAATGATCTATTAGGTGGGATTTTGAAAAAAAAAAAGTATATTCCTGTGTAGCGTTATACCCTTATTTTTAGATTTTTAGAACATTGCACTTCAAAAAATAAGTCATCAAATATCTTTATAAAAGTATTTCTGCCATCAAAGGTGCACAGGCTACTTCTGAAACTGCTTCACTGCCGCTTAAAAAGTAGGCAGACTCGCAATGTTCTTTCAAATTCGTAGAAAAGAGCTTCGCTAGATACTATAAACAACAGCGCAAGCAGAAATCTGAACAAATCAACATATGAAAGAGGGTTCAGAAGAAGTAAGCTGTGGGGAACCCGAGTAAGCTGAGCTTTAACCCCTGTCATTACAGCCAAGGCGGCCACAGCCTGATTTATGTACAGCAAGCTAATGCATTTAATCCACGTGATCTTAGATTTGATATGCACCTTCTATGCATACATTAGCCCTATGGAGCCTTCAAGAATAACAAGACTTTCTTACGGATCTTTTGACATCAGTTGGAGATAGAAATTTGCCTAAGTGACCTGCAATGTTCTCAGTTGAATTAGCCGATCAAGGAACAAGACGCGATGACCGTTATTCCACATCGATGCTTATGCCCGGCGTATATGGACAGCAACACCTTTCTAGCCTCGCTCAGTCGCAAGGCAGCATCGGACAAGTCACTAGTTTGACTCCCATCAATCCCATCAATAATTCTGCCATAGTTCCAAATCAGAGTACTACCGAATGGTACACCACTTCGGCATCAGAAAGGTGTGAGCATATGTTCCATATCTTACCAGGGTTTCACTGATAAGCATCAGCAACTTTGATTCAGCCCAAGTCGCATATAATGAAGCTCGAGAACTTCTTAGAGACCAACTTACGGATGCCGAGTGTTCTTTGATATGGTCAGGTAATCCAGCGACGATCCAAGATGTAGAAAGAGTTATGATTACTGCGAAAGAAAAGTATGATAAGAAACACCAACAATCCAAAGTTCAGAAATGGTTATCCAGTTGCTCCTCAAGGATCATGTACTATGGGGTAATCATGGATACTCTTGCTCAGCACCACCCCGAGTACGTATCCTTGGCTTGGGGGGCATTCAAGTTTCTTTTCGTGGTGAGTTAAAAAATCCCTTGTCTTCCATAATAGTAACTAAAGATCAAAAGGCAGTTTTACAACATGAAGAACTTCTGACGCAAATATCCAAGACGGTCAGCAAAATAGCAGAGATCCTTCCTCGGGCAGATCTCTCTTCAAACCTGTACAAAACAAAGCGTATGCAACAATCCGTAGCACAATTATACGCAAAGATCATGGATTTTATCAAGGATGCCGTAAAGTGGTACAAGATGGGCAAGCTTAAGCATTCTCTGACCGCAGTCACTAAGCCTTACGCTTTGAGCTTCAAAAACATCGTAGATGAAATATCCGAGGCATCAAGGAAGGTTGACAAGGAGGCTGCAGCAGCATCTCAAGCTGAAATTCGAGATCTTCACCTTCGAGTAATACACCTTACTCGACTTTCAACAGGTAAGTAACGATGATTAGATTCAGAAAATGATATTATCCTAACTTATGAGCAGCCAATTTTGACCAGCAGCTAAGGATGACAACCAGCATTTCTACTCAACTGGCTGGCCAGATGCAATGGCAACAAAACACCCAAATTTCCCAGATCAAATCCTTAAAGATTATCTCAAGCCTATCCGCACCACAAGAGTCGCTAGACTTCTGCCGTTCACTCCGCCTTCGTCGCATGACCCCTGCTTTAGGAGACCCTGGTGAGATCGCGAAGCTCAAAGACTGGCACTACAGTCGAGATGGTAATATGGTCGCACAAGCCCTAGCTTGTGGGGTACCCGCAAGCGCTCGGGATTTCGCTGTGGATTATATCGATATTCTCATTGCCAACAAGGTTCCAGTAGCGTGGGTGCTTCCCCATACAAATATCCTAGAGGACGAAGTATTTTCGACGACTGATGTTTTATTAAAACTAATTATGCAAATTCTCGATATTAATACGGGTGCATTAATGCAGGCTCCCTTCCCTGTCTCAATTCATCACTTTCATGATATTGATCCAAAGGTGAAAGAGTCGGAAGAGCAATGTTTTGTCCTCTTGGGTCGTTGTTTACAGGGT
This sequence comes from Allantophomopsis lycopodina, assembly GCA_024752465.1. Lineage (NCBI taxonomy): Eukaryota > Fungi > Ascomycota > Leotiomycetes > Phacidiales > Phacidiaceae > Allantophomopsis > Allantophomopsis lycopodina. Next base: position 326,860 of record CP103012.1, read on the forward strand.
ATTCAGCAACTCTATATTGTTATCGATGTGACTTTCATCAGTGCGCTCGTGGAGGGAAATCAATACAGAGCTAGAGAATTTTTAGTACGGTTGAAGGACGTACTTGGTTCGCAAGCAGGAGCAGGAGCAGGAGCCGGTGTCAAGCTGATGCTGACCTCGTGGAATTCGAGTGGTATTCTAGCGGATCGTGATTCGGAACATGAATGTATAATTTATGTTGATGGGAGGTCTCCAGCAGTCGCAAGACGAAGAATACATAATTCAACTCGGGCTTCGATAGGACGGACAGCGTTTGGAAAGCACTTTTCAACTTCTGAGTAGCTGCTTGTGTAGATTGTAACAGTCTATTTGTACTTGTACAATCAAAATTTATAGATTGGATATCAAGCTTCATTAGAATATCAGAACAAGCTCATCGACATGTTAAAAGGAGCCAATGAATATTAAGTCCCTAAATATTCCTCATATCCTAGCACATTGTTATATTAGGAGCCTATCTTAACCTATTTTCTCTTGCCCACTGCTTGTCGGTATGTCCCTGAACCTTCTTTAGATACCTGTTGAACTCCTTAGACGTCGCCAGAGCTTCCTCTAAATGAGACCAGTCAAGTCGCTGTTTGCGATGAATAGCTAATTGCCTTGCGGTAGTCATAGTGTTTCTGATCTGCCTTCCATTCATCTCTTCCTGAGCCAGTTCATCGATGTGATCTTCTAATTCCCCAATATCAACATTTGCTTCTCGAGCTTCAAGGATGTTGATGAAGTTCCTCCATATAGCTTTGCGTGCCGTGGCGGTGTGGTCTTCATAGTGAAGCGATACTTGAATGCGTGACTTGAATGCTTCATCGAAGGTTCCGACTCTGTTGCTGGTGAGGATGAGAATACCATCATAGTATTCCAGGATACGCAGAAACACTATGGGATGTTAGAAGATTTCCACAAGAAATGATGTTGGCAATACCAGAAACTAAACTGTTGCGCTGCAGATCGGCAATCGTCCTTTCTTCCAAGAAGACATCGGCTTCGTCGAGAAGTAGAACTAGTGTCTGTCAGATTTGTTTCACTATGTGGTAGATGATGAACCAACCGCAGTTCCATGATTTCCCTAGGTACAACACAGTCTGCATATACATTTCTACATCTTCTGCGGTGATTCCAATCTCGCCACATGTTACCCGGTACAATGGCTTCTCTGCAATCTCCGCAACACTAAATTAAGTTCAGTCAGTGGGCTTCCCTCTGAGCAACAAATGATGAAGTACCTTTCTATAATTGATGTTAGTCTGATTTCACCCTTATATTTCAGTTGACTTACCTGCAGTCAGCGTCTTTCCTGTTCCTGGGCCACCATGTAATAGAATTATCAGCCCATTTCCTTTTCCCCCAATCACATCTTCGTTGCGATCTGGGGCGATTCGTACTTCAATCAGGGCCTTCACAAGTTCTTTTGTCTTCTTGTTCAAAACAAGTTGATCGAAAGCCTGCTTATTCCATTGAATGGGATGGAACTGTTCAACGAATAGCCTTTCTGCACGAGCGTTAGTCTTCTTGCTAGTAAATAAAAGAAGAATTGGGTTGGTACTCCATTGTTTTTCTTGAAGATCAAACCCGTAAAGAGTTGGTGGAAGCAAGAGAGTCATCTTATCGTCGGGTGTGTCTTCCCGATTGTAGTATGCTGGCCATGGGTCAAATCTTGGGCGAATTCGCGATGGCGGCGAGGGAACTCTACGGTGCATCCGATAATAGGTTGCAACATCTATCATAAAGCGTGTGCTGTTCTAGAATATAATTGTTAGTATCTCATGCCGGGCTTAGTGGTACATTACTTACATAGTAATCAGTTTTATCGAAAGTATACCCAGAATAACAAGTGAAGTGTTGTTCTTTCATGCTCCAAAATTTCTTCCCACGCTGCAATATCCGATCTACATCGGCTTCCTTTGCCATAGATATTGGAAAAATTCTGACAGTGCTCAATGAAGAGCCATCTTCTTCCGGCTGCTCGATCCACAGAATAGTATCTCTTCTCCTAAGATATGACCCATCATAGTCCCATGACCAACAAGGTAATTTGAATTTACCATCATCTAGCTCCAACCATGATGAGACTATGTAAGCCTGCGGTTGATGCCCACTTATGTCTATAATCATTTCGTTAGGGAAGAAAAGTTTCTCTATATGTTCCTTCGTCACAAGTTCCCTTTTAAATTGATTGTACCCTTCCTCAAATTCGACCTCGGAAGTTGTGGTGAAGAAATCAATGATCAAATTCACATGTGCTGCAGCTATTTCGTTATTCTCTGATCCATATTTCATAAGAGCCTCTTTATGATGATACAGAAACAGATATGGAGCCGGCATCTCGACAGATCCACGTGGCGCCCGAGCCTCTCTCGGTGAACAACGGGCTACATTGTTGATAGCTCTTAAGGCTTCGTCTGATATGATCCGTAAACGTTGATGGCGTGGTGATATTTTCATGCGGTCATCTCCATATCTTAGTTCCAAAGCCATATTATCGTCACACTGATACTCGTTGAAGATGATTGCGCAAATGTTTTTGTTCTCGGCGCAATATTGCTCAACATTTTTAATTCTTTTGTCACCAACGAGCCATGAGTCGTTTGTCCATTTATATCTCTGACATCTTCTAGGAATATCTTCGTATATAGCTCTATCGTGTGAGTGCATCGGAGAACCACAAAATACGCGGTGAAGAATTTTGAGATATGGTCTAGTGGGATCGGCCTGGGCTATATCGTCCTCTTGTATTTTTGAGCACTGTCGACAAGGAGGAAGAGGCTTCTTGAGCTCTTTTTGAAGATGACCAACCTGGGCCGAAAGTCGTTCGATAGTGTCAAGCAGATGGCCATATAACAGGGACTGTGGGCTGTTGTCAAACAAGTCATAGCCTGTATATGCTTCAATGGATCGACTGAGAGTTGCACTTAGGTCCGGGACTCGGTGCGCGGCTTTTTTGCCTTTCGTCGTTATTCTTTCCTGCATTTTATGATCGGTCCATGACTGCTTCAGTCTGTTGAGTTCCTGAATGAGAAGGTTAGTGTTGATCAATTCAATACCTAGTAACTGCATAACTGCACAGTGATATTATATTGGTGGCTAATAAGAAAGCTTTTCATTCAATATTTGAACCTATAATCGTCATGCACAGATAATTATGTCATGACCCATTGATTTAAAGGCTTGCACATCATTTCATGTCGACGCTCAGGCGTATATTTCACAATAAACAGCAGAGTTCAACTTCTGGGGGATATTGCATACGTACCTGTTCAGATCTCGCTGAATCCCAAGTCTCAAATCCACCAAAGTCAGGTACGCTCAAAGCCGCAGTTTCGTTCTTAAATGGCACCTTGGAGTACCTTTGTTTATCTTTCGACTTTGGATAGACGGATGAATTTGTATGTGGCCGAAGCCTTTTCCGCCATTCGAACTTCTGAGGTCGCCCATAGCTATTATAAGATCCACCATCGCTCTCAGAACCAGAAAAATACGAAGAACTTGCAAGGCCTGACCGGCTGGCATCGCTGCCATCGCCTGCTGGACTCGGCGTCCGATCTGAGAGGTTGGACCGAGGAGATAAACTCCTCGATCTCGAGGATAATGAATCGGCAATGTGTGAACGAGGTCTATACCTTGGCCCATCAAATTGGGTCAAGGATCCTAAAGCAAGCTGAAGCTCGTTCGAACTAACGTTGGTAGTATCGCGAGAAATAGTCGGTAGTACTGACAGATTTGAAACTTCTTCGAAGAATCTGGATTGTTCCGCATAGTCTGGGCCATCTATTCGTACGTACTTGTTATCAGTAATTTTTTAATCAGAAGGAATGTTTTAAGGGCTTTACAAACCAGAGACATTTGGCGGAGGTGGAGGTGGAGGTGGAGGTGGTCCCGCTTTGCTGGTCCACTCTGAATTTGGTGAATCATGCCTGAATGGCAACATGTTGATTGATATTCGTAACTCGCTGTATGTAGTATCACGATCTCGAGACTTATCAAGTAGAGAAGCAGCTTGGGAATTGAGATGTTTCTTATAAACGTGTGTGATTGAAACTTGTTTATCGATCGACGCTACGTGCTATTGTGCTTACATCTGCAGACAGGTAGTGACAGGGTGCATGAAATGGCCCCCAAGAGACATAACAAGGCTGATGCATTCAAACCAAATTCTTGTTCTGTAACCTATTAGATGCACTTTCATCATAAAGAAGAAAGAAATCTACCAAAACGGAAGAGTATGTAAATATTTACATGCGAAAGATAGGTCGCCTACGATGTTTTACGCAAACTAATGATTCTTCGATTCTTCAAAATCACTCTACAGTATTTAAAACACCATCCCAACAAAACTCCAGCAGGCCTAGATAAATGTTATTTGGTATCCGCAAGGAATAAGCATACAGCTGAAGTTGAGGTTTGAGACCAGAAAGCGGATTGATGTGGCATTACTGTAGCGACAGGGTAAAACATAGGATAAATATGCGCACGACAAAACTCCATGATTGGAAATCTTGCATTATTTGATTTCTATAGCATTATTAATCATAAAATAGCTATCCTGATTACACTTCATGCTCAACATCCTTTACCCTGGGCACACAGTGTAAGCTAAGTGCTGAGAACTTTGCCACCATTTCAATCTGTACTCATTAGCATACAAGGACGTCTCAAATAGTGAAAATAGTTCAGATTTACTCACACATTGCTGCACTCCCTCTACTTCCTCACTACTCATACCAATCCGCCTGCAACCCCTCAGATGCCAGGCCGTCTCGAGAGGCAAATTTTGAATCATAATACCACTCAGTACCACAAGCTCAGTCTCAACAGGCCCGAGGATGCTGTGGTCACTTAAGTAAAACCCATATGTGAGTTCACGTGTGATGAATGCTATTTTCCGTCAGATCTTGAAACAATTTGCTGAGAGGTAAAATGAAAGTAAGAACGTACAGAAGTCTTTATGGGATTCAAAACGAGTGTCTGCCACACCGATGTTGTGCTGATAGATCTGGCCCAGCCAGTCTTCTCCCCGCTTGACATTCTCGGGGCCTGATTGCCAGTTTTCTCTGTTGCGAGTCAATTATGAGGATCCTAGTCAAACAAGAAATACGCAAAGGATACACCAAATATCAAAGCAAGAGATAGGAAAGCGAGGGGACATTCATTCTAGTATTGAGATTCAGAAAGCTGATGGGTTCAGTCAAGCAGAGAAAATATAGAAATTTCATTACCTTGAGAAAGAAAAATCCCGATCCTCTGCCTTTTGGATGTCTGAAATGGCAAACACGGCCTCTAACGGCTTGCATACGCCCACGATACTCACACATTTGACCAGAACTTCTCTCATCCTTTTCATCAAGGCTTGACGCGCAGCAGAGGTCTCATACTGTGGCTGGGAGATCAGGTGCGTGTACAGATTGCTTGCGAACAGAGGCTGAGTCGAGCCCGTCAAAGCTGCCAACTAGTTCTTGTTAACAATGTACAAATCAAGTATAGATAAAATGGCATAGTGATAGTTTTTAGAGAGGAAATGATTTTTGTATTCAGAGATACCCCAGGCGGAATGAAATATGAATAACCTACAGCCACAAGATACCACCTATCGTCGCCCAGCGACTTTGGGAATTTAGCCTCCAATTCCTCGAACAGCTCAATGGCCTGCTCAGGAGTTGGGTCCGGGGGGATCTGAGCGGTAGACATATGTCGGGTTAGAACTGGGCATCTGTGGCTGACGTGTTGGTAGCAGTCACGATGTCGTTGAGCGACTTGGGCTTGGAGTGGTTGATGCCGACTAAAGATTTGCCGCGAGGCCGTTATTGGCCGAGCTGAAAGCGATACTTTACTGCGAAATGGGAGTGTACGAGCAAGGGACATGTTAGTGACATGTAGGTGCCTGTGGCAGATTGGATATGGTGTTGCGAATGGTGTCCTTCTAAGATATGTGAAGCACTGATCAAATTCGAATACGACGTATCCACCGTATTCAACATGCGAAGTGCGAAGTCGCGATTACGATGCACCAGATAGATGCATATCTGGGGTGCCTTGAAGTGGATAACTTGTAGCTTTCTCAATGTTCAATGCTCAGAATCATTGGACTAAACTCCATTAAATGTCAGAAATGATGCTTTCATTGGGAGTCTCCTATTATGATTGCATAAAAGAAGATCGTAGCTGGTATTTGTCGAAAGTCGTCAGTTGTGAAGAGGTCCCACATCCACTTACCCACCTTATCTGCATTCGGCCTTTGTGTTCTTGGTCGCCAAGAAGGCATTTAATGAACGAGTGAATCAGATACTCAGCACTATTCTCTTACGGTGAATAGAGGCTTGGAAATCCATTATTTGGGCATAAACCATTGTCTGGAAGAGGTGGTTTTCTTAGAATACCCCTAAATTACAGTCAACAAACGTCAGCTGTGTACGTTGTCGTAGCTGTACCTAATTTCGTAGAGTACGTACATACATATTATATGTATCATTATGTATATATATATATGTATGTACATACATCTGCATACGTCGGACCTCGGCCAAGCTGCCATCATACGCAGTAGCTGAGAGCCCCCGTGCTGTCATCAGGAACACTTGCAAGGGTCAAGCGGCCATGGCTGCCCTATCAGCATCTGTAGACTGTGGCATTACACTGGGGGTTGGTGAGCCGCGTACCAAACAACCAACACAAGGCTGATCATAAGCCGCAGAACTGGACTGTCGAAGGAGTGAGGGATGACGAGCGGTGGAATGAGGGAGAAGGAAGAATGAGAATGTATGGGGCTGAAATGCATGCAGGTCTGATGGATGACGAGCGTGCGATAATACCAAGAACCACGAGAACCACAAGAACCACAAGAACCACAATAACACAATAACACAATAATACCAAGTATTTATTTACTTGGATGCAAAGGGCGGCGATCTGGATTTGTTGCTACTCTACATGTATTACCTACAATCATTTCCCTTCCCTCCTAGTTTCAACAAGGTAGCGGACGACATGGGAAGGCCCTCAGCTTTATGACTGTGGGTGGTAAAAATACAGCGGGAAGACCCTGGACCTTGCGTCCCGTCCACCGTTTAGTGCTGCGACTCTTCGTTTTGCGGTAAAGTGTGGCACATCTAAGCAGCCCGAGAAGACCGAGAAAGCCAGAGAAGCCACTGTAGCTCACCTCACCTCACCCACACCACCGCCAGAGCTACCCAGCTCCCTCTCAATCGCGGGATTCCGATATCTGGCCAAGTCTGGTCAGTCTCATCTCATCGTGAGATTCATCCTTCAACCTCCAGCCCCCAACCACTACTGCTCACCAATATACCTACACCTATATACGACCATTTCCAATGCCTTGACGCGCACATAGACGTTCCGATCCCCCTCCCCAAAAAACCATTCATCAAAGAACCTCCACTGCCACTTCTAAACTCCTTGAGGCTGTGGATCCCAGGAATTGCTCACCAAACACAAACAGTCCTCCCCTCTACAAAACTACAAAAATTCCAAAATGGCGGGAATAGAGAAATTGGAGATTCATAGCAAGGTGCGTGGATCTTAGAGCTGCAAGCTTGTGGTTCTGACCGCCCACAGTCATACATTGTTCGCTGGGCAAAGGTTGATGAGGGTCATACAATTTCCTGGAGCGTCCAACCGCATAAGAAGTCCATGTGCGTATGCACAATTGCCCTTCCCAGCCTCTTCAAAATTGCTAACCTGTCAGAAACTTTGGTATCTTCAAACATCCAGGCAGCGGTAGTACCGACTCCGGTGGAAAACTCCCGTCCTCTATCAATTCCGATGACACAACCAAACATCTCGACTCCAGCACATCTGGCTCTACCAGGCCCAGACGAGCTTCCGCTGTTCGAAATGAACAATCGACAGCAATCGCGCAGCTGCGGTCGAAGGGGTTCCTAACAATGGAGTGGCATGGGAAATGCGAAGCCGACAAAGTGACAACTGGTACATATGCCGTGTCAGCAGGCCAAGGAGGAATGTATGGTTTGGTATTCGACAATACCTTCTCGAAACAAGTGTCGAAAACTGCCACTTTCGTTCTGCTTATATACCCTACGGACACCCCGCCAGCCTCGACTCACCAAATACGGAATTTCACACCGAGCAGTGGGAGTAACGCCAGGCCCTCGAGCATCGCAAGCAGCAATACCGCAAGTCCGCGAATGAATGCTTCAGCAGCAGAATCGGTCGAAAGTTTCCATACAACTACAAACCGACCGAGGAGCAGACACACTTCATCTGCTGGACCTCCAGAAAATGAGGTGGGGGGGAATTATCATGTTGGTATGCTCCAGAAAAGACGGCGGAAGCGTGGTCAGGGTTACGCACAAAGATACTTTTCCCTGGACTTCGCGTCTTGTACGCTCTCATACTATTATAATCGAAATTCATCTGCTCTTCGAGGAGCAATTCCACTGAGTCTTGCTGCAATTGCTGCGGATGCTGGAAGAAGGGAGATCAGTATTGATTCCGGCGCGGAAATTTGGCATCTTAAGGCTCAGAATCAGAAGGACTTTGATGGCTGGGCTGCTGCCCTTGAAAGGGCAAGTAACACTGCTCGTGGTCCAAGTTTGGAGACTACACCTACCATTGGGGGCTTAAAGGTGGAAACTACCGGACTACAAACTGCCACTGAGTCAAAGGCTGAAGAAGATAGAGAGTGGGCGCAGGTTGAAGCTTTGATGAGCCGAATTGCAGGGACAAGAGATGCTGTACGTAGACTGCAAAAGGAGACTGCGTCAAGTATATCTCCTCCAGCTGCTCCAGCTGGTCTTGGGATCAGTCCTGTGACTCCTTCAACCGAGGATAATGCGGATTATTTTAACGCCCAACAAAGGCGCTCATTCTGGAAGAGAAAAGGAAACACTGGCACTCCTCCTGTCAATTCTGCTGCAGTTAACAGTGCCGTTTCCGCCTCTCTAGCTGTACCGGCTCCTATGACCGTCAATACTGTCACGGCAAATGGTTCGATCATATCTCCAAACCACGAAACTGGCCACTCCAATAGTCAAGAGAGCAATATCCATGAGCATTGTACCTCCTTGCTGAAAGATCTTGATGCAGTAGTTGCTGATTTCTCTGCACTGATTACTAGCAGTAAGCGCCGTAGGATGCCAATGCCAAAATCCGCTCCATCGAGAAACAGTATGGATTCTGTGACGACGGACGTTTTCTTCGACGCTGAAGGTGGCGACAATGGCAATGACTCGCAACTGTTGGTTCTCAATGCCCAGAGTGAAGAAGATACGCCTCCGTCTGAAGCAGAAGACGAGTTTTGCGGTTCAGATGCTCTCTCCACATCCTCTGTCGATCAAGATGAGCCTAATCCTCCAGATCTTGAGGGTACCGCAAAGCTCTTCCCTCCGAAACCAAAATCATTACTACCTTTACCAATTACCACTACTGTGAAACGTCGCGTGGCAATTCCACCTGCCAAAGTTCTCCCCCCAAGTTTAATCGGCTTCCTACGCAAAAATGTAGGCAAAGATCTTAGCACTATTTCGATGCCCGTATCAGCAAACGAGCCGATTTCACTCTTACAACGTATCGCTGAGCAATTGGAATATTCCTCATTACTCGATATCGCGTCTCAAAACCCAGACCCTACTCGCAGACTACTCTATATCGCCGCCTTCGCTGTATCAGGTTTCTCCAATATTCGTGCAAAAGAACGCGCAATTCGCAAACCATTCAATCCCATGCTGGGTGAGACGTACGAGCTCGTCCGCGATGGCGATGATGTTGCATCCGGCTTCCGCTTGCTCACCGAGAAAGTCTGCCATCGCCCCGTTATCATGGCCTCGCAAGCCGAGAGTGCCAATTGGTCATTCGCACAATCACCCGCCCCCAGCCAGAAATTCTGGGGTAAGAGTGCGGAGCTCACAACTGAAGGACGGGTACGCATTGCACTCCGTCTCAAGGACGGCTTTGATGAACTTTACTCTTATGATATTGCTACTGCTTTCCTACGCAATATCGTGATGGGAGAGAAATACGTCGAGCCTGTAGGCACAATGACTGTCATTAACGAATCTACCGGTGCGAAGGCCCAGATTGAATTCAAGACCAAGGGAATGTTTGGTGGGCGTAGCGAGGACGTTGAGGTTGGCGCGTATGACGAGCAGGGTAACCACACCGGCATGTCGCTCACCGGTACCTGGACTACCAGTCTCAAGATGACGCCTGCCGGCAAGGGTGCGGGTGAGGAATTCTGGCGCGTGGGCAAACTCGTCGACAATGCGGCAAACTGCTACGGCTTCACGGAATTCGCTGCTGCGCTGAATGAGATCGGCCCTGTGGAGAAGGGTGCGCTTCCGCCTACGGACTCTAGACTGCGCAAGGACCAGCGCTTGACTGAGGAGGGCAATCTTGATGAGGCGGAGGAAATGAAGGCCGTTATTGAGGAAGGCCAGAGGAGGAGGCGCAGGGAGATGGAGGAGAAGGGTGAGACGTGGAGCCCTAGGTGGTTTACTAAGCTTGATGGCGAGGAGGAGGTTTGGAGGCTTAAGACTGGCAAGGAGGGCTACTGGGAGGAGCGTGCCAAGGGGAAGTGGGAGGGTGTTGTGAATGTGCTTGAGGGGTGATATTAGTAAATAAACGTTCAGATTTTTCTCTGATGGACTTCTCAACCCTATTATTCTCAGATTATCAACAGTGAATTCTGAAATCAATTGTTGAGTTTTATAATTAAATCAAAATTATATAAGTACTCAGACTTGTACAATTTTTTGGGCGGCATAAGTATTTGGTGTACTGTTGTTCTTGTGTTTATCTCTATAAATGATTTCCATAACGTTATTGAACAGATTACTTGTCCAAATTGATTTGGCGGTAGGTGAGTTCAACAGGTTACCTGTCTAAATTAATTTGGTGGTATGTGAGTTCAACAGGTTACCTGCGCAATTCCTTTTATTCATTTTACTTGTAAACAAACTAAATAGTTAATTGCATCCAAGACCCATCTCTTTATCAAAATTTAGAGAACGATGATCAAATACTAAAGTATCAAACATAAATCATGAGATCAGAAATATGTGACTTATCCTGAGATATTCTTTTAAAGACAACGTCGGTGGTGTCATCGTGAAGGTCGTTCAATTCTTGTTCCGCACCCCGATCTGGCGGACGAACGTCGCACCGATTCGGCTCGGCTTGCACTCGTTTCAAGATCCCGAGACCATGGCAGCCGACATACATGTAGCTTGCTCTACTTTTAAACCACCGGTGTCAAGGGAATATCCCAGGCAAGCCATGTGGTATGTGCATAGTACGTACATACACGATGATTTCTAGACACGTCATGTGGTATTTCTGAGCTAAAAGAGCCTCCTACCTTCCGAAGACACCTAAAAGCCTCAATTCTTATAAATCATTGCGAATTCTGAGCTATTTGTTGCTTTATATTCGTTTTCCTGTTATCTATGACTCAAGAATAAGGTATTTTAGCTTATCTTGAACGGATTAGAAAATTATGATTCACGTACAGTTGTAACTTACCGTATTCACTGTCACCTGTAGACAGTCAGCTTATTCCCTTGACATGAAAACTCTACAGATAGTCGGTAAAATGCGCAGATCAAAGACCGAAAATCCACGTGTTGTCTTTTACGTATTATAAGGATCCACCCTTGCTCTATGCGCATAAGAATCAAAAAATTTAAAGGAAAACTTCATATCTAACTTAATTTCGATAAACACAGTGATAAGCCTTACCAAGAGATGTCGTTCAGGTGTAATGCCTGAGGATATAGTACGCCGCATAGCGCATCTTTAGGTTTAAGATTAGATCTCCCTTGGAGGAACTTCGTTCCAGATGGGCCGAAGAAACTCGAACACCCCGAATTTCTAATCTTCTATGGAGCAAAGTAACTCTATGCAACTATTAGACGCTCAATCCACCCGGGGAAGGTTAATATTCGGTTCTTCAGCATCAAGAAGGACAAGTTTCATTATTGCCTTACAACTATGACCATGTGTGGAGCCGAGCCGATCACTAAGGGGCATGGCATTGCGGCTGGTGCGAACTTTGTGGACATTTTCTGCGCTGATTTCCCGAAACACATTCTTCTTCGCACATAGTATCCACCCCCACAGGCCGAAGACCATTCCACTTCCAGGGATGGCATACGAATCAACGTTGAAAAGCCACCAAATCAAGCAATGGTAACAGCCTCTCATTTCATAAGCACACCAATTCCCAGTCAGCCTCTTGCTTGCTCGGCGCAGGATTAATACCGAGTGTCCGTTGTGATACGGGTAAGGAGATCCATATGAGTAACAATTCTCCGTGCTAGTCTCGTGAACAATCTGGAGATCATTCAGAAAGAACCTGAACAGCTATGATCATTATTGATACTTAGTACATATTTGGAGAGCATTCAATGGTGAATTCGGTTTCATATGACTCTAAAAGTTTTTCTCACAGCCTTACCGCTCAAGAGTTATCAGATCGTGAGCCGATGAAATGTCCAGGGATATGCCACGCACATCGCTGTGAAACTCCATTTGGACACAACCCGATTTGGAATTAGCCGCTCTTTCATGGTTTAACTAGAGTTAATATCTCCATCGGCATCTCGGGTCCCCAAGTAAGATCAATATGGTATGCCTCTGGTCCACCAAAATCGGCGCTTCTACTGTCCGCCTCCATGGCCATGAACGGGTCAACCGGTAGACCGAACACTATGCCACTAAGACCACTGTAGAGATATATTGTCTGGGCCATACTCCGTAAGTAAAGGGTTTCTTTTTTCAGTATCCAACTTCAGGTTCAACAATTGCCTGTTGTTTCTTTCTATTTTACTTGGCTCCCCCAGGCGACAACGATGGCCACCAATGGAGCTGGTGCCTTTGCACCATCAGTCCAAGCAGGTGACGGAGAATATCTCATGAAGACAATTACTGGGAAATCTGGGAAACAACAACATGAGGCTGGCAATGATGACAAGTTCGACACTACGGGGCTTAGCAAGGCTGAGGATTGGAAGTTGATGCCAGAAGTCAGACAGATACAGGCCGAAAACGATGCAGACAACCGGAAAGGTAGAAAGCTTGGAGTCACTTGGACAAACCTCACAGTGAAAGGAATTGGTTCAGATGCTGCTTTTAACGAAAATCAGCGTTCTCAGTTCAACATTCTTCAAAAGATTCGTGAATCTCGCCAACCCGCCCCCCTCAGGACCATTTTGGACAACACACATGGATGTGTTAAGCCAGGAGAGATGTTGCTTGTGCTTGGTCGTCCAGGTGCTGGATGTACCACTCTCCTGAAGATGCTGAGTAACCAGCGAGAGGGTTATGCAGAGGTGGAAGGAGATGTCTCATTCGGTTCGATGAACTACAAGGAGGCTAAGAAATTTCGTGGCCAAATTGTCATGAATACTGAGGAGGAGCTTTTCTTCCCAACACTTACAGTTGGCCAAACTATGGACTTTGCAACGAGGATGAAAGTTCCGTTCCACCTTCCGTCCAGCGTAGCGAGTGCTCAAGAGTACCAGGAGAAGAACAGAGATTTCTTATTGAACTCCATGGGTATTTCACACACTTTTGACACCAAGGTTGGTAACGAATATGTCCGTGGAGTATCAGGAGGAGAGAGAAAACGTGTTAGTATCATTGAGACCCTCGCAACGCGTGGAAGCGTATTCTGTTGGGATAACAGTACTCGAGGTCTCGATGCCAGCACTGCATTAGAATATACTAAGGCTATCCGTGCCATGACGGACGTTCTTGGCCTTGCATCTATTGTTACTCTGTATCAGGCAGGTAACGGTATCTATGACCTTTTCGACAAGGTTCTGGTACTTGATGAGGGAAAGGAAATTTTTTACGGACCAAGAGAAATGGCAAGACCTTTCATGGAGGAGAACGGCTTCATCTGCCATGACTCTGCCAACGTTGCCGATTTCTTGACCGGTGTCACTGTACCTACAGAGCGCAAAATCCGACCGGAGTTCGAAAATCGCTTCCCTCGCACCAACAATGCTATCTTAGATATATACCAGAAGACAAACATCAAATTAGATATGGAGAAGGAATATGACTACCCAACTACGCAGATCGCCCTCACGAACACTCAAAATTTCCAAGAAGACGTCAGGTATGAGCAGCATAAGAGTTTACCCAAGAACTCTGTTTTAACTACAAGCTTCTTGGATCAAGTCAGGGCTTGTGTCAAAAGACAATATCAAATTGTCTGGGGTGATAAGGCAACTTTCGTCATCAAACAGGTCGCCACCCTCGTTCAAGCCTTGGTTGCTGGGTCTTTGTTCTACAATGCTGCAGGCAACTCGTCGGGCCTTTTCATTAAATCTGGTGCCATCTTCTTCTCCCTTCTTTACAACAGTTTGCTCGCCATGTCTGAGGTTACTGAATCCTTCAGTGGTCGACCAGTTCTTGCAAAACATAGATCCTTCGCACTCTACCACCCAGCAGCTTTTTGTATCGCCCAGATAGCTGCAGATATTCCTGTCCTTCTCTTCCAGGTTACGCATTTCTCTCTTGTACTTTACTTCATGGTCGGTCTGAAGATGGACGCGGCTTCCTTTTTCACTTACTGGATCATTGTTTTCTCCACAACTATGACTATGACAGCATTCTTCAGAGCCGTTGGTGCTGGTGCGGCTACTTTTGATGCGGCATCAAAGATCTCTGGTTTTATGATTAGTGCATATATTATGTATACTGGATACATGATCCCAAAGCATAAGATGCATCCATGGTTCGTCTGGATTTATTGGGTAAGTAAATCGAAAGCATGTTGATTAAAAGGCTATCTGCTAATTATTTTAGATTGATCCTTTGGCATACGGTTTCTCTGCACTTTTGGCAAACGAGTTTCACAACACTGACATCGACTGTACTTATCCGAACTTGATTCCTTTTGGACCAGAATACACCGACTCAGCCTACCAATCTTGTGCTGGTGTGGGAGGAGCCGTTCAAGGAGCTACATCCTTGACTGGAGATGATTATTTGGCCTCACTCTCATACAGTCACGCGAATGTATGGCGGAATTTCGGTATTAACTGGGCATTCTGGGTGCTTTTTGCTGTTATTACTATTATCTGCACCAGTCGCTGGAAGTCAGCAGCAAGTGCTGGAGGCTCCCTACTTATTCCTAGAGAAAACGCAAAGTACACCAAGAACTTGGTAGCCGACGAAGAATCTCAGTCCAGTCTGAAAGGATCAGGCGAAGGTATATCAAGCCAAGCTCCAACTGTCTCTGGAGATGCCGCAGATTCGCAGCTTGTCCGCAACACTTCTGTATTCACTTGGAAAAACCTCACCTATACTGTCAATACTCCTTCCGGACCCAGAGTACTTTTAGACGATGTCCAGGGCTGGGTCAAGCCGGGTATGCTTGGTGCACTTATGGGATCCTCGGTAAGTCTCACCTGATAGATCTTTTGATGATATGGCCGCTAATGATAAATAGGGTGCTGGAAAAACGACTCTTCTTGATGTACTTGCTCAAAGAAAGACTGATGGAACTATTCATGGTTCTATTATGGTTGATGGCCGAGATCTGTCTGTATCTTTCCAACGATCTGCTGGTTACTGCGAACAACTTGATGTGCACGAACCCCTCGCTACTGTCAGAGAAGCTCTTGAATTCTCAGCGCTCCTTCGCCAATCTCGCGAGACTCCTGTTGAGGAGAAGCTAAGATATGTTGATACTATTGTTGACTTGCTAGAATTGCACGACATCGAACACACACTTATCGGTACTGTCGGAAATGGACTTTCAGTTGAACAACGCAAGCGTCTTACTATCGGTGTTGAATTGGTCTCCAAGCCAAGTATCTTGATTTTCCTTGACGAGCCTACCTCAGGATTGGATGGCCAAGCCGCTTACAACACCGTCCGTTTCCTCCGAAAGCTTGCTGGTGCAGGTCAAGCCATTCTAGTCACAATTCATCAGCCATCTGCGCAATTGTTTGCTCAATTCGATACTCTCCTTCTCCTTGCAAAGGGAGGAAAGACCGTCTACTTTGGAGAGATTGGTGACGAAGCCAAAACCATTAAGGAATACTTTGCAAGATACGATGCTCCTTGTCCTATAGAGACCAACCCTGCTGAGCATATGATTGATGTCGTCTCTGGAAACCTGTCCCAAGGCAAAAACTGGAACGAAATCTGGCTCAGCTCTCCAGAACACAGTGCTACCGTTGCCGAACTTGACCGTACTATTAGCGAGGCCGCCTCTAAGCCTCCCGGTACCAAGGACGATGGCTTCGAGTTTGCTATGCCACTCTGGGATCAGATCAAGCTTGTTTCTCACAGAATGAACGTTGCTCTCTACCGAGATATTGATTATGTTAATAACAAATTTGCTCTCCACATCGGCTCAGCACTTTTCAACGGTTTCTCCTTTTGGATGATTGGGGATTCAGTAGCTTCGCTCCAGCTCCGTCTCTTCACCATCTTCAATTTCATTTTCGTCGCACCCGGTGTTATCAACCAGCTGCAGCCGCTCTTCATTGCTCGACGAGATATCTATGAAACTCGTGAAAAGAAATCCAAGATGTACTCTTGGATTGCTTTTGTCACCGGTCTAATTGTTTCCGAGATCCCATACCTTTGTGTCTGCGCAGTGCTATACTTTGTCTGTTGGTACTACACCGTTGGCTTCCCTTCAGACAGCACTAGCGCTGGAGCAGTATTCTTTGTCATGCTCATGTACGAGTTCGTATATACGGGTATTGGTCAATTTGTCGCCGCTTACGCACCATCTGCTGTTTTTGCTTCGCTCGTAAATCCATTGGTGATTGGTACATTAGTAAGCTTCTGTGGTGTACTTGTTCCTTATGCTGAAATCACTGCGTTTTGGAGGTATTGGATGTAAGTTTTGAACTCGCAATAACTCTGATAAACAATTTGCTAATATAAAACTATAGGTATTATTTGAATCCATTCAGTCCTTTGATGGGTTCTTTGCTTACATTCACCGTGTGGGATGTCGAAGTTAAATGTGCTGATTCGGAGTTTGCCCTCTTCGACACCCCTAACAACCAAACTTGCTCCGAATATCTCAAGTCTTTCATGAACACTCTAGGGAGTGGTACCAATCTGGTTAACCCTGATGCAACCAGTGGCTGCAAGGTCTGCCAGTATGCAAAGGGTAGCGATTATTTGAACACAGTCAACTTGACGCATCATTATGATGGCTGGAGAGACGCTGCTATCGTAGTTATCTTCGCGATATCTTCGTATGCTATGGTTTATTTGCTTATGAAGTTGAGGACTAAAGCCAGTAAGAAAGCTGAGTAATAAAGATAGATAGAGATAGACTTTTCATTTCTTGTATAATATTTAGACATAGACTTATTACAATCTAATGTACTCACGTACAAATTTGTATAAACCACCACTTTCCAAATCGGCAATGCAGCACAATGTGAAAGAAATTTTAGTACCGAGAGCTGCAAATTTATCATAATGATAAAGTCATATCAACGAGTCAAGTCAAGGTGGCTGGTGAGAGCTGAAATATTATTAATTGTTCGCTTTAATGTGATTCAAATAATGAACGGCCAGCCCTGCACTTATACCACGGCTAGTAATACTTAATCATAAATGAAGCCCTTAAGTTTTTGGCCAGCTCCAAGATAAATAAAAGGTGTCCAATAATTGAAATACATAATTTCCTGAAAGCTATTATCAAAGGTCATGTAAATTTTAAAAATTGCATTACTATGGGGACAACTAGAGATGTTGAGATATGCACTTAACCAGTCATAAAGCTATTGAAACCACATGACGGTTAGCAGCAGCAATCAAAGCCACAAGTATTTTGACATGACCCCGGAAGACCCGGAGAGCAATGGACTTGGCCGACTTTCTCTTTGAAGAAGATCCACAGACTCTTCCCCATGGCGATACTGTTATCCCTTCACGTTTAATTTAAGCCTTATCCGTCAGAGCTATGGCCAATCGTTGATATAACCCACACAACAAGGTAATCGGAGCAAGATTACGAAAGTGGGGTACGGTTAAGATTGAAAGTGGAGGAAAATGATGTCCCTTGAGGTGACGATAGCTATCAACTCCCAATTATCTCAAATATGTTCGCTTTATTCCGCGTCAAAAAGTCTCCGTTATCGAATCTTTTGCACTTTAATATTGATGTTATCTAAGACCTCCAAACTATTAATCTATGGTACAATTTAAAACATAAGTATATATGCTCTTCCAACGCCTTCATTATAGTAAATCAATAATATCATTGCGACTAAGATGCGTTTCTTCTTGATTGCTCCTGCCATTTTGGGCTTTATAAATATATCTTCTGCTTCTTATTCGTGCGCAAATTTGACCCTCGCAAATGGTATTGCGGATACGGAGACATATTTTCTGTTAACCTCAACCCTGATCCCCTACAACTCCAGTAACGATGCTCCGGAATATTGTGATATCAGTGGGAAAATTGGTGGACGCATAGGACTTTGGGCCAAATTTCCTACGGACTGGAATGGTCGCTTTAGTCAGTATGGTTGTGGAGGTGGTTGCGGTTATAATCCGTTCGATGACGATGCCGATTTTGTAACACCGCTTCAGCAAGGCTATGCAGTTACCACCACAGATATGGGTGTGTTATTACTGGCTTTCAATAAGTGATCAGTAAATCTAACATAATTAGGAAATCCTTCTACGGATTACTCAGCTTTGCACAACAATATTCAAGGCAAAATCGACTGGGGATATCTCGCTACCCACTTGACAGCTGTGGCATCTAAATCTCTCATAAAGGGTTACTACGGAGCTGGTCCGGAATATAGTTACCATATTGGCGGTTCTACTGGTGGTCGTCAGGGTTTGGTCGAAGCCCAAAGGTATCCTGCAGATTTTGATGGTATTGTTGCTCGAGCGCCTGCATACAATGAGACAGGAATCACAACATATCATATGACTTGGAATGCGGCATCAGTCATCGCCAACGATACTGCTATGACACCGCTCATAACCTCGAATGACACGGCCCTTATAAATGCTGCGGTATTTGCAACATGTGATGGCCTAGATGGCTTGGTTGATGGCATTATCACTTCTCCACGAAGCTGTAATATTAGCCTCTCCTCCCTAAGTTGTGATAGTCTGAACAGCACATCTCGCTCCTCCCTAATCAACAGCACCTCATGCCTCTCCCAAACAGCTATCACAGTCGCTGAGAAGCTCTACTCTGGCCCGGTCAACTCAGAAGGGGATCATCTTACGCTTGAAGGCCTTCTTTACGGTTCAGAGGCTAATTGGGCCAGCGGGATCATGCCAAGTGATGGTACCGAATCATGGGCATATGGCTTTGCTCGTGAATACTTAAGCTACTATGCCTTCAGTCCCGACCCGGCCCAACCAATTGAGCCTAAGGAATTCAGTATGGACACACCGCTCGCCGAAACACTTGCTATCGAAGCCCTTGAATATGGAGGAAATGCCGACATCAGTGCATTTGCACAAATCGGGGGGAAGTTGATCCTCGCACAGGGCCTTCAAGACTGGGCTGTTGCGCCATTCTTTGCCAGCAACTATTACAAGCGCGTTTTACAGGCAATGGGTGGGAGAGATACGACGGATGCATTCATGAGGTACTATGAAATGCCTGGAGTAAATCATGTGAGCGGAGGTCCGGGTGCTGATACTTGGGATGGATTGGCTATTGTAAGTGCATGGGTTGAAAAAGATACAGCCCCGGATATGATTATTGCTAGCCATGTTGTTGATGATGAGGTTGTCTTTACTAGACCGCTTTACCCATGGCCAATGCAGGCATACTATAATGTCACAGCCGCCGGTGATATAAATAACGCGTCAAGCTTCTATCCTGTCGATGCAGCAGGTCCGCTTGTGTAAGAGCTGGATATTATAGCTATATAATTATCAAATTTATCTTCAATTCTTCATTTGCTTATACCAATGAATAGTTGTTTTTGTATTATCTACTGATATCGTTAAAAGCTTTTGTGTATCTGAGGCTAGACAGAAATCGAGAAACCTGAGAGATCCAGGAATAGTAGGCTCTTTTATGGGTTGCTATATCAGTCTGGTTCAGTAATTGCTATTCGAAGGATCTCCTTGAAAACGATAATCAAATGTAGACAATATGTATATATGCAAAGTCGTATAGCTCGGAGGATAGACCAGCGATTAAATACATACACACAATTTACTGCATAGGATATGTGTACTAATTAGTATCCCTGCGGATAAACTTCGCTTATTTTAGGCAACGGTCACCCCTTTGACGTAAGTATGCACTCTCCTATCTAGAAAGCACATTATCCCTCTCACAAAGCCTCACACATATTTATGCCTCACCTGTGAAGCATAATTAAAGACATCAGACATTGTTAGTCAGAACTTCAGCCAGACCAGCTTTATAAGCCATTTTAAATATCAGTCAGGCTCAGCTCAACCCCAATACCAACGCGAGAGCCCCATAAGATAACGTGTTCGTCTGTTATCATTAGACTCCAAGCATTTATTATCAGTGGAGATGGCTTCTTCCAACTCCCAACCCAAGATCGTTCTCTACCGTGGATTTAAAGATGCAGGGAATTATGTCTGGTCTCAATTTGTGAACAAACTGGAAGCCCGCTTCCGGTTCGCACGCCTCTCTTATACACCGGATGTGGGATCACCTATAAAAGGCCCTCGAGGCAAGATCCCATATATTGAGATCTATGAAAGTGATGATGGTGAAGGCTTGGCCCCTCCTACTGTTGTCGGGGATACTGGTCTTATCATCTCGAAACTGGTTCGAGATGGCTTACTGCCGGACTGCAATGCCCACCTGACTCCTACGGAGAGAGCACAAGATCTGGCTATCCGGGCTTTATTGGAAGACAAGTTAGTGTTCTATCAGGCAAGTACGAAGGCAAACTGCTCTAAAGAATTGTAATCTATCGTTTTCATAGAGACTAATGATGGCTAACTGTATATTAGCTACACGAGAGATGGCATCAGAATTACTATACCATGCGCCCTCATGTTCTTCAAGCATTACCTTATCCAGTTCAAATTATTGTCGGTCATCTAGCCTACCGTAAATACATGCAGACATTGCATGGACAAGGAACATTGCGGTTCTCGGTGGAAGAAATCAGTTCCTTTAGGCGAGAGATCTGGGAGAGTATCAATGCTCTTCTTACTACTTCGATCAGAAAGAAGATGGAAACAGATGGCAATGATACGCCATTTTGGATCCTGGGAGGAACTGAACCAACGGAAGCAGATGCGACTGTCTTTGGATTTACTTCCGCAGCACTTGTTTGTTCTGCGTAAGTTCCCCTGCTGATAAGCTGATCATAATAATACTGATTCTCCCTAATAGAGCACCTGAAACCAAGGCATTGGTCACAAGCTTTCCAACCATAGTAGATTATGCTCACAGGATTCATGATGAATATTTCCCCGATTTTGAGGCATTTTCACATTAATTGTAAATGACCTAAGGTCATTAGTCTGCAACGGTTTTTAGAGATGTCCTATCATGATATGGTTGTTTTGTAGCAGGATTTTGGAAAACTCTGTTGTTATAATAGATTTATCATGCTCAGACCTTCACAAAGATACAGCCAAACCATACTGTGCAGCCGATCCATTTCTGAGCCCTTACACCAAGCCCATTGACATCATCTTCCATCACAGTCCGCTCCTTAACTCTTCCCACAAGCTGAAATCCGGATTTCTCAGCCTCTTTTACCACTTCTTCTGTTTCATAGACAAAACTCTCTCCCCTCACCTTCTCACCTGTCTCTTCATCCCAGAACCCAGCCCGACTCGATCGTCCCATTCCAGAATGCATCCCAGTGAGAAGCAAATGTCCACCTACATTCACCATCTTCGCAACAGATGCAAAGAAAGTCGTGATAGGAATATGCTCAAGTACTAATGTGGATATAACAGCATCAGAGTTATGAACCTCAATCGGAGGCGCCGCGTCCACAATTGCATTGTATATGTGTAATGATATTTGGACATGAGTTTCTGTCATAGCACATCGTCGACGGGCAATATTTAGCATTTCGACTGAAAGATCAAGACCGCAGATCTCACTAATAGAATCAAAAAAAGGTGGTTGTAGGAGTTTTGACGTGTTTCTTCCGGTTCCGCATCCGAGCTCAGTCACCTTGAACTTCATCTGCTGTGATTTCGCATCACCACTATTAAGTCGTCCGAATAGATCGATTAAAAGACCTGGGACTTCTTGATCATCGATTGCTTGGAGGATGTTACCGTCATTATCATAAGTCTACTACTATTAACATATCTTTCCCATTAGATTGTTTGTTTAATTACCTGGGCCCATCTATCATAAAGCTCAGTGTTAGACACCATATTATTCACTAAATGCATTGGGACTTGCCACTTTGCAAACAGAAAAACACGATAAATTTTATTTTGTCAATAACAGACATAAAAGACAACTTTCTTGCAGTCGCAATTTAGCTTGTCTATATGTATAGCGATGACTCAACTCTGAGGACACGGAATACAGTAACGTGACATCGCATATATTTCGCATAGTACGGTGTACTAGGAGCACCTCTTGTGCATGGAACTATAATCTTGAACAGTGGTAGGAAAGCTACATTATTCTCAATTAGTTATCTCAACTCGCCTAAAGTGGAACATCTTGGAGAGAAATTCCATTGAAGCCATACGTAGTAGAAATTAGGAATTAATGTTGCTGAGATCAGGAATTGAATCCGATCGACGCGGCTACAGCGAAATGTGTGACGTTTAAGTTTCCGGTTATTTACGTCACGTCGTGTCTGCCGATCCCACGCGTCCCCCGGAGACATACATAAATTGTTAATAGGCGCTCACATCAGTTCAATTTTCACAACACAACAAACTATACATTATTTCAAAAACAAAAAAGAACACTTTGACTATGGCTTCTCAGGGACAGAAACGTCCACTCGCCGAGGTAGATGGCAATGTTGCTGCTGCTGCAAACACCAATGTTGATTATAATCAACTTACTATCGCGGATCTGAAAGAGCAACTTAAGTCGCGTGATTTGAAGATTGGCGGTACCAAGCCGGAACTTGTAGAGCGACCTACAAGATGCAGACAACGGCAATGAAGCCACCGGAAAGAAGCGCAAAGGTGGTGGTGGTGCAACGTATCTCACCATGCGGAATTGGAATGTGTACTCTATACCGGAGCTTAAAGACGAGGCAAAGTCGCGTGGATTGCCGGTCTCTGGAACCAAAATTGCTCTTGTGAAGAGACTCACACAGTCTAATGTCGACAGGATCTGTGGAGAGGGAGCTGCGGAACCTATTTTTCCCGAAGGGCGTCCCCTTCCAATGGGGTCCATGATTCGTCAACGAGTCAAGATGTACCACAGCCCCTCTACGGAACCTCATGCTCCTGTTCATGATAATCTTCCAGAACACAGCACATCCAATTCCAATGCCACATCTAGCCAAGCCCCTGCTCCACAACAACCAAATACCAAAGCTCCCAAGAAAGCGGCTCCCAAGAAGAAGGCTGGCGGTCGTCAATGGATCACCATGTTCGATTATGGACGTTTGGATATATCAGAACTCCAGCGTAGACTGAGATTGCGTGGCTTGAATGATTCTGGTGGTAAAAGCGTGCTGGTCAGTCGTTTGCAACATGCAGATTTGAATGGTAATGACAGCCTTCGCGAGGACCTTTCACTTCAACCTCAAGATGATCCTTCAGGAATGGTTAGTGACCCCCTGCCCCTTACAAATGCTGTTCAACCTCTTGTTCCCGACAGGTTTCATGCACCATTGATGCATGGAAACCAAGCCGCGCCGGTCGTTGTCACATTGATGAACGGTAATTCCAATGCCTATCAGGATCCGCCTATCCTCCCTCCACCACAAGCTAACTGGTTTTTGAAGACTGATCAGCAAGCCGCTCCAGCGGTACCTGCCCCAACTATGCCCGCCCCTAGCTCGAGAAGTCAACCTGTTTCTCAGCAGCCCCAAGACCTTACCGACAGCTACCACACCGGAATTCCAGCTACATATGACTGGAAACAACCGGAGCTCAAAGAGGAGCTGCGAAGGCGCAACCTGAAGATTAGTGGGAGTTCTCCTGAACTTGTAGCCCGATTACAGAAGTCGGATGTTGATAACTCGCTGCCTGCTAAAAAAGCCATGGAAGCCGCTGCCCAAAGGAGGCGCGAGATGTGGGCTGAAAAGGGAGCTCCAGAGTCCAAGGAGTATGACCTCCTCATAAATATAAGACTCCACGATAAGAAGTGTGACGAGTGTGTACAACGCGGTCCTAATGGTGCACCGGTATACGACGACATGGGCTACCAACTCAGCTATGAAGGGTGCTCAAAGCGAACGAACACTATCCCATACGCTAGTCGGCGCAACTGGAAGAAGGAAAAGGAATGGATGGATAAGTGTACAGCAAAATCTAAGAAGATGTGCGAGATTATGGGAGGCTTAGATGGCAACCGCGTCAATTCAAGCCGATTGGAGTGGAGGGTCGCCAAGGACTTGCAGATTCCCTCTCATGCTGTGGATATTTGTGACTTTGAGGAGTGGAAGAGACAGGGGTTTTCTGTTGCAAATGAGGAGGAGGTACAAAATTTGTCTCCTGAGGAGAGGGATTTGGAGATGAAATTTATGTCGGGAAGTGCATTTAGGGTAGGCTACAAGAGGTGATATTTCAAAGCACTTGTTTGTTTTGGGTTCTTAGTATACGACATGTGGCATGTCCTACACGAACGTGTGTCAGGATAGATGGTCAATACCAGACTTCATATACCGTCACACGCATGGTAATATCTACGTAGTACATCCTGCTTGCTCTTTTCAATCATTTCAATAACCATAATTCCACCGCTACTAGTGCTATGCACCAATATTGTTCACGATATGAGTGTTACTATCGTCTAAGTACTTTAATGATAGTCGATAAGTTGCATCGTAAGTTCCTGTATATGAAGCACAAGCTCGTATCAGTTTCTAGATTATCTGATATATCTCTATGTTTCTTTTCTTTGAAAGGTTACATGCAAATAAAGCCCCAATATAAGGCAACGATAATATTGATCGTTGGGTTCAAAAAATATCATAAATTGCATGCATTCAGGAAATTGAGCTCACGCTTCTTTATCCGGGATACAGATGAAAATATCGAAGCAGAACTAAGTGACTATAATATTTATGATTCTAGTCTCGGCAAGCATGTTATCTTACCTAATTCGTAAGGTCTTCGACAAATACATCAAATAGTAGACTAACGCAACTGATTGATGAAGGACATTTCTGAAATTTTTTGGACGCAATTGTAGTCATTAAGGTAGATCGATTATGCAAAGAAGTGAAGATCGTGTTATTATCGAAGCAAATCTTACAGCTATAAAACTTAATTTTATATCATTGAAATCCTTCCCCCCAGATTCCTAACCTTCACATCACTTTGGTGTATCATCACGCTTGCGACTATTTGGCGTACCTCCAACATTGAAACTCCATCGAGAAGCAGCACAATGTGAAGTGACCTCTGATATGTTTCGAAATCAATTGCGAGGATGGACAATTACCGCGCGCCAATCAACCCAAGCTTGGGCAATTTATCTCGGTTGCCACTAGAGGTCAGACAGCAGATCTGGAAAAACTTCAAACCACAACCCCCGTCATTATCTCAATCTCCTTCTTCATTCGAAATTTCGTCGTCATCAGAATCATCTGTCACTTCATCAATTCCCTTTACGCCTAAGAAGATCTCGCTCACGATTCTCCGAGTAAGCCGTCAAATATCCAACGAGGTATTAAGGGAAATTACTTTATATGAAAATCAAGTCTTCGAGTTCTCGATATCTTCCAATTACACATATCAGAAATGGTGGACGATGCGTAACTCTTCAGGCGCAGAATGGCACGTTGCAAGTTTCCAAGATGCTATATCAAAAGGATACGAGAATTTGGCGTTTCATAAACTCAACGGAGTCAAGATTGAGATTACGGCACCTGATAAAGGAGACGATGGTCAAATGATATGCCTTTGGAGAAAAGCTAAGGATCTCGTTGATGTTCTGAAGAAGGCGAATTTGCCGCAATACTTTGAGATTCTGTTGCAGGACTCCGAAAAGGGTAGGTGGTTCTCCGAATATGGTCAAGGAACAAAGACTCTGAGTATAAGCGATGATGGCCGATTATGGATGAACGACTTCACCGTCATCTTGTTGACGTTTACTTCCCTTAAACCCCTTGGAAAAGTAGCGATACAGCTTTCTCAAGATCTCGAATTAATTGAGAAGCGAGCATACAATTTTGCATATAACATTTTGCAATTAATGGAAGGCGATGTCTCGTTTAGATGGAGTTCCAATCCACCGGATATGGTTATTTCGTCAGATGAATGCATAAAAGAAGATATTGACAGCACATTTCTTCGTTTCGAGCGTACACTTGACCAAGCACCCGGACATACTGCATCAATGTTGCGTCTCCACCGCTACAGCACTTGGTACAACAGTTCAACAGGTGAAAAATCTAGGTATGTTGAAGAGTTGAAGAGCATAGATACTACTTTATACGCTTCCTACGACCCGATGCGTTGGGATTACCGATTCAAGGTGATGCGAGCTTTCAATCCACTATCTATGAAAGCACAGCTACAGGCGGCGAAAGAATCTCAGTTACGAGAGGCTGATGCGAAGAAAAACCCAATTTGCACTTCTGATGGATGGAACAGACACCAATGGCACACAGATTACCCTTTGGGTCTTCCACCACTTATGAGTTGGGAGTCAAGCGAAAGATTTCACAATTTCTACAACGAACAACTCAACAACTGTGAGGTGGAAAGCCTGTACGATGAAGTGTTTGCGGCTCGAAAGCAAAAAAATGGAGAGCCTGGGTACTATAAAGCTCGACGACATCATTTGTTGTTTCATCAAAAAAGACAACACGAGATGCGCTTATGGGAGAGACGGAGGGACGTTCAAGCTTTGGGACCATATCTTTTTCCATTTGATATCAAAAAACATGGTTGAGCCAGTCTGATCCCTGACATTAGATGCATACCATATTAAGCCTCGACGTCTTATTAGATGACGAGGGAGTGGAGGGCGCAGATAGAAACATTTTGCTGGCCAAAAATTTCGCATTGACTGGATTTCAAAACTGGATTATGAGTAGTTGAGGTATTCTGAAATTAGTCTAGACTTGAGATCAACGTCAAATTCTACAGCAGTCTTCATCTCACTGTTTGAATTTTATATAAGAAAGGGATACTTATAATAAAATTTTGTCGAGATCTCGCCTGAATACCAAATGTCAAACGATATTACTGATAGGAGGAAGTATGAAGTTCTGTTTCGGTTTCTCTCCTCCCTATAGTAATACAACCTCTAATTCTATTTAAGAGTAGTAAGAGGATTGTATATCTAGAAATAGTGATACTTAAAGGAATTTTGAGGACTTGAATTATATGTATGCACCAGCTTGTCACAGCGTTTTTCCTGGGTTTAAGTATTCTCGTATATAAATTATTTTATAAAGACAGTGGAAATATATAAAATTTCTCCCCAATTTATCAAATGCCGCATGCAATATCTCACAAACCTCATGCCTTCTCATTAACGTCCTCATGATGAATACCACTGGCTGCCTTTGCATCATACTGCTGGGAAACAATACTAGCTTGTCTAACACGGAAGGTCTCCTTTGGCCTCCAGTGAGTAGAGTTACGAGCACTACTGACTTCTGTGTATAGCTCATCGACCTCCTCCAAACTGAGTCCCTTGGTCTCGTAGATCATAAAGTAGACAAAGGCAATGCAGACGAAGCAGAAGCCACCCCAAAGGAAGAAGATCTTAGATTGCAGGTTCGCATTTCCAGGGCCATAGTTCACAAGATATGGGGTGGAGTATGCTATGGCCCAATTAAGTAGCCAGTTTGTTGCAGTGGTCATTGAGAGAGCCTTTGCTCTCACCTTGAGGGGAAATATCTCGCCAGTAACGACCCTTATTAATATTAGTAATCGGTATATATGTTCGAATGTCGAAATGAACTTACCATGCAGATGGACCCCATGTGGAGGCGAAGAAGAAAATGTAGATACAGATGAAAGCAATAGCAGCTTTCTGGGCTGGAAGATTATGAACCACAATATTACCAGCAGCGTCTTGGCCGGTGGTGGTAGTTCCGAGAATAGCCACCAGGAATTGGGAGACACACATTCCCACAGCTCCCCAGAGTAGAACGGGTCTACGACCCCACTTGTCAATGGCATAAAGACCTGGAAGGGTGGAGCCGACATTGACACAAGAGGTGATCAGAGAAATGACAAAAGAGTTCTTAAAACCAGAGTTCTTGAAGAACTGCGTGCCGTAGTAGAAAATGAAGTTCACGCCAGTCAGCTGTTGCAGACCTTGAAGAAGACATCCTGTCAAGAGGCGCTTGCCAATGTTTCCCCTGAAACATTCAAGGTAAGAAGACTTTCCAAGAGAGAGCTCAAACTCGTGGTTTGCTTGGATTTCGGCAAGTTCGTCTACAACGGCTGGATCATTTTGAGGAAGTCTGCGGATCCTGGCAAGACTTTTGGCAGCACCAGCCTGATCGCCACGCTTAATTCTGTAACGTGGAGTTTCGGGAAGTACAAGCATTCCACTGATAAGTATGAGAGCCCATGCAAATTGTACGGCTATTGGAATGCGATAAGAACCGGAGTTGTTATGCTCATGAGTTGCATTGTTAACAATGGCAGCTAAGAGGAGTCCGATAGTGATTGAAAGTTGATATGAGCCCACAATAACACCTGTGGTTGTTAGATTATGGAAAATTCAAATCTTTTTTGAGGCCAAAGTTGTAAGTTGAACATACCTCGAATCCACTTAGGCGCAGTCTCAGATTGATAAAGAGGGATGAGTGCTGAAACAAGACCAACACCAAAACCTGCAAAGAATCTTCCAGCAACAAACATTGGAATGGCTGTTGAAGCAGTTTGGAGGATTACGCCGAAGATGAAAACGCATGAACTGACGATTAGTCCCCATCTGCGTCCGACGATATCTCCAAGCGGGGATGCCGTCAAGGCACCGAAAAAGGTACCAGCTGAGAGAATGGATACAATCTCAGATTGCTGAGATGGTGATCTATTTAATGTGAGTAGAAGTAATAGACTTTTGTGAAAAAAGTTCTTACACATTGAGATGACCAGTTGTATCTCTGTAGCCTGTTGAAAATTGGTTCTCCCAATAGTTCATAGCCAAGATACCTGAAATAGTACCTGTGTCATATCCAAATAATACTCCACCAAATGCTACAAAGAGACCAATAGCGATGCTAGGCCATGTTTTGCCAGGAACATGATCGGGCTTCTTAAGCATCAAACCCATATTGGTGGTTGTTCCAAGTGTTTAAGGGAGATAGTGGAAAAATAAATTGATAATAAAAGATACTCAAGTTGGGTAGAATATTGGACTCAATGAGAGCACTGCTGGAGCAAGAGTTGATGGGAATATCAACCTACTTATACAGGTGATAATGAAAAGAGAAATCATCGAGAAATGCCCAGACCGAGGGAAATGTAGAGCTATGGGTTGATGATTAGCTCCTGCTTAATCCCCAAAGCGTTACTATCACCACACCCTCGAGGCATTAGTTGCTGCACAAGGCTGTCAATGGCACTATCCAGATATTCCAGATCACGGACTCGGGCCTTGAAAAACTCTATGGCTGTTAGATGAGCAGCTAGGGAATATCATCGCTATTGCAGGACACGGAATATTCAATCTTCCAGGAGGCTTTGGAATCAGGAAGTGAGTACTGTGCGTTTGGTTTGACTGTTGACTGTAGAGCTGTCACTTCTTGCTTGGAGATCCAATGGTCTCGATCCTGAGGTTGTACGTAGTAAGAGAGGCGGGAATTTAGATTGGATAATCGGGGCGATTGGCAGAAGACTTGATATTATGGTGCCAGGGAGGGGTGATCATGATAGGTGCTCTGGTCTAGATGTTATCTAGTCAGTGATTCAGTAGATGTGACTGGTGCATGAGATTTGAGCCTTCAGTATTGATAACCATACGATGATACTTAGGGGAGATCAGCTCAACTAATCCCCCACATTATTTCAGCGCCCAATTCACCACGACTCCCCGCATTCCACTGTTATGGCGGCGTGTGGGGAGGCGCTTGTCGAGGCTTAATGCATCGATAAGAGTGCACCGACAGCCTTGTAGAAGCGTGAGTTAGCATCGTTTTATGTGGCGAACATCAAACGAACCCACCGAAAGACGCGAACGTTCATTGAAACGTCATGACTTCATGCTCGTGACCTTTAAGACGTACTTACGTAGTAAGTAAAAGATCTAGGAAATCTGATACCTAGCGCTACAAAGTGAGAACTTCAAACTCACTGAGAATACATGGTGGCCCATTTCCATACAAGAGCTGAGAATAATAAATATGTAATTAGGAGTTGAACATAAATCAAGTAAATTCTTCGGTAACTTGGACCGATGCTGCAATGACCCCACAGTGCATGATAAAATAGTGTGCTTTGAAGACTGCACCCCAAGAATCCCGCACACTGCGGCCACCGAAGGAGCTTGGAATAATATACTTTTTTGGAATCAATCACACGCACAGATTAGTCGTTTGGCGTTTACTCGACTAACGCCCGCAGAATTAATCTTGCCGTTCACCATCGAATGTACTACGGATGACGATGCGCGAAGGGCCGATTGTTGCAAGCCAATCGTGTAGGAGCTCAGGCTATTCCTTCGCACCTTTGTCAAAGCTGGCATTGTGTAGTCTCGCAACGAATATCAGCGATAATTGATGCGAAAAGGGACATGATATTTGAATCTACGAAGTCGAGTGGAATGAGTATTGCCTACTGTACTGTACAGTATCAAATCTGCTACGTCTATCTTGTAGTGTTGAGATGATATTTGTACTGGTGACATACTAATTCTTCAAAGATTCTGCAAACGATTGTTTTTCTGCTCCTTTTCCCGGACTTCTCCCCTCACATTGGAATTTGTGACGACGTAGTAAGTGCAGTAGGACGTCAGCAAAAAGTCTCATCAGATGACAATCCCTGTATTCGTTATTATCTACGTAGTTATAATCCTCCGGAAATAATGATTTGAAATCAATCAACTCTGCTCCAATCGAAGTTGTGGTATTCATAATGCGGTGCCGATGTTCAGCTTGGACATTATCCGCGAGCGGCCAGGTACGCGGAACACCTCCATCAATCGAAAATCGAAAATCGACTTACTATGTATTCCATCAATATGAAGAAGGTGAATCTAAAGAAGCATAAAAAGTTCATAAGGGCTTTTCTTAGTCTCGTTTTTAGAATATTATGTATTTTTGCTTAATACTTCCAGTCATAGAATGTTCTAATGTTTTAGCAAAATATTGGAATGTATCTTGCATATGCAATTCAGATTTTCATAGGTACTATTATATTCTGATTGAAAGTTCACCTGGATCTTCTATGACGGACGATAATAACCACAAGAACTCCCGACAAAAACTACCTAACCCTGTATAATTATCAAAGCAGTGTAATAGTTGACGACTACATATTCATTCTAAGGTACAACGTACTTAAGAGTTATATACAGTAATTATCGAGGCAAGAATGTGTTGAGAGTAGTGTCTATATTTTCGGAACATTTGTCATGGAAAATATAGGCAGATGAATTCTGAGAAGTTCCTGGGGATTACTCCCAGGATGTTCTAGGGCAATGTCTTGGTAAGCATACTCTACCTATAATCATACTTATTTTGGAAAAGATAATAATTCCCTGAATTAATAATAAAAGAATAGTACTCATATATTTGCAGCTTGAATTCGTTACTCAGACACCCAAATGTCTTGTCTGCTCAGTCTAAACATGTGCTTATCCTTCCAAAGTTCCTGAATTTGAAACCTCGAAACGGAAGGGCTTGATTCCCTGGAGCAATTCTATTGTCTGCAGTTCCTATTGAGGTATTTTAGTACATTTAGAAACAAAAACTGTACAAAAAGTGATAGGGTTCATCTACGCATTTCCAAGTGGGCCCAGTCTCTGCCGTCCTATCAGCTCACTTCAATATATCTAGTGCAATCGGCCTTTCGAGGGAAAGACGAACGTGATGTTTTACTACATGGGTACAAATCTAACGTCCTTCATTTTCCTAGTTTGGGAAGGTTGAGATAGATTTGGTGATCAATGACCAATTCAGATCCGCAGGTTGTGCCAGCGGGATACACAACTTGAGTTGAGGAAAGAGGAGCTATATCTCCTCCCTTGTCTAATAAAAATCTGTTCACGTGTAAGAATACAATTTTATAAATATTTCTTGTTTAATTTTAAATGATCACTACCAAAAGCTAAACATAGTATCTAATTTGGATTCAAAGCAGGTCAAATGCCTAATTTATGATCAATATTACTCAGCATCACTTTTGAACTGAGCTGCTACCTCACACTACACTCTAGTCATCGACTATCTACTCTCCTTTACAAATCCCAACATGTTCGAAGCACTCATCTTTGGTGTTCCCTCCCATCATGATAGAAATAATATCTGCAAAGTCTCGCCAACAGACCCAAGCTTCTCAGTTCCCCGATGCCAAATATGCATCTAGACCAGTGACATATCCAGATCCTAGCTATCAACTTGCTTGTAGACACTTGAAAACCTCATCAATAAAACTTCTAACCAGAGTTTGGACAATGATTTTCCACCAATGCCATAATTCGCACACCTCGATTCATATTCGCTTCCGTTGCTCTCCCTTATGTCTTCCATGCCCTCTGCTGCATCTTCGTGTCTTTCGTATGGTAGCGAGAGACAGTCAGAAAAACAGCTCAGAAACTTACTTGCGACACGGAAAAAGATAGCTAAAGACAAAAAACCAAATTACAAGGTGAATCCAAGTTTTATATAGAAGGAGTGTTTAGAATTGCACAGAAGGCATCGAGAAGCCAAAGGAGAAAAGGCTACATGGAAAGGTCACGTGAGCGCAAAATTGAAGAAATAGAAAAGAAAAATAGAATTGAAGAAGTGAGAGTAGTCCAAGCGTGTCAGGATTGGAATTAGAGAGTTGTGCTATGCGTAGGATGAGGCCAAAGTCGGCAAACTGATTTTGATGGCTTGCCATACCACACACTACTCTACTTAAACATTCAGTTATTATAATGTGTTAGAATGGAGCTGCTAGTGAGAATATAATTATAGGTAATAAATTGGAAAGATTTTAGCATTAACACTATTAATGGAGCTCCAGCGCTTCACAAGTGTTACATATTTATATGATAGCATATTGGATAGTTATAGCGGAGATCTAAAGCTTACAACGAAACATACTCATTAGTAATTGAGAAATGTTTAGATGTGGTATATTTCTTAGTACGTATGAAATATTGATTTACTAAACGGCATTGAATGCTCATGCTTTCTTGCTCAAACTAGCATCAATTGTTTGTTGGACGACCTTGGCTAATTGGTCTGGAATGCTCATGTAAGGACAGTGTCCAGATTTGATGCTAAAAGTTGAAGCATTTGGTTGAAGCTGGCTGGCCATATGTTGTTGGACTGGAAGCGGTATAGCATTGTCCTCCGTGCAGTAAACATATGCACATGGAACTCCATTGGCCCACGGCTCGTAAGATGATGGGGTTGCAAAGACGGAAGCTGCTGTGTGGCTCATCTGAGAAGCAAACAGGGGAATCTTCTCCTCTGGAATATCATTTAACACCACCTGCTGTATCATTGAAGGCTCTCCAGTCACTCTGTCTCCCTTTGAATAGTTTAGTAAATTGATCAATAATAGATAGAAATTTCACTGACCTCAATCTTCATCCATGGGAGAGGTGATCCGCCAACCATGTCCAATAAACTCTTCCCTTTAGGAATCATGAATGCCGAAAGATACACAACCAATAGAACACCCCCCCTTTTACCCTCCTTTTCTCTAGAAACAACGTCAAATCCCTCAACCGCACAGCTGCCGACAACCCCACCATATGAGTGGCATAGAAGCACAATCTCCTGGTCTTCATCAGCGAGTCTGTTCAGAGTCTCACGTACCGCAGCGACATCATCCAAGAGGCCTTTGAGTGGGATTTCGATACCGCCTACGGACGGTAATGATATGAGCTCAGTAGGTGTACCAGATGTTTTTAGTAGTTCGATGAAGAGATCAAACCCAGCTGGTAGCTGCCAAGCTCCAGGCACAATGACCATAGTTTGTTTTTTAGTTGGCATTTTTGTAGATGTATCAACAGTCTTAAGTCAGATGATTAAGAGGATAATATATATAAAGGTAGAGAGACTTAAAGGTGAGTAGTTCGTGGAGGGCTTAACAATCCAAATTAGATAATCGTCTTGTTGTTTTGTTTTGAGTCTCTGATTTACGGAGGCGGCAGTGGAGCGTTATATAGTGCTACTAGTATGAGCCGGGATGCAGTCTCAAGTTTCATATAGTCATCAGTTTGCGATTTTACGGTTCATAAAAGTATAATGATGCATTGACAGTTCTCGGCATTTGGGTTCTTCACCTACGGATGATGGGTTCGGCATATACGTAGTAGAAGAGAAGAGCATGATAACTCCACCAAATCCCGATTATCCCTAGCTTCTTCAACGAACTCAACCGAGCCCGTTGGGGCTACTGAAAATAAATACCTTATTTTTATCGACTTCCAGGTTAGATATTCCAGAAGCAAAGCCCTCCGAATGGGGTTTATTTAGGGAGAAAAGAGTCCCTTTGAGCCAAAATCAGGGTCAGGGGTACCTTACAA
This sequence comes from Allantophomopsis lycopodina, assembly GCA_024752465.1. Lineage (NCBI taxonomy): Eukaryota > Fungi > Ascomycota > Leotiomycetes > Phacidiales > Phacidiaceae > Allantophomopsis > Allantophomopsis lycopodina. The sequence continues at coordinate 361,649 of CP103012.1, forward strand.
TAAAATAGCAGAAAGAATGTAATTAAGGCAGGATACGATGTTGATTGGTGGCTCGGTCGGTTGACACGGGTAATTCGGGTTGTGGCTTGATGCTTAGTCTGAGTCCGAGCTTGAATCAGATTCGCTTCTTGAGTTCCTCATGATGGCATAATAACACTACTTTCTATGTACTGTGTAGTGTCTGTATCCTGAATGCTTCTACTATTTATGCAACATCTCTAGGGAATCTAGACATCAATATTATATTTATAGTCACTACGTAGGATAATTGGGCCTTTTCGCGCCGCAATCAGTATATGCACTGCGATGCAAAGTAATGCTATGTAGTGCCATATTACTTGCTCTGACATGCATGCATTATAATGGAGTACAATTTCGTACAAATATTCATCACATAAGGATATTTATATCAGACTATCAGAACAGATGAGTATGACTACCACCGCTCGTCCTTTCCAGCACTTAAACTCACTCGATATCCTTCAACTGTGGCACACTAGCATATGCTTCCTTCTTTTCTGTAGAATTTTCGTGCTGCGAGTGCATTCCATCATCCAGTCCAGCTGGAATAAGGCTCTTGTTGACAATGGTATAGTCTCTGTCACTCTTATTACATTATGGTACTGTCGATATGGTCTTGCCACTGCCGCTTGAGTTGGCTAATGTTTAGTCAGTTTGTGGCTCTATGCCCTTAATTGTCATCGAAACATTAGTACTAAGCTTCATGTCAATATTGCTTGAGATAACGAATTCTAAATACTTAGCTCGAGATGCTGTTTGGAAATCCTGCTTCTTGCAAAATACAATACCTTCATATATCTTAATCTGACAAATAATACTATAGGGTAACTGTTGACCTGAGTGAAGTTATGTATCTCTCTTTAACGAAAACTTTCCAAACTGACGATATTTACCAAACCAAGCTTGATGAATATAACATCTCTTTTGCTCTTCAATTAATAGGAATAAGGCCCGAAGTACCTCCTGGTCCATACCTTTACCAGTTTTCTACTGGATCCTGCATTGGGCATACTGACTATATGCTAACACACAACAAGCGTTCCACTGCAGTGGTACACCTGCTACCAATAATTCGGTTGGTCAGTTGCCAGTTGCCATTTCATGTTCGTCCTCGATGACTGTTGCAGTGTCCTCCCGTCTATATTAAGACTTCTAACGATTTACCTCTTGCTGAAATCCTTGGGGGTGGCTAGATATATTCAAAGCAGCAATCTTGATTTTGCTCAACTTCTTAGATTATAAAGAGATATACAACGATACCAAAGTAAGGAAAAAATATCTTCGTAGGTTTTGGATTGGGAAATCTGGTGCACTTTTCACATTTCTGATGAAAATATCAGTTATGGATTCTGAGCTGATTGATGGAACAAGAATTTCTCATTACGATATTGCTGAAATCTGTAGCATCGACCTTTGAATATCTATAGTAGGTCGTGCCTCCAATTATCGATAGATCATGAACAAGTGAAATTAAGGCACCAAAACAACAATCTTGCCCCCCGCCTTGTTTTCCTCCATACATTTCTGCGCCTCAACAATATCATCAATTTTGAATGTCTTCCCAATCGTAATTTTTAGGTTCCCTTCCCTAACATCCCCAATGAGCTGCTCAAAAGGCACATTTATAAAGTCCTCAGGACCCCCAGAATAGATTGTCAAGTAAGCTGCATGAGGAATAGAACCCATAGGACTGAACTTCTCCAGCTCCCATTTATCACCAACCATACCGGTCATACAAACCATGCCTCCCTTTCCCACACACTGCAGGCTATCCTCAAGAGTCGTAGTCCCAACAAGCTCTAGAACTTTATGAAATAACTTTCCCTCTCCTTTTCCTCGAATTTCTGGTGCAATTTTTCCAGTATCAATAATAACCTCATCCGCCCCATTTTCCCTCAACATTCCCTCTCTATCCTTTCGTCTACTCGTAGCAGCAACATATGCCCCGTGGGACTTCGCAATTGCCGCAGCAGCAAGCCCCACACTCGTTGTCCCCCCTCTAATTAACAATCTCTCTCCTTTATACAGCCGCAAAGCCGTAAACAAACTTCCCCAGGCAGTCTGCAGCATCTCAGGCATAGCAGCTAGCACTTCCCAATCAAGCCCATTCACCTTTCCTCTTTCCTCAGCGCTCCCTATGCGCGTCACAATTCCTACAGGAACACACGAATACTCAGCCCAGCTTCCGTCAAACTCTCTGCCCATACCGCCCATAGCAGCTGCCACGACTTCGTGGACTGAGAACTCGCCGCCAGGGCATGAGGAAACAATGCCCACACCCTCGATACCGAGAATACGCGGGAATTTGACGCCTGGAGAGTGTCCCTGGCGTGTAAAAAGCTCGGAGCGGTTCAATCCGAAGGCTTTAATGCGGATGAGAACTTGCCCGGGCTTTGGAGTGGGAATTGGCCGCTTTTCGAGCTTTAGGACGTTGGCAGGGCCAGGAGTATGAATTACGACTGCTTTCATTGTTTGGGACATTATGACTTCTGGAAATGATATTGTGTTATGAATCTTGTGAATGGGAATATGATATAGCCCTGTTCAAGTGCTTTCATAGTTGAATCTCTTTGTGGGGTGACGCCCCGAAAACTTTATATGTTTGTCAGCTGCGGGATTGTCTCTATGATGGATTATTCATATCTCGAGGATAGCAGGCTGATGCGGTGGAACAGCTAATTTATGTGAGCGATTTTCGGGCAACCCAATTAACAAAACTTGGCGCTCTTTGGGGCCATGGCAATTGGTTCGAACTTGTTAGTGTAACGATATAGAGATAGAGATTCCCCGCATCAAATGTGGTGTTGTTGCACGATCAAGCCGTCCCCGGACCGGATTCTGGAAATACCCGAATCCGACATGCATGTAGGCTCAATCATACCATAACATAATATGGTTCTGTGCACATTATAGCATTAGAGACGGGAATTATATACAGAGGTGCATAATATTTCAAGGATAAAACACGTCAAAAAGAGGAATTGTATGGACAAAGATGTCACAGTGATGTTGATAGGGCTGATAGGGCTGAAAGTACGGAAAATTGAGAGTATATATGGTGTTAGTAGTAGTGTCTTGAGACGGTAATAATAGACAATTGTACATATAGCACTGTAATATATGATACAGGGTATCCAGTTAAGGTTGTACTGTGGTGCCACCAGCAGGTTATCATAAATTCTTATGGGATACTTATTGGTATCCTATGAATTGAAATATATGTCCCTCTAGTTCCAAAAGCTTCAATTTTCAAATTCGATAAGCATTAAATCTCTGTTCTAAAGCTCATTTGCCGGTATAAAGTTGTTGTATTCCTGAGTCTTTGGTTAATAGAGAGGTAATCCACTCACGATAGCTTCGGGTTAAGAGTTAGTTCTGAATAATGATGATCCAGTGCCTTTATCCAATTCTTATAATCCCGGAAATTTGAAATTGGTTTATTGAGAATTAGCAGTGGAGAACCACTTTCACGACTAGAGATTTGTTGCGACTAGGCATTGCAGTGGTCACAGCTTTTAAGAACCATACAGTAATTTAAGGACACCTAGTGACCTTTTGCTATATATTTTGTAGTGGTCAGCTATGAAAGACATGGCCTAGCATTCTTAGCAAAATTGAAGAATATGTGTGGGATTTAGGCGAGCCCACAACGATAGGGAGTGATAAGCTATTTAATACCGTTAAGACTATACATTTGTTTCGTTATGATGGCTCTCAGTATGGAGTATTACTGTCCAATACTTAGGCTGCTACAATTACTACAGCACTACCTTACCGTACCCTTGTATTTCTATTCTGGAGCCTAGGTAGCTTTCCCCGAACAAAATACTCTATCGAGTCGGGAGTCAGGTCTTAAGAGCCCGCTAAAGCCTATCAGGTACTGATTATCCCTTTATCTCATGGTACTGAATTAAATCTCATGTGAAGGAGCAACAGAAGCTTAGTACTAAGAATATGAACCCTTTTCTGTGCTTCGATGATACGGCGTTTCACTATATAAGTATCGTAAGATCTGGCTAGACTTGTAGTGGCAATAGTGGCAATAGTGCCTAGATGCCAATACCCACGGACCATTCAAGGGCAATACTGTACGGAGCTGAAAAGACGAACCCGCCGAGGAAATCTAGAGAACGTCTGCTCACAGCAAGTGCCGTTGTATGGAGTCTAGAAAATGACCAAAGAAATAATAGTGTTTCAGGGATAAAGGTGGTCTGAAAAGGGTCAAATAACTTCTACATATCCCGAATTATTCCTGGTTATTCGCTGAGGAATTGAGGCTGATAGGATAGCCTCTCACTCCTATGTGGCTTATGAATGGCTAGCGCGAAGAGCTTAGCTATGGATATATATATATATATTGCATACTGCATACTGTGGGAAAAGTGAAACGGCACAAACACTCCAGGCAAGGAATGCAAGTTAATGTGTACATAGCTTTCTGCTCCATATTGCAAGGCTCGCATGGGATGTGGGTAAGAAACAAGGGGGCCGTCGGAGACCAATTGAGGCCGACAAAACCTAATCCCCGAGAACTTTCTCAGCACTACGGGTTTTTGTATCATGGATTTCACGTGTACAATGCAGCATCTGGTAACTGGCGTCATGTCTGTCATAGTAATAAATGCCGCTGAGATGTATGCTGAAGGTCAGCATCAGCATCAGCATCAATACCAGTAAGGATTACGCAAGCAAAACGAACTGGTTCACCAGTTTCTCAGTAAAAAAAAAGAGTGCGGACGACCTAAAAAAAACGGGAGATTAGTGGCGGCGGGAGAATTGAATATAGAGCGGTTTAGTTGATCGCTAGGATTACAACGCATGTTGAGAAAAATTGACATGGAGATGAAAGATGGCTCAGCTTTCGGGCGGGAGACTGAACCAAGCTCCGCATGGAGTTGAGAATGATGCCGAGGAGGACGACGCGGAGAGTCACAGATGGAACAAGGCTGACGACGATAAGTTTCCAAGTGCTTGTGTTGGGCGTCTTGAGGGGCCTTCTGCGTGTCTGGGGAGGAGTGACTGGATGGGAGAGACAAGGGGTTGTTGACAGTCTTGACAAGGGTATCACGGGCGGATTGCACATCAGTGCGTAACGTGGAGAGCTGTCATGCTTTTGTTATGGTTCTTTTTGGCTTTCTTTTGGCTCTTTTACACAAGTCACTCTTTCGTGTTTCTTATGTTGGACTATTACTTGGCCCGTCGTCTCGATCTTTTAAATTCGCTCTAATAAACCCCGGCTCATACATTATCGAACCATGGGACGCGTGGACCATCTTCAAAGCACCAAAGCGCTCACAGCCCAGTTGGTGCAAAAAGACCCACATAACAAGAATAGAGCCAAAAGCCGCCGCCTTCATTGAACTCTCCTGTTTGTTACTCTTACTACTTTGAACAGTATCCATACAGTACTTCGCATTGCTTTTCAAGCTTGCCCGTACTAATACTCACCGGCTACCCATTCATCTTTTACTTCCGCTCTCCTACTCTTCTTGTCTTCATCAGCTGTCATCGATTATATTATAGTTGCTCATTCAACCTACAATCTCAACCGCTATCTTGTCTTTGACTATGGGTAGTTGAAAAAAGAAAGGGAGAAAATACAAATCCTAAACACAATCCCATTGTTATTTTCCTTTCTCCTTTGTGTTATCTACAGTTACCAACGACGGCATCGGGGTTTTGTAAAGCCCGCGATTACATTCCTCACGAGCGACGTAAGGCAAAATGATGCTTCGAAACCCACGCAATCTACCTCTCGCCAAAACCATCTTCGTTATTTTCGGTCTCACAACCTTTTTTGTTATAACCCTACAATGGCAGCGCGGAGAGTCAGTTTGGGAGTTGCCCAAGAAGATCCCAGATGCTTTTGGATACGAGGGGCTCGTTGAGGAGGTGAGCCTGCACAATGCAAAGGGGCTATGGAAAGCACTGCAACCCCTTCTCGATGAGCATGCGCCAAAGACGAGTGTGCAGCCAAAGCAGGACGATAATATTGGGGCAGTTGGATTTGAACCGCTGCACAAAATTAAAAGACCTGATTTCATCAAGATGTCAGCTGAGGATGTAGCTTCAATGCGCGATTCTCATTCTGCTTTCCTGGCCGCCATTGAGGATAAGATCCCCATGGGTTCTTGGGTGCCAGGGACTCGAGGTATGGTTACTACAGCGGGAGGTCATTATTTACCAACTTTCGTTGTATCTCTTCGCATGCTTCGCCGAGCAGGATGTACACTCCCGATGGAGTTATTCATGAACGACCATTCGGAATACGAGGCACATATTTGCGAAAAGGTCCTTCCGTCGCTGAACGCACGCTGCGTGATACTTAAGGATATTCTCGATGCGGCATCACCAGCAACTCCGATTTCCCATTACCAACTCAAGGTCTTTTCCATGATATTCTCGTCCTTCGAAGAGATGCTCTTGCTCGACTCGGACGCTTTCGCCGTCCACGATCCAAACCAGCTTTTCGAATCCGAGCCCTACAAAAAGACCGGCCTGGTAACATGGCCAGATTTCTGGATCAACTCCATATCACATCACTTCTACGACATCACCAATACCACCATGCCAGCAATCAGCGAGCGCCAATCCACAGAATCCGGCGAGATTGTGATCTCTAAAAAACGCCATCACGTCACACTTATGCTCTCCACATATTACAACTACCACGGCCCATCGCACTATTTCAAGCTGCTATCGCAGGGTGGTCCAGGTGAAGGCGACAAAGACACCTTCATCACGGCAGCAGCCGCAGCCGGCGAGTCCTTCTACCAGGTATCGGAGCGCGTGAAACCAATTGGCCACCTAAAGAAGGGTGGAGGGATCCTAGGTAGCGCAATGGTGCAGTTCGACCCACAAGAAGACTATGCTCTCACATCGCAAGGCCTGTTCCGCACGATAGATGATAAGATAACCCCAGTACCCCGCCCCTTCTTCATCCACGCCAACTACCCGAAATTGAACCCCGGCTCCGTCTTCGATAACTCGGAGACGCACCCAACTTATGATGATGATGGTAAACCTGTCAGATCGTGGAGCGCCCCCGATGATATTGTTAAAGCGCTTGGATATGATGTTGAAAGGGGCCTCTGGCAGGAGGTTGTTTGGGTTGCTTGCGAGCTGAGATTTAGTTTCAAAGACTGGAGGGGCAAAGATCTCGTGTGTGAACATGCGATGAATCACTGGAATGAAGTCTTTGAAGGGAAAGAATGATTTCTGTATGCATAGAACTGTATAAATTAGGCTCGAACCTTTGGTTGGGTTTTGTGGGCTTTGGGAAATAGCGGGGCGTTTGGTTGTTGCATTGAAAGAGTTCTTTCAGACGAGCTTTGATTGTGTTCAATACCATTATTCTATTGAATATAACAAGCAAACTTTTTTTCTCTCTGTGTATCTTTTAGCATTACCGCTCATTTGTGAAGGTTTGTGATTGAACCCGCCCACAGAAACAAACAATTCTGCAAAGGGAATTGAATGCACTTCTGGTCGGAAAGCTGTTGAGTTTCAACTTATGACTGGGAGCTCGTTCCAAAATCAGATCTGCCAAAATGCCTGTCTTTTTTGTAATAGGCGTCAACTTCGTAATCCTAGTTGTCAATCATTCTCGTTATAATCCACTTTAACATCATATGGCACCAACTAGACTTCAAATACAGAGAACCGATCTAGTATACCCCTTAACTAAATTATCAGGCTTTAATAATTTATATAAAACAATAAGGCTGAGATGAGATTTCTAAAACTTTTGAGAATATGCACCAAGAACTTATGCTTGGTGTCTCTGTGCCATACTCAAAGTAATAGCATAGCAACCGAAAATATCAAATGCCCCTTTTTATACTCCAATTTCTCATGCCTTCCACCTCCATTGCTTTTTCTCAACTGCATCAAACCATCTCACACCAACCATACAAACAGTTGCTCCGAAGAGCAACGCAGCATCGTACCACACAACCTTTGAGTAATTGCCTAATTGACTCTCCCCTAAGATCTTTCCGCCGACCGGGCTACCATAAAATGTGCCCAAGCCCCTCACAAAGTAAATAAAACCATTGACACTGGCGTATGCCCGCATACCAAATACCTCTGCAACAGTTGTCGGGAATAGCGCATTATACCCACCAGCAGCAGCACCATAACAGACGACGAATATCACCCACAATGCCTTGCTCCCACTCTGTGCACTGCCAAGCCAAAACGCCAGCACCGAAACTGCGCTGCACAGCACAGTGAGAATAAGTGTATTCTGACGACCGAATCGATCACCCATGATACCAGTCAAGATTCGACTGGTTGAGTTGACACCGTTATTGATGGCGAGCAACACAGCTCCGAAACTCGCCGTATAGCCAAGTGCAATACTGAACTCGGAGAGGAACGTCAGAGGTACTGGGTAGCCACCCGACTGGAGGAAGGCTGCGACGGTTGCAAGCCATAGCGTCGGTTTGCGTGCCAGGGCCATGTCAATGTGTGTAGCACGTCGCATGGAGCCTGCGTAACGGGATGGAGACACGTTCAGTGCTATGGGAAGTGAAATGCCGAGTGCGAGGAAGGAAAGAACTCTCAGTGTCCAACGGATCGACAGCTGTGAAAGTAGGTAGCGCACTAGCGGCGAGAATACTAAGCCTCCAACTCCTGCCCCTGACAGGATTATGCCCATGGCTGTACCGCGGTGCGCGTCAAAGTATTCGGGAGCCACGGAAAGGATGGGGAAGTAGAGCATTGAGGAACCAACACCATATATGAAGCCCTGGGTTAGGAGAAGGTGGTAGGTCTTCATTAGTTAGTAATGTTTTTGAAGGGATTTTGGGTGGATGAGTAGAGAATTTGCAACCTCCACTTGAAAATGCTTGGGATCTTGCTGGAATTTATTTCCTTTTGCATTAGAAGATGAGTGCTATTATCCATGAACTATTATATATAACAGTAAGAGAATAAGAAGCAGATCCAATTTACAGCCTGCATTGATATATTTTGTTCATGCTCTTGAAATCAAAGCCGAGCTTATGATTCTTGAGCAATAAGAAGTGCGTCGACTCCCTTACCAACTAAATAAAAAGCCAAACCTACCTGTGTAGAAATACTAGCCAGTCCTAAACCCAAACTCATAAGAATAGCACCGGGCACAGTAATTTTGCGCATATCGCTGACTCTGGTCATCAAGGGATTAACAAAAATGCTTCCCGCCCAGGTCAAGCCTGAGCCGAGAGTGCCGATGAAAGCGAGCAGCGCATTATTTCCGATCTGCGACTGTGGAATTACATCTGCTTTACCAGAGACATAATAGCTCTGGAAGACACCGTAACACTGGTTGAGGCCGATTGTGATGAAAATGGTTAGGAAACTTGATATCAGGACTGTGACTTGCTTGCGGCGGGTTACTGGAATGATTTGGTGCGCAACGTTCGAGTTTATGGCGTTGCTTTCCAGCTCTGAGATACTCGATGGTTCTGAGATGGCAGCTATGGAACGCAGTTCAATGTTCTCAGATGTTGTATTCATCTAGGAGGCTTGGAAAATTGTGACACGCAAGGAAGAAGATTGCTGTGTTTGTATTCTAGCTATGTGCATATATCGTTGTTGGTGGAAAACGCTACTACTATTTAAGGAATGACGTTCATGGGATTCCCGGTCCGAGGCTAAATTCGGAAAATATTCCACAAGGTAGTATAACCACCAAACTTATTGTTGAACAGAATTTAGTCATTAGACATTTCTTCTCTCATAATTGCACAACTCTCTATAGGCTCAAAGAAATTTTCCAATATACCTCATGAGTAGATAAGTCTGCGAGTATATATGTGTTGATAATTCAAAGACAAGGCCTGTGAGGTAGTAGAATTATATCGTAAATAGAAGCCAATTTATAATTCCAAAAATACAATGGTGTAGCTTACAAAATTGACAGGGACTCCTGCAAAGACAATTAATGCTCCGCAGCGATGGATAACTTGGAATGGTTCATGGAGTCTTACCACTTTATGTAAAGAGGGTTTCATTTCTATTCATGATACCAGTATGTTAATGCAATACAAATGACAATATAGGCATACAGATCTCACAAGTCGCTTTTATGCAAGTGAAAGATAAAAGCAAGCTTCGTTGATTATTGACCATCAAACGAATTTCTATTCGAAAGGAAAGCCACAAAGCTTCTATTGAGAATGACGCACTATCTGAATGAAACCAATTCCTGAGTCCTGACCTCACCGTCATTCATCAAAAGGAAAACATGGTCATCACAAACGAAAACGCCACCTATACAACCGAAATCAAACCGAAAGCAAATCCCAGAGGTATCGCGGTGAACAATAAATCTCTCGCCCATCGAGAGTAACAAAAGAAACTCAGAGAACCGCTCGAACCACAATCATCATGTTCGTCCCGAAAAAGTTCACCTTTCGCAAAAGACCAGAGGTCTAGCTACTGAAGAGAACCACAATTTATTTCGAGCTATGAGACCTGGCGTCAGTGATTGTCACGAATTCGATTTCTGGCGACAGGATAACTTACAGAAACGAAATCACTGGGTATAATCCTCACCCTCGGAAGCAACTCCGTTGGGAGCATCATAATACTCATCATGGCCGGCTTCCATGGCGTTAACAACAGGGTCGACAAGGGCATCATTGTCAATCTCGTCATCCTCAAACTTAATACCCTTCTTAACTATACCCCGAGCCTTGGAGACACGACCGGACTTGACAAGGTTAATTGGGCCCTTTCGTGGTGTTGGAGTAGTGTCACCGCCCTCCTCATCCTCAACACCATCGTTGGCAAGCTCATCATCTGACTCCTGCTTCTTCTTGCTACGACTCTTCTTAGATGGGGTAGCAGCAGCAGCCTTGCGGCCGCGCTTGGTAGGAGTTGCGGTTGGTGTGCCAGCATCGCCATCAGTAGCAGCTGAGGAAAGTTAGCATGTGAACTAAAAACAAGTTGGGTGAATTGAAGTTTGAAAGTCGAGAACTTAAGGAAATTCGAATTGAGCTTGGTGGTATCGGAATATGAGACGCAAGCCTGTTACAGACTCGGACACCATCACCACTGGCCTCTAAATCGACCTTCATAGGATCCTCCCAGTTGGCTCTGGATGTATGGATTGAAGTAGCAGCCTTCTTCGAGTATCGAAATTGGTGTCGTAAAGTTATAGCTGTCCATGTTTTCGCTGTAACAGTCGGAGGCTTTTACCAATCCAAGTTGATCTCCAGCATTCAGGTAATAAGGGAAAAAGCTTGTAAGTGCTAAAACAGAAGCAAGGACTTGCTGAACTGTGATATCCATGAAGTAGTATCAATTATTGAATGTGAGTGGGAAGGGTCTTGTGTGGAAGTATCTAAATACTCTTAGACCGAAGATGCTCTACACGTATAAAACAATTCTCGGTCTAAGAACATTGCAACAGAAGGATTCAAAGCAGCAACGTAATTGGGTATGGGGAAGAGTACGTTTGCCCGTTTCGCAGTTAAGGCGTGGGGGCTTTTCGCCAGCAGAATTTGCTGCACGAATAATGCCCGCAGATTTCTTGGGACCTCTAAAACGATGTTCTAGAGCAACAGCAGTGGTGCCATCATCGAGAAACTTGGCGATTTCTGCAAGTTTTGTCAATGTCTAATTATCATATTGGACAAAGGAGATCGCACGAGCTAAGCAAGATAAAAACTTGCAGCATCATGCACAAGGCAGGTAGACAAATGGCGCAAAAATTTTTTTAGTGAGGACAGGAAACAGAACATATGAAAAATATAGTTGGGGTTGTGAATGCAAAGGGTTACGTCAACACATGCTGTGCTGTACCTCCAGGGTTGTACTTCAACTTGACATCCATAGGATCAAGTCCGGTAGCAACTGCATCACGAACGACTGCGACATTTTCCTTCTGTCTATCAAGTTGACGAATCACAGCCTTGGTGGTGATATCCTTGCTGAAATGCTTGGCAATGTCTGCATAGTCATGTCAATATTCATGTCTGGCAGAAAGAATGAGCTGATGAACTACAAGGTGTGTAGCCTCAGTGGAGAAATTGAATGTGACTAAGAAGAATGAGGGCTTTGAGCACAAAAAGAAATAAGTGAAGACAGGCAACTGTATGGTCTAGGATATGTGAGGATGAGTTCGTGCAGTACCCTGGTTTGCCTTACTCTCAAGCTCGATGGTCATTGGGTTCACACCCGCAGCCACAGCAGCTCGAACAGCATTGGCGTTCTTTTTCTGATTTTTGAACTGCAAAGCGATAGCATTGATGGAGATATTATCATCAAAGTGCTTTTGCATCTCTGCGCAGTCATGTCAATATACATGTCTAGCAGCAAAGAATGAGCTGACCCATAACAGGACTCGCTTGAACAAGGAAATAGATAGAATCAAAAAATACGAAAGGAAAGTCGATGTGATTTAAAGCCAAAGCGTTTGGAAAAACAGAACTATGTGAATTGAGGATGTGGGGCTGAGTCGATCAGTACCATTTGACTTGCTGTCAATCTGAACGTCTTCCATTGGGTTCAGTCCGGAATCTGCAGCAGTACGGACAGCAGTGGCCGCCTTTCTATGCTTCTCAAATTGGCACTGAACGGCCTTAGTAGTAGCTCGCTTGTCGTAGTACCTAGCGATCTCTGTGCAGCCATGTCAATACTCATTTCTCACGGCAAAGAAAGAGCTGACCAACTACAACACTCGCAACATATCAAAAAAGAAACGAGGGGTTATAACATAATGAAATGTGTAGGGGTATTGACTGTATTGCGATGGGAATGTGATGCTCAGAATCCTACTCTTCTTGTTCTTTTCGTTGCTAGCCTTAGACTTTGGCTTCAACAGGTGCTCCAAGTGTGGTGGCATAACAATCTTTACACCCAAGGGGTGGATGGATTCAAGGACAAAGAACTTGCAGTCTTCGCCATCTTCGACAGCAGCACGAAGACCGATAGCATCACGTTTGAAGACGCGGATGCGGTTCTCTACGGCATTCTTTGAGATATCACTGCCCATATGGCTAGCGATTCCTACCCTAAATCAGAAAAGAGACAAGAAAACTGCGATGCTGTAGCTGAGTTCAAGTGCAGCACTATCTGATTTAGAAGACAGCTATAAGATGTGGAGCATGAAAGGAGGCTGATGTGGAGGTATTAGGTGGTGAAAGTTTCGAAGTGATAGTAGGCATGTGCAGTGGAAAAAGTATGCTGTGGGGAATCTGGATTACATAAGTGCAGGTAGGAATCAAACTCGGAAGGAAAGATAAAGGGAAAGTGAGAAAGGCATCGTGGGAATAGAAGGCATTAGGATATTGCCTAGGAATAAAATACCCGAAAAAAGGTTGAGCACATACCGGCATAGTTCAACTTGAGATCTGGATGAGCCGCGAGGATAGCAGCGATCAAACGCATGGAGGAGTTGTAAGTCTTCCAGTTAGTCATTTTGATGACAATTTTCTGTAAATAAAGTTAGTTAATGCAATTGAGTTATCAAGGATGTGGGTGGCGGAATGTGATATGATGTGAGGGTGGGGACGTGGCGCTACTTGGCAGTCATCGTAGCCCCAGTCATCCTAGCGACATCGACTCCAGATGACCATGAATGCAATCACTTCATCAACGTAGTCGCTGAAAGTGAGCAGCACCTCTTAAACTAACATATATCACGAAATTGTACCATCGTTACAAGTTTCGTGAATACTAAATGTAATGTTCGTAAAGACCGTGCCTTGACGTGCAAGTGGTTTTGGTGATAGCTTGGTATGGTATGGAATATCATGGATGGAAAGGGAAGTTAGGAGACTGTTATCTTGCATAACTTACTGAATGACTTCAAAGAGGTTGTAAGTAGAGAGTAGGATACGAGGTCGAAGGTACTGCGTGAAGGTTCGAACTAGAGCGAAGCATGGGTAAGTTCAAAATGAATGAAGTTCTATCATATCAAGATGTAAGGTGAAGTGTGGCGGAGGAACTTACTGATGTAGCAAAGATATTTGAAGAAGTCTGATCGATGAAAGCGTGTTGGTAGATGTAGGATGTTGGTTGAAGTGTTGGTGTGTGAAGAAGAAAGAGAACGGAAGAAGGAAATTGGAGGTGTTTAAGTAGTGGAGAGTCTGGGTGCGCTGCGGTCTCCTGGAAAACTTGCTGGCGCGGCGATCGAGATTGGACGCAAGTGCAATTTTCTTGCAGAAGAAGTTCTGAGGGTGAAGGTAGATCTTGCAGGAAACAGATGGAAATGGGCCTTGAGAGATTGAAACGACTGGAGCAAACTTCATAGAAGATCAAGAATCGAAGTGCATCACACACAGGAGAAGGCAGATCGGTTCTGCAGATCTATATACTTGCAACTCAAAGATATTTTTCTTATTGGTAGATAAGTATGAGGCTGGGTGATTTGATGACATGTACATTGGCCTGATGCAGCCGTGAATCTGACGATATCTCAAGATCTATCGATAGAATCGAACTTCGCACGCCTTCCCATATCTTTGTCCAAATGTACTCAACTCAACTACTGAGACTTTCTATAAGACTTTATATATGATCTCACGTTTATTGCATTGCTTTTGATCAATTTTTGGGAGAGATATAGACTCCTGAAAAGTCGTCGATGTTGATATCGTTAACTGAGGTCGCACGCTCAGATCCCAGCTCGCATAAATTGCTGCGGCGGCATCGCTCCCCTGTCGCCTTTCCCCTGTCCACTGCACACCCTCGATTGCGGGGAATCCAACGGTTCTGCTCCCTTCCGTACAGCTGCTTTGTTCATTTGCTTTTTCGACCACAACGTCATCACCTTAATATAATAGGCAATAACGGCGTCCAAACGACTCAACACCTTGAAAATCTCCAGTAACATTTCTTGCGTAAACGTCTCATTCTAAGAAACATACATTGGCTTTATCAAGTTTCCTACAAGCCATACTTTCCAGAATATAGAGAGGTATTTCGCAAAATCGCAGTGCAGGTATATACAACAGCGTGGAGGTCTACTTAAAGGTAGTCTCTTACTCGTCATCTAATAACGTTTACTACTTTCATGTATCATCAAACGCAATATCAAGACGTTAATCACTTCATCAATGGATGAATAATCCCAAAATTTTATTAAACTTTTTATTCGCAATTTTCTTTATATAACTAGTTGAAGTGATGACAAAAATATGTTCCAATTCAAGCATACCATGTAGAAACTCCATCAGGTCTTTGGCAAAACTTTACTCGGTGTAATCTTCGTTGGTGTAGAGGGTTTCGCTGCATTCGCACGGTCCAGTCTATTCAGCGCAGTAGTATCCAGGTTTTGGTACCACGTTGTGAGCTCTGTCATGTTTTCCACTTCACCAGCTGCATATTCGACCTGCGGTCCACTCATTTCCACACTTCCATCACCTTTGAAAACAGCCCAGCTACTGCCTTCGGTTGTTTCGGAACGCAAAACAAACCCTTTACTTTGCTCCGATTTTACCCCGAAATTACGAAGTAAAATACCATCGCCAATTTGAATAGTTGGCAACGCATTTTTGTACGGTCTGAAGATTTGAATCTCCGTTACGTTTGCAGGTCCGATCGAAGCATCAGTAACATTAAAATGGATATAAAAGTGTTTGGGGCCTCTCTTTGCCTTCTCAGGCTCACCAGGAACAGAGGTAACAATCGCCAGAACATCAAGCTTTTTGCCGAGATTTGGTTTTAGCTGCTTGAGTCGTGAGAAAACAGCATGATCGGTGTTGAATGCTCTGCTGAGCTTTACTCCTAAAGCAGCATCAAGACTGGCACGTACACCTTTTGTTCTGGTTACTGGCTTAGTCGGAGATTCGAAGGCAGCTGATGCAAGCTCGACGCTAGCATCATGTCCTTCAGGAGCTTCATGTTCGTCTACGATGAGTGACGGTGATCGTTGCATACGCAAATTGCTAGTGGCTCGAGTTTTGCCGTATTTAGAGCCTGATCTTGTCCTGGGAGGAGTAGTAGGAGGCATTAACTCCTCGGCAGTCTCCACTGAGGGCTGAGTAGAATCAATACCATCGATTCTCTCATGCTGATTGTTTTTCGTATCCTTCTGTTTCCCAGCTGATCTAGTCCTCGTGGCTGGGGTAGGAGTGGGAATATTTGGGGTTTCAACGACTTCGACATCAATATCTTGGCTCGATTTGCTTCCAATAATTCCACTTCCAAGATTTCCAGTCTCCATCTCATCACCACTAGCTTCAGCCATTGCTTGTACAGGAATAGCTGCGTCACTCGCTGTGACTTTAGTTTTAGGTACAGCTACCCAAGAAGCAGAGGCACTGAGGTCTTGCTGCTTAGCCACAGCACTTTGCCTACCAGCTTGCCCAGGAATATTAGTGGGAGAATTTTGTTCCCCAGCCTCTACCGCAACAATTGTTGATAACGGTGTGATTTCGCGTCTAGAAGCAGCCCTTGTTCTAGTTATAGCTGTAGAAAGATTAGTGGACGTCACCCCTATCGTCGATGAAAGAGGTGTAGTAGCACGCTTGACAGCCGACCTGGTCCTTGAGGGTATAGTGTCTGGTACCATGGCAGACTCCTCTATAGCCTCAATAGACATGCTCACTTCAGGATCATCTTTTTCAGCTTGCTTTTCGGTCATTTTCGAGCCTTCTGTTGCTGAAACAAGCTCTTCAAGCTCTTCAACACCTTTCTTAAGCTTGAGTGCTTCACCAGGTTGCAACTTATGGACCTTGTTTCCACTAGACATATTCGATCTCAACTTTGAACTGGCTTCCATGACACCCTCTATAGTTCCAAATGAGTTTAATAGTTCATATCGGTCGGACTCATGGCCAGCATCCATGTCAACGGCTGACTTTTTGACAACAACATGTACCAGAGGCACTTGAGGAGGGCTAGGAAGAACCTTCTCGCTATAAGTCTCCACCATTTGAGTTTGAGACGGGGTTGGAAGTTGGTCTTGTGCTGATGCAGCATCACCAATCTCGATGGTGGGCTCGATTTCATCAGCTTGGCGATGAATTTGTTGTGGAAGGGCTTTTCCATCAATATTGGTGTTACCGTCATCCTGCGGAAAAATATCATTACTGCCTTCCTCTGCTTGTAGACCGATATTCTTGATAAAGATTTCAATGAGCTGTGCTTTCTTTGCACTAGAGGGGTATGGAATTTCATGGGCTACAAGGATGGATCGTAGCTTTGGGACAGTAAGAGATGCTGGATCAAACCCCATCTGTAGATACGCAAGGTCCTCAACGCCAGATTTTTGTGGAAGGCTATGCTGATTAGCTGTCGAAGGAGAGTCGTGCTCAATAGCATGTTCAACTCGTTCTGTTGCCGGGATGGGAGTTTTTGAGCGTTTCCGCCTCTGTACACTGTCCATCGCATTGTCAAGGTTTTCCTGTTCAACCATAACCGACGATGATTCCTCCTCCTCCGGGTGCTCATTTCTATCTGCAGTCACTACGGATAGAGAAGGATGACTAAGTTCTTGTGAGAATTCCTCCGCCTCCATAAATTCATCGTCCCTTGGAGATGAGGGGGGATGCTCAAGCTGTGAGACTTGCTCAGGTTTGTCATTGACACTTTCTTGAGCATCATGGAATGCCTCAGTATCGGGTTTTGGATGTGATTGCTGCTCCACGATGGGGCTTAGCGTATCTCTTACTGATTGTAAGAGTTGTGCAGAAGCCTCGTCATCTACACTATTTTCAATGTCCATTAAATCCTCTGGTATTGCTGCGTCTGATGTTCCGTCAAATCCAGTATTATCCACTTGAGGCCTGTTTGATAGGTCTTTGGATATATCTTTATTTTGGCTCTGTAACTCCACTACCGGATCATGTTCATAGGAGTTGTCTGGCTGAGTTATTGTACCACCCATAATAGTATCAGTGGGATAATCCTCAATGGGGAATGTCTGAGACTTAATCTCCTCTGGATTAGTTGCTGCTACTGAAGTAGCCTCTTTCGCAGTATCGTGTGTACTAGCATCATCGACCAAGATTTCTTCGGATTCAGCTTGCTTGAAGATGTCTGCTATCGACTCAACGCTCGTGTCCCTCTTCTTTGTGCGGTTACGATGATTGCGGATTTCCACCTCGTTTCCGACAAGCTGCGGCTCGGATGGCTCTTCTCTAAACTCATATTCATGAGCACCAGAGCGCCGTATTGCTCTTTTATCTGCACCATCAGGGGTATAATTTTGATCGAAGATTGAATGTCTTGAGCGTCTCTTTTTGTGATGCTTTCCACGGGGCGTCAATTTATCATCCTCCTGTTCTCCGACCGGTTCATCTTCTTCCTCGGATTGTCCTTCAATCGATTCGATCCTTGGTTTGTCAGATTCTACAAGATCGCTTTCAAGAGAAATTCTTGCCCCATCTTCAAATGACTTCTCAGATGAGCGAGCATCTAGATCCTCGACCTGCTTTGGACTAGATTCAACTGATTTGAGACCTTGTTGTTCCTTAACAAGATCATTGTTCAGAATACTATCCGATTTTGAAAAAGATTCTTCTTCTTTTGGGGTCCTTGATTCATCACTTTCCATGTGATCATCGTCCAAAACACCATCCGATCTTGCGGGAGTCCAGTCAGACTCCTCTAAGATTTTTGGTTCGCCATCTTTCATATCATTATCTTCGTGGTCACCCTTGGCTGCATGAATCATAGATACCTCAGATCTAATAGCAGCTATCTCTTGAATCGATTCTCGACTAGGTTCTGCTGGATCAAGGCGTTGGCCATCCTCCACAGGATCATCTAGCACATCAATTGATCCTTTAGGATTATCAAACTCTGACGATAACTCTTTAGCTGCATCAACTGACTTCTCACGAGTTCCGATATCCTCCTCTGGTGAGGCTTCCTTCACATAGCTCATGACAACCTGGTTGGAAAGAGTGGCGGCTCGATGTTCTGGCTGGTCCTGTGTATTATCATCATCCACGACAATTGATTTCGCAGGACTAATATCCTCCTCTGACGAGTCTCGGACAATTTCTTCAGATTTGAAGTTGCGTTCTAGAACTTCCACATCTAAGTGGATTTTGTCATTTTCAACTTCAACGGGTTCATCCTTGGGATGGTCCAGATCTTCATCCACTTCTGAACCCTCTTCGACCTCCTCGACCTCCTCGACCTCCTCGACCTCCTCGTCATCGTCCTCCTCTCCATCGTAATTCTCCTTGCTGACAAAACTTCCCCGTAAATCCGAGACTGAGTGTTTCTGAGGGTTATCAGTGGAAACTTCATCGCGTTCATCCTCGCCTTCCATGCTCTCATCTTCATCTATATCACCATCGCTTTCTTCATCCAAAATCTGTCCCTGAGGCTCGATCGTATTGTCATCTCCTTCCATACTCTCGTCTTCATCTGCTAGTCCAACCTCTTCGTCTTCAGACTCTTGATTCAAGGATGACATTCGAATATGCTGCGATTGCGACCGGGAACCAACATTTGCTGGTAGGTTTACCTGAGGCTTTGATTCAGCCTCATCTTCATCATCAGAAGATAAGAGGTCGATAACGACAGGAGCAGATTGCTTTGGGGGTTGTGGTGATGTGAGGGCCCCTTCTTCTTCTTCTTCATCATCATCATAGTCTTGTTCATCAAACTCCTCATCGTAGTCCTGCTCTTGCTCATCCTCATCCTCGTCCTCGTCCTCGTCCTCGTCCTCGTTCTCATCTTCGTTCTCATCAGAGACTTCCTCCCTATCACGAGGGAGAGGGTTGCCGTACTGATTTTTGTGACCACGCCGGTAATCGTACTCCTCCTCATAAGAGTCGTCTTGAAGAGGTTGTCCGAGATGATTTCTTGGTATCTCAAGATCACTTTCTTCATCTTCGTCTATATCCTGATCATCACCGCTAGCAACGCGACCCTCTTGCTCATGCTCAAAAGATTCATCGTTCTCGTACTCAGCCTCTTCGTCATCATTTTCCACTTCTTTCAAATTACGAGTCAGAGGTTCTGTGTAGGCCCTAGTTGTCGCTACATCGCTTTCTTCGGCCAAATCAACTGTTCTCGACAGATTGTGTGGGCCATCAGCATGAGCAGTAGGGCTCTTAGGTGCGGTTTCTTCAAGATAAGCATCTCCAGTAGCAGTAGCTTGAATAATACGAGCTGACAGAGCTGCAGTTCCAAGTGCTTGCAACGAGTGGTATTGTGAGCCAAAAACATGCGACTCCGATATTGTAGTATCACCATGAGTAGGATCTAGTCCTTCATGTGTTTCCGTATTTTCCCTATGTTGGTGAACCGCAACAGGGTTATTAGTGAAATATGGTCCATTGGACTGCACCTCATAGTCAATACGACCATACGGGTCAGGCTTATGCTCGACATCGGAGTTATCAGGTCGGAAAAGTGTCGATTGTGCTTCCTCATTTGCTGCCCAGCGTCCAAACTCAGCAAATTCACCCGGTCTAGGAGATGGCTCTAAATCGTGCATCGCATCGTTATCAGCCACATTATGCGATACTAGGCTAGCCTCCACCTCCATTAATGGTATCGCAGCGCCTGAATCTAAATTTGCAACATCTGCAAATGAGGAGTATCCCTCATCACCAAAGGTTTGTCTGGGCTCACCAAAGCCTGATAGAGATCCAACTGGTTGTGGGGATGTTTGAGTGCCTCCTGTTGAGAATGTTGCCGGAAAAGATCTTGATGAAATTTGTGCACGTGTTCGAGAGAAATCTGGTGTTTGCAATGGCTGATCCAGATCTTGTGATCGAGCTTGAGGATGTGATTGTGTCCACTGGGGCGGTTTTGGTGTTTCAATCTGTGGTGAATTCTGTTGCAAACTGTTATCAAAACTGAATGCCGGTGATGGCGAAGCAACTTCTGAATGGAAGACAGATCTAAGCTGTGAGCGAAATCCATTGGAAGTCCCTAGACGATCTTCGTCATCAAAGTCCATGGTTTGACAGCCTTCATCGGTCATGACAACCACTGGTCGTGCAGGGGTTTCTGGAGCGATCTGCGCAATTGGATCATCCGAGTCATCTAATTCAGGACTTGCTGATCGACTTTGATATCGCCATGAAGAGCTTCTCCGGGATCGTTTTCTACCTTTCCCAGGAACTGAGCCATCTTCCTCTGAGAACGGATCTGAGCCAAACAACGACCCATACGATAGACGTGCGCGCTTTATGAAGGCTGGTGAAGACCACTTGTGCCGATCCTTCAGCTTTTCGCCCTGAATAGCTGAAACGGGAGTCCCTTGGGAAAGTCCAGTAAAATCTCCATCGCCATATAATCCATCAAGAGGTAATTCTTCGGGCTCTGGAGAAGGTGGCGGATGATCAATATCGACAAGAGAGACAGCACGAGTCTCATTGTTATCGATCTGGAATTTGGGGCATGTTAGAAAATAATCAATCGGAGACGCAGGTCCAACAAACTTGTAGTATTAACCGTTCACTAAACCTCAACTCCCAGTCCACACCTTTGCCAGGAGTGCGAACACGCTCGTCACCCTCTGCAACCCATTCTACTCCTCGCAAACTCAAGATGACTTCATCTCCACTACTGATCTCGGATCTGGCAAGAACCTTCGCACTCGATCCTGTAAATTGTACGCGAACTTGTCCCTTTGTTCGGCGTAATCGAAAGTCAGGTTCCGCAAGGAGCAGTGCGACAGTCTTGTTTGAGGATGAATATGGCCATTTGAGGGTCACTACGGCCTTTATGGATTTAGAAAATACATCAGGAACTTCTGGTGAGAGATCCGCGATTGGTAGCTGAGCTCCGAAAGAGCTCGATGATATACCCGTGCTGGTATGTTCTTCTTTCGCCATCGTGCCTGTCTGACGCGTCAAGAAAATCCTAAAATTTCGCTGAGGGTTTTCGTATCTCGCACATGATTTAATTCGGAGATGTCTTTATGATATCGCTCGTCGTATGTTACAGCTTGCGCGCTATGAAAGGATGTTGCGTTCATTGAGAGATCGCGGAACGTGAGCTCATTGGCAATACTGCCAACAGTCACCGCCCCGGCATTTGTTGCATGGGTGTGGTGGGTGCAACTTACTAGGTACATAGGTATTGATAAATGGCACCATAGGCTTACCTTATCATATGATCAAACATCAAAATCCCCCACTATGAGGATACCTTGAATCCATTCTCTGTTTCTTCCGCAAACAGAGTCTCTTTTGTATCATTTATATTGTACGTATCTGTCACTGTTCGTTACTTAATACAACTCTCTAGAGACAGGAGGACATCGTTCCATAAATATTAGAATGGGATCAATCAGCCCATCTTTGGCTTCAACCACATTGGCAGTCAAACGAATTGCAATCATTGGAGCAGGACCAAGCGGTCTTGCTGCCGCAAAGTATCTACGGGCCGCAGAAGCTTTCTCCAAGATCGATGTTTTCGAACAACAGCCGCATATCGGCGGCGTTTGGCTGTACACTCCCGAAGTGCACGCGAAATCCATAGTACCTCAGACAACACCATACTGCCCCCCAGATAAGCCTTTGGACCTTCCCAAAGGACCGACGTTTCCATCTCCTATGTATGAAAAGCTTCATACTAACATCCCGAAAACGCTTATGGGTTATTCTGATCAATGCTTTCCCGAGGACTGCCAGCTATTTCCGAAACGAGAGAGCGTTCAAGAGTATCTAGAAAAGTATTCTGAAGATGTTCTTCCAATGATATCCTTCTCGTCGCAGGTTGATTCGGTGAATCTGCAAACTTCCAATGGGCAGGATCAATGGGAGTTGCAGATCAAAAACCTGAAAGAGCAGACGTCTGAAAAGTCAACTTATGATGCTTTGGTTATTGCCAACGGCCACTACAATGTGCCTTTCATCCCATCATATCCTGGAATCTCCGAGTGGAATGATTGTTACCCTGGATCTATCAGTCATTCGAAGACGTTTCGATCTCCCAAAGCATTTGCCAATAAGAAGGTTCTGTTGGTAGGCAACAGAGCTTCTGCTGTAGATATTGGAAGACAGATTGCTTCAGTTTGCGCAATTCCCCTTATTAATTCTGTCCGAGAAGACTCTGAAGAGCCACCTTCACCAGATAAAATTGAAGTCCCCTCCATAGCGTCATTTAATGTGGAAAATCGAAGTATCACCTTCGATAATGGACATACAGAAGCTGGTATTGACAATGTCGTCTTCTGTACTGGGTACCTTTATGCCTATCCATTCCTCCAAAATTCTGGTATTTCATCACCTGTTGTTACCGATGGGCGGCGAGTTCGAGGACTTTACAAGCATCTATTCAATATCAATCATCCAACACTTGCTTTCACAGCTCTTCCTCAGAAAGTCATTCCATTCCCTTTTTCAGAAGGACAATCAGCAGTGTTAGCTCGGATATGGTCGGGCCAGCTATCTCTACCTCCGAAACCTGAAATGGAGGAGTGGGAAGCAAAACGGATAGAAGAGAAAGGTGACTTTACTGAGTTTCACTATTTCGGATGGCCTGAGGATGCAAATTATATCAACGAAATGCACGACTGGGCTATGACCGTGGATTCAAAAGTGCCTGGAAAGGAACCTCCATTTTGGGACGAGAGGAAGAATTGGATTAGAGCGAATTATGTTGAGATTTCGAAAGCCTGGACCGCCGCAGGAGGAACAGCGAAGACTGCCGAGGAGATTGGCTTCGAGTTTACTACCTTGGTTAAGGATTCATGATTGCCGAATCAATTTCTAGATGAGTGACAATATGCTGGCGTAATAGAAGATATATCAAATTTATTGGTTTTCTACAATTTCTATACTGCTGCTCAAACAACCTAATTCATGGATTTATCACTGTTTTAGTGACTATGATTAATTCCGGTTTCACCGCCCAAATCTCAGATTTTAAGGCTGGATTCATTTAATAAAACATACGCTCCATACTCTGACTTTGGACCTTAATATCTGAATAATCATACTTTTTAAACAGAGTAGTAATATTAAATAGGTACGGTACCTAGATGTTGAGATTCAGACTCCTTACATGTACATATTCATGTAAAGTCCTGTGAGAAGGCTCTCTTACAGCCTTGTGTCGTCCGAAATCCCCGCGACTCGGCGTTGACGGGCGGGAAGCCACAAGTATGACAGGGTACCACCATCTTCTAAACTTTGTGAGTGAACGTGAACTTATGAGACTTTGACATATCGCGTTCAAGTCAATCTTTTAATACTTCAATTGTATTGGTCAAGTCTTCATAGCCATACAATACCCAAGTTCACCCCTAACTATAGGGAATTTGACCGACAAAGCGGAATATGGGAGTTCTGGCGCATCCACAGTTCACAACTTCGCGTGATAATCGCGTTCATGTGTGATGGCACCTCCCGCACTCAGTTCACAAACAAAGACTCAAAGTAAAGGTCGAGGACGCACGAAAAAGGTGCCGTCAAGTGTGAATTCTGAGTCCGGCTCCACAGGAAAGGCCAAGGCAACCACGGAGTTTTATTCAGTTCGCACAATACTTGACGAGAACGAGAACGAGTATCTCATTGACTGGAACGATAATTCCCAGACCGGGGAAAGATACGAGCCTACCTGGGTATGTCGTTCCAACTAACATAGTTTTCCGCAGATTTTCAAGCTCTGTGATTTTATATTGGTGAATTCAAGCTGACTGTGATTGTGGGAGAAAGGAGCCAAAGAGTAACGCGAACGAAGCCGCGATAACCGATTGGAAGAATAAAAGAAAGCCCAAGAAGGAAGGGAGATCGCGAAGTGTTAGAAAGGCTCGGCAAAAAATCAAGGCACAGAAAGCGACCGGAGTGGTTGCAGATAGTCAGAGCGGTCCATCCACTCTCGAGATATCTCAGGATAGTCAGCCAATCCGTACAGCGAAGCGCAAAAGAGAACGTGCAGAGTCACCGACGCCGAACAACCCAGTACCAAAGAAACGTGGTAGAGGGAGACCAAGGGGATCTTGGAACAAACGTCAGCGACTACAGACTGGATTTAGTCGAGAAGTTGAGGAATTGGAGTTGGAAGTGGAGAGGTCCACGGGCCCCGCCATAGAAGAAGAGATTGAAGATACTTATCAAGAAGACCCAATCGTCAGCTCCAGCTACCCAGTTCAAACTCTTATCAACCAACCGGAAAGAACTGCTGATTTGGAGAATTATCGCATTGTCTCTGACACATCTTCCAACGAAACGCACATTAGATTATCGCGGGAACAACCTCTGGCCTCAAGCGCTATAAAGAGAGACATCGTACCCGATTCCCAAGAAGCGTTTTTATCAGCAGCGAAGCCTGGACCCGAGGACTTCGCACAGCTCTTTGTAGAATTTTCAGATTGTAATCACCTAAGCATCGAGGCCAGCTCGAACAAGAGCAACGCTTTCTCTGAACTCCCTATAGCAGAGGGAGAGGCAAACGAGGTTTTTGAGGATTCACCGAGCTATCGTGAGAGGGCGAAGTACCTAGACGGGGAAGAGAGTGATAACGTGCTTGAGACAAGTTCTCTGCAAGCTGACGAAACTACTGCAGAACTTCTTCAATCGCCAGAAGTATCACCTGTCGAAGGACCTTCAAAAGAGGCGGATAACGAATTATCACTGGAACAAGTTGGTGAATCGAGTTCTAACGACCCTGGCCAAGTTTGTTCACCTGAAATTGAACCTATTGTAATAAGCTCTCAGCAACTGACTTCGTCATCTTCAGCGCCCTCGCCAGTCGATATTTGGAACGCTGCGGACGATTTTTCTATCCCCATTCAAATTGAGGACGATATAGATTCTGACCCTGTACCACCACTAGTGCACACTTCCGAGTCTGGAGATCGGGAGTCTGAAGAGACAGAAGACTTGCAATTTCAAACACAGGTCCTCTATAACAATCGTTCTGTAAACAACAGTACACAATCCTCACAGGAAAAACAAAGTTCTTTTGACAGTATAATCTCCGTTGCTAAGTCATCATTCGACGAAGATTCTGAGGTTGAGTCTTCAGAACCGTGGCAAGGTGGCCAAATTGTACCTGAAGTCGACCTGCCTTCCTCACAGTCCTCTCTTCACCAAAGCCTCAATCTTCACCTTGAAAACGAAGCCATTACCAACGAACAGGTTGATCAAGAAGATCCAATATTACCCGTAACCTCCCCCCATAGGCATTACTCACCTGCACAACCATCACTGGGACTTGATGAGAATCAAATATTTGAGCCTAAGCACAATTCATATCTGGCTGGGAAAGACGTTCTAGCAAGCATTGAACAGGATTTGCCTTCACCAGACTTTCCACCACCATATCTTATTCCTTCATCAGGAACTCCTCAGCTTCCAGAAACTTACGGAAGCAATTTCCCAACGAGGCCTAGTACTCCATCCAACTTCAGTATGGAGGGTGACGTGACATCTGCGGAGCAAAATGAAGCTCCTTCTTCACCAAAGCTCACAATCACCGAGCGGTTAAAGCAGATCCGTTCCCAGTCCGCCGTGCACATCTCGACACGCTCGCCATCTGCCATACCAGAACGTGTCCCAACACCACCAACTGCTCATCCTGGACAGATGCTGCCTTCTCGACAACACCACATTGAAATCGAAGAGCCTTTACCAGAAATCCAACATCCAGAGGAGGAGGTATCACCAAAACACAACGAAGACACGTCTGAAATGCAAATGCATCCCGACATACCTCACCTTGGAAAGATGGAGTACCTCGTTCCATTACCTATGGTGTCCTTTGTTCGAGATGTTTACGCTCAGACGGTCAAGAATTCCAAAACCCAGATCAAACTCTTCACCAGCGAATCGCAGATCGATTCTTCGACAGTCGAGGCCATTGATAACATGATTGACGACCTCAAAAAGTGCTGTACTCATCAAGATCTTCTTGGTATGCCTTCAGCTACCCAAGCCGCAACTTCTCATAAGATCACTGCTCAATGGGCAGATACGTGCAGCACCAAGTGTATGTTTCTTCGTCAATTCTTGAAGGAAACACGTGATATCGAGACCCATGTCGTTATTTTAGCACGCCCCGGCAGAACAATGGATATCCTTGAGTCGATTTTAATAGAGGATAATATTTCCTACGAACGATCTGGAGGTAGCAGCAGCCGCCATTTGGCAATTCGTTCTCCACTCAATGTAACCCTTCATCCCACAGGTGAAGAGGGAAGCATCTATGTTGTTGCTCGTGCCAACTTGGTCATTGCTTTTGACGACACGTATGAGTCTTCTGAGCCATATCTACAGCAGATGCGTGCCGATCTCTTTGAAGATAAACTTGCTCCGCTTGTTGCACTCATAGTCATCAGATCTGTCGAGCATCTAGATCGCTTCATTCCACAACAAATGGACCAATTGGTCAGAAAGTCGGTCCTTGTGAGCTGTATTGCGCACACGGTACGAGAGCGAGATATGGGCACTATACGCCCTGAAGATCCATCACCGGATCACTGTGCTACTCTTGTCGCAAAATACTTAGTAGAAGGTAATCATAGCTGGCCGCTACCTCCTGTTTCAAAACCTATGGCTGTGGACCTTTATCTTGAAAACTCTACACAGTATTCTTCACAAGAGCCAGCAGAAGCGCCAGAACAGGAAGCTTCTGGATCGACAACTCAATCATACGATGGTGGACCACAAGGAGAGTTGCAGATTCCACAGTCGAGCTTAAAGAGATCCTGGGTGAATAATTCCCCGCACCATTATAAACCGTCGTTTGCTAATCATTATACAGGATGTTGACGATGAAGAGGGTGACAATGCCAAGAGACTCAGAGCCACACCACAACCAGAAGGAAATGATGCTAGTGCTGATGCCACTCGTGTCAGTGATAGTGTGGTAGAACCATCACAGCTTTATGCTACAGCTGCCGAGCACTCAACTTCTTTTGAAAATCAACCTTCTCATGATAATTCTTTCATCGGCTCCCTTAACTCATGGCAAGCTCGTGTGAGTACAAATTGTCTAGCATCAAGCGAACGACTCACTGATAATAACTAGATTTCTGAACTTGAAGAGCAGCTGCGTAATAAAACCACTGCTGAGCTCCGCCTTCGTGCAGTCAATGAGCAGCTTCGTAAAGATATTTCGAGCCATGAAAAGGGCATCAAGGTCATGCAGCCAAAATTCTTAGAAGCTCTCAACGAGCGTGCGGCTGCCGTCCAGGAAGCTAAATTAGCCACGGAAAAGGTCGAAGTCCTTACTTCTCGTCTTGAAGCTCGAAATTCTGAGGTCATGAAGCTCAAAGAGGACAACTCTAGGCTTCAGTCTGAGCTTGGCACCGCTCGCCAGGCCCTGTTGGCTTCCAAAATCCCCGAAATTGCAGAGTTTGAAAAGATTCGCGCAGAAGCCAGAGCGAATTTGGAAGAAAAGCAGAAGGCCGAAAGAAGACTTGAGAATAAGGATAAGGACTTCAATTTCACTAAGGAATCTTATCAGAAAGCTTCTTCTAGAGTAGGAGAGCTTTCTTCTGAGGTCTCTGAACTGAAAGAGAAGAACGCGATTTTGACGCGCCAGGCCGATGATAACAAGGTCACCATCGCTCGTATCAACAATGATCAAGCTATTGAGTTCCATGTTCAGCGCATCAACCAGCTCCAGATTATTATTGAGGATAGAGAAGAAGAGTTGGCCAAGAAGACTGAGGAATTGAGGGTATTGAGGGATGGAAGAAGAGGTACTCGCGGAACCAGTGTACCAAAAAGCCCAATGGTCAACACTGGGGTTCTCAGTCCAAAGGTCACTGGTAACAGAAGTCGTGCTGGAAGCCCCAGTGTAGGCGATATAGGCTCTGCGGGAAGTTCTGGCGCAGCTAGAGATCAGACTTCGTTCATATCTGGCGGCGGCGGTGCTACTGGCCGCTTTCCACCTCTTTCTCGACTTCGAGAGTAGAGCATCTAACATAATATTGTTTCATATGAGCAATAATTTTGACTAATTTGAACTACTTATTATGACTATAGACAACCAATACATACAATTATAACTATATCTCTTGATCATCATGTGAGGACTATGTAATACACAGTTGAGGAATCGCTAATGTCAACAAACCTGATTGTAGGGGGTCGCACCTAAGCTAAGACGAAACATTGGCGGTGTGCACAGAAATGTTTTAATGGAATGAGGTTCTCACAAGCAGCATGGCTAGATGCCTAGATAGTGCCGTCAATGGCGTTCGGAATAGTGTCGTGCAGGTGGATTATACATGCTCGGTGCAGCTTGTGCACAAGATTTCTGTGCTGACTGAAAGCTTATTCTGGCTGTTTGAATGAAGCCCTTCTGTTCACGCTTGGAAACACGGCCAGATGATGCTTGGGTTTGGAACAAATGAGATGCTGGGCATGTGGGGGTTGTGGATTTTGGCTGTTAGTAAGTGATATTTTTCACAGGCAAGTCTACTTCCATGAACTAGTGCTCCCAAGCTTCCTCTGCTGTCAACATCTTTATAATAAACATGACTTGCAGAAAAATTATGAGACAACAGTTATTGTTATAATAAAGATTGTCTAGACAACGAAGGCACATTCCAAGTCTTGGCAGTACTGGCACTGCTAACAACTTGTATCTATCACTATTGCATAACAGCTCTATCATTGTCAGCTTCGTTGATCTCATTGTTAAATTCCTAGTCACAAGTCTAGAAATTAACAGCCATTTGTTTTTAGGGCTGGTATTATTCCCTGGGATTTCAGGTCTAGACTAATTTTGGGAAGTTCGTATAACTAAGTGCATGGTATGATCAATGTCATATTACGTGAAAGGAGAAGATAGAGATCCTTGGAAACCTGAAATGAACTTGTCATAGGTAATCCAGCAACAAATACTAGTTTTCAGATACTAAATTCTTTTGAGAGTTTTAACCACAAGTTGTGATTGCTACTCCTATCATCCATCCGTTTTGTTTTTCATTTGTGTGCTATGCAGCACCAGATTCTGTAAATCGAGACAATGAGTGTACGACATCCAATAACTAGTCGTTTCTATAACACCATGATGCTTTGAATGACTACATTCCTCTGACTATGGTTTCTTGATAAAGGTATATGCATACAATCGTGATATCTATACATTTCTTAAAAATGTATGGCTCTCAAAATGAAGTATTTGCCAATGATATTTAACTTCAGTGATCTGTTTATAAAGATCTAGTAAGCAATCTAGCCACCTTGTATTCCAATGGCCCTTCAAGACTCGCCTCCACGAAAAGTACTGGTTTTGTAAATACAATAATAGTCACATAACTGTAATCTTCAGTCCATGTGCTAATCTTAAATGTTACATATTGGAAGTTTGTAGACTGTATAGAAAACTCATGATTCATAGATAGAGGAAATAAAGAAGAGCAGAGCAAAAGTCATACATAACATATATCATAATAAATGTCATAACAAATCGAAATGTTCAATGATAATTGAGGAATTGTGGTGTGGTACGACTCCATGGAAAAGCCAGGTCAAGTACAAGCCCCCCCGGTAATCCCCGGTAAAGACCAAACCAATTTCAACGTATGGGGAGCGGGTACCAGAGACGACATTCATGGAAATCGGCAAACACGCCCACCCGCCGAAGATCAGCCAGACACTACCATGCACCATATACGCTCTCTTTTCATCGTTTCTTACAGAAGCTCCACTCTTCATCCCACCTTCTTCTAAAAATTCTTGCTTGTAAAATGCGACAATGCGCCAGCTGATTGGTTACACTTGTAATTCAACGGAAGAGTCACCACTCTCGTCCGCGGAAGAGACACAGAATGGTCTGTAAGAGGCGTGTTCCCCAGTGAATGCTCGGATCTCTGTTCCACTGCTATCGTGAAAAGTGGGTTCGCAACTGTGCGCTTTGTAACATGGCCATGGTAGAAATACCATTCTCATCGCCCCTCTTCTGCCATACCAAGAGGTAGGTGTGCTTGTTTAATATATCAGAGTTCAAAATGAGTACGGCTATTGAACCTGCGGTCGATGGCGGCATTGTTGACAAGAAGGATACCAAGGAAGTTATTACAACTACTGGATCTGAGGATTTGGAGTCCGATAATAGCAAAGAGTTCCTAATCAGAAAATCGGGTTCGCTCTGGACTATTGTTGGATGTGTAAGTCTCCAGATCTATTCAGATATTGCATCGCAATTGCTAATTGGGTTTGTAGGCATTGGCAAATTTCTCAGATGGTTATCAACAGAATCTCGTAAGATAACCACAATGTAAACGCCAATTGACCGCGGCACACATTCTGACAGTCTGTAGGCTAGTAACACCAATGTTATTTTCAACCACTTAATTGGCAAGAGTGTCTACACATCAGCCATCCAGACTCGAATCTCGAACTCCCTTCTCGTAGGCTCTGTCATCGGTATCGTCGTTTTGGGCTACTATGCCGACAAATTCTCTCGAAAGAGCGGCATGCTCTTCACTTCGGGCCTCGTTATCATCGGATCGCTCATGTCAACCCTCGCATTCCAAGTGCACCCAGTTCATGGCATGTTTTGGTTCATGACAGTCGCCCGAGGAACTGCTGGAGTTGGAGTAGGAGGAGAATATCCCACATCTTCGGCAGCTGCACTCGAAGGCAGCGAGGAGTCATTCATTGGGCACCGCGGACCTATTCAGGTGCTTATTAGTACTCTGATGGCCACGTCTGGAGGTCCAGTCTGCACATTTGTGTATTTGATGTCTCTGATTGGTTCGAATAACAATCTGAAGGTTGCTTTCCATGCTATGTATGCGATCTCAATTTTCCTCCCCATCTTGGTTGTCCTGTTTAGACTCAAGATGCAGGACGGTAGATTGTTCGAAAAGAGCAACTTCAAGAAGAGAAATATTCCATGGATGTTGGTCATTCGCCGTTATTGGCTCCGTCTTTTGGGAACAAGCAGTGCTTTCTTCCTTTACGACTTTATCAACTTGTATGTCTCATCGCTCAACACATGCATTACATCACTAATATTATAATAGTCCGAATTCGATCATGTCATCTGTTATCATCAACAGCATCGTCCCTGGTAAAGCGGTCCGCACCGTCGCTCTCTGGCAATTCTACCTCGCACTCATGCCAATCCCTGGTGTTTTCTTAGGTGCTTGGCTCGTCAACCGCATTGGTCGCCGCTGGACTGGTATTGTTGGGTTCTTCATGGGATATGTTGTACTTGGGTTCATTATCGGAGGCTGTTACACCAAGCTTACTGAGAACTCCATTGCTGCCTTCGTTGTGCTCTATGGTTTGCTTCAGGCATTTGGACATATGGGACCAGGAGCTACGATAGGCCTGATCTCTGCAGAGAGCTATCCAACCGCAGTCCGAGGAATTGGCTATGGAATTAGTGCTGGATTTGGAAAGGCCGGTGCGGCTATTGGAACACAAGCTTTCACGCCCATGCGAGCAAATGCAGGCCCAAGTTCGACGTTCTATCTTGCCGGTGCGGTCGGTATTGTTGGTTGTGCGATATACTACTTCCTGCCGGAAGGCATGACACTTGATCTCAGAAAGGAAGATGAGGAGTTTGAGGCTTATTTGAAGGAGCACGGGTTTATGGAGGAGGTACAGAATGAGAAGAATTAGATTGGGATAAACAGAATGACATACACGACATGTTTTGATATAAATGGGATGTAGAAGGAGTTTTAAAGGTTAGAGATGAGTATAATACGATATAAATGGTAATAAAAATTTACAAAGAAGCCATCAAAACTACTCCATTTGCAGCCCCTGTAACTAGTTCCAACCCACTCAAACGATATCATCATCCTCATAAGCAGCTTCATACCCCAGATCAGACTTTACATATGGTGGCCTGCACCAATCAGCCGCAGTCCCTGCTGTCTTTCTTGACGCTAGGACACCTACCTAACCCAATTCCTCAATCCAACAATACCCGCCGTTGCAACGGCAAATCCTCCGAGCCAGTTACTCCAGTCTACCTCTCCAATCTGCCTTTGCCCAACTGCCAATCCAACAAGATCATATACCAGACATCCTCCGAAAATCCAATCACTCACACTCGCTAGCCCCATGAACCCGGCGCCCGTGATGGCTTTGACGACATTTGTGACTGGATAGTCCTTGAAATAGGCGACCGACCCGTTGTGCAGGAAATCGAGGACGCCGATTCCCGCGAAGGTCTTAGAAACCACGTGCGTCAGGATCGAAGAGGTTGATGATGTGTTCATTGGGGGTAGGCGGAAAAAGATGTAGTAGAGTTGAGTGAAGGAATTTATGAGTACAAAGACATTGGCAATCTTTAGCTGGGAGGAGTTCCAGAATATCATCCTATGAATTGAGGTGGTTAGTTTTACTTGATGGAATGGAGGACAAGGGGCGGAGAGAATAGGGAAATGGCATACCAGGTTGCTATACACAGATTACCCACGGCGTAATATGGTACGAAATCAACCATTGTGTCGACCTCGCGCTTCTCGGCGGCATTTTTCTTGGGGTCTAGCTTGTAAAGTCTGTAAAGCCAGATGACTGGAAAAAGCACCCATCAATATCTATTTAAATTCTGCATCTCAACGGGTGTGCATGTGGTCAATGTTTACCTTGGAATATCTGCTGAGGGAAAAAGAAACCGGCGATGGCGAATGGCTGCGGAGACCAGAAGGACAAGTTTGCATCGTGAACGTCTTTCATGTTCGGCGAAGATAACATGCCATATTGTTGAGCTGCGAAATCAATTGCGAAGGAGAGGGGAGCTACCCAACGGGCAGTTGAGTGTGTCATTCCCATGGTTGTGGTTGGTATCAAAATATATATAATATCACAATGCTAATGATGATAAAAAGTGCGACAAGGTGGATTTTAATAAATGGAAATTTGCTTCTGCGATTCCTTCTTGGAGCTTGTAAGTTTTTAGTAGAGAGAGAATTTCTGTTTATATATTTATATATTGGAATGAGATTTGAAGCCATGGACTTTGAAGTGGTTAGCACCGCATCCGTTTTGAAAACTCATGATGTCAACAATAATACATGGCTTGGTGGTTAGCTCTAAAAAACGTGGCGTGAATCTTCTGACGCCAACTACAATGGTGTAGTATTTATTCTCTCAAATACAGAGTCTTGTTCAATGTGAATAGATAGATTAATGCCTGGGTTTTGGATTAATGGTAAATACAATTTAATTTCTATGCAGATTTTATCGGATCTGAAGGGCTAATGTATTCCCTTGATTTTCTTTCTGTTATTTTGATTTTAATATTTGGTCACTAGTTGAAGCGAACTGGCATAGATACCACCATACTGATATATTTAAGCATAATATCATAGAGCTGAACCTAGCGAAAAGCCCACTTTTCCGGAAAAAATAATATGATATCAATTCTTGCACACACACCATCAAGTCTTTATCACTCCTGATATATAGGAAGGAGTCCAACCTGAGCTTTAGAGCCTTCATTTCCATATCAGATCAGTCTTTGTGGTTGGTTGTGGCACGAAAAGTCGCTCTTTGCGGGGAGCGTCTGTTCCTCAGCCATATTTTAGCATTTTAGTCCATTTTAGCCCATTTTAGCGTGGTTTTCTCAAAGTATACCTATGTCTTCATGCATATCTGACTTCTTCCACCAAAATATTTAAAGTCTCGCCAGAATTGCAAATATGCTTTTTAAACGTATACAGCTATTGCAACAATATAAAAAACTTAGTATAAATCGAAGCGTAACCAACATCGCGGCTTATGGCCCTGCCCCCCCGCCCCCCGGATTCCCACTCACAATGGAGACGGTGATTTTCAGACGAAATCAATGCACTCAGCCGAGAGATGGATTTGTTCTTAGCTTTCTGGCTCGTCGTCTTTATCCAGCCTCTGTATGAGGATCTGCCCTGGCCACCCTTTGATCTCAAAAGTCTCCGTCCGCTCGAATCCTTGGGACTCATAGTACCGAACTAGCCCCCCACCACCACCGGCATAACAATCGACTCGAAGTAGGGATACACCGGCCTTACGAGCCAGTTCACGCGCTTTCTCCAGCAGAAGAGTACCAATTCTTTTGCCACTAGAAGCCCGATCCGATATGAGGAACTGGATGTACAGCTCCGGTTCGGTTGCTGGCTTAACGTATGGATTTGCTTGACCAACCGTTAAGGCGCCGACGACGCCATTGATGATAGAAAGCTCCTCGTCTTCTCCTCCAGACTTGTCTGTGGACTGGTATGGGCTTTCCACTTCACTGCTAGACAAACCATCTTCTGTCCTCGAGGACGACGAGTTGGTGTCTACCGCAATCCATGTCCCGCCTGATTCCGCCTTCTCTGTTGCTTCCTTGATCCTGGTGGGATTGTCTGAATGTCTTTTGGTACCCCACTGCCCAGTTTGCCCTCTCTTCACAAGCCAATCCGTTGCAATGTCCATGAGTCTTAGCATGGCAGGAGCATCTTCAACAGTTCCTGGACGCAATGTCACGCCGTCTATAGCAACCTTTTGAGGAACGCTTCTATTAAAAAAAAAAGTTAGTTCTTGTCACTTGTGTTCGAAAGGTATTCTAGCTGGCTGGCATACTCCAGGGACATGATGTGTATTCCAGTAATTGAACGATGACTTGAGTCCTTTACCGTACCGTGGCGACGGTGATATAGAAGGAGACGAGAGACGAGAGACAGCGCTCCAGCGCCTAGGCAACAGCGTGCTACGTTACACCTGCTTATAAGAAGTTCGAGAAACCTGCAATTACCCCACACGTATTATGACGTTTTACCCGAGGGGTGGGGGAACGTGGTTAAGTTGCTTCGATGGGTAGTGGCTGGCTAAATGATCATTGATAACAAAGACCTACCGTTGGCGCTGATACACTCGATGGTATGTAGTTACCATCGTTCGCTTGTCGCCCGCGCCTCTATAGGCTCTCGAGAAAAGAGAAGGCCGAAGGTCAACTGTATCTTACTCTGTCAGAAGAGAAAGCATTCGAAAAATTTCTAAAACTAATGTCTGACTTCGGATATCCTGTAAAAATAAAGTTTCTACCTTCACTTGCCTTCAGTATCGCCCGCCAGCGTTCCACGGCGAATAAAGCAATCAAGCCTCCAAACAAGAACTGGGCTCAGGGCTTCCAGAAGTATCACCAACCACTCAAATCATGAAGAGTTAGGGTAATAGACTGGAAAGACCATATGAAGAATATATATAATAAGATCGTATACTAGTTCGAGGTCATCGGAAAGGTATTACAAGATCTGGCCATTTTCTAGAGAATGTCTATAATATAGACGAGGCGCCTTTCGACGCCGGCGACAAGACGATCAACAGCATAATCATGACCGTAGTATTTTCTTATTATAAATTGAATTCTTTAAAGGGAATAACTAAAAATAAATATTGAAATAATTAATTTAGAAATATTTATATATGCGCAGAGTTTAAGATTCGTAATGTCGAAGTACATATTTTTTCCCAGGCTTGGTGGGGTTTTCGCTACTTAGGGATGGACGTTATATAGGTTGAGAATCATAAAATTACTCGTCCTAAATGAAGTCGCTCACGTCATATATTCTATCACTGTTACGGGTGGTTTTCTATTGGCTGTGTATTTTAACAGATGACAGATGAATATTACCCATCCTCGCAATCAACACTCATATCAATAACAACAAGGTTCAATTTCTGCCTTAATTTCCATAATCTGAGAATTAGTTAATATTCTTCCTTTTAACCTCTTTTTTATTAACTTTTTTTATTAATTTTTTTTCTAAATAAGTAACACAAAGTACGATAAAAAGAATCCTAATGACCATGATAAGTGCGGTACGTCTGCTCTCATTTAATGCAGCTCTCAAAAGCAATATGGCTTTCGATACGTCTATGGCGCTCGATAATCATGAGGCTCAAATAAATTATTGTTAATAGTCATATCCTGAATAAAAATCCAGACGGGTACATTCAAGGTCTCACTCGCAAGTTTATCATAGTAATTCCAGCAAAGCGGTATTATTTGTAATGTCTATAATTACTATAGACTTTGACAGCTTGAACAACTTCTTCAAGTCAACCGCATCCAATAAAACTACTCTCAAATCTAATCATCAGCAGTAAAATCCACAGCAGTAGAGGTCTGCCCAGCAGCTGCAGTATCTAAAGCAATGTTGTTGTTCAGCTTAGTCTGCTCAGCGGTAATATCGCTTGCAACACTGTCATCTCCCTGTGCCTGTTCAATCTGAAGGCCCAAAACCTCAGCAGTGAGCTTCAAGACCTTGTTCTTTATCTTGCCGTTCTGTTGGAAAAAAATTAGTAAGTCTCCCACAAAAAACGTGATCAAATGGTTGGAAAACATACCTGAAGGGCAGTAGCAGCATCACCGCTAGCAGCATCAATTTGAGGATCAAACGCATCAGTCTCCGCATCCTCAGCAGCGTCATGGGCAGCCTTAATCAACTTCAAGTCCGCAGCACTGACACCAGCGAGATCGCTCATGTCAATAGGGAACTTGGCCAAAGCCTCAGCCTGCGCGGTACCGGCAGTACCGGAGGAGATAGAGAGCTCGGCATATGTCTGAGCGGAGAGGACGCTGCCAGAAGTGCCTGTTGAGGTAGAAGAAGCAGCAGCGACAGTGGCGTTCGAAGCTGCTGTTGCGGAGCTGGTGGCAGTGGAAGTTTTGGTTGACTTCTTGGGGACTGGGGAAGCGATAGTGAGGGAAACGAGGAAGGCGAGGGCGGCGTATTTGAACTGCATTTTGGCGATGTAGGATTATTCAAATTGGACTAAATGATTGGATAAATGAATAAACAGCACAGCTGTATAAAGAATGGAAATTATTGGACTTGGAATGACGTGAAGTGTGTAAAGACTGGAGCGCTGCTGCAGAAGAAAGATTGGTTTGAGAGGCGGATATTGGGATTATTATACCTTCTTTCTGTCACAACTGCATCTTATCTCGTATTTCGGATTTGAGTGATAATGTCGTTTCCACGCATCGGAAAGCTAATTCCTTACCGTAGATGCATCTACCATGGTGAGAGTCGTCAGTCTGGCTTCGGCCCATTCAATTTTGCATGCCATTTCTCCTAGATCCAAGAACAAGGTTTGGCAGGAAGTGTCAGATCTGAAGTTTTTCAGACCCTGCGACATGCGCACATAGCAACAATGACACGTTGTGAACGTCAAGATCGCCAAGGCGTCTGAACTTGGGAACATGCGCACGTTGTTCAATCAGCTAGCATTTAAGCTTCTGAGACGCGAAAAGTCCGTGCTCACCTACAATCCCATGTCAAGAGGTTCGTGAGTTTCTGAAGACAGGGGGTTTCAGAGTTTCGGCTGTCGCGAGCCTCAAGTACTAACTAGACTGCAGCAGCAACACCCATCAGTCGGGCGGCTCGCGACACGGAGATCTTCACAAGATGACAGGTGAGCTCGCGATTGGTGGATGAAATCACATTTTACAGTCCAATCTATTGAGAACATTTGTAAACCCAAAGGTAGATCGCGGAGATCTTGGCAGTGGCTATGGGGGTTTTATTGCAGTATGAATAGTTCTTATGTGCACTCTCTTGTCACGAGATCCATGTTCTTCCAAAACCAAAGAAAATCTTTCTTGCTCTTCTAATACTGGGTATCTTGGGGAAAACGTGACTAATCCTGCTTCTCGAAATGATTGCCACCCAAGAACCAGCGAATGTCCAAATAAAATCCTTTGAATGCAATGCGCTCGCTTTTACTTCTTATCAAGTCGAGGTTGCCAATGTCGGAACCCATCTTCAGACTCTCTCTGCTCAACCAGGCCAGATCCGGTTGGGTTGTCTTTGGGCATAAGAACCTTGAAAGACGGCTGACCACTAGGTGGTTGAGTAGTCTGAGATGGATGGCCGTGACCAGAATTACCAGTAATTGGTGCTGAATGTGCTTGCGGAGGGGCCGTATATTGACTGAGGCGAGGACTAGAAAACTGAACAGACGAAGGACGTGAATAAGCTTGTGGAGGATGAGTTTGGTAACCGTGTGATGAAGGGCCTGCGAAGCCTTGCTGAGGCTGGGCCGGATAGCTAGGTGGTTGGAAAGCTGGGGATCGATACGCGTCATGATTTTGTGGCGGCGGAGGGGCAGAATGACCACCAGCAGAAGTAGGGAAGTAAGGCGATTTTGTGTATGGGGCTTTAACGGTGCCGTTACCAATAGAATCGTCCTTTGCTTGAATTTTCTTCCTCTGCACAGCCTCGGCCATTTTGTGTTTCAGGATGCGCCTAGCATTGGCGACAGTCTCGGGGGATTCAGTACTTCGCTTCAATGCATCGAGCATCTTTCGGATATCGATCTCGGAGGTTAGTTTTACGCAGTTATACATACCACCATAATGAGCTTGATAGCATAAGGGACAGTTCTCCACACCAGAAATTCTTAGTGGGCACTTGCCTGTTACGTGTGATTGTCGGCAGGCATGACAGTAGTTGACCAGAGAGTCGGGCCCTTCGGTATACGGGGGTTGGACTGAGACTGGGTGTTGTGACTGGTTCGTGTACGAGAACGAGGAGAGGTCGCGGCTGGGAATGATGGGATTGTATTGTGAACGTTTGAATTCGTCGACTGTAATTGCTGTGAGCTACTTATCTTGGGGAATTTGGGGGGTTCATTGAACGTTTGAGAGAGTGGTGGGATGTTGAGATCAGACGGAGATGTAACAGGGTCAGCCAGATTTTTGGTTCCCTTTTTACGGTACTTGACTATTTTCTCTGCAGAACCTGGGTCCTTTGGCTTAGTTTCTCTCGTCTTATTTGCCACCTTTTTTGTCACCTTTCCGTTTTTGACCTTTGTCAGAGCTGCTACCCTCTTGTTAAGAGAAGTAGCTCTGCCTTTAACGTTGGACTTTGGAGAAGGATATTTGGGATTTTTCTTTTGCGGAGTGTTTGGTTTACCTTTTGTAGGCTGGCCGGCCATAGGGTAATTCCCAGCAGCATGCTTCACTGATGAGTTGTCAACGAGACGGACCTCATTAGAGTCAACTGGCTCAGCAG
Source organism: Allantophomopsis lycopodina (assembly GCA_024752465.1). Taxonomy (NCBI): domain Eukaryota; kingdom Fungi; phylum Ascomycota; class Leotiomycetes; order Phacidiales; family Phacidiaceae; genus Allantophomopsis; species Allantophomopsis lycopodina. The sequence goes on from CP103012.1 coordinate 401,490, forward strand.
CATCCGATTCATCCTCTGTTTCGGCATCATTGATGGCAGCAAAGTCTTCATCCTCGGAGCCAATTGTAAGATTTTTACCCTTCTTGCCTTTACGCGGTGTTCGATCACCGGTTACTTCATCAAGCTCAGCGTTCGCAGTTTGGTAATCAACTGCCTGACGCTGACGCTTACCACGGCCGAATACCTGCTGTCGCTTCGCAGCTTCGATGGCAGCATCTGCCTCACGCTGTTTGAGAATTGCATCCCAAACTGAAGGATTTGGTGCACCATCCTCAGACTCAGCGTCTCCAACATCATCGGTCAAGACTCCCTTATCATTGGCCCAGATGCGTGCAAATGAGAATTGCGATTCAGCAGAATTATCGGTCCCGGTGTTTGTGTTTTCCATATCTGTACGGTCCAGAAGCTTGTCAACAGAAGCTGAATCGTAATGGATATCATTTCCATCATCGTCATTGAACAATGCTTCAGCGCCATGCTTGAGAATATTCTCTAGATCAACGCCAGCATCTTCATCTGCCTCCATACTTTCGATGAGTACATGGTCAAGTGCCATCTTCTTGCGGCCGATTTGTACAATCTTCTCTTCGGCACTATCTTTGGTCATCAATTGGAAAACAAGTACCTTTTTCTTTTGTCCAATGCGATGAGCGCGAGATAAGGCTTGAATGTCTTGATGAGGATTGAAATCAGGGTCCATGATGATGACGGTATCAGCAGTTGCGAGATTAATGCCCACACCACCGGCACGAGTGGACAGGAGAAATGCAAACAGAGGCGAATCTGGTGCATTGAAAATGTCAATACGTCTCTGCTTCTCCAAAGTACCAATCGTTCCATCAAGACGTTCGTGTTCAAGCCCAAGACCTATGAGAAAATCCTCAACGATATTCAGCTGATCTAGGAATTGACTGAAAATCAAAACTCGATGTCCACGTTCATGAAGTTTTGGAAGCATGATCTCAAGCAATTGCAGCTTTGAAGAAGCATCGACTAAATTACGATGCAAGATAGTTTCTTCGAGATCTCGCTCTTCAATTGCATCGCTGTAGATGAAGGGATGACACAAGCATTTTCGGAGTTGGATCAGTATATTATTCAGATTACCTCTCTCGGTTGGGCGAAGGACGGTTTTGCTGTTGCCAAAGATGGCTTTAATAAGCTCCGGGTTTTTTGCAAGTATGGACTTGTATAGCTTCTTCTGGACAACACTCATGGTAACTGGGATAATGACCTGAGCCATGGGAGGAAGGAACTTCAACACCTGCGCTTTAGTTCGCCTAGGATACAGTTAAATCAAGCCTCAAGAAGGGAAGGGTAAAACGTACCTCAAGAAAAATGGACGGATCCGCTCATGTAACTCCGGCAAATTCTCATTGGTCAATTCAGCATACTCTTCATCAAGTTGCTCTGCATCAATGGAGGTGTCCAGAAATTGCAGCAAGTTGAACAACTCTCGCTTGTTGTTTTGTAAGGGTGTACCTATAGAAGTCAATATAGCCTTGACAATAATTCAGGGATCCTACCTGTGAGAAGAACCTTGAAGCCGACTTTCAAAGCGCTTAAAGCTCCATAGAGAAGGTTCTTGTCATTTTTCAAACGCTGGCCCTCATCTACAATCATGCCAGTCCATTTGATTTTGCGGAAAAAGACTTTGCTATGATCGTCAACAGGTGAATCAAATGATGTGACCACAACATGTGCCCTCATATCTTTACAGCCATCGGGATACAATTCGTATTGCATTGCAGTATCTCTAGCCGATCTCTCACCATAGTATGCAACGACACGAAGCGATGGGGCCCATTTTTTAATCTCGCGTCGCCAATTTGGACATGTTGAGTTCGGAACTACAACAAGAAATGGCCAGCACTGCGGTTGTTAGAAGAGATATATAATGCATGGAGCGGGAAATTACCTTTGGTCTATCTTTTATGAGGGTAGCAAGGAGAGCAATGACTTGAATAGTCTTCCCAAGACCCATTTCGTCCGCGAGGATGACATTCTTTTGTTCGTGATACTTGTAGAGTAGCCAGTTCAAACCATCCATCTGATAAGACATCATTTCGCCACCCGTCAACGATTCAGGTTGCTTTGCCATCATAACCTTGCTTTCGAAGGGTAGAGCTCGAAACTTTTGAATACGATCATTCATAGCTGGTGGTGGCTGCTTAAAATATTGTCCTGCAACGTATTCGTTATAAGCTGCTACAAAAGCTGACCAGCGCTCTGTATCATTTTCCTCGGGTGGCTGTTCCCAGACGACTTCATCATAGCCAAGTCCGTGAAACTTGACATAAACACGATCTACTTCTTTGACTCTGGCTTTGTCGACTTCCTCAGTTCTTATGGAAACTCGACTCGAATATTCAACATCCAGAACAATCTCCATTCGCAAAAACTCTTCTGGAATAGCATCATTAGTGGTCATTTTGGGTGCAAGGTTTGCTCCTTCATCCCGTTTATCAAAAGCCTTTCGCATTACGCTGGCGACAGTGCCCCATACCCACGATCCAGGCCTCCAAGTGCATCTAAAGTAAGACTGATCTGCCCACTTGATGAGATACTCCTTGTCATCGAAGGGAACCATATCAACTGTGTTGACTGGGTCGTAGGCTGCTACATTAGTTGGCCTCCATGCGACTAAAGTCTGGACCTTCTCTGAGGTATCAGCGCACATCTTGCACTGAAAATACTCCGTATAAGTTTTGATAGCTTCAGTACGAGAAAGATATTCAGAGTTACTCATTTGATCCGAGTCAAGTGGTGAGAGATGATCAAAATGAAATCCTCGCTGGCATTGGCCGCAGCGGAATAAAATGTTATCAGCATTATTGATAAGATCAGGTGAAACCACAGTTATAGGATCGGTGCCACCGTTGTCATCTCTCAGCTTTTCCTCTTGCTTTGTTGTAAGCTTCTTAGAGAATGGTGCGCATGATTTACCAGGCTCTCGGCAACTTTGGCACATATCAAGGCGGGGAGCAGTGTGATCTTTCTTTCTTGCGAGTCCAATACATCGACGACATTGCATAACAAAATCTCCATCCCCAATCTTGGTGACTCGATGATCACGCGCAGATCGGTAGCCTAAGCAGACCTTATGGATTGATGTGGTGCAACCTTGACATTGAACTAGAGGGCTTGCACCCTTATTGGATGCTGTACCAACCCCGTCGCATACATCACAAGTCATGTTATGCAGTGTGACGAACTTGGATTTTGGAGGAAGTGATTTAAAGACTTCGCGGACACTGATAGTCTTTGATACTGCAGGGGTGGCATCCGAATCTGCATATACCTCCTCATCAACGGCTACCTCACGCATGCTTCGAGCAGCCTTATTAGCGCGACCAGAGACTCGAGTGGGCTCGGCTCGCTCTTCACCTGAACTCTCTAGGCTTTGTCGCTTTTTGCCATTTCGTGCAGATATGTTTGTTGCGGACTTTGCACGACGCTGGGATGCTCTTGTTTTTGATCGAGGTAAGAGATCTGATCCACCAAGGTCAAAGTCGTCCTCGCTGTTTGGGGTATCTGTCTGTGTTAAGTCTTCTACAAGACTGTTGCGGCTAGGTTTATTACGTGATCGTGTAGTTCTGACTCCTGGGCTCGGTGAGCGCTTTGGTCGTCTCGAGGCAACATCTTCGAGCGAAGCAGATCTTGTACCAGTGCGACCACTGTTGCGACTAAGGCTTTGACGACGACTTGATGATAGGCTTTCAAGTCGGCGCTTCTTAGATCTTGGTTCCGCCGCATCATCATATTGTGTCAATGTGTCAATGTAGTTGGATCTTGTTCGATCTCTGATAGGACGACCAGCTCTGGATGTAGACATTGTCGAATCTTCGCGACTGTGTCTTTTGGGAGGTGGAGAGGTCAAATCCTCCTCACTTGACGCGTTATTGAAGATATCAAGAGCGTTTTCTCCATTGACGAGTTGTATCAATTTCTGGAAAGAGACCTAGTGCATAATTTAGCAACGGTCTCGAGGACTATAATATGCAGAATGGAGAGTTTTGTATAGAATTGGAATTCAAAGATTTGAGCAGAAAAGTGGGTGAGGATTGTTCAAGATGAGGTTTGTGGCAAGTGAAGATGATCGTGAACACGAAGCTGGGACTAATCGCCAGCAGAAAGTCCCCACCTAAAAGGTAGTAGTGCTCTCATAAACCTTACGAGACTGCCAATAACAGTCTTGATGTAGTAGTTACTTGTGGGAACCGTACTGTAAATATGACTTGAACCTTGATAGGGAAACAACCAATAGCAAGATTCACTTTTCGAGGGTGAAGACCAAGAGAAATTTGTACTAACCTCATCCTTCCTTCCATCTTCGTATTTGATAGTATACCACGGCTTGTCTCCCTGCTTCTTGATTTCCTTGACCACCTGGTCTACCCTATCATTCTCTTTGACCGCCATATATTCAGACCGATCAATCACCGCAGGAATTCTAATCTCGACGCTGGATCTCGCTGTCGGCGAAGCAAGAGCCATACGCTTTTCCTGGCTCTCATCTCCATCCTGTCCTTCATTATCAGAGGCATCCAGGTCCCCCCAAGATGACTTCGCTCGGACTTTCACAGTCTCTCCATTCTCCCCATCACTCGAAGAGCCGCCTACGATATCGCCTAGCTTTCCCGTACCGTTTCGACCAGGGCGGTTTCGACCTCTCCTGGGACGATCTTCCTCATCTCTATTATTGGCATGGACTGCCGAACGGCTTCTGGTACTTTTGATATCGCTTCGAGTAGAACGACTACTTCGGGTGAGGCCTTGCGCCTGGCGATGGGACAACCTTGCCTCAATATCTGGATTCTGTAATTCGTCGGGTGAGCTTCCCTCAGAGTCTTCAACGACACGAGACATGTTGAGGATCTGCTAATGCATTTATTCGTGAGGGGAGGTATGTGAGGAAGTGGAAGTATTCGTAATTCGTGAAAAATAAACTGCTCAGTTGATCAGCTATCAAACACACTGTATGCAACAAAGAGCACATTTACTGCAATCGGTAAAAGGCACAGACATCTAGAACCTGCGAGATATATCGTGGCAGATAAGCCAAAGGTTTTGTTGGTGTTGATTGCTGATGTGGGATTGTTCACACCAGTGAGACGCGCTCGTAACTCGAACTCTACCAGACACGCGTGCTGCTACTTAAACTCAAGCTTGATATATTGCTCCCTACACGTCGGATCTGTTCTCCTGTGCCAAGAAAACAGTAAACAATTCCTCCAACTAGTTTTATGCCTGCAACACGTACAAAAAATGAAAGAGTTGATCCTCTTCAACTAATCTCTGCTTCTTCTCTTACTATCATAAGGTATTCTCATCGTGAATGTTTAATGTGTAGACACACTCTTCACAAGGTTAACGCCGAAGCGGCCGCGTCTTATCGATAAGCCGGACGAGGTGGAATTATTTTCCAAGTCACGGCTATTGGAAAATGGGAAACCTCATAACCATTAACATGCCAATGCAATGAGTACAGCTCTTCTTCGACAGGGAGGCCAGTCACTTCAAAACATAAACCAAGGGTTTTTGCTACGCAATTCAACTGTTGGACTACGATATGCATCTCTAAATTCCGCCATAGGCCGAGGCCTTCGAAAGTCACAAGGGGTTGGATTTAGAGGGAAAGAAAGATCACAGGACTTGGGTCCATGGGGTTCTAAGGGTTCATCAAATGACGATGGGAAATCTGTTGTGCGGAGAAGCGCAGATCCACCTCCCCATTCTCGATCAGAGACACCGATAACCAGGGACGCCATCAGAAATGCGTTAGAGACAGGCCAGCGAAATGTATTTGGTACAGGAAAAGATGCAACGACCAGGTTACGTAGAGGCAAGGTCGACATCAAGGATATTGAGCGACCCGTAAAGCGATCTCGTGCAGCCAGATTCCACGATCCGAATAGCTCCTTTGGGAAGAAGAGCGCAGTACACGAGGATAAGTTTGCAAAGAGAGAATCATTCAACGACAACGATTCGAGCCGCCGAGCGGCAGTTTCGGACTGGAAGGAGAGACAAGTCAACCCAGACCGAGCTAATATGAGCCAAGGTCGACTGGCATATCTCGAGAAATCACACAATGCTTATGGTGACTCGCCAAAGACTTCTTTCAGGGATTCTCGAAATGACGGATTCAAAGAGCGTCAGGAGCCGTTCGAAAGCTCCGCAAGCACTAATATCAAGACCCAGGCCAGAGATTTCGACCGTAGCTCAAGATATTCCAGAGATGAACCGCGAGACAAATTCAAGACAGAGTGGTCTTCACAATCAAGAGATTTCGAACGTAAACCGAGATCTTCCAGAGATGAGCCACGGAACAAGTTCAAAACCGAGTGGCCGGAGTCAAGAGACTCTGACCGCAAGTCCAGATCACCTCGAGACGAACCACGGAAGCGATTAGACAACTCTAATAAGCCAAGATCAAGAGAATTCGATCGCGAATCAAGATATTCTCGCGATGAACCACGAAGCCAAAACCGCAGTCGTCCAGAGCGAGATTCCAGTGAGCAAGAATTTAAAGTTGGCAAGACCTTTGACAAGCGCCTCCCAATCTCCATTCCATATACCACACCAGCTTCCGAATTCCTCTACGGGACATCGGTTGTGCAAGCAGCCTTGTTATCCCGCCGCGCACCTCGTCGCCAACTATATAAGCTGTACATATACACGGGCGAAAACCGCGATAATGCCGAGACCGACAAGCAAATGGCACATCTCGCACGTCGCAACGGTGTACCCGTGGAACGTGTTGGTATTGACTCCCTACGCCTGCTCGACAAGATGTCTGCAGGCCGCCCACACAATGGCTACATTCTTGAAGCATCCCCGTTACCTAAGCTGCCCGTAGCCAGCCTCGGTGCCTTCGAAACACGCGATCATGAGACCGGCTTCAATGTTACGCTTGACTACCAATCCCGCGAGGAGGCGGCTGTCAACGGCACCGACACCTTCATCCCAACATCTGTGGATAGGTCTGGCCGCAAGCCCTTTGTCCTTCTCCTCGACTCGATCCTTGACCCTGGAAATCTAGGTGGCATGATCCGCACAGCATCCTTCCTCGGCGTCACGGCTATCGCGATTTCAACGCGTAACAGCGCGCCTTTCTCGCCAGTTGTCCTCAAAGCATCGGCTGGTGCGTCGGAAAACATCACGCTTTTCAGTGTCAAGGCTCCTGCAGGATTTATTGTTGATTCGAAGGCTGCTGGCTGGAAGATCTACGCTGCTGTGGCGCCACCTGGACCTGGCAAGGCTAATAAGGCGACTAAGTTGGTGATAACGGATGAGATGGGCGATCCACTTGGTGATGACCCTTGTATTATGATGCTGGGGAATGAGGGTGAGGGATTAAGATGGAATTTGAGAAGTCATGCCGATGTGGAGCTTGCTATTGAGGGAAGTGGCGCGAGAGGTGGAGTGGATAGTTTGAATGTTAGTGTTGCTATGGGGATTTTGTGTAATGCATTTTTGCGATCAAATGGAAAAGGCAGCTTAGAAGTGAAGAAGACGGTGAAGGAGTTTAAGGAGAAAGAGGAAGTTGAAGGAATAGTGGAGGAGATAGAGGAGGAAGTAGAGGAGGAGATAGAGGAGGAGGTTAAGGGGAAGAAGTTGTTCTAAAGTATGGAATGTAAGATAGTTGTATAATATCATGATGTCTTCTTTGATTTATGGTTCTAAGTGAAGCTCCTATGCGGCATTATTCTATAGCCATCATACTGCCTCCAACTTACGCAGTCGTAGTTGTGGTAGAAGTGGTAGTCGAAGGCACAGTGGAGCATGTAGAGACTGTCGTCCAAGGCTCTGTGCTGGTAGCAGGTTCTTCACCTCTCACAGTCTCTGCCTTCACAAGGACGGGAATAACTGCCCCGGTATTGAGACTAAAAGTTCTATGTCCCAAGACTGCATGGAAATTAGACTTAACACAAAAACAGATTCTAAGCATGCAGATCGAGTAAAAGGGAACCACTTACCTCTCAAAATTGACCCAATCTCCCCCGAATGGCTCGTAACAGAAATATACGTATGGTCATCATGCGAAAAGACATCATTAAGCACGGTCTGACTTCTTACATCCTGAGCACTGTTCGTCTCCCTTGTAGTCGGATCCCACAACGGATCTACTTCCGCAAAGCCGGCCTCGAACGCCCACCCAGGATAATTCTCTGCAATCCAGCTCTTGTCGCTCCTGCGATCACAAGTATGCACGCCAATTGCCTCACGAAACAACTCCTTAATGACAGGTGCAAACTCCCTTCCCGCCGGAACCTTCAATCCCTCAAATGTGACCTTCGCAGTGTGCAAACACCGTCTAAGCGGACTCACATAATAACTCTCGGGAGCGGGAATCTTCTGTGTCGACATTTCCGACGCCCAAAAGTCATGCGCGACCTGTGCTTGTGCAATGCCTGTTTCTGTTAGTTCGGCATCTGCCCATGTTACAGTCGCATTGCCGTCTTTTTCAGACCAATAGCAGTTCCATGCTGGTGTGCCGTAGAAGGATTCTGCCACGTTATGCACGCCTTCGCCGTGTCGACCCATGATAAGGAGCTTGTATTGCACATTTGGAGGAGAATCAGAATTAAGGTGCGTGATGTAGGCGGCGAAACGCTGCCATTGAGTTAGGTGCTGAGAACTGTAGGTGTCAGAAGGGTAGGTGCGGTTTATGAGGCCAAAGTTGGTGGTTGTCTAGGGATGTTAGTGTGTATATACAGAGGGAGGTTACAAACTGGCCGGGGCCAAAGGGCCAACAAACGTAGTCGAAAGTAGAGGCATCTGTCGAGTTCTCGTCTTGGAGAAAGTATCCTGTTACCGTGCTGTATGTGATGTGGTGAGGTTGGAGACGGTCATGTGACTTTGACTCGCTCATGGCGACGAGGAGGGCGGCGAAGAGGGTGGTTAAGAAGAGGAAGGGTCTGGACGTCATTATTAGAGACTGTCAGATAATATGGCTTTAACAAAACGCTGCGGGGAGCCTTGTCACGGCGATGAGGTTAAGAGGAAGAATGTGCGAGGTAGGGAGGGGGAGACCTCTTCTTATTATATTCATGTAATGATGATATACATACACAATGATGGTGATTCTGAAGGGCCCTCGTGATCTTTGTGTGCTGTTCATCATATGTCGTACTGTTTATGAGAGTTCCTGGCTAAATGATCATCGTTGCTGGTGATGTGCTGCATATACGGTGTTGGAGGGAACGAGGAACTTGATCAAGCACGTCAAGTTATGCCTGATATCGCCAATCAATTGGGAACGTGCAGGCGAATGGAATGGCGAGTGCTACATATGCATGATGATGGATTGGACATGTATGTACCTTGTCACACAGCAAGGGGAAGATCTTGAAAATAAAGACGGTGATCCGAAGGAATAATGTGGATAAGGGGCAAAACAACGTATTCATGGGTATTTTGCAAGCCAACCTTGATGAATAGATGGATGATTTTCATCTCATCTCTCTACTCATACGCAATATGCGAATGTCCGAGGTCGTCGATTAGATTAGATTAGATCGGGGATTCTTCCCTTCCTTGACATTTCATTCAACGGCTGTGTTGTGCTTAAGAGAGCAAGGATGGTCGTACCCCACCACTCAAGCTGGGAATTTTGTACTGACCTCCAAAGGCGGTGACTCCAACCTCGAGAAATTGCCAGGCGATAGCAAAATATACCCGAATATTACGCTCCGGCACGCAGAAACACTCATACAGTCAAGCACAAGCACCACATCAAAAGTCTCATCGGCTAATCATTCCAACAAAAACATTCCAGCGTCAATGATCGACCTTCGATAGCACTTACAGCAGTTGATGCAAAATGGCGACCACCGGTGACGCCGTCAAGGCCCAGGTGGTCGATAAGATTCCAAAACGCTTCAAGGAATTGAAATTCGGAATTCAGTATGCGAAAACATTTCTGTTACTTGTCGCACAAGTGCATTCTGGCTAACAACATGAAGGTCTACGCAGGATATTGTCAACTCCGCTGTCCTCGAGGTCTCCGATCGCATGCTCTACGATGTCGAAAAAATGCGCAGACCGGTTCGCCATGGAGCTTTGGATGGAAGATTGGTGAGGATTATACCTGTCTGAAAGCAAGAGAATTTCAGGCTGACTCATTTGTGTTCAAAGGGTACTTCCAGCAAAACAGGCACTTGTGACACCTGTGGGGAGGGGCTGCAGAATTGTAATGGTCATTTCGGTCACGTCAGACTGGCGCTCCCAGCATTTCACATTGGATACTTGAAGCTGGTCATGGCTATCCTGCAAGAAATCTGCAAAGTATGAGGATGTGAAGCTCGAAGTATAGAATTGTTTCTGACTGCTGTACTAGGATTGCGCCAAGGTGCTACTCACAGAACCCGAACGACGACAGTTCCTCCGAGAGCTTCGAAGGCCGCAGATCGATAACATGAAACGCCAGTCCATCCTCAAGAGAATCAACGCTCAATGTCGAAAGGCGAAGTCTTGCCCATACTGTGACTCTGTTCAGGGACAGATCCGAAAGAGTGGAGTTTTTAAGCTCACTCACGATAAATTCCAAACGTACAACAAATCCACTGCGGCGAAGAAGGTTAAGCCAGCAAGCAAGGTTGCTTTCGAAAACTCGTTCGAAGAGGCGAAGAAGAATAATGCGGAGGTGGATAAACATTTGAAGAAGGCTATGGACGACTTGAACCCACTGCGAGTATTGAATTTGTTCAAGATGATTTCTCCAGACGATTGTGAACTGCTGGGAATCAACCCAGCTGAAGGAAGACCGGAAATGTTTCTTTGGCAGTATGTCCCGGCACCGCCAGTCTGTATTCGCCCATCTGTTGCCCAGGATAACGCAAGTACGGAGGATGATTTGACGACCAAGCTTGCGGATATTGTGCATATCAGTTCGCTCATTCGAAGTGCGCTTTCAAAAGGACAGCCAGTACAGACTATTATGGAGCAATGGGAATACTTGCAATTACAGATCGCCATGTACGTTAACAGTGACGTGCCAGGTCTCCAACAGCCTGGATTTGGAAAGGCTATTCGTGGATTCTGTCAGCGTCTGAAGGGAAAGCAGGGTCGTTTTAGAGGTAACCTTTCCGGGAAGCGTGTTGATTTCTCCGGAAGAACTGTCATTTCTCCTGATCCGAACTTGAGTATTGAACAAGTTGCTGTACCTGTTTTGGTTGCCATGAATCTTACCTATCCGGAACGTGTTAACAAGCAAAACATCGAGAAGCTCCGACAGAGAATTCGAAATGGAACGACTAAGTGGCCAGGAGCAAATAACCTGGTCAAGAAGGATCAGGACTATAAATTCTTCTTGAAATTTGGTAATCTTAAGCAAATTGCTAAGGATTTGAGATATGGTGATGTGGTTGAGAGACATTTGGAGGATGGTGATATTGTATTGTTCAATCGACAACCTTCACTCCACAAGCTCAGTATCATGAGTCATTACGCCAAAATTCGACCATGGAGAACTTTCCGATTGAACGAGTGTGTTTGCACACCTTACAATGCCGATTTTGATGGAGATGAAATGAATTTGCACGTTCCTCAGACCGAAGAAGCTCGAACAGAAGCCATCAATTTGATGGGTGTCAAGAATAACTTGTCTACACCAAAGAACGGTGAACCGATTATTTCCGCCACACAAGATTTCATTACTGCGGCATACTTGCTCAGCAGCAAGGAGAATTTCTTCGATCGGAAAACATTCACTCATTACTGCATGTACATGGTGAACGGAAACCTTCACCTCGATCTTCCGCCACCAGCAATTCTTAAACCTCAGGCTTTGTGGACTGGAAAGCAGGTTTTCAGTGTTCTTATGAGACCAAATAAGGACTCGCCTGTAAAGGTTAATATGGATGCTAAGTGCAGAGATTACAAAGCAAAGGCAGGACAAGCCCCAGATATGGACATTAATGACGGATGGTTGGTTGTTCGTAACTCCGAAGTTATGTGTGGGCGTATGGACAAAACAACAGTCGGTTCTGGAAAGAAAGATTCCATTTTCTATATTATTTGGCGAGATTTTGGTCCAGATGAGGCTGTTATTGCTATGGATCGTTTATCGAAGCTTTCGGCAAGATACCTTACAAATATGGGATTCTCTATCGGTATCAGTGATGTCTATCCCAGCAAGGCATTGAATGAGGAAAAGCATTCACTTGTCACAACAGCTTACAGAGAGTGTGACGAACTTATTCAGACATTCAAGGCTGGAAAATTAGAGAAGGCTACTGGTTGCAACATGGAAGAGACTTTGGAAAACACCATGTCTGGTATTCTCTCTAGAGTTCGACAGCAAGCCGGAGAATACTGTATCGAAACTTTGAGCAAGTGGAATTCTCCACTTATTATGGCCAAGTCTGGATCAAAGGGTTCCAACATTAACGTCGCTCAAATGATTGCTGTCGTCGGACAACAGATTATTGGTGGTCAACGTGTTGCTGATGGTTTCCAAGACCGTACTTTACCTCATTTCCCCAAGAACGCTCGCCAACCTCCATCCAAAGGTTTCGTCAGAAACAGTTTCTTTACTGGACTTACTCCAACCGAATTCTTGTTCCACGCTATTTCCGGTCGTGAAGGTTTGGTCGATACTGCTGTTAAGACTGCCGAAACTGGTTACATGTCGAGACGTTTGATGAAATCTCTTGAAGATCTGTCTACTCACTACGACGATACTGTACGAACTTCTTCAACTTCCATTGTTCAGTTCCAGTTTGGTGCTGATAAGCTTGATCCCCTTGATATGGAAGGCTCGGCTGTGCCTGTGCATTTCGATCGTACTTTTACCCACGCCGAGAACCTTACCTGGCACAACGATGATAGAGCGCTCCTTCCTTACGAGATTATGGCCCTCTGTAGTCAACTGCTTGCGCCTCACAAGGCCAAGTTAAAGCGTTATGGTTTACTTCATGGAGAACCGCTTGCATATGACGACGAGTCGGATTATGCTGTGGACGAACTTGAAAGTGCAAGAGACTTCTTGGAGACTATTAACAAATACGTTTCCGGGTTGGCCTCACGTCTCGCAAAGGCTCGCCAAAAGGCAGGTCTCCACGAGTGTGAAGATGACCCAGCTATCTCTGGTGAAATGTACGACGAGGAAGCTGAAGAGAAAGCTCAAAGAGACCACATGGAGCGAGTTGCCAAAGTGTCTGCTAAGACTCTTACCAAGTTTGTCGAATTATGTATGACCAAGTATGAGCGCGCTAAGGTCGAGCCCGGACATGCTGTTGGTGCCGTCGGTGCTCAGTCTATTGGAGAACCAGGTACCCAAATGACGTTGAAGACTTTCCATTTCGCTGGTGTCGCTGGTATGAGTATCACTCAGGGTGTACCACGTATCAAGGAAATTATTAACGCCTCGAAACTTATCAGTACTCCCGTCATCTCCTGTCCACTCCAGAACCCACACGCCCTTACTGCCGCACGAGACGTCAAGGGACGCATTGAAAAGACCTACATCTCAGACGTTATTCGCTTTGTTGAGGACATGTGGTCTGCTCGCAAAGCGACTCTCTGTCTCTCAGTCGATACTGAAGCCCTCGAAGAAATGCAACTTGGAATTTCTGTAACCGATATTGAGGAAACCATATGCCGTAACAAGAAGCTGAAAATCAACCGTGGCGACGTCCACAGCTACGGCGAATGTATCTTTGTGCACGTCACACACGACAGCGCCGCAGCTGTCACCGCAAACAGTCGCTCTGCTGCTGCTAAGAGTAAACTGTCTATGGACGAAGGTGGCTCGGACTTGCTCCTGCGTGTAAACTACCTCAAGCGCGCTATCCCCACCATCGCCATCGCCGGCTACGCGGATACTACAAGAGCTATTATCCAAACATCCGAGTCGAATGAGCATACGGTCCTCGTTGAAGGATACGGTCTGAAGGCTTGCATGACGACAGATGGTGTTGTCGGCACTAAAGTAACCTCCAACTCCGTCATGGAATGTCGTGACGTGCTTGGTATCGAAGCTGCGCGTACTACTATCGCGAAAGAAATCGGTTCCGTCATGGGTGACATGGGTATTGATCCACGTCATATGCAACTGCTTGCCGATGTCATGACCTATAAGGGTGAGGTGCTGGGTATTACACGTTTCGGTCTCAGTAAGATGCGTGACTCTGTTCTTCAACTCGCTTCGTTTGAGAAGACACCAGATCATTTGTTTGATGCTGCTGCTGGAATGAAGACGGATAAGATTGAGGGTGTGTCTGAATGTATTATTATGGGACAGAGTATGAGTGTTGGAACAGGTGCATTCCAGGTTGTGAGGAAGTTAGGTCTTGATGAAGAGGTCGTTAAGAAGAAGGAGACAATGTTTGAAGATGCATGGAAGGAAGATGAGAAGGCTAGGAAGAGCTTGAGGTAGACGGCTGTGTGTGAGGAGCTCACGGGATTTTGAAAGGATTTGGGTGAATTGGGAGGGCATATCTGGGCGTTGAGGGTGTTTATAAATGTGAGCATGGAAGTCTGATTAGAGAATGAAATGATACCTTGGAATATTGAGATTACTTGGATTCCGCGATGTGTGGTCATCATCTGCTTAACAGGGTTCCTGGACTCGATATTTACCAATATATCCTCCGCCTCCTAATTATTGATAGTCTCTGAATTATTCAAGTTATACAATTTGTCTGCTGGCTTACAAGGTATATTTGAATGAATCTTAGACCCGCCATAGACCGCCATATCATTTACCACTACTTGATGACATCACGACAGTAACCGCAATACTTCTCAGTAAACAATACTGGCGTATCTGAATTAATAGCCTCGTAAAGTTTTCCGACTTCCTTAGACGGCCAATGAAGAACAGTACCTCTTCATATTTCAACAGTCTATCTTTGAATTTTAGGTATAGTCCTACGAATCCAATTCTAGCAATATGGAAATCTCCTTGTCAACTATCAATCTCTAATCTGCAACTCAAACGGTTCATACTCTCTGAAGACCTCGAATCCCATCTTCTCATAGTAACCTTGGATTACCACCCAATCGATAAAAATTCCATCAGTATTTCTCGTCTTCAAATTCTCCATTGCAGCAGTCAACATTAACAATCCAACACCACCTCCTCTGAGCTCCTTATCAACACCTACACAAGCTATTATACCTACGTTCTCCCCAGCCAGCGGCAAAAATGCGAAGTATTCACAGAATTTTGACTTAGGAGAGCACATGAGGGTCCACGCAATTTGTCGCCCCTCCGCATCAAATACAACCAATACATCCTCGTACATCTCATAAGCAGCAAGGCCTTCATAGGCTTTTACCCAGGGCTGTGTATATGTCAGCAAAGCCGAAAAGCACCTAAAAAGACGGGATTTTTCTCAAGAATGGTGGAAAACATACTTCATTATGTCCAAAATTCTTCCTTTGCTTCTCCAGACACTCTTCAACTAAATCTTTTCTCCATGGTCCATAGGTATAACCCGCCGCTTCAGCACGCTCTTTAATAGCAGCTGGCATCTCAAAGTCTGTAATGTCCCGGTATAGGTCTCTTGCAATCGGCCCACCAGTGTGCAAGAAGCCGTGCTTCATGAAGAACTTCTTTGCAGCCGGGAGATTGCATGGCAGGCCTGGCCAATAGCGTGGGAAGCTAGAGCTGAGGCTTATTGTTTTGACTGAAGGGCATTCAGAAAGTGCCTTAATGACATGATTTAGAAGAAATGTCCCTAGGCCTTGGCCTTGATAGGCGGGGGAGACGAGAAGAGCAACTAAATCGATAGCTGTCGGGGATTTCTGGTGGGTCAAACAAATGGCTACAAGCGTGGTGTCATCGTAGGCTTCAAAAAGTTTGGGCGGGATGAGAAATTGTCCCAGTCGAGATGGGAGAATTGGCCAGGCAGGGAGAGCAGAATTCCATAGTTCTGTGATTGATTTGGTGTTAAGTATGGTATCGGTTTCTGTGATTTTGTACTTAGATGTGCCTTCATGCTTGTTCTGGAGATGGTAAGCAAAGTGTTCTGAACTTCAAAATGATTCTGATGACTTACTTGGCTGTTATCTCGGCTTTCATCCTCTGAGGCCTTTACATTATTTTTACTTCCACTTGGTTGCTCCATGTTAACTGATTGTTCGGCCAAAATTTATTCACTTCTACAGAGTATAGGTTACTGTGATGAGTATTTTTCGATAGCTATTAACGGGGGTATTTATATTCTCACCCGTAATCTATGCCTGTCAATACTAGGCATCCCCCACCTATGGATTGTATCTGCATTGGCATGACATTGGACGATTGGGTGATTCTACCCCACGCGTCAGCACGGCGGAATAATATTTGGTTCATACTCTTAGTTAATACAGAAATCTACTTCTAGGATGCCAGGTAGACGAAGTAATCACGGAGAGATTATTATATTCATTTCCATGAACAGTCGCTCAGTAGCGCCATGGGTAACGTTGTAAGAACGAGCCAATATAAGCCTTTGCAACCACAATTAGCTGGAGGGCTTTATCCAACGTTTTCAACCTCCTTAAGCTTTTCAATGGCGTTTTACAATTGAGATATTACCCCATACCAAATACAACGTCTATAGTTTTAGGATACAATGGCGAGCAGGGACTTGGATGAGTTCAATCGCGTCAAGGTACAGAGAGAAAGATGAGATCAGTTAGTTCCTCCAAACGTGAGCCGAGCCCACCAATGCCTTCTGCCGAGCCTGCTGGAAACCCACGTGAACGCGGGGTTCGCAAGGTTCTGAAGCACTATCGGTGCTAACATGTAAGTTTGCAATAGATAAGCTTCATTCCTATGTACCTGATAGTGATAAGATATGTATCATGTATGTACATACATACATCGATCAAGTATATATCATCCTATTCAAACTTAAGATAAGACGATCCTACTCAAACTATTCCATAGAAAGTATGTAAATACCGTGTCCACCTGATTTTCAGTTCAAAGAAGCTCATGAAATACTCTTATCATTATGACGGGTATCAGCAAAACCACCAGTGGGGCCGCCTCAAATGGCAATGGTCACAAAACAACAGCATCAGTAATAGCCATAGCAGCTGGCAAAGCACCCAGCGATGAAGATACACGTGCTAAAGAAATCGCCGAGAATCTGCGGCGATATGGAGAATTATTCGGGGCTGATGAGAATGCATTTCCACAGCCTACGACAAGTCGCAAGGAACTCTGGTCGTACTATCTGTACTATAATGGCGACAATGGAGTTGGCCCAGGATCTTACTCCTCCACACTCTTCCAATCCGTTCTGACAGCCGCCGGTTACGATCCTACCGTATCCCCTATCACTGTGGGAAACTGTGGCACAGGAGCATGTGTCGTTCCATGGGGCAATGGCACAAAGTCCGTGGCCTCTGTGGTTCTCATTGCCAACGGTATCTGCTTCGCGGTGATGACGGTCTTATTCGTTGGATTAGGGTCTGCAGCTGATTACGGAAATTTTGGGCGCTATTTATTGCTCTTTTTGACTGTCATATGCTGGGTCTTTCAATACGGAATGATGGCCATTCGAAATCCCGGACAATGGCCTGCTGCTATGGTACTGTATATCATTAGTTATATTGCTTACGGGGCCACGCTGGTGTTTTATGCTGCTGTGTTTCCAAGACTGGCCAGGTTCATGCCACATGTCAGGAAGGCAAGAGAAGAAGACCTAAGAGACGGGAAGATCAACCAAGCGGAGTATGAGAAGATTGAAAGCATGGAAAAGAACCATATCAGCAATATCTCCACGGCACATAGTAACATTGGATATCTCTTGACTCTCGTAATCAATCTTAGTGTTCTGTTGCCATTGCAGGGCCATGATTTTGCTAACAATCTTGCGCTCTGCTTGACAAATTCCTGTAAGTTATCTCCCTCGATCTCATTCATGTCCTGACGATTCTAGATTGGGTAATTCTTGGTATCTGGTGGTTCATTTTCCAACAACCTCGACCGGGTCCCAAAATGCCCAAAGGTAGCAACTATGCAACTATAGGCTGGAAACAAGTTCTCCTCGCGGTCAAAGAAGTGAGATATCTGCCTCAAACCTTCATTTACCTCGTTGCCTTCTTCTTGCTAGCAGATGGACTCAACACAACAGGATCTCTAGTATCTATTATACAAGCCTCTCAGGTAGAATTTTCTTTCCTGCAAATTACCTATCTCGGCCTTGCCCAAGCGGCATGTTCTATAACCTCAACGTTCGGTTTCTGGTACATCCAGTCCTACTTCGGGATAAAAACGAAACCTATGTTCATGATCACCAATTTCTTCTCAGTTTTCATCGCTTTCTATGGGATGCTGGGTTTGTGGACCGACAAAGTGGGTTACCACCATATGAGGGATTTTTGGATATATAATATCTTGTTTGGGATTTTCCAAGCTCCTTACTATGCCTATTCTCAAACCATGATGAGTGAGGTCACGCCAGCTGGATATGAGAATATGTTCTTCGGTCTTTTCGGAATCACTAATCGAGCAGTAAGGATAATCATCCCCAAATCCAATCCCCAACCCGCTTTATAATTGAATATGGATAGCTGATTAAACGTTTAGTCAAGTATCATTGGTCCAAATGTAGTACAGGCGATTATCAATGCTACCAACAATAATTGGCTCGGATTTCCATTTCTGGTGGCCCTGACTAGTTGTGCGAGCATTGTGATCTGGTTTGTGGATGTTGAAAAGGGGAGGGAAAATTGCAGGGTTTATGTTGAGGAGAGAAAGTTGGCGCGAATGGCAAGAGAAACGGGAATGAGTCCTGACGATATCATTGAGGGGGTTGCAACCGGTGAATTGGGTGCTGAATCTGATTCGAGCACTTGAGATACTAGGAGATGTTTTTTAGGGACTCAAGAATTTCAATATACATAGAAAATTTGGGAGAAGTAATCAATAGTCAAATTATCCCTTTATCTATTCCATCGGTTTTACTTCACTTTTTGCCTACAATACCATGAAGTTTACGGCTAGCCTACTTGTTGGCGTAATAACTCTATCACATATGCAAGAGCGGTACTTGATTGATACTAGTTCATATCCTTTTCATGTCTGCTCCCTTACTATATGCATAACCTTCGCGCTTTTCAAACTATCTCAAGTACCACCTATTCACAGTCCAAAGGCCAAACTTAGATCGTACACACTTATACTAATCCTCCGATATTCTTACTGACAAGGGTTGCTTTCACTATAATGCTATACGAGAAGAATTGAATTACGACACAAAAATTCTGACATTATGAACTTGAGATCTAGCGTCTATCTAGCTGTGAACTACCAATTCAATTGATTACCATCGTGGTTCCATAGCTTCCCACCGTGAGACTCCTTCGTAGCTGTATCAATCAATTTAACCATATTGCTGCATGATTCCTCGACTGAAACGGGGGCTTCCTTTATCCCAAAGGCTTGGGCACCTGCGTTTCCCATGTCAGTCTGGCACCAGCCAGGACTGATTACAAAGGCAGTGAGCTGGTCCTCTTCCCCATTCATCTTCTTTGTCAGCCAGTGGACAGCTGCTTTTGATGGTGCATACGCTGCGTTTGAGATTGGTAGTTGGTCCCTAGATATGTAAGCTATTTATATGCTAAGAAAGGAATCATTCTCTTACTATATAATGTTCCCCACGGTTAGCCAGTCGTCGCCAATAGAAGATTATCTCATGTTACGAAATAATAAGTGCACATACCTCGAGCGCTCCAGCTGTGGAGCCCATAGTTATCCACTTAGGATTTGCCGACTTTAGCAACAGGGGTAGTGTAGCCTGGTACAGCCAAACAACGCCATAAACATTAGGCGTGATATGTCCTTGCAAATCTGCAACTTTGAGTTCCGAAACCTTGGGCCAAATGTATGAGACGCCTGCATTAGCGATCACGAGGTCGAGGTGGTCGATACCATGAGTAGCAAGTGTCTTGACGGCTTCGAAAGGGTCTGCCTCGATTGAAGCGTCGGTTTTGACGACGATGAGACGGCTGCCATGGCCTGTGGGCAGATCAGCGAGAGCCTTAGATGTTGCATGCTCAGG
Source organism: Allantophomopsis lycopodina (assembly GCA_024752465.1). Taxonomy (NCBI): domain Eukaryota; kingdom Fungi; phylum Ascomycota; class Leotiomycetes; order Phacidiales; family Phacidiaceae; genus Allantophomopsis; species Allantophomopsis lycopodina. Next base: position 421,499 of record CP103012.1, read on the forward strand.
ATCGCGATTTGCAGCAATGACAATATGGTTCGGCTTGGCGAGATAGAGTTGAAGGAGTCCTTTACCCAAGCCCCTATTAGCACCGCTAATCAGGACAATACTTGGGGCCATAGTGTATTTATCAAGAGAATTCCACCACTAATATCTCCAGAGTCGGACTGTTTATGCTTAATGCTTAAACTTAGTACTTGGATGCTTACTTCTAAAGATCTCTCTAGTGTGCCAGTTGTAAATAAGAGCAAAGGCTAGGAGAGCTTTTATTATATATATATAATATATATATATATATATATGGTACATACTCTCCGAGACGGCATATAATTCTTCCGGGGCCCAGCTGACAAATTATTCTGGTTGGTAATATAAAACTGATTTATAATATTTACATAGTTTGGTAATTAACCTACGATGCTTCGTCATAGACTTAAGCAGGTTGGCAATAGTTAGGTTCTAAGATACTGAATCATCTTGAACCTCGACTTCAGTTTCATATGTCGGTTCAATGTCTTCGTTTGGCAGGCAACGCAACACGACTCGAGAGCGAAACGTTAAAACACTAACTATGTCGATGAATTTGCAATGAAAAGGCTAATATGGGTATGAAAGGGGATTCTTTTTAAGTAGGATAGATCACAATCAGCAAAGGGCGGATTAATTTGCTACAGAATCAGCTTGTCACGTAAATCCAACCTATGAGTGCATTTGCCAATGCTATAATTTTGGAATTCTATAGCTTGAAAATAACTTCTGGTCAATATATTGTTATTACAATGCTCTATATGCAATGCTTTCGATGCTCTTCTCTTGCGAAACATACTATTTATTGTCACAATACTGGGGAATATCACACCAGTTGCAGCGAATACACATACATAACAGGAAATACTCTGTTGCTATATTGTACGCATATGCTCATAAGCGGGAGCGTTGCATTGAGTGGAGGCGTCGTAAGACATATATATGGGCCTCACGTGATGGTCCGTTATATGTATTATGAAGGCAGTTATTGATATCTTAACATTTACGGATATTTCACAAATCGAACTAAAGTCTAGGGTTTGATGAAAGTCTCTACTATTACAAATGGCATTTCGAATGTAATTGTTTAGTAGTTTTCATAATATCTAGTTAAGAGTTTGGTACATCTCGCTTGTACATTCATCATAACTCCCTGTCACTGAATTCCTCACCGCACATGCCTTTTTGAGGGCCTCCGTCTCAGTTGCGGCTTTAATATGTGTAGCGCTACATAGCGCAGCCCATTCCTCTATATCACTCTGTTCAATTTTGGTTCTAGTCATGACAGGAGCATTGGTATCTTTCTCAATGTTATCCCTGCCCATTCTGTAATGTGATGAGGTACCTTTGCCGAATTTGGTACTGAAGGTACTTGTGCTTGTCTCGACATCACTTCTCGTTCTGCTTTGTGATGATTGGCTGTACCCAGTAAAGTCCCCAAATGATTTGGACATCCGTTGAAGCAGGGGCCGTACGGTAGCGAGGGAGGCGGCAATAATTCCTATGCCTACTTCGAGCATGGAGAGAAGGCCAATGGGATAGAATTTATAAGGCCTATTGACTGTGGTTTTGAGTGCTCCAATATAGAAAAATCGAGAGATATTGACGACGCCAGTAGTAAGGCCTAAGCTAAGCACTATTCCGGTGCTAATTTTAGACTTCTTCGACATCTGTACATTCCAGATGATGGCGATAGGGAGAGTAGCGAAAATCAAGTCAGTAACCAAGCTGATCGCTGCGTTGATAAATATCAATATTACAAAAGTAGGCCGGTGAATACATGATCCATGAATAGAACTGTCCCACAAAAAGGCAATCGGTTTGCATTGAAATATGATGACGGGAAGGAAAACGACACCACATAGGATATAGAATGCCATGGTACTGATTATTGAAACCCGATAAAATCGACCTCGTGCGAATTTGAGCAGTAGGAGTGCGATACTCATTTTGAGAGTAATTGTTGTTATGATATAAATTATCTCGTTGAAATAGAATAACTAAGGTTTCTCTTATTAGACATGACCATAGCTCAAATGAATTGGCTCATTAAAACAAAAAGACCATTTTATCTATCCATCCATCTTTAAGAAAAAAAAAAGACCACGTACCTTTATAACTTTAGAGATGCCTTCTTCAGTTAAATCCCGATCCATGGTGCCAAGTCCAATTCTTGCTAACTCGATGGCCAATGCAGTCATTGCTATGAAGCAAATTGAAGTGACAATAATAAACCAATCGTCGGCACCGATCTTTTTGAGAATGATAAGTCGAACATATAATCGACTGAATAGAGCAATACAGCTTGCCACCAGTATTATACTGAAAGCAAGAGCTTCCTGTGTATATGTGGAGACCGACATGTTGCGAACAACGCAGTCTTACGTCGACAGCAGACACTGTAGGTCGTAGAAAGTGAGAGAACCCGCAATGGTATAAATAACACATGGCAATTGATTACGCAGGAACACATTTGGATTTAAGAGACAGGAAATGGACTAAAAATACGCTTCGAAAACAATATTGTGATGGTGCAGATGATATTGGTTGCTATTTAATACAAGATGTTGGTTCAAATAAGATTGTTCGTCATACTTGATAGCTAGACCAGATGCATAGCGAAAGTCTAATCTAGATCCGTCATACTGGCTGCATCCGGACTATAGTGGCCATCAGATGATGCTACCGGACCCAACACATTATTCTATTCCGCGGATAATTGGATTATTTGCATTTTAATAAGAATTTCATGTATTTTATGTAGTCTTTCTATAATATATTGCTACTTTCTACTCATGGTATCATACCATATTTTCCTAACCAAACGCCACCAGAGCAAAATCATAACTCATAAATTGGGTATCCTTATATACCAAAATGATAAATCACAGAAATATCTGTCAGACATTATTTACCATCCAAACTGCTCACAGTGCAGTTCAATACTCTTTCCAGAGGATCCAATCTCAGAAGCAGCAACGCGTCTTGTGACAGCCATCAATGTATCTGGTCCACAAGCAGAAATGATCATTCTCTCATTCTGTGGAACTGCTTCTACGGCATTTCTGATGAGAACTGGAAGATCTGGACGGCCGGCGTGAAGCAAGAGGCCAGCAGGTAACTCATCGCTTGAGTAGGTCTCAACGGCTGACGACTCCACAGCCTTCTCTGGGTCTGCAGCAATAGTAGTAGGATGTATGGTAGTGATAGGCTGCTCGAGCTTGTCTGGTTGACCATTGGTAGAAGATGACGATGATGAGGTGGTAGTTGTAGAAGCAGAAGCACGCGTTACGTGGAGTGTAAGGTTGACGTTGGGGCTAGCGGCTAACACTTCAAGTTCCTTAGCGTACCAGGTCATGTTGGCAATATCGCGAACAACCCAGATAAAATCAATAACAGTTGATGACTTCTCTGCAGAAAGTTGCTTTGCAATACGGACGGCGACACCAGCGGTGAATGATGCACCACTTCCTCCAGCGATCAAGACCACGCGCTGGTAGTCAGTGAAGGTGGGGATAGTACCGTATGGACCGTCGACTGAGGCGCTCAGTGTAGCACCTGGGTTGGCCTCAGCATATGTATGGAGATCACGGGTGAAGCCGTCGTATGCGGAAACCACAAATTCGAGAGGGTTGGTGGAAACGATTGTGAAGGGGTGCGTCTCGAAGGTACGGATCTTGGGGATCCACAAGAAGCCGTGACCACCAGCGACAGCACCCATTGGAGTACGAGACAAAGCAATACGAATTCCACCGTGAGGAAGCGGATGAATAGTGGCCTTGTTTCCAAAAGAGTTGAAAACAACCTTGGCGGTGCGGACAATGCGGTCCAAGCCCCAGATAATGGCCGCAAAAAGAATGATGATGACGGATTTTGTGGTGAACTTAGGACGATGCATGCCAACGGTGATGAGGATGAGCATGTACATTACAACGTGTGTAATATAGAACGTCTCATATTGGAGCTTGCGCATAAAGAGAGCTGTAAGAAGAATGATAAGCATAGCAAGTCCGGCTATGATTCCCACCACATTTGTTGTCTCCTTGAGAGTATCAAGCTTGCCAGTTTGGTTGTAGGATTGGATGTAGACCACGCCATGAACTAGGGAGAAGATCACAGTGCAATAACCAGCTGCTTGATGGAGGATGTTAAGGCGCTCGTAGGAGTAAGCAGTCATGAACGCAAGTGGTGTGTTTTTCAATGCGAGGAAAGTAATGAGGGCAACGTTGAGTACCGCAATCCTAAACGACTTGTTAGATGTGGGATCGAAAAGACCATGATTCACTCACCATCCCATTCGCTTTGCCCAAGCAGTGAGAGCGGACCATTGGAGGGTAGTAGGTAAGAATGCAAAACACAAGTTGAGAGCGACATAGACGATGAAAACGAGGAAGTGTCCAAAAGAGGTGAATCCTGGGACTTTGCGTATCATAACACTTCTGATCATACTATTCAAAAGTTAGTAAGAAGTCCCAATAAGCAAATTGAATAGTACATACCGAGTTAACGAGGTTGGAGCCTTTGTAAGAGTACCATTCTTTGAAGAGTATTTCGAAGCAAAATATCTACTCCAATGGAAGATAACGAAGAGCAAGATCAATCCAGCAAAAGCACCACCGAAATATCCAGAAATCCTCTCATTTGTGAGTTGCCTGAGTCTCTTATAAGTGAGCTTCTTTGCAGCACGAGCTGCAATTGAAGAGTAATCCATCGTTGATAATAAAAGAGAATAGATAGAGATGAGAGATTGCTGATGATAACTTTGACATGACTAGAAGATGAGAAAGAGATAACAGACAATTATATATTGGAAAAGAGCTCGTACATAGAAAATTAACTAGATCAGTAGCCTTACCACTCGGTGGATATTGCCAAGCAAACGAAAAGAAGAGGTTCTTGAAAGTTCAAGCTTGCTTGTGTACATGTGCCATATCCCAAGCAAATTGACAACCCCTTGTGATCCTCCCACCCTGTTCATCACCAGGCCATCTTCAACTCGGCCACTAATTAGGATATTCGTCACAGTAAGAATTAAATTTCAAAAACAAAAAGTGGTTTGAGGAGAACATCGCCGACTTGGCAAACAGGGGTATGGCGGGATGAACTAGAGATCAGATAAGATGGACGCGAAAAAAGTTATCTGATCCACTGATTACGAGAGTGACCCACCTCGAGCACCGGGCGTTGATTTCCTTGGGCTCCAACAACAACAAAAGCGGATCTCTTGTTTGGCCATTTGAAAATTCTATGTGCTTTTGCGCCTGTATGGTCTTGGCATTAAGGAGATCGCCAAGGTTCGCTTTAGAGTAGGATGGTGCCGGCTGGGTGGCCATCAATCACCGCCCTCACGTATGGGCCATAATCACAATTGTAGAGCTCGAGAGCTGCCGCCATGCAAAGGATTGGCATACATGGAGGTTTGAATAAGATGTGCTCTATGTGGATGATCCGGGCTGCTGGCGATTGAGTGAACTTCTTTGAAGATAAAGATCATCCACCTGTCTAATTTTGATTTTGGATTTGGGTAAAATTTTAAAGTTTCTCTTGGTGCGGCTTCGGCAAAACCACCAAGCTGCGCACTGCTAACTGGACGTTGAAAGGTTGAAAGACGCTTCTTCTTTACTTATCAGATCGAAACACACCACCCACCGGCGTCATACTTACTGCGTACTTAGCAGGTCTACCGAGACAGCCGTCGACCACTACCACCTCTGAGCACTCGCTCGAACACATCTAACCATTCATCCAAGTCGACCGACAAGCATTCACCGTGGATTCCTTGGCGCCTGCACGAATGAGCGACAGAAGCATACAAGAGCGATCACTGCTCGAAGGAAGATGCCGAGTTTAACCCACCCATGTCCCTCCCATATACAAGGCAGGTCATGTTGCTGATACACAACTGGCACCACACCGAACGGAGGATATGAGACAACAAACCACAGTGACATTCCAAACGATTGTGATTGACAGAGTTAGAGCTCGGCGTGGTTTGTCCTCCGAATAACTCCACAGGATCACCAGCCAGCCTTCAAATCAGTAGCTCTACAGGCGTCGTCACCATCAGTTACATGCTTGGCTTGTATACATATGACCATTAGAAAAGAATTTGCTGTGTAGAGTTCGATGGCCGAAAACGCAGACCGTCTTGAGACTCGGAAAAAAACTTACAGACTCAAGACAAGCCGCGGGCAAGTTCGTAGGCCTTTTTCGGAAGCTATGTACACTCGGCTACTTGGCAGTGGTAACGAACGGATGATGAACCTGGACTTTCCCAGCACAGAGGCACATCGAGATCTGTGGTGGGGATAGCCGAGTTTATGTAGTTGAACCCTTGCTCCCACGCTGAGCTATAGAGAATTTCTGATGAAGCTATTAGCAATGATTGAGAGCGGTGCATTGATTTCAGATATGACAAGAGATCTGGATTTTTGGTTGTGGAGGCATATCGTTGTAAGGTTGCGCGGCTTTGTCGTGGAAAACCATACATTTGAAATTAAGTGCCTTTTTTTCCCCAGCCGAGGTGTAGAAGAAAGAGTAAGGACAGCAAATTTTCTTTTCAGATGGTGTGGTGGTGAGCATGAAGGAATAGACTTGTGGTGTATTTGGGACACTTCGGCCCCGAAAACATGCCGACCAATAAACGCCCTTTGCACGTGATGACTGGGGGGACTTCGTATTTTGTGCTTTACCTGCATAAAAGTATCCCAATGCTTAAACATTGCAAATACTCAGCTTGGCGATAATGAACCGCGGATAAGTAAAGGTGCTTAAAGGAAGTTCCTGGCTGCAATATGTAGTACTAACCAAGATTCTCCATATTCTCCGGATTCTCCAGATTCCTACAACCGTAAAATAATGTCTATTTTATTGTTAGTTTCCTAATCCGGAAGACGCTGTAACTTTTGAACCACTGAAGCTGCCTGTGCTTGCCAAGGGATGCATCTGTTCATTGCTATCAAAATACGAGGACTTCACGGGAGTCTATTGATAAGGTTAAAGTGTTTTTGGGGTTAATTCTCGGCCAATTACACCCCGATCTATAGTTGTTATGTATTTCTATACCATTGCAAGATAGAGAACTAGGCACTCTAATGAATACTGATAAGCATGGCTGAGTCTCCATTAAGAAATCATCTCTGGACGTTTTCCTTGTTATTAAAGTTTTCATGAAGTTTATTTAGTATTATAATGTTTTTAAGGTGGAACTGACAAACTAGCTGGCTGAAGTAAATCCATCTGTATTGCGTAACGAAGTCTTTTCAACCTATCGCATAATTTTAAATGACCTCCATGATGTCTATTCGACCTTATCACAGTTCAATTGAGTCTGAGTTGAAAAAACTCTCTGTGTGTCGCAAGTTATGGCTTGAACCTTAATGACCACGCACCACACATATAATATAATAAAGTTCACGTTGAGCGAACCCCATGAATATATTCCTCCACCCTAAATATTACATCGCTTGAAGACACATATGTACATGAGATATATAAACTTCCATCGTAGTCCGTATGCTATTTGACTCATTTCTCTCCGACTGCGGTACCGACTTTTAAACCAGCTCCTATTTCAAGGTCACTACTCCAAGAGCCTTTACTTTCTTATTCTTCGTTAACTCTGTTAAGGCCAGATTTTATGGTTTTATTGCTTATTGCAAGTCATATTCCATTAGTGTCTTGGATATCTGCTCGATTTATTACCATTAAAAGTCTTAACATGCAAGCGTGTGTGTGTTTGTCTTGCATTAATCTTCCACATAACCAACCAACGATATTTTCCGAAAAGAAGCAACTGAGAATTACAACCCCTTCCAACTTAAACTTCTAGCAAGTATATATCTCTCAATAAACGAATCGCTCTTGATAATCATGCTACTCCAATAAATATATATCTATCTCTGAATAGGTTTCTCTAAATTCAAAGTGTCAAGTGATAGGTTCCATAATTCTGCACATCGTAATATCTATCACAAAACTCTATGTTAAGGTTCAATGATAATAAATACATTATATATAGAATATTGAATCATAAGGGTATAACCAAAATGTACTCCAGAAACACTCCGTAGATATTAAAACATGCAAAAATACCTAAAACGCAACTGATTCCTTCCGCATATTTGCCACCGGTCGGGTGGGCACAACGGATTCTCTACGAGTTGCAACGGATTCTCTTCGAGCATTTGCAACCGACTCTCTCCGAGCATTTGTAACCGATTCTTTACAAGCCCTGCGTGATACTCGATCAACATCGGAGCAGGCACTAAGTACTTCATTCCACCTCTTGATAATGTCTGCTTTCTCTTCTTCAGTCGCGGCCTCGTAGTCAGCGATGCCCTGCTTCAACCTGACAGCCAAGATATTTGCTTGGAGATCGTTGTTTTTGCTCTTCTCGAATTCTTTCTCGATGCCCTTCATAGTGTATCCAGGCACGGCAAAGAACGCTGATTATGTGTTAGCAAATGATATGAAGGAAGACAAATTCCATAGAAAGTCATAAGGGAGTACATACCACCAAGAATCTTGTATATGAATGCGGCTCCGCCTTTCCCCAAGCCCTTTCCAAACCCCTTGGCGCCATCTTTCTTCGCTCCTCTGATAGGCTGCGTAACGATACCCGTAAAACCATCCCAAATGCCGTATCCAAAACCCTTGCCAGCACTCTTGAGACCACTCTTAATGCCATTGATATTGTCTCTACGCCTAACAGTCTCATCGTGGAATGCGTAGCTGGGCACATTGTGAAAGCCGTTAGCAACATTATAGAAGATTGCCACGGGCGATTTTCCAATGAAACGAGCGACATTGATACCAAACTGGGCTGTACTGGAGGCAACATTTCCAAGTCTCGAGCGGTCTTCGGGATTCTTTCGATTCTTCTTGATATACATGGGCTGTGTGTTTGCCGCTATCGTACGTCCCAGGTGTGTACTACGTGATGCACGTCTAGATTTCTTAGGTTCGAGATCTCCAGTTGCCAGGCGGTGCGCCACCATATCAATATGAGCCGAAAAACGTTGTTGTGTATTGTATCCCCGCAATGGTGCTCCATTTTCATCCTTTTCTTCCGAAACTGCTGTCGAGGATGTGCCGTGGGAATTGATACTCTTGATAGGGTCATTGTGATCTGGTTCCGGGCTCTTTTTCAGCGCAACACGCATGGAGCGAATGTATTCATGAGTAATCACACCAAGAGCTGTGAGAGTCCCAGAGACTGATGCGATAATTGCGATACCTGGCGCTTCTGCGCCTTCATCAACGTACCAATCTCTATGTTGAATTCTAAAAAGAGTTAGTATCTAGACATAGACAAAAAATCGGATCCACAAACAGTGTCAATTGGTGTACTTGGAGGAGACCGTTATGATATAGCGTCGACACAGCCAAACCACTCAGTCTCAAGTTAGTTTTCTTGACGTGCCATACTGCAACTCTGTCTGGGCAGAGATGACATCTCATGCTATCGTAACCCAGATCTTTGTGGAAGAACTTTGCAGCTTCAAAAGCACCATTTTCATCTTCAATATCATGGCCCATCTTTTGAGCTGCAGTTAAAATTTCCGGTTCCAGAGCTTGCGTAATACTGTTTGCCAAACTCTCCTCGGTCATCTTTTTGTAAGGGACTGGTTCGGGTCCAGCACCAGCACGATGTATCATGGCTCCCCAGAACGGCTGGTCACCGAAGAAAGGCACCACGACTGTTGGTTTGCCCAAAGCTACACCTATTGCTGTTGTACCAGCGCCACCGTGATGTACTACAGCAGAAACATACTGGAATAGCCAATCATGAGGCACATTACCAAGTAAGTAGATGCCCTCTGGTGGATTCTCGCCCCCAAACCCTCCCCACCCTTTCGAGACGAGTGCACGAACACCAGCGCGTTTCACAGCACCAAAAATCATGGACGTAAGCTTTTCTGGGTTGTCGACGACGATCGACCCGAAGCCAATATAGACAGGTGGAGGTCCAGCCTTAATAAATTCGACCAAATCAGCTGGTGGCTCATATGTAGACGCCTTTTTCAAGAACGAAAAACCGCTGATGTTGATATGAGGCCCCCAGTCTTTAGGTCGTGGAATGAGTGCTTCAGACCATGTGTAGGTATATGGAACACGCATCCTCGCCAATAACATATGACCCCATAGCGGCGAAATGACGTCCAAATGGAGTGTCCTCGTTCGGAATATGTTTATGACGTCGCCAAGTCTGATCAAAAAGTTAGTGAAGTTGCTCTAAGTTGAAGTATCGGATTAATTTACCCTTGCCATGCCAGCAGCTCCATCATTGAATAGCTAATGTAGTTGGCAACACTTGGGTCGACAGAGTTTCTATCAATCGAAGCTAGAGGATGAGGAAATGCATGTGTGGGAGACCAGGGCATGGTGAATATCATATGGAGTGGTATCCTCAACTTTTCCGCACAATGAAGGTGGCCGTAGCTGGGTGGATTCGCAATAATCGCATCCGCAATGAAGGGCTCCCCTTCAGTCTCCGGTACGTCCATCTCCCATTCTTTTTTTCTGGGCCCTAAGCCATTACCCCGTTCTATACAGCTCCTCCAACAACCCTCCAGTATTTCTGCTATGTCGGCTCGTCTTTTGCCCACATCTCCAGATTTTATGGTTTCTATACTAGGTAGAAGTCCGGGATTTTTGACCATGTACTATAAAAACACATTGTCAGCTTCAATAGATGTTCTCATGGAGAAGGGATACATACAGCCATCAGAGTTGCTGGATCGCCTCCAATTGAAAAAAACTCTAGCCCATTCTCTTCCACGAATTCCTTGAACACAGGATGGGTGCAAATGCGGACTCGATGCGAATAAGGCGGTTTTTTAAGCTCTAGCCCAATGGCAATAAAAGGTTGAACATCGCCACGAGATCCAACAATATGAATAGCGATATTCAAGCGCGGAACTCCTTCGTAACCCCCCAAGAGCTTTGAATAATCGACCTTTTGTTTCTTCCTCAGACGCCTGGGCTCCACGCCAACAATTCCTCTGCGTTTACCATTAATTTCCTTGTTGATATGGTGCATTTCCAGATTCAAGGCTGTCCGGATCACCTTCAGTGACACTCGCCCATCGCCGAGCAGTCGGGCTTTGGAAAAGCCATTATGATTGTCAATTGAGACCCGTTGTTCTGAACTTGTATCTGACGACATCTTGATTGTTGTCCGGGAAAGCCGGGAGTTCCTCCGTGCTCGATTTGCAAATGATTTCGAAGGTTAAGTGGTGTTCCCCACAGATTCGTACGTTGTGCACGAATTGCTATCGGATAACAACAGGAACACGTCTTGAATGTAGATCTGAGCGCCTCGCGATTTTCATGTGTACCAGCGACAGATCCTACTGGATCAGGGCGTAATCCGTTAGCAGGATGGATCCGATATCATCTCAAGCCAGTAGGTATCTCCTTTTGAAATTTCGTGTTGATGGTGGTGTTGAGGGGTTTATCGGACAGGTCTCGAAATCTCATTCCATTTAATCACTTTCGTCAGCCTCATCCACTTATTCGCAGCTCCAGGTGTTGGAAAAGACTGCCATGGCGAGGTAACAACAAATCAACATCCATCGTTCCCAGGGTTGAAGTCTGTGCTAACTTTTTACATCGAAAACCTGTCCAATCCAGTCAGACGGAAAGGCTTATTTTTGATCATATTCCGGGGCAAAGCCTGTCATGCCAACGTAGCTTAAGGTTAAAAGCTGGAAATGATGTATTGTGGTGCTGGGTACTGTGTACGGAGTAGAGTAGCACCGCACCACCGCACCACCGACCTTCGACTTTTGGGTGCAACGTCCCGAGGTACACTCTGGTGCTCGATATGCTGAATGGCTCGGAGTTGACATGGATCCGTGGCCGATCACCGAGGTTCCTTGCCTACGCCTCATCTAAACAGTAATTAGCACGTGATAATGACTACCTCAACAAATCACGAAGCTTCTTTAAATTGGTCATGAATGTTAATTGATATTAATACCGTATACTTACAGCCCTTTGGGGGGTTTCTATTTGACTTCGGCACCGTTCGCCAGTTTTGCTTCACTGGTGTCTCTTGCTACACAATACCGTCCGAGAGGTCGCCGATCAGTCTCCAATAATCCAGTAAAATGCGAATGCTCATCTATCAGTCCGTGGCATACGGCGTAATGTGGCACGGATTACAGGACAAACACGACAACATGAACAATTAGTGCTGACAGAGTCGATGTTAGATAATCAGACCGCATGGCCGCACCACACGGATGCCCTATACGCCTTGAGCCGTGCCGGTAATATTCCCTTAAGCTCGAAAACATCCGGACGCCGAGCAGCCCGGACGAGCAGCCAGCGACCAGCGATCCGCGACTACCTTTAAGCCCAAAGTTACAACAGAAATGCAGACACGCCGAGAAAAATAAGTCTGAGACGCTCTCAATACGTAAGCAGATAAGTATAGTGAATCCCGCATGATCTCAATGCACGTTGTAAGTGTTGGAAGGAAATTAAATATTTCATTTTGGTTCAACGGAATCAGCATTCCATCAATTCAAGTCGAATTAACTGATGTTATCATTTTTAATATACTATCCCCTCCATCACTACTCCTCAAAACAACAAAGGATACTAAACAATTGAAATCCTATGAAACATGTCACAAACAGAAGAGACCGGCGTGACCGGACGTCTTCGCAGGGCCTCTGTCTCAGCAATGGACACAGTGATGAATTACAATCCGCAACCAGGAATGTGGGCAGCGACAGGCACAGTGATAGCAAGTGCACCAACCATCAGCGAGCTGCGAGAACCTGTAGCCGGAGGGGCAAACATAGAATTCAACGCCCATGGGCATAACGCGAGAACGGTAGTCCAAGGTGACAATAACAATCCAATACTTACCTCCCTTACACGAACCGGTACCAACCTCACCAGAGCTTCAAACACATTAGAAGAAAAAAATATTGAGAAGAATCTTGAGATTACAGAGCAGCTCTCCCTTTCAGCTACTGCAAGCTCAATTGAGAAACACGGCTGGGGCGAAACTGTCCAGCACGGTCTATCAGCATTCTGGAAATTTTTCAAGACGCCCACCGGCTTCTGCATGACCATATACGGACTCAACATCGTCGCATGGGGGGCCATGTTATTCTTCCTGTTGCTGAAGGCTGCCCCGGCCATGAACCACCCCAGTGCCGACGCAGATTCATCGCCGCGAAAGAAATGGATTGAAGTCGATTCACAAATCCTCAACGCGTTGTTCTGCGTTACGGGCTTCGGCCTTGCTCCATGGCGCTTCCGGGATCTGAGATACCTGATCATGGTGCGATTCTGGAAGAGCCAGCATGCTATAGCCAAGTTGTCGGAGCAGAACAAAAGCTGGTTCAGGCCCCCGTACTGGGCGCGTGAGGACATTGCCAATAGTAGTATGGAGCAAGGAAATGCCGAGAAGTTGACATTCACGGGAGAATGTGCGCCTCCAACTGCGCTGTGGAAGTTAGGTTTTGTTATTTGGATGATGGTGTTAAATACTCTATTTCAGGTTTGTTTGTGCTTTTTCATGTGGCATTATAATCGTATTAAGAGGCCGGGTTGGGCGACAGGTACATTCATTGGCCTAGGCTGTAGTGTGAGTTTGCTGGCGGGATTGATGATGTGGTGGGAGGGACGAAAGGTCAAGAAAATTGAAGGCCCACATGTCGTTGTGGTTGATAGCACGGAATAAGGGCACACCAGTAGATCATTTGCAAAGCCTCATCACATCAAACATGAGGGTTTTCTAAATGATAACGTGCAGACCCTCGAATCTTAGAGTGATAACCAAACTCAACGCATAAGACCGTTAGAAGTTCAGCAATATGACTATTGTAGCTTTTGTCAGACATTCAAGATTGAAAGATGAAATTATTACACTTAGATTACAGGGACGACGTACGGTTTAAAAGAACCATATTGTCGTACAATCAATCATCTGGAACGACACATCGCTGCTGAGACTAATGCAGCTATTGGTTTAAGCCATATAATTATCATAACCTTCTATCATTAGCATATAGACGGGGTATGAATACAACATAGAAGTGAACAGCTATTATCTGGTGTGAAAAGGGTCCTTCTATATTTCTTAGATCTATGATCTACATACAGTACTAGCATTTCAGATATCAATTATGCCAACCAAGCTTTCGTGACCTTCTCCAGACCACGCTGTAGCCACTCATCCTCTAAATTCGTCTCAGTATCAAACCCATGTTCTCCAGGTTGATACTCAACATGGAGGCTATCCTTGAATCTTGGCCCAGCTATCTCGACAAACTTCTTCGTGCCATCAATAGGGACAGCACTATCCTGGATACCATGCATAATAAAAACCAATGGTAGTCGCTCAGCCTTCACGACCGTCTTCATTGGATAAATGATCTCATCTGCCCCAAGAAGCTCCTTAATACGGCCCTGCTGAATTGTAGCCAGCATAACATTCATATATTCAGGAAATCGAGTTGAACTCATGACCGGCGCAGCCTTTGCATCTGCCAATAGCTTGTCCGCCTGTTCGACGGGCATCATCGGCGCCCCAAAAACGGTCTTTGGAGTGTTCGTCGAGAAGAACTCAGAATCGTAGTCGAGCATGGGGTAACCAGATATAGCAGCCTTTACGAAATCTGCCTCCAGCAATGCAGATTGGATGGTCAGGTATCCGCCTGCAGACTCGCCAGCTACGAGCACGTGATCGAGATCTGCCTGCTTGCCCGGCGATACGCGGCTCAAGTGATCGTTCAGGGAGCTGCGTATCCAGGAGAAGAAATCTTGAATGTCGGAGAGAATAGCCAGGCCATCAACGCCGGGGAGGAGTCGGTAGTTGGCATTTATTACGACTGCGTTATGGTTTTCCGTGTAGTCGAGATACCATTGAGGATACCAGTCTGGGAACATGGCATCTCCAATAATCTAGCTTGTTAGTTAGTGCTTTGTAGAGTTGAAGGAATAGATGATCATACAAGGCATCCTCCATGGAAGCGCACTGCGACAGGTAGTTTGCCGGAGGGTGCGTTCTTCGGAACGAGCACATAGGCTTTGATATCATGACCGTCCACACTCTTGTAGACGACTTCTGACACATCGTGTCGAGCAGTGAATTTTGGGTGATAAGACATGGTCGATTATTTTTTGAAGTATTTCTTTAAGATAAGTTGAGTGTTGAAATTGATAATGCCGAATTGTGAATAAGGAGTAAAGTGTCTACTATCTCAAGAGAAATCATCATTGAGTTCAGAAAAGAAAGGTATATATACATGTATTGAGCACAGCATATTTTACTTATCATTGCTTGCTTGGTAATCTAGATTGTGTTGAGTTTGATGTGATGCCAAATAGACTGGAACAAGGGGAAGATAATGATACTGTGTAGATACCAATTGTATAATCATCGGGATTAACGAGAAACATTTCGGCTTTTTACGTCGGACAGCGAGAC
Source organism: Allantophomopsis lycopodina (assembly GCA_024752465.1). NCBI lineage: Eukaryota > Fungi > Ascomycota > Leotiomycetes > Phacidiales > Phacidiaceae > Allantophomopsis > Allantophomopsis lycopodina. The sequence continues at coordinate 436,974 of CP103012.1, forward strand.
CGATTCGCGCTATAACGCGAGAAGCGCGAAGATACCAAGGAAATCATTTAAAATATTATTAAGCCAAAGGGGATATCGGAGGTAGTTATAAGTGTATGGTACCTTATGGCATATATATATATATATATATAATATCCAAGGTCAGTGACGATAACTAACAAGTTTGCTCACTACTATTTGCTATTTGCTACTTATCACCATTTGTCGTTGTTTATTGTTTAAAGTAGTTTCATACTTAGAGTGAGATCACAGCGCAAGCGAGTATGATTGATTGGTTGCTACGGTGCTATATTTGTATTGTCGCTGCCTGGTGGAGACTCGTCATGGTGGAATGACTAAGCGTATTTGTACTTTCTCATTGGTCATGCCGTGTCTGCTCACGAGCCTACCACTGGCTGTGCAGCAAACGCTCCTAATGTAATACCTCAGCCATCAAACGTGGCAGATCAACTGATGCATACCAGAGTTCTTACAACATGTCAGTCAAGGCTATGCTCGTGAACATTTAGGCCGTATAATGACATGTGGATACGATGTTCTTGATCCTACAAGCCGTGATGACCGAAACAGGCAAAAGTCGGCGAGGATGGTAGATGCATGATTGCGTATATCTGGGACCCTTCGTGTGGGGTTGGCTTTGGCGCCCATCAGCCTCGTTATAATCTGTTGCCTTGATGCTTAGGTAATTAAGGAGGAGAGCTCTCAAGAGCTGTCATAGGTTGTTTCGTGACAATGAATGTTGTGATAGAGGTGAGATGAAGATATCAGTATCTTTATATAATGAAGATGATTCTTGGCCAAGAGAATAATATCAGTATCAGAACATTCAGAACATTTCTCCTTATACAATTCTTATATGAAATACCCCACAAAACATCTTCAAAGTCTTTAATAGATTTTCTCTATCACAATCTAGATTTGTGGATATCTCATTTCAGTTGTCTTGACCATCCAAGGCCTCTAATTCACCATGTCATCGACGCTCATCACTAGCATCCTAAGCACCCCTCTCCCCACAACTACTATATCTTCAAGCACGGGTACCTCCTCTACATCGTCCGCAACAGCGAGTTGTGTTACCGTTCATCCTGGCAAAAACGGCTACATCCCTGAAGATGCCTGCAATGCGGAATGGAACTACAGTCCCTCCTTCGCCGCCGCCATTATATTCTCCGTCCTATTTTTCCTAACGACTTTTCTCCACATTTTCCAGAGTCTGAAATACCACAAAGTCAAGTTATGCTGGGTTGTAATTATGGGGTCGACATGGGAGCTGATATCCTTCACGTCGCGCGCTGTTGCAACACGCCACCAGAATATTGAACAGTTGGCTTTCTGGTCACAGCTGTTCGTCTTGCTGGCACCTCTGTGGGTCAATGCTTTCTGCTACATGGTACTTGGACGCATGATCTATTTCTTCATTCCCGATAAGAAAATCGGGGGGCTCAAGGCGATCAGAATGGCCAAGATATTCGTGCTTTTGGATGTTCTGTCGTTCTTGACACAGTTGGCCGGTGGTGTACTTATTAGCCCTGGTGCTAGCCAAAAGATTCTTATGCTTGGTATTCATATCTATATGGGTGGCATTGGCATGCAGCAATTCTTTATCTTGATCTTCACGGGATACGCAATTGCGTTCCATGTGCAGATGGTACGAATGGAGAGAGAGGGGCGTTTGGATACGGTATTATTTGCGGATGGAAATAGCAGGAGGAAGTGGAAGATGTTGTTATTTGCGCTATATGTGTGTTTGACCTTCATCACGATCCGCATTATATACCGCCTGGTGGAGTATGCCTCGGGGATCAGCGCTGGCAACAACCCTATTCCTTTCCACGAAGCCTACTTCTATGCATTGGATGCCGTTCCAATGTTCGTGGCTATTGCTGCCTTGAACATCGCCCATCCAGGTCGTGTCTTGATCGGCGAGGGAAGCGAGTACCCGAAGGGACCAAGTAGAAAGGAGAAGAAGGCGGCAAAAAAGGCAAAGAAAGAAGAAAAGAAAGCATCAAAGGCCAAGGCAAAGGAGGCAAAAATGGAAGGAAAGGCCGAAGGGTGGCGTGAAATAGTTTAAGTTGTTCCGTTTCAAATCTGTTTGTTCTATTTCCATTTTATGATATATCCTTGATTTTATTGTCTAGGAGCAGTCTCAACGATACTCCATTGTATACTACACGAATTGAAGCATTTTACTTTTTAGAGTCATATGTTTACTTAGAGATATAGAGTTATTCAGAAAAATATAGTCATTGACAAAAATACAGTGATGCAACCAATGCAACCAACGAGAGCTCCATGGGTGCTTAAAACCATACGATGATCTTACAGCTATTATATTCTTTAGCTGGTCTGTCAAAAGAATAGGCAAGTAAAATTGATTCCTTTACATCCACGGAATCTTATCATCTTCCTCGAATGCCACACTATCTAGCTCATCGCCCAAGAACTTATTGGCCGCCAACACCGAATTTACATAATCTCGGTTACACAAGTCCGTGATGGAAGAGTAGGGCCCTTCGGCGATATCAGCTGCGTAAACTTGATATTCTCGTCTACTGAGTGCAGAAATGCTGCTTAAGTCAGAGCCAACATCATTTGATGACATGAACATTTCGGCGATGTTTGGCAAGCCCCCTTCCAACTCCCTGATATCAAGCCTTTCCTTTTCCATTTCCAAAACTACCTTTTCACATATTTGAGCCACCATTTGACTATCCCAGATACCTTCTCGCAGATGGCAGTTATAAAGTAACGCGACGGCTTGCCACCGAGCCTGGGAATCCCGACAATTGACAGCAATAAAATAAAGAGGTGCAATGATACCCATTTCGAAAGTGAAATCCTTTCCAGGTGTATCATCCGGCGAAACAGATCTGCTAGCGGTTTCAGGAGAGGCTGAAGAGTTGAGAATTCCCGAAGCTAACGACACAATAACCTTGAATTCATCGATATACGGATCGAACATGTCTAGAGATGCGTATGGCGCAACTTTTAACATTATCATCATGACCTTTTGATGGACGACTAGTATGCAAGTGCCCTTGAGCGCCTTCCCAGAGAGATTAGCCATTTCTGGAGTTTTCAACAAAGCATCAAACGCTTGGGCCCAACGTTGAAAACAGTCGATTAACGAACGACGATATGCCTTGATCTTGGTTGGCACCTCGTCTGATGGCTTGCCACGGAATACAAAAGCACTCGACATGAAGTAAAAGACAGCATTCTCCAACTTCTGTGCAACGATGCGAGCATGCTCGAGTGAGTATAGTCTTCCACTACTATTAAAATATGTCGTCGGGTCCTCAGTTGGCCACTCCATCTGCGGTGGTCCATTATCAAGGAATGCTGTAACGGAAATATCGAGGCTCGAAAAAAGTTGGACCAATTCGTCTTCATCTGTTTTCGCGTCGAGATAGGGGGTTTCAGCCATCGATCGATCGGCTGTAAGCATTTTTTTGCCATTGGCTCTCCATCCGCTCAAGATCTTGAGTCCATTCGATAGATGGGTGACCACAGAAGCAAAATTACCCTGCACACTCTCTAAGCATATGAATAGCACGCAGCATATCAGAGAAACTTCAGACGTCCGTCCACTAGGGTTTGAAAGCCGTTGACTGAGATTGTTGAGGGCTTTCGAGTATTGCTGCAAGGCTAACTGTCCACTAGATCCATCCGAATCCGTACCTCTTTCATACTGCTCATGGGCTGCACCCAAAGCAACCAGGGCATGCTTGATTGCAGGTTCTGTGTGGCCTAACTGCAAAACAAGACGATTCCAGAAGTTAGATGTGAAATATCCAGATATACATTCCGCTGTCCGGACACGAAAATGATGGAATGAGCGACGTTCATCTGGAGCTCCCATCATATCGATAATGATGGGAGAAGAAAGGTGGATCAGGGAGGAAGAGGGGGGAGTTCTAGTTCTAGCTGGCGAGAGTGCAGTACTCTCTCGAGAACGACGTTCTGACGTGGAAGGAATGGGTGCATATCCATCGCACTTGACAAAACTGGTCTTGCATCTCAGGCAGGTAGGTTTTCCTTCGTCACATTTGACATGTCGAATTCTTCACAGCATCAATATCATTTATCTTGCTTTGGAGGCCGATATACCACTTACTTGCAGGTAAGGCACCCATTTCTCGTCCTTGGACCGCTTGCTCTTTTCCACTTTTTCTTTCCTTCATTGGTACCGTTGTCAGCTGTTGAAGCCATGCTTCACTGTGTGGTTATGTGACTCTATTTTAAGTTGGCGGTGTCTGGAATAAGATTCACGATAGTTTGACGTCAAAGCTACTTAACCTCCGTGATCTCCGTCTACTCATGCCATAAATTGAATACTGGGAAACTTGTCAATCCAACGTAAAGGAGAGAATCAAATTGTACGAAGCGTTGAAGCTGATATTCGTACCAAGAAATCAAGTTGGATGAGAAGCATTGATCACTAGGCAGTCACGTATGATGTTATGCCGTCTGGGTTACATTATGTACGATTTTGGGGGCTGATGTTCGTAATAATAACTAGTGCAGCGAATAAAGGATCTTGAAACAGATGGTACCTTGAGATTCAGGCATGACAGCCCCCCTCAGCTTTCCCACCCTCCAACCAACCAGCATCAGACAACCACGTATCTATCTCGTCACTCCATCCCGCATCATACCCCAACGGAAATCCTTCTATCCACTGCCTGTGTTCTTGCCAATGATGATTTCTGGCTGGACATCCGTATAATTCTTGATATCCGCCATGATTTCAGCGCCTTCCTTCTCTGCTGCAATCTGCATCCCATCCTCTGTATCCCAAAACACAATGGCCTTCGCAGCGTATTTTCCATCGTTGATCTCGCAGGCCGTCCATGATTTGAAGCCATATTTAGTCCATGCGCGCTTACAGAGTGGCATATGGTGAGAAACATAGTACTCCATATCGAAAGGTTTGCCACTGCTGGAGACCGGATATATTATAGTTGTGGTAGACATTTTCGTACAAGAGTAGAGGATTGGATCTCGTACAATAAATTGAATATTAAGGTGTGTATGAAGACTGAGGGTGCTCCTTTGCTTCAATGACTGGTAACCCGTGTGTATTTATATTTATTGGTATGATCCATCACTTATCTCGACCTTGAAAACCCCGCACGGAACTATATTCTCCTTATGTCCGGATTACAAAGTATGTAGGCATTATGATGACAAATGAGCAAATGATATTCATGAGTTTGGTTTTTGCTGCAATTCATCGGAAATTGTATCCATGAGTTTCGAGATATCATAATTTAGAAGTCTTACTTGCGCAGCAAGCTTGTTCCATATAGGCTAGGTGGTTATTGTTTGTCGTGATGCATGGCTGGCATCGCATGCAGAAACCATAACTGTTTACTGTGCTTCCAATCACCGTGTGAGTATTGGAAATGATGCAGAGGGCATAATCGAAAACCACTACACTGATAGACTTTTAATAAAGTTCCATTTCTATCAGAGTCTTCATCGGGGAAGCTTACTTAAGAATTTGTAAATCTAACGACGGAATACCAGGCCTAGAGTCACTCGGCTTTGTGCATGAGGAACTTCTGCTTATAACAGGATGATTATAACAGGATGAACTTAATTCACTAACTGTCTTATCAAAAACAGACATTACCCATAACGTGCAGCATAGCATGATTCATGTTCTCTTCTTCAGATACACCTTAGCATAAGGATCCGGAAACAAATTAGTACCAGAAGACAGAGTCTTTGGCCGCTCAAACGCTCCTCCTTCTGCCTCGCCGTTTGGTCCCACGCCTATATCATACTTCGTCAACAACTCAATAACAATGACCTTGATCTCATTAACTGCGAAAAATCTGCCGGGACAAGCCCATTGGCCATGACCGAAGGAAAGCTGATTGTGTCCGGTGGTAACCATCTGATATTGTGTTTCCTGGCCGGGGACAGCACGCATATCAGAGAAGCGGAAGGGATGAAACTCGGATATAGGCTGGGAAGACTTTGAAAGGAGAGGTCCAGGGGGAGGCGATGGATTTGATGACTGATAGGGATGTGCGAAGCAGATGTGTGTGCCGTAGGGAAGCACTTGGCCAGTTGAAAGAATTAGGCCAGACTTCTTGGTTACTATGCGTAGCATAGTCACTATACATGTTAGCTGGATTTATAATGATATATGACAAATATACATACCCATTCCAAGTGGATTGATCCGTTGACTTTCTTGAATGAAACTATCTAATTTCTTTAACTTCGTGATACTCGTCTTCTTAAACTTCCCATCTGTAATTCCCTCTGTTCTCATAACTTCCTCTATCTCAGCTCGTAGCTCAGGCACATATTCATTATGGGCTGCCAGATCAAAGATTACATGCGAAGCAGTCATACTAGTAGTGTGGATAGCAGCAAAAGCCACGAGCATTTGCTCTTCGCCAAGCGCTGAAGGGGTTGCATCTTTGAGATCCTTGTAGTGGTTTATAACCCAGTTCAACATATTGAATTGGTTCTTTTCCAAGTCGTGGCTGTTGTCCAGAGAAGATACCTTCTCCCCGGTAGCTTCTCGGTGAGCCAAAATATCCTTCACTTGAGAGTCGAGCATTCTAGCTGCAAAGGCTCGATATGAGAGGAGCTTGCGGAGTCTTGGCATGAAAAGAGTAACAACTGGCCGCATGAAGCTTGAATAGCGCTCAACTTCCTTTTGCGCCTCAATAACATCGATGGTATAAGTGATTGTGGCGTCGATCCATACCTTGTCCCGGCAGAGGGGAAGTCCAACAAACACTCGACCGCTTATAAGTGCCACAATCTGAAGAAGTTTTCCATAGATATATACTTCACTCCAGTCCTCACAAGGCCCAATTTCTCTATTGAATGCGAAGACTACCTCATCCTGGAGATCAGCGAGGGTCTTAGAGATACCCCGAGTAAGTTCATTCCGAACGGCATCAACAAGTTGTGGATGCTCAGTTCCCATTCCCGTATAGTAACCCTGCATGGTTTCATAGATCTCCTTTCGAAATGAAACCTGATTATCTGGCAAATTCTTGATTTCGTCGACCATAGAATGTGGCAGCACAACTCTTGGCATCTTGGAAGGGAGGATGAATGGCTCATCAGGATACTATGGACCTGTTGTTAGCTTTTTGATAGAATTATAAGAACAAGTTAAGTACTTTAGCAAGCCCTGCCTTCATGATTTTGATTTCATCTCCGTCTCCATCGTAATCTGGGGCAACTGGTAATAGCAGCGACTTTGATTTCAAGACTAATGAAGTGATCGTAAATGCACATAGCAAAACTGTGACAGCCCCAAGAGCACTTGGTGACTTCAAGATTGACAACAACACCTCGATATCCAACATGATAGAGAAAAATTATTTGCAATATTTCAGAAAGGGAACAGGTTCAACTCTCCAACAGCAGACAAACTGGCCTTCGACCATTCATATAAGAAGTTACTTATGCGGGGAAGGCCCTATACAGCCACAAATAAAGTGCACAGTAAGTGCTGGATCTGAGAGCCACGATGTGTGGCGATCAAACACTATTTGGGCACCAAGAGGATTTCCGGTTAACTAACTGTATTTAGGAGCAGCTTTAATTTTCTTTTCCATGGTAAGACAGGTATGAAGTCCACTAGAGAAACACAACACAGCAAGCTCAGGTTCTCATTGTCTGAAAAGTACACATCCCCATAGTCATCTTCCCCAAATTCCATCCTGTAAGAGCAACAATATTTGTGTGGAATGTGGTCCCTCATGTACGGAGTGCATATTCTTGTACGTAAAATAGAATTTCGCATGACTCCTGCCCGACATGAACTGATAGATACATAACAGACCAGTCGATTGCTGTACTTACTTATGTATGCAATATGTACATACATATATACGTATATATAACGTATCGCAGAGCGATAGCCTATATACAAGAAACGCGACACCATGCGCTGTACACGACGGTTGGCAGCAAAGCCTCGAACAGCTGCGTGCGATGAAACTAACGACGGTGTTCAGACTTTCCGGGAAGAGTGAGATCCGAGGCACAGCGATGCCAATTGGTCTATATGCTGCGAAGCCCAAGCAAGATGAGGATTTACGATCTGGGTCTCAATTTTGAAATACAGCTCATTACTGTGGCATGGATGAGCGAGAATATGTACATAGTACTGCGTACTTTTGTTTTATGAATTGCCAGTCTAGGTTACCTATTGTATCTAAGTAGTAACGTGGGGTATTACAGTGTTGGCCTTTTTGCAAAAGGTATGTATTAAGCATTTGAATGGTTCCGGCATGCGGGAGGGAGTGACGCTACGGAAAGCAAGGAGCTTGCACCGCTTGGATTAGCTCTTAATATCAAATATGAGGGGTATATCCCGTGCATTTGACATACATAACCAAGATTGGATGTCAGTACGCCAGATGGGTCGATTCCACTGAGCAACGAATAAGATAGAATTTCCGTGGGTGGGAAAGATACAAATTCTAATGTATATACAAAGCACAGCAGTATAGTTTAGACGCAGATATTAAGGAACTGAGCATCAATCTGATGCTCTAGGCAAAGCCATCTTACAAAAAAATAAATATGAAGTGATTCGTGTACTATTCACGTCCTATAATGTATAAAGATAGCTATACTCGATACATTTACCATATACAACGCAAAAATTTCAAATAGGCCGCCGGTCTCAACCCCCAAATTCCAAACCCATAAACCCCCCTCCGATCAATCTAATCATTTAATCATACACCATAAGCAAACACTCAGTCTAGGTACATCCAATATTCCAAGAACAAGAAAGGCAAAAAGAGAGAACCAAAATATCGTAGCATTGACCCTTCGTCTCATCAAGGATTTTCCATAAGCTTTTTCAGGTCCTTGACAGTCCTTGAGAGAACTACACCAAAACCGCTCTTTACACCCACACTGTCATCACAGCTACATTCGAGGGATCGAATCAGTCTCGTAACAAGGTCTGCAGTAGCCGTATCGGTTTCTTGGAGATTGCTTGCAAGAAACTCCGTGGATTTGACAGCCGAGTGAAGGATTGACCAAAAATGACTTGTTAGAACCGACACTTGTCTGAGTTTGAGAATATTCTCAACAACAGCCACGCATTTCACAAAAATCCTGTCCGAAAGCCTTGCCTCGACTTCAGGCTCTATCGGAAGGGGACTTCGTAATATGGACCATGCGAATTGGGAGAGGACGTGGTTTACGTAAATCCGGACCGCCAAGTATTCAAGATATTGCTGGAGGTTACTGCAGCTTTCCTTGGCGAGTAAATGTGGAAGACCATTTTTCTGTGCATTTTCGACATTCTGTGTGAGGCCTTCAATGAATTCGTACGATAACGCCTCGTCCTCATTATTTAACAGCGCCTTGTGCTGACAGAAGCTTTGTATAGCATCGCAAACACGGTTTACACAGTCTACATAGTTATATTTGCCATCGGGGCTCAATGAAGGTGTCAAAGGTACCCTAACTGTGGTAGTTCCTAGTGGTCGGTCGAAGCAGAAACCTAGAAATGAATCTTGCCACACGATTGCCCACCTGTATGATAAGTTAGTACTCATAATGCTTGGACTAGTTAGAATCCATTTTCAAGCCGACTTACCATAACCTGCACTTCATGATTGCTGGCTCGTTAGGCATACCAGTGTGATCAAAGAATGCATGCCGGTTGTGGCATCCAATCTGTTGAGCCAAGCGTATAGTTATACCTTTATGTGTTAGAAACTATAAAATGGTGGTTGGAGAGGAAGAATCCATACCAAGAAGAGACCATGTAATACCAGGGTTTAAATCATTTCGTACACAGCTACCGACTAATAATAAACTTTGAACAATGTTCATATTTGGTGTTACCATGAAGTTGACGATACGAAGGAGTTGAAACGATATCGAGACTAGAATTCCAGTCAGATTGGCTACCATATGAAAGATGCAAGTTCAGTCATTACCGAAGACTTTTGAATTGAGCTCCGCTTCCTTATCGGTAGATCCTAGGCATTGCGCACCACATGCTAGGACTGAAAATAATAATGAGAGCCATGATCCATCGAACTCTGTGGCCTTGGTATCAATAATCACCCGGTCTCTCTGTTCCAAGAATAGTTGTAATTTGGCTTCGAATGCGGTCGCTTCGACCAAACCTGGAAAAACAGGAAGCAAAATTTCGCGATATACTTGGTGATATCTATGATTGAGAATTAAGCATTAAAAACATCAGTAAACCCCAGTGACATTTGCATACCTTTGTATATGTGCGTTGGATGGGAGAGCCAAACATAGCTCCTCGACGGACTTCTGTGGGCTCCAAAAGTTTTCGAATGGATAGGCTGCACTGGAGTCCTGAAGGCCAACGTTTTCATATATCTTCCTCACCCAACCATCCCTCGGACTTCGTGCCGCCACCGGTATTGTAGTCTTGAACGTGGCATCGTCAATCTCTTGCGCTTTAGCTAATTGTGACCTGGTATGTTCGGGAGACTTATGCGGTACCGGTGGAGGAGCATATTGAGCAGGAACGTAAGTGTTCTCGTTATCAACTGATCTTGGTGGCCATCCTCTCTGACTGTTGGCGGGTTCGTCGTTTTGCTGAAGAGGGGTCGTCACTGGGAGCGGTGAAGTACTTGAGATATCGGAAGTATTGCTATTAATGCGTCTTTCTGATAAACCCTCGATCCTAGAAACATCAGAACGTGTCTTGACAGGCGTCTTTTTGTTCGGACATGACTCACGCAATGTCTTCGGGGTTCATAGAGCAGAGCTCAGGATACCCACGTAGTGCGCAATGACTACATGGTATTCCACTGCACTTGACCTTCCTCCGTCGACAAGGATAACATGCTTTTGGCTGGCGCACTTTCCTCGCCCTTCGCAAGATTCTATCGACATTCTCGTTGTTGCGTTTCGCATCGGTGTTGTTCTGCCTTGATGGAGGCAGTCGCGTTCCAGCACTACCGTCCATCGTCCATTGTTTCGTGATACTTGTCGTACTTTAAAGGAAGATGCCTCTGTAGGCGGGTACTGACTTGTTTCGTCCGGTGAAAGTATAATAAACACTTTAATGATGTCTTATGTCTTATGGAAAATGTTGCATGGGGGGCAGCTCGGCTTAACGATGATTCCCATGTCGCCGCCCTCCACAAGCATCGGTAGCGGTATCCCCTCCCGCATGCGGACCTTATTTGTCCGTATCTTCCGTGCGTCACCGTCTTCATATCTTCTGGTGCTTAGTCATTCCGAAAAACTCTCTCCTCCGCGTCTGACCTTTCAATCTGGTAATATTATAATTATGATATCATCGCATAGAATTTAATGTAAGTATATTCTTTTTACTGTTTTTTTAAAAAAAAAAACCCCCCCAATAAAAAATAAAGAGTAATAAATTGGTGGTTTTACGTATTTAATGATTTTATCGCCCTAACACCTATGCCATCCTTACAACAATAACCTCAAAAACAAACGCCTCATCAAAACACCAAGACGAGAATATTACAGGTCAATCTTTCTCCGAAGAAGAATTTAGTACATAAAGACCTGATCTGTAGCCTTTGAAAGGGATCCTGGCTTCTCAAAGCCAAGTGCCTCCAAGTTCTTCTTCATGGCACCGATCATCCCTGGTGGGCCACAAAGATGGACTTTGGAATCGGCTGACGGCCCTGCCAGTCGCTCCTGAATGAGTTCCTTGGTGATGTATCCTGAGCCGTACTGCCAGTCCGGTGGCGGTCTATCCAAAATGTACCAAACCTTGAACTTCTGTGGGAACTTAGAGGCCCAGTTGTCCAATTCCTCGCGCAAGAGAATATCTCCCTCGGTCTGATTTGCGTATAGCAAGCTGACCTGAGTAGTATCCTTTGGATCCTCACAAATAGCTCTAATTAATTGGTACATTGGGGTTATGCCTGTACCACCAGCAATCATACCAAGAGAGTTGCACAACTCGCGTGTGTATGTCATGCTGCCTTTTGGACCGCGGAATTCGACCAAATCGTTGATCTCAAGGTTTGCCAAATAATTGGTCAAAAGCCCATCAGGGTAAACCTTGATGACTAATTCAATACGTCCGAGATCAGAGTTGTTGGAGGTGGGCGTATATGAGCGTGCAACCATCTTTCCTCCACACTCACCGCGGATAGCAACGTGTTGACCTGTCGGAAGCCCAAGGACATCTCTTGGCTTAGGAAGCGCAAAGACAAATCTGAATGTGTTTGATGATAATTTATCTTTGCGAACGAGAGGAAATTTTCGGTATTGCTGGGGATGTAAAACTGGTTCTGCCACAGGCTTCTTAGCGGCATGGACTGTGTATCGCGCCACTTTTCGAGGAGCGAATGAACCAGGATGTGCGACGTCGAATGCCTTTTGCATATGCTGAATACCGAATGAAAGAGCAAGGACATTCAGAGCACTCGCAATACCAAATCCTGCCCAGAATCCGCCTTGTGGTTGCCCCAACCCACTGCCTGTGGGGATCAAATGTCGTATATTCTTCGTTGAAAATGTAGAGAGAGCTAGGTCTCTGGCGCCAAGGTGTTTGAATGCCGCATAAAATGCTCCTCCAGTAATAGCTGCGACTGCAGATCCCTTTAATAACTTCACTACAGGTGACGTCTTCGGGGCTACTCTCATCTCGTTCACCGTTGAGACGACTTCGAAAACTGGCTTATAGATAACAACTTCTTCGGAACGTTCCTAGATGTCATATTAGAACCAAGGGTAGGAAGGTAAATGTATTTGTACTTACACCCTCTGCCAACTCTCCAATAAGAAAAGGTTCTAATGCCTCTCTAGCATCATCTGAATGTCCGACGTCTTCGAATGCAGAAGTTCCATCCTTTCCAGCATACTCGAGAAGTAATGGAATTCCTCCCGGATGTTCTTCTGCATAGTTTGCGATACTATAGACTGAAGTAGGTTAGGATAAATCGACAAGTATGAGTGCAGCAAAAAACATTACCTTTGTTGTGGAAGACAATCCATAGATCGTCAGCTGAATTATGAGCAGCGACCTCGTCTCTAGTGAATGTTTTTGCCATGTTCGTTACTTGATAAGTCAATAAGAAGATATTGGGAGAAGCAGCAGAGTAAAGAAAGGCAATAAAAAAAAACGGAAGCACATGAAAGATAAATGCATATATACATACAATCATTTTGAACGGCCAGATGATCATCAGTAGCCCCACTTACACATAAATCTCAACTTACGATGGATTAGACATGGAGAAAACCCCGAGTACTTCGAAGAATAAAGAAACCGAATATCCGCTCCTGAGTAGTATGAGGGATGAGGGATGAGGGATGATGAAGATAGAATGGTTCCCGCTGGCGCGCACATGTTCATTTTCATGCCCGAGCTCTCACCGATGCAAGCCCGCTCCGCCTTTTGGCTTGGAGAGTCCATAAATGCAATGATATGTATTCACAGTCCTGCCGAGGTTGATTGAAAGCTTCGAATCCACAGGCCAGAGAGCATTTAATGCCATAGCTTTCAAGTAAAATGTCGACCAACCATATGTGGTGTGTTGAAAAGAAAGGATCACCGTTAGCATTGTCAATGTTTAGCTTTAGTGGCGGTTAAGGGCTTGCATTAGCACTCGCTTGGATCACTATGCGTCTTTATTTCATTGACACGTTCCTTCACGATGTTTCGGACAGTCTGCGAATTATCTCCGTCGAAACTCCCTGAGCTTAATATTCCTTTACATCTTTGAAATTGCTTCTTGAGAACTATTACGATGCCGCATCAATGCTTTTCTATTGGCGATCCTCGGCATGCCGTTTGCCGCAGGGTCGCAAATGTCATCATAAACATATCAAGGTAGCTGGCTAGATATTAAGTCTTGTACTCCGTAGGTCTTTACTCTTTACCTCAGTTCATTCAAAAGACCTTGATATTTCTTAAAGCTGGTTGTCTGAATAATCCACGAAAGTTTCATTCGACTTCACAGTATTTCACTATGTCGGCACAACAATTCTATCTAATTGGCGACAGCCCTTCAACCTCTCGTTCTATCAACGTTGACACAAATGCCGACTTAAAGACCCTTAATAGACTCATTGTCGAAGCCTTTAATATTGCTGGAGCTCAGGGTATGTAAATCTGATTTTATTTCTTCAGAATTTTATAATGAAATAGTTACTAAATTCTTCTAGCCCTTGCATTCCAGAATGAAGTCGGTCCTCTTGATACAATTTCGGAAATCGTCGCCAGCTCTGAGCCTGTAGGAATTACTCTTGACGGGGGACCAGTGAAAGAAGTCCCAAGTCCAAAGGGTCTTCCAGGAGTCGGTAACTACTACGAAATCTTTCCAGACCACCTTGGTAATCATGAGAGACTGTTCAATAAGCTTGGAGATGTCATCAAGACGAACAACATGGGAAAGGTTATTTACCATACCAGGTAAGTTGAGTAAAAATCTGGAAAGCCTCGAGTATATTTAGCTGACTTGCTATCTACCAGGGACCCTGCTGTTGGATTGCTGGCGTTATCTGAATCTCAATACTTTACAAAACTTATCAACGAGAACCATCCTCTCGCAGGAATTAAAGACAACACTGCCATCTTCCTTGGTGACACCGAAACCGCAAATTGGCAACTGGCTCATAAATACCTTCCTCCGGCGATGAGCCCGAAGGCCGTTCGTCATTACACGCCATTGATGCAAAAGACCGTCCGCGAATCTTTCCCAGTATTCGACGAGTTGGACGAGCGTGGAGAATCATGGAATGCTTACCACTACATGCTCAAACTCGCATCTCAAACTATCGGTCATTTCTCATTAGGACTGGATTTCAATCACTGGACATCTCCCGAGGCACCATTAAATTCTCTTGTTCAAGATATTGCACACTCTTTATCCCTCAATAAGAAAGTGACATCTCGGGGAACCTGGTACGCTTCTATGCCATTTGGGGCTCCAGCTGAACTGAAGGCTACCCGCAAGCGAATGTACGATGCGATCTCTGTTTCTGTCGAAGAAGCTCGCAAGAACCCTAACTCTTCGTTGCCACTCCATGATGCTGCTCTGGAAGCCGCTAATGTCATCGACTATCTGCTTCGTGCTGCTGACAACAATGGTGAGAAGCTTCCAGTGGACCTGGTCTACTCGAACATGATTGTCGTTACTGCTGCTGGTTTCACAACCACTAGCTCCCTTCTTTCATGGATGGTATACAGTATCGTTACCTACCCTGGAGTTCAAGATCGTCTATTGCAAGAGATGGTTGATCACGGCCTCAACAACGAGACTGAATGGACCCCCGAGATCGCTGCTAGCCTTCACTACCTCGACAACTTCGTTAAAGAGACACAGCGTATCCACAACCCATCATACCAACCCGGAAGGACAACCAAGAAGGAAGTGATAGTGCCAGGAGGATACCGAATTCCAAAGGACGAGATTGTGATTACTTCCTTGTACTCCATCCACACACACCCTAAGATTTGGGAGAACCCTCAGCGATTCGACCCTGATCGTTGGGATTCAGAGGCCGTCAAGAACAGACCAATGGGTGCCTATATGCCTTTTGCTACTGGTCCTAGAGGCTGCATTGGCTTTAACTTGGCTCTCGCAGAGGTTAAGGTCCTTCTCCCGGAGCTCCTTTACCGCTACGAATTCTCACGTACTGGCGACGACCCAATTGAGTACGATCCCGAGTTTCAGCTTATTCGACCAACCAACCTCTATGTTCGTGCCAAGAAGCGCACGAGTTATCCTGAGCCAACCTCTAAAGTTTGAGGCAGATAATATATTGAAATTAGATGGGTTATTCTTCTTAGATATTCAGGCTTGGCAGGAAATGGAGTTTCATAGGCGTCAAATTGATACAATTCCTCAAACACTCTGCTCCAATCAGAAAATTGCTTGTGACCATTTGATTTTGAAGCAGCACACGTGATTCAGTGCACAGGTCGGAATGGTATCTAACTTAGATTTATTGATTGTCACATAGAGAGCTCTATAATATCAAGTTCTATAATATATCATGTGTGGATGCAGTGTTATCACTTCGTAACTGAGGTTCGCGATGATTCTACTACTCATTGATGGACGTGCACATATTTTGATGGATTATAAAAAATTCTCTGTAGTGGGAAGTCGTAAGTATTTACAAAAACTTTCAACCGCCAATTTACCCCTAGATCCAGCTATTTTTATCGATATTGTTATCGTAAGATGTTATCGACTTACTGATAGCAATATGTATGTATAAAAGTTTCTCCATATGAATGACCCACAAAAATGACAGCAAAAAGATTTGTACCTCGGCACAAATAAATCTCTATACATAAGAAGAGTAATCACGACCACAACATCCCTCGGCCATCACCCTTCAACAATTCCAGGCCGAGTTCCCGTATACAAGAATAACGGCCTGCTATCTGTCTTCTATTAGCTGTTCCACAATTTACCTGTCACCCCTGCACGGGAAGCGGTTAAACGGAACGGTCGGTAGATGACAATAGTTCAACGCCTCTTCCACGACAGACAGCGGCAGTCAAATCGGGCCGGTGCGGGATGCGAAACAATTCCTGCATTATCCAGGCATGATGTACCATGCTTGTGAGGCGTGGCATGTGGGGAAGGCCCAGCGCTGTCATGGAACATTCTAAAATTCTAGAAACATGCGGCGAAAATAAGGGCCTCGCCGGAAACCCCTCGGACTTACCATGGTGATTCACGTGATTGTCCTTGAATGACCGCAACATCTCCGTTGATGTCAATCCAGCGCATCAAACAGACGTCATGCGGGTTATGATATTGACCGGTAACCGGTCGTTTCATTTAACATCTCATCCGAGAAGGCAAGTTCTATATAAATTTATAGGAGCCATCAGCCAGCGTAAGTAGGTATTCCCATTTCATCAATATCAGCTATCCAGTCAGTGTCCTATTTATTCTATTCCGACAGCCATTCCCCTCCAAAAACTATCTGTTCAGATACTGAGAAGAAATACCCCTAATCATGACATATAATTGGTCACCCCCGGATGCTGAGTCCCGCCCGATAGCCATCATCGGTGGCGGAGTCCTAGGCCGCAGACTCTGTATGATGTGGGCATGCACAGGGCATGAGATTCTGCTCGTCGACCAATCACCCTCCGTGGTGCGCGATGCGCTGGCCTACGTTGAAGAGAATATTGAGAAGCAGATCGCTGTGGTGAACGGCAAACGAGGAAGTGTTCGAGCTGTTGCATCACTTGAAGAAGCATGCAAGGACGCATGGCAAGTGATCGAGGTGATTCCAGAGCGCCTGGAGCTCAAGATCCCTATTATGGGAACACTTGACGAGATTACGAGACCGGATTGTATCATTGCGACAAACTCATCATCGTATAAGTCTAGCGAGATGATCGAGAGGGTCAAGGGCACGTATCGTGTGCTCAACACACATTACTTCATGCCGCCGAAGGCTGTTGGTGTGGAGCTGATGACATGTGGCCATACAGACCCGGCCGTTATTGAGTTTATGAAGGTGCAGACTGCTGCTGTTGGATTCCTGCCAGTACATGCTAAGGTCGAGTCAACTGGGTTCATTCTAAATCGTATCTGGGCGGCGATGAAGAGAGAGACTTTGCTGGAGATGTCGCAGGGAGTTGCTACTCCTGAAGAGATTGATCTTCTCTTCAAGTCAGTTTTTGGTGCTTCGACCGGGATTTGTCAGATGATGGACGACGTGGGCTTGGATACAGTATATAACATTGAGAAGCATTATGTGGAGGAGAGACATATCGATCCTACGCCGATGAATTGGTTGAAGGCTAACTATGTTGACAAGGGCATACTGGGCGCTAAGAGTGGACAGGGACTTTTGAAAAGCACTGGACAGAACTGAAATGCAAGGTGATTTCTGTAAGTATTTATCAAATATAAAATTTTAATTATTACGAGAACTTCCTCTCAACTTTCAATTGCATACCATTTGTATACATCGCGTAAGCAATTGCATCTAGATTGAACATCTCCGCGCCGAATCATGACCGCCATCATGCGTTTTCTCAGTCCCATACCGGCTTGAACGTGAACTATCAGCAGTATCGCGATGAATAGGCAACAATTCTACAGCTGCAGGTCTTTCCTCATGCCCTATAAACCCCGGAATAACTCTGGTATAGCGATCCACCAAGACGAGATCATCGGCATTTCTCCAAAAGTTGACCAATGATTGCCATTCATGGTACAGCTTGGTCGGGAATTTCAGCAATTTAGCTAAAGACCCTGAGCCGCGTAGTACGTCTCCTTGCACTGGTTCAATCCTCCAAGGCGCTTCTCGGAACTGGTATGATTGTGGTAGAATTTTATTAACCCTCCTTTTAATGTATTCGAGGATACAACGATGGAAGTTATACACAACTGAAGCAAAAAGGCCCAGTAGAGCAGCAGCCCACGGAGTCCATGCTCCGATATGGACAGCTGACTCATCCTGAGGAAGGACTTTGATTGCTAGCTCCATAGCTACGATGGTCACAATTAATACGGGTATGCAGAGGCCCGTTACGGCCAAAGCGAATGTATATGCTGTAAGTGCTATTGCTTTTGCAACATGTTTCCGTCTTGAGCTTACTCTGCCATCCTTTGATGAACCCTTCCGCCGATAGCCAGTGATCTTCATATAAAGCATATCTCTGACCTGTCTTGGGTTTCTTCTGCCAAATTTGACCGTCCATATTCCTTGGACTACAATAATCGGCGTAAGAAAAGTGCTCATAATGAGGGCAAAGTTCTCAAAATGCACGACCTTCTGTTGGTCTTTTGAAAGAGCATCAGTGATGGCTGGGATTGAAGCAGCTAATTGCTTAGGTTCTGCTGGCTCTAAATCATCCGCTGAGCGGAATATTGTTTTGAAGCCTCCTGCTTGGCAAACATTGACACAGTTATACTCCTCGACAAATTCCGCATCGAGTATATACCAAACCTGATCGGTAGAAGTATTTTGCAGATAATAGGTAGGTTGCTTGAAGGGGTAATATGGTGAATCTTGCGGGGTATTTCCTGCGGTAATGTCGACGTCTTTGATGAAGACTGTGCAAGAAATAGAGTCTGTATTGTAGCCACGGAGAAGCTTTGTGTAGTCGGTATGCGTGCCAGAGATGAGACGCAGAACGCAGAAAAGAGCCACAGCAATGAGAAATCCCCAATATATGAGCACTGTTCGGGCACCACCGTCAGAATTTCGGATTTTGCCCATCTGTCGAATCGTCTTGGACCAATTTAGCAGTGGAACTGTCACTATAGCAGAAGAGGTAATAATAGCTGCAACGGGCCAAAGATCAGAATCGCCTGCAGTTGGGCCAACCCAGGCGAGCAAACAGACGTGAATTGCTGCACAGCTGGAATAGAGAAGGGCTGAAACCAGTGCAGCGCCTGTTAACCAGTCTTGACCCCAGCCAATTAATGCAAATAGTAGTGAAACGTAAACTAGAATTCGGGGGAGAAGACAGTAGCTTCCCTATTTGAGTTAGACATTTCAATATCATATATATTTTACACGATGTAAAAATTACTCACCGACACTGGGAAGACGCAAGCCCAAGCTGCACTATCAGGAGGCCAAACCAAGACACTCCATCCTGCCGACGAATTCGAGTAGACAGTTGGCGATGGAAAGTTTGTAGGCTGGCCCCATTCATACATATTCGTGAGTTCTCTATGCTCTAAAATCTTCAATCGTAGTGATAAAGGGGGAGATGAAGTATTTGTACCATCCTAATCGACACGGATCCCTGTGTGCCTGTGCTTCAAAAATGGTTATGATTTACTCATGGCATCCGACTCCACATTCGCTTGTAAAGTGACAACTTTAATTGCCAAATCAGTTGTTGCAAATATGAGTTGTGTATTATAACCCTGTTTTTGGCCCCAATATATATACAGTACGGCGATCCACGACGATCAAGTATCGGATCGGTAAGCGGTGTAATGATCTCTAAATTGTGCGAATGAGTGCCTTTTCCCACAAAACGGTGACGAATGAACACCTCAATCGACGAAGTGAATTTGCAGTAAGGAGTGTTAAGATTTGAAGCTTAATAGGAAGGTAAATAAATAGGTAAAAATATAAGCCAGATATTTGTACTGCTAACCAGCATCATGAAAGCACTGGTTATCATAATTGTACCCAGGACATCTCCAAAAAAACACCCGTATTTTAGTTCCTCGCCAGCAAATCTACGCGAATATCAACGACGCCGCCGTTTTCACCAGCAATAGCCCTGGTAATAGCATCACAGACAATCAGGGCCCTCAAACCTTCCTCTCCACTACAGCTTGGCTCCTCCTCACCCCTGACGACACGAACAAAGTGCTCTACCTGAGCATCAAAAGGAACGATTTTCTCCAACTCAATAGCCTCCTCCTGCAAAGCCTTAGTCCAGCCCTTCTCTCCCTCGTTATCAAACGTCCATTTTCTCATGTCCCCAACGCTCAGCGTCCCATTCGTGCCGAATATTCTATAAAAATCCGCAGCCGGGTTTTGCTGATGCGGCATCATGGGGTTTTCACCTGTTCCGCACTCAAAATTATACGGCGAAGGAGAATGGTCCGAGATGATAAAGGTGCCGACGACTCCAGACTGGAATTTCAGGATCAAAGCAGCGCCCTCCTCAGCTCCTTTTCCACGTTGTTTTTGTATGCCTTCAGCGTGAACGCGAACGATGGGCCCAAAGAGATAATGTAGGATGTCGACGTCATGCACCAAGTTGATGTATATAACCCCGCCGGAGGGCAGAGAGCGCCAATCATTAGGTGGCGCAAAATATGATGTCGGCTTGTAATTCACCCACAGACCCGAAATCGCCAATACTTTGCCCACAGCATCGTCATTGAGTGCTTTCTTCGTTGCTCGAATATATGGATTAAAGCGTCGATGGTGGCCTACAAGTAATTTGACGCCACAGGTCTCGGCATTCTCAACCAATGCGATGCCGCTGGTTATATCCGCTGATATCGGCTTTTCCACCAGGACGTGAATGCCCTCTCTGATGAGCTCATTCGAAACAGGTACATGTGTGTGGTTTGGTGTGCAGACAATGGCTGCATCTGGCTTGTCTGGTGAAGCAATGAGATCAGATATTGAGGCATAGTATGCTGTTTGCAGATCCCTGGCAACTTCGCTACCTCGAGGAGCTGGATCAACGAGGGCTGTGAGAATACAGCTGCTGTTGCCGAGCACTGATTTGGCATGTCGAGGACCGATTAGTCCTGCGCCAATGACAGCTATCTTAATCGGACGCGTTGACATTACTATGATTGGTATAGTGCCCTTTGAATATATTAGAGATAAATTTGAAAAGGAAACGGTTCATCGGTGGAATATCTAATAAACATTTGGAAGTGAATAGTGACAGACATTTGTCAACTTATATCTCCAGTTACAAACCCTTAGAGAAAGAAGTATGGATACTGGTGGATTACCCCAGACCCCAGGTTTCGGCCCACATAAACAAGCGCATGCGGGGAGAGGTGCATAATTGTACAGATATACATATACCGGCAAATATCTTCTCCATAAGTTGTAGCAGATGTGCCTCTGTTTGTCAACCCTGTTCACAATATGTCCACAATAAGTCTAAGAAGCGATCGAGATAAACTTAGAACCACTAATAGAGCAAAATAATAAACAAATTTTCACAGCGTTTTTAGTATATGGACGTTTTAAACTAAGCTTGTTTAGAAGGGCAGTTTCTCACTATTTGTGGAACCTCATATGATTTTAATAAAGCCATTAGAGCCTAATTATAAGTGTAAATACATTATGTATATAGTGCATGACATCACCAGACATGGCCGAGGAACGGCTCGGGCAGCATATCCGGTCCCCAGGCGGGAGATCACTTAGCCGAACCTTGTTGGGTGGTTGTACACAGTAGAGGCAGAGCGAATGGGCCCGCCTAGCGAATGGGCCCTTCCTCGCCTTAGTTTATGGAAAATAATGAGTAACTATCAAAAATAGATATACAGTGGCAGAGCATAAGAGATTTTCAAGTAAAGCAAAAATAAAATTATATTACTTTTGATATCTCAGCTATTGGATGTAAAGAACTCTACAGCTCTAAATATCTGTTCGCGCAAGAATGTTCATAATGTGCGAGGTCTGTTGCGATTACTGCTCAAGGAATGCTTCCCAATATCATCAGCCTCCTTGCGGATGTATGTATTTGAAATGCAAATAAATTTCCAACAAAGTATCATCTAAAAACAGATTGAAACACAACCTCAAATACATTATAATTATAAATTCTATTATTCTATCTTTTCATAATCATCGCATCTCTATTTATAGTCTAAACACTCAACACACACCTGTTTTGAGGAAGCAAACAAGATCCAGCAGGCTTAAGAAAGCGCAACAACCTGGGGATTGTAATTACAGTAGCTGGAATCAGCTTGGACGGCAATTGGGCCAGTAGCAGAGAGGATGGATGTGCCAGCCGCGCTCACAACCTCCACCTTGACATTACCAGCGACCATTCCAAACACTTCGAAAGCGTTGAGGCCCTGCACCGTAGCGTATGAGCCGATCTTCTTGCCTCCGGAGTAAACATTAACAGTGAGACCAGTGATGCCCTTAGCCACCAGCACCGCAACGGCGACGGAGTCATCAAGATTTGTCGACCCATAAGGTTTGCCGAGGGAGTCACCACTGCATGATGCGGTGGAGAGAAGAGTGCTGTGCCAGAAGACACCCTGAACAGTCGCTGAGCCCGTAGGCACGACGTTTGAGATGTCCGTATAACCGGCCTTGTACGCATTCAGCATCGGTATCATCAGAATCTGCCATCCAGAGTGATCATAGCCGTTCGTGTAACTGGGGATATTGGTGCCAGAAATACTTTCATTCCAGACGGGGCCAATGTAATGACCCTCGCCGGCATCGTTCCATGTCTGGATTTCGACGAAGTCAGGGGCTAAAGTGAGGATTTGGGAGATACGTAGGGCAAGATTAAGGCCTCCACGACGGACGTAGTTGGCACTAGAGCTCATGTGTTTGTACTGAATAGGTGAAATACCCATTATGAACTTCTTACTTGCAGACTTGGCGGCCGAGATGTATGCGGCGTCGTCGCTGCTAGATACATTTACTTTTCCCTGTTCAACGGTGGGCCATGATCCTTCCCAGTTGAATAAGCCATCAGCAACGGGGAAATTATTGTACATGTTGCTTATAGCAACCCCTGCATCTGTAAAATCCGGTGCAAAGAAGGTGGAGATACCAGCAGCAGCAAGGACGTCTTTGTATGCAGCTTGCCAGTAAGCGTTGGATGAGCTGTAGCCTGAGTTTAAAGTTCCACCATTGAAGGTACTGACGAAAGGCTTGCCGTTGTAATTATAGTAGGCACTGTTGCCGACGTACGTTTTGAGGAGAGGGATGAAATCTGATGGGGAACTGAACCAGTTCATATCGAAGGAAAAGAAGAGCTTGAAGCCGGCTGATTGTGCAGCAGAGAATAAGGCTGCTGTAGCATTGATTGACCAGGCATCTGTTGAATCTACATTGAGTGCGAACGCATCAACTCCCATTGCTTGTGCTTGTTGCACGTCAATCACAGCTTCAGCAGACGTCATTGTCCCAACCATGTAGTGAGCAAAGACAGCTCTTCCAGTTGATGTTGCTGCAGAAGTTGTACTTGTACTCACTTTTGTACCGGTGGCTGTAGAAGATGAAGTATAAGATGCCGTAGACGACGTTGATGTTGTTGAGGTAGAACTGGTTGTCGTCGAAGCTGTAGTAAATAGACCGGATCCGTCAACACAAAGGGAGTAGCCTGTCTGTAAATTGGAGCAGCCATTATTGATTTGCGTATTCCAAACTCGAAGAAGATCGAAAGTAAGCCCGAAAGTGCTTTCAATGGAAGTACATGTGTCGCTACTCGAAACAATATGATATTGGTAGCATGTTGTAGTTGTTCCTGAAGAAGTAGATGTCGATGGTGATACTGTAGGAGGCAGTACAGAGTGCCCAGCTCCATCAACACAGTAAGAGTCTCCAATGACCAGGTTATCGCAGGCATTGTCTATAGAAGGATTCCAGGCTCTGAGAACATCGAATGAAATTCCAAACTCTAACTGAAGAAGGGAGCAGTAGTCACCGCTCGTAATGGTATGGTATCGATAACAGGGCGAAATGATGCCAGTGACAACAGCATTTGGAGCTGTTGCGGTTGGCGAGGTAAATAAGTTGCCAGAACCATCAACACAGTAAGCATCACCAGCAATGATGTTACTACATGCTGAGTTGATACTTGGATTCCACGCGAGCAGATTAGCAGCAGATATTCCAAATTCACCTTCAAGAAGTACACAAGTATCCCAACTATTTGCAACATGCCACTGGTAACAAGGCGAAACAGTGCCTGATGGTGTAGTAGTAGGAGCAGCTGTAGCTTTTCTGGTGACAGAGCGTGTAGAAGATGTGCTTGTCGAGCTTGTAGTTGTAGTACTACTAGATGAGCTAGACGTTACAATAGAGCTAGTAGTCGAAATGCTGGCGCTTGTACTAGAGGTTCCTGAGCTTGTGCTGGAAGTGCCTGTGCTCGTACTAGAAGTTCCTGAGCTTGTGCTTGAAGTACCCGAGCTTGTGCTTGAAGTGCCTGAGCTTGTGCTGGAAGTGGCTGAACTTGTAGTTCCTGTGCTCGTACTCGAAGTGCCTGTGCTCGTACTCGAAGTGCCTGTGCTCGTACTCGAAGTGCCTGTGCTCGTACTAGAAGTTCCTGTGCTCGTGCTGGAAGTGCCTGAATTTGTGTTTGAAGTGGCTGTGCTTGTGCTGGAAGTTCCCGAGCTTGTACTGGAAGTACCCGAGCTTGTGCTGGAAGTGCCTGAACTTGAAGTTCCTGTGCTTGAAGTTCCTGTGCTTGAAGTTCCTGTGCTTGAAGTTCCTGTGCTTGAAGAAACTGTGCTCGTGCTGGAAGTTCCCGAGCTTGTGCTTGAAGTGCCTGTACTTGTGCTGGAAGTTCCCGAGCTTGTACTTGAAGTACCTGAGCTTGTACTGGAAGTGCCTGTGCTTGAAGTTCCTGTGCTTGAAGTTCCTGTGCTTGAAGTTCCTGTGCTTGAAGTTCCTGTGCTTGAAGTTCCTGTGCTTGAAGAAACTGTGCTCGTGCTGGAAGTTCCCGAGCTTGTGCTTGAAGTGCCTGTACTTGTGCTGGAAGTACCTGTGCTCGTGCTTGAAGTTCCCGAGCTTGCACTTGAAGTACCTGAGCTTGTACTGGAAGTGCCTGAGCTCGAAGTTCCTGTGCTTGAAGTTCCCGAGCTTGTACTGGAAGTACCCGAGCTTGTGCTGGAAGTGCCTGAACTTATACTGGAAGTGCCTGAGCTCGAAGTTCCTGTGCTTGAAGTTCCTGTGCTTGAGGTTCCTGTGCTTGACGAACCTGTGCTCGTAATGGAGGTTCCCGAGCTTGTGCTGGAAGTACCTGTGCTTGTACCTGAACTCGTAGTTCCTGTGTCCGTACTAGAAGTGCTTATGCTAGTGCTGGAAATGCCTGAACTTGAAGTATCTGTGCTCATGCTAGAAGCTCCTGTACTCGCGGAATCTGTGTTTGAGGTGCTTGAGCTGGAAGATCCTGTGCTCGTGCCCGAAGTGCTTGAACTTGAAATATCTGTGCCCGTGCTAGAAGCTGTGCTCGTGCTGGAAGTTCCTGTACTCGCAGAATCTGTGCTTGAGGTGCTTGTGCTGGAAGATCCTGCACTCGCGGAATCTGTGCTCAATGTGCTTATGCTGGAAGTTACTGTACTGGAAATACCTGTACTCGCGGAATCTGTGCTCGAAGAGCTCGTAGCTGAAGCAGTCGTAGACGGACCTGTAGTAATTACACCGCTGGTCGAACTGTCCGAACTCGTAGTACTGGCATCTGAGGTGGCACTAGAGGAAGTAGTGGAAGATACTACCGTACTGTCTGAATTGCTTGATGTCGTAGTGGAACTTGAAAGCAAAGAAGAGGAACTTGAATCACTTGTAGATGCGCTGCTAGCATCTGAGCTTGTGGATGATGCCGTGCTTGTAGAGCTGCTTAAAGCGGTAGAGTCAGAGCTGCTCGGTGTACTCGATGATGTAGAATCGGAGCTACTTGATGCATCTGACGCGCTAGAAGTCGAAGCACTCGTTGTTGAGCTACTTGAGCTGGAAGAAAGGTTTGTTTGGGTGGTAGAATCTGATACCCCTGTACCGGAAACTGTGACAGTGACAGTTGATGCAGGCGCTGTTGAAATACTAGGAGAAAGGGTGATGTAGCTCACAGGAGCTGTAACTGTTGATACAGTTATGGCTGCTGGAAGAGTAACATAGCTAGTAAGCGCGGAAGCCGTAACTGTACTTGCTGAAAGAGTCATGGTGCTCGCAGATGCAGAGACCGTGACAGTGCTGGCTGAAAGGGTTACAGTGCTCGCAGATGCAGAGACTGTAACAGTACTTGCTGAAAGAGTAACATAGTTGGTGGATGCAGAGGCCGTAACTGTGCTTGCTGAGAGAGTAATAGTACTCGCAGACGCAGAGACAGTAATTGTGCTTGCAGAAAGAGTGACATAGTTGGTAGACGCAGGAAGAGTGCTAGTGACAGTGCTTGCTGGAAGGGTGGATGTACTTGCGGGCAAAGTTACTGTACTCGCAGAGAGTGTAGTGTACTTTGTAGAAGCTGGTAGAGTAGTGGTTGAAGCTGGTAAGGTGGTAGTGGAAGCTGGTAAGGTGGTAGTGGAAGCTGGTAAAGTGACCGTGGAAGCTTGTAAAGTAGTGGTCGAAGCTGGCAAAGTAACCGTCGAAGCTGGTAACGTTGTCGTCCGCGCAGGAAGAGAAGTTGTAATTACACTTGTAGCAGTAACGGAAACTATTGCTGTTGCTGTAACCGTGACGGGGCGTTGCGTCGTAGAGATAACCGTGGAAATGACTGTAGAAGTCGACGCCGGTTGGGTTGTAGTGACCGTGGATGCCGGAGCTGTTGTTGTTACTGTTATGTAACGTCGGGTGGTCACTCTGGTAGTAGAAATACCTATTGAAGTGATTGTAGATAACTTTGTAGCCGTCACGGTGACTGTCCTGGTGGTGGCATTTGCCAGTGCCAACAGAAACAGAAACAATATCACTATCAAACCCCTCATTTTCACTTCTCACAGCCCAGCACGTGCTGGCAAACCCCCCAAGAAAAGAATGTAAAAGTGTCAGAAGACACCGTGAAATGCACACGTCAAACGAAAAAGGAAATGGAAGACGATGTCTTTACCTTATGAGAGTAGAGAATGCCATCCTACCTACCGCCATGGCTTGCGACAACGAGCCTTCTCACACACTTCTGCTTTTCGTGGCTTGTAGAGGGGAGCGTTCTCGCAGAGATTTAAGTATCGTGGCTTGCGTTACATGGATCTGCCCACTGCCTCAAGGAGTGGGAGGAAGCTGATGGCGACTTAGAGACAGAATGTGTGAGGCGACAATGGATCGCCCTTCACGGGCTTGTCCGAGAGATAGACGCACGTACTGTAGGTAGTACTGGGTACGAACATGTATGTACATCTGCGATACTTACAGGGAAGGTTGAGTCTAATTACTCCGTCGAGGCGTTGGATACTATAGCTGAAGAAGGTTGACCTCGAAATCCACTGCCAGTCTTTTGCGAGGAGGCCCGCCGTCTTCTCGCTGTCGTACACAGTAGAAGTTCAGTGGTGGCGCTTATTGGGCTACAAACAGCTTAACGCGGTCTTCCGCCGACCCAATTTACCACTCCATCCTGACTCGTGAGACTGGCACGACTGGTGAGTGATACTTATTGAGTAGCACCAGTAGCACGTACTGTTGGTACTGACCCATTAATCCCGTCAATTAGGCTCACCTTTCCTATCCCTGAGAATCTAATCCGCAGTAAGCGTAAAATAACTCCATTTCTTGTCTAGCGGGCAGCACCA
This sequence comes from Allantophomopsis lycopodina, assembly GCA_024752465.1. Taxonomy (NCBI): domain Eukaryota; kingdom Fungi; phylum Ascomycota; class Leotiomycetes; order Phacidiales; family Phacidiaceae; genus Allantophomopsis; species Allantophomopsis lycopodina. The sequence continues at coordinate 464,855 of CP103012.1, forward strand.
GAGTGGTTACGGAGTAGAGACTCTGCTAAGCCATCGAGAAAGGCGGCCCTGATTCTACATTCTGGGGACATTTAGGGGCCCATATGCCGTGAAATTTCGGCGCAATATCGCTTACAATGTTTAAAGGTGCTTAAAGGACGCTGAAGAGCGCTGAAAAGCGCTGAAAGATCCATAGCTGGTAGGAATAATTGGGGTTGTCTCGAGCAAAACCCGCACCCTAGAAGCAAATGGCGTATCCTTAAATCTTGGCCTGTACATTCTTTCTCGTCATGTGCGCCCTCTCAGCCCACCCAGCACCCACAACTCCACTGCAGAACAAATCCATAAGTATCCCCCCAGTGTCCCCCCTGGATATTCCTAAAAGTCCTTACAGTAGAATCATTAGAATTATCAGCCGCATTCCAGCTGATATCCACTTCTGGCATAGCAAGTCCCTTCGTGCCCTACAGAAAGCTTGGAATTCGGCCTATGTACTTAAGGTAGCTAGTGCAAAAGCTTATAAAGATCCGCTTCATTTACCTAGTGGCCCTCACCCCATCTAGATACCGCATTTTGTACTCAGTAGCCGCCCGTCTACTTGTACACAGTATGATGCTAACACTTAACTAAAAAGATAGGTAGGGGAAATCGCATGACTTTGACCTGATTGCTAAGGAAACATGGAGCACCGTCCGGCTAGCTGAAAATGCCAATACTTTCATTTTGCGGGAGCTGAGTCATGGATATGTTTTTCAGGCGTATTGATCTCGTCGTTGCTGAAAAACACAAAAGTAGAACAAGGGCTTTGAAGAAACCAAAAGGAATGAAAGCTGAAGCTCGAAACCCCACTAGAAATCAAAGACCCATGAATTTGTTTCCAGCAGCGTTCAAATCCTTTGGTACTTCTTCAAAATTCGGGGTTTGAAGCTCGACTCTGCTCAGACCCTTTGACGCACTCTAAACTCCCATCCGGACTAGACATTGGAATTTAGACAACGAATCCATGACTACACGACTACACGACTACCAGGATTCATAATCACCCAACCATACCAGACTCTTTGTACCGCATAATACCCGCCACCCAGGAATCACAACATTCAGCAAAAGTAGGAGCCTCGTCCGATCATCTGGAATTTTTCCGCCCAAAGCCGCTACTTACTCTTGGCAACGGACCAGATATAGGCAAGCGGAGGATCTCAGAGCAGAACGCGGAAATGGTCAACACGAGGGTCCCAAGATTTAGCATCGATGCGGAGATAACATAACCTTATGAATAACCCAAACCTGCCTAACTTCATGTCTTTGTCGGGATAGACAGCCAGATACACTGACGGAAGATCTGTGTTGTGCATGAGCAGAGATCGTGAAGTGGCTGGTGTGCTTCCGAGAATGCCGGCTAGTTGCATTATTGTGCCTGTCTTCCACGTGTGATCTCTTTGCTATTTGACACTTCAGAAAGAGACTTGCATGTAGTTTCCCATCGTAGAGCTCCCTGTATTGGCTATGTTTTTCCATTTCGCGAGATGCAAATGGCTCATGGTTTGAATTGTGGAGCAACTCGGCTATCCCGATATCTTGATACATATATTAAAGATCTCACTTCCACAGCTTCCAAGAAATTGTGGATTCTTAATATATAATATGGGTCTCAGCTACTTCTTATCCTACATATAATATTATCATATTTTCTCTTGCTTTGATGGATTCTATCAAACAATGTAGCGCTAGCAGATCAGACGCTGTTGCTGCTCCGGTGGACTTCAGACCATTTCTGATTCTTAGTCGCATAAACTCACGCTTTTTCATCAGTGGCTTTCATTTTTACAATTATATACTGTGTAAACGAACAGCCCAAAAAAGACCGTATCACGGCACCCATAATCGGTATTAAGAGCCAATCACTTTACGCGTGTTACTAGCCTAGAGATTTGTTAGCTGGAATTGGATGGCACCAGTAACCGTATCAGCGCTGAATACAACAAAGGCGGTGAGCTTAAATATAAATCTTAGCCCTTGTTACAAATGTAGTTTGATTTTTTTTGTTTTTATCACCATATTTCAGAGTTCTTTGGAGAATTTGTCTGATATACCAAATATCACACACACATACAAGATAAAGAAGAATATCCTTTACGTCTACATTGTTTTCGCATATGAAGTTACCCAGGCTCAACTATCATCCAAAGCAAGTGTTTTGTTCAATAGCATCCATTGAAATACTTTATTCATAAACCAGAAACAATGTATTAATAATATGACAAGAACATCAACAATCGAACAGTAAAGGTCTCTCTAAACTCGCCTTGATTAGCATACAATCTTATGAAAAGGCCCGCCCCCTTTTTCTGTACAATGAAAAAGAAGTCAACTGCCCCTTCAGAATTCCATACCCGTTTCCAACATAGACATATTACATTGCCTCCAAAACAGGGGAAGGCACTACACTAGGGGACAGCCTGCTTCAAAGAAGGCTCCCTGGACCAAACTTCCCGGGAGTGTGACGGAAATACCAAGAGTAATATCCACCGAGAACCCCTCACAAGTATACGGTCCAACACTTACGGCAGGTAGAATCGCATAAGATATGCAAGTCGAGGACTTTGAATCACAATAACGTTAGCAAAGTCCATATGAACGGTGAAGGAGAAACTTACCGCAAGACAGAAGTCTCTACAAGTCAACTGAACGTCTGAAATTGTTGGTGAATTTGTTGAAGGGATGCTCATCGATATCGCTGGTTGTTGTAACAAAGCTGTCAGGGCCGCATTAGGTACCGAGTTGAATATATTACAGGAGGCAGAAGGCAGTGCTGCTGCTGAGGTACCGGCAGCTGTAGCGGTACCAGCACCTGTAGCGGTACCAGTACCAGCTGCTGTATCGGTACCAGCGGCAGTAGCGGTACCAGCGGCTGTGTTGGTACCAGCAGCAGTAGCGGTACCAGCAGCCGTAGAGGCACCAGACACCGCGGCAGCAGTATTAGTTGCACCAGATGATGCGGAGGCAGCAGACGCTGTGGATGCACCAGACGCCGCGGAGGCAGCAGACGCAGCAGACACTGTGGATGCACCAGACGCCGCGGAGGCAGCGGAGGCAGCAGAGGCAGCAGACGCTGTGGATGCACCAGACGCCGCGGAGGCAGCGGAGGCAGCAGAGGCAGCAGACGCTGTGGATGCACCAGACGCCGCGGAGGCAGCAGAGGCAGCAGACGCTGTGGATGCACCAGACGCCGCGGAGGCAGCAGAGGCAGCAGACACTGTGGATGCACCAGACGCCGCGGATCCAGTGTCAGTTGCACCAGATGAAGCAGATACGCCAGACGCCGCGGATCCAGTGTCAGTTGCACCAGATGAAGCAGATACGCCAGACGCCGCGGAGGCTGCAGACGCTGCGGACGCTGCGGAAGCAGTGTTGATTGCACCAGATGATGCGGATCCAGTGTCAGTTGCACCAGATGAAGCGGAGGCAGCAGACGCAGCAGACGCAGCAGACGCGGCGGAAGCAGTGTTAATTGCACCAGAGGATGCAGATCCAGTGTCAGTAGCGCCAGATGACGCGGACGCGATGTTAGATGCACCAGACGATTCAGACACAGGCGCAGCAGAGGATTGTGAGATTGATACCGGGATTGTTGAAGCTGCTGACACACTAGCACTGTAGCTTATGCTGTTGTTTGCATAGGGAGCAGATGCGCTTGAAAGAGATAAACTGAAGTAGCTACTTGCTCCGTTTGAAGAGGATGCACTGAGGGGTCCACTTGAAGAGGAGCCACCGGCACTTGAAGAGGAGCCACCGGCACTTGAAGAAGAGCCACCGGCGCTTGACGAGGAGCCACCGGCGCTTGACGAGGAGCCACCACTGCCACTTGAATAAGGTAAAATTGCGGTATAACTAGCATTGCTGATTGTATAGGGAATAGAGATTCTACTACTTGTCACACTTGGCGAGCTTGAACCGGCAATTGAGTTTCCAGCGCTTGAGGAGCCAGCTGGAATACTGCCAGTAACCGTTATTGTCGATGCAGAAGAGATTGAACCAGCAGTGGAGCCGCCAACTGAGGATCCTCCAGCAGAGGAAGCAGCAACAGTGGATCCTCCAGCAGTAGAGCCTCCAGCAGAGGATGCAGCGATAGTGGATCCTCCAGCAGAAGAGGCGATAGCGGCAGATGAAGATGGGTTGGAACCGATAGAGGATGCCGATGCGCAAGTATTATGCTCGGTAACTCCTGAGGAGGCAAGATATACAGGTGCACAACCAGAGACTGTCTCGCCAGTATATACGACGTACAAGGTACTTCCGATAACACAGAATGAGGCTTCTTTGTTGGAACTTGAAAAGGCTGAGCTGACCCAATGCAGTCTATTGCCCGTAGTGTAAAATCCCGAACTAATTGCCCCCACAGATGCAGGGTCTGTAGGTACAAATGGCTCAAACCCTGCTATGCTGCCTCTTCCAAAGTTGGAAGAGTATATTTTACCGTTGCTATAAAGTTTACCTTCAACTAGATTGAGAGCACCAGCACTGGCACACGAAGCGGTTGAAGCACCCGATCCAATGTATGCACTCGCACCTAAATTGATGTTTGCGCTTATACTGGCGTCCGACCCAACTTGGACTTGACGTTTCTTGGTATTAGTGACCAAAACAAGTACTATGTAAAGTACAGGGATGTTGAGGACCGCGTTTGCTGGATATACAACCTGAACGGTAGATGCTGTCGCTGCAGGGGCTGATAATGCACTCCTAGCCTCTTGTCAACATGATATCTGGAAGTACGGATTCAACTTACCCTGATGAATTTGTTGGAAATGTTGTATTTGCTCCTGCAGTCCTGTTGAGTGTCAGCAAAGATCGTATTAATATAAGATTTCTTCTCAACTTACACAGTAGTGGTCACCGTTGAGAGTGTACTTCCAGATACAATAGTATTGATGTACGTAGGAGCATTGTTGATGTTGATAGTTGGTCCTCCGGCAATGTTGAGTGTAGTGTTTTGTTCAAAGTAGTTGTTGACTAGGATTGGAAAGTACACCAGGCGCGTCTCGACTTTGACATGAACTCCTGGTTTGTACTGGGCGCATGTGTCGGCTTTTTGTCCGACTTTCTGACGAGCTTTCAGCTCCACGGCGCTTGAACTACTCAACTGGAGCAATCCAGCCAAGACCGCCAATCCAAGTTTTATATGCATGGTCGTAGATTCGTGAAAGCGTAAGATTTGCAGAAGAAAGATCAAGTAAAATAAAAATCAAGAACGAGTGGATGTTGACTGTACCAAGAGAGTGAGATACAAATCAGACGACGACGATGCAGCCTGTGAACAGAATGACATTCGACATGACTTTGAAGGGGACACGCATTATAATGAGGGATCTTTTGGTGTGATCTGAGGCATGAAGAGAAATGACATGGTGTAATGAGTACCGAGGTTTCCAACATATTTCCATGTTCGGAGTAAAGTTCAACGTGCTCGATGTCGAAGTCAAAATGCACATTCATTCTTTCCCAAGGTATGTTTGTCGACTGAGAAAACCCACTTGCCTGTAGACAGAAGTTGGCAACACACATTACTGTCTAGGGCACGTGATTTTGATGTGCAATCGAGGCCGGCTGTGGCAATGAGATGACCAATCCGATCAACCTTACGCGCTCAAGGTTTGCTTCAGTAATGTGACAAGATTACTTTGTCAAGAGGTCTGTATATTTCGAGAATAGCATAGACCCAAATTAAATTAGATAGCATAAGGCCGATTACTTACATTGCTTTTATTAATAACTATAACCGGACATCTTTCAGCGAGGCAAGAAACGAGCAGGACCGGTCATATCTGACCAATTTCTTGCAACAATTTCTTCAGGTAGATGAAAAACAGAAGGGAATTGGGGACATAACAACATAGAAGACGTTCACTGAATATCGCTGGGCATGGCTGCAGATTACAACAAATCACCTGACGTGCCTGATTAAAGGAGCCAACCGCCATGAAAACTCCCTTGCCGCTTTTTATACTTTGAATGCCACGACGAATATCAAGAATGCTAATTGGTATGCAAGCCGCGAGGAGCTCGCAGCGCCGCAATGTGCACAGCTGTGAGGAGACTTCAATGCTTCTCTCCTTCGTTAATTCCGAATTATGCATGGTTATAGCCGGCCAAAATTAGTTCCTCTCAGGACCCACGGCCTTTTCAATCTCAGGCAAAATGGCAATTATTACTCTATAGTAAAAGCCTGACTCTGTAAATCTAAGCCATGATATATTGGCCGATAAAGTAATAGCTGTCGTCTCTCTATTTGTGGCCGCCAGAAAGCTGTCGTCAATACCCTCGTAGTTTGAATTGAAATTTTCTGTCGATTCTCCCAGCAGTGCTGATTCATTCGCTCACTGATGAGTCACTTTCCTACTCTTTTTATCTTGATTTCTTTCATTTTCTTTCTATCATTGTCCTTGAGCTTCCAAGGAGTCATTTCTCGCTGTTCTGTGTTGTTCTTTACTTCTAGCTTGATCAACAAGTGCACATGCTGATTCATGCACAGTGTCTGCGCACCTACCTGCCATGGATCTATGCACGCAAATAATCTCCACCGGAGAGTATATTTGGACCTCACCTCCAGCATTAATCCTGGTATTGATGAGGAGATCAGCCCTATCGCTCTCAGATATGGGTCCATGATTGGAACGCGGGGTTTATCGTAGAGTCTTTGAGAACAGCGTGTTCCTACGTAATTGGTTATCGTGGCTTCAATGCTGAATTCTCTTCGTTCATGCCGTTATGTTGTACGATATAACGACAATGCGATGATTTCTAGGTATGATGAAGGACGAGAGGCTTCATTGCGAATGAGGAGTATAAAGGTGATCGTATTATCACATCTCATCCATAAATCAAAATCATACCAGAATCACAATCACAATCATAATTAAGACAAGAAACCAAAACTCGCAGCATTCAATCATAAATCGGTATTCACAGGCATTGTCGAGACGTATATGTACAATTTCATAAGCCTTTCAATCCCACTTCTCAACGATGTTTACGACCGCTACCAAAGGGGCCATCTCAAGCTCCACCACAGCAGACGAAGAGGTTGCCAGGCCCGGCACCGCTCGCACCGAAATTCTCCTTCGTTCAAATCGCGAGCAAGCTTCAACGGCTTTCAAACGCGCGCATCGAGCCGAACAAGCATATATCGCACACAAACAGGCCAATGTCGCCCGTCAGGGTATTACCGATGCAAAGACCCATTTCAAGGAGTCTAAGAATCATTTTGAGGCCGGGTGTGGACTGTCTTTCCTCGCTTTGAAGGCTGTTCCCCATGTGCTGAGCGAAAAGAGAGAGGCAAAGAGGGTCGAGGCCGATGCCAAGAAGAGAGAACAGGCTGAGAAGAAGAGAGAGCATTATGAGAAGCTTGCAAAGGCTGCTGCTGAGACGGGAGCAGCTACTGAGAAGGCTTGAGAGTTTTCCAACCCGGAAATTTCAAGAAGTTTCACTGTTTTGCTTGTTATGTCACGTTTTGATGGATACCCCGAATTACACGATTTGCTTTTTGGTGCACTTGGAGGATGTTGGTACGTCTTATTATCATTGTGACGACAATATTGAATTATATTAATATAGTGGTATACCATGGTTCTGCGAGAAGACTACACAGAAATACTAGTTATAATGAAGAAATAAATATATTTACTTTTACTCGTCCAAATCATTGAACAATCAACAACCATCCAGTATCACTTGTGAACGTTCTTCCTATTTGATATCCAATACTGCTGATCTTCCTTTGGTCAAAACTATATCTTCATTAAATAGCATCTATTGCAGGACAACATCCTTAATGAGTGAATATATGTAAATCTGTCGTAAATGATATTGAAAGTGCTTTCATATCAATGAAGCTTACCCAAGATGCACTCCTCAGAAAGTAACTGAGATGCTCCCACGAATCATCCACTAAACTAAAATAGCAGAGATGGAAATTCACATCTAATTTTCCAAGCTGAATGATGTAGAACAGTCAAAAGTAAGTAAGCACCTGGAGGGTTCTATAATACAAAGTGTATTTCTTCAGACGTTATCTTGGGGTAAAGTCTATTCACCACAAGGTTTATCATAATGCAAGGGCACCACGGGAGGCAAAACCTTAACATAGAAAAGTCCTATTCGCCCGGTAACATATGCGCCGATATGATATTCATCTATTATGGAGGTTTTCTTCCGAAAAAATGCCCGACAATGTATAGCAATTTCTTCGCAAATCTTTTTCGCCCGCCTTAGAAGTATACTCAAAACCCCTAGACGCTTCATCTTATTTTAGACTCTTCTTCTGCAGATGACTTATGTGAAGCTTGGCCCCCATTTTTGTCCTGGGAGCAATTTCTTTCTGCCTTTTTTATAGCTGATTATTATAACGTACAATGTATTTAGCTAAGTATATGGAAGTAATTGTTTTAAAGTCACTTTGAGGTATCACTTTAATCATGTGCAAAATTCAATAGTCTGCAAGCAAAACTGAAAATATTCGATATTTTGTCAGATTATTTCTATATATATATATATATATATATATATATATAGTTGATGAGGTATGACAGTGTGGTAGGCTCATTTTGACACAGCTCAGTGTCTGTCACCTTTGAACCTATTCTCATTAACCTTAGTCGCAGCATTCTCTAGGAAATATCATAACCACTCACCATATCTACTAGTTCTAAAGCCAGAAGCATGACTGGGTCTTAGGGATTTTTATATGCATCAAATCGGCAAATAAGTCGTTAAGAGGTTACCAAGCAGTAGAAGGTTTCCGATATCATACTCAAAATCAAAATTGCAATACATAGTACAACAACTTTTCAAGGTTTATCAACATGGCTACTTGATAAATCACGAGAGTTTATTTTGTAACAAGTCTAGGACACGGCTTTTCGGCGTACTCTATATACCAAATCTTCTAGTTCAATCTACATGGGCATTACCGCACAAATTTCTCTTCTAAATATCGGACTTTCTCATTAATTACAGCTGTAGTTCTAAATGCATCAAAGTTAAATATTATGAAATTTGATTCAAGAAGCTATCACTTAGGAGTAGAGGCTATCAAAATGTATTTATTATAACTGATAAAAGTAATGAGAAAAATAATTTTGAAGCAAATATATCTAGATTTGGTACCTTATATCAATTAGACAACATGTAGTTTCCAATTATAGAACATGTAAAGTCATGAATTACAAAAAGAAGAATAATTTATGCTATGAAATGACGAACATCTTGAGGATTTCTCAATTGTATTGATATACAACTTATATGCATAGATATACAGCCTAATTACATACATGAACTGCTTACCTGCACATATAGACCAATCACCTGTAAATATTAGGTGTTTATAATAAATTAATAAAAAAATTCATATATTTTCTGTTAAGTTTAAATGATATTTAGAGCTTTGGGTCCTTTTTCTCTTTTAGGTATTTTCAAAAAGAAAAACATATATCTGATAAATTCTTTGGAAAACAAAATTCAATATAATATCATTTTCATTTACATAAATAACATCAGTTGTGCGAATTGTTGGCCAACAAAAATGTATAGCATTTCTCATAGATATCAAAGCTGACATAATAATTAGAAGCCATTCAAATAAAATCCATATGGAATTGAGAGACAATTAAAAATTTCACTCATCAGGCTCCAATCAATAAGCTAGGACGGGCGCGTAAGCTGTGGCTGGCGAGGATGCTTACACGCGACCATAATTTGATTAGATACATAGACGCTGTAAAACAGATGCAGGTATGTATTACACGCATCTACCAGTGACGTATAAGAATTTCGAAGCAGTTTTGAAAAAAGCAAAACTGAGTGTATATAGGTCGAATTTAAATAGTTAGGCAGAAAGTAAGGCACCGACGATCCTACTCCGTACCTACGTAAGGTACCTAAGGTAACTCCGGAAAAGAATTCGGAGTTGTTACGTCTCTAGCACGGAGGCCCTAATGTGTCACTGACTCACATCATAAATATCACAAACATCTCCCTCACGTGTCTTGTGCACACTATAAGCCAACATCATCTTATCATCTCCATCCATCCCGAAGTACCCAACGTCTCAACGATGGCGCCAACAATCATTCTCATCCGGCACGCACAGGCCCTGCACAGTGAGCCCCTATACTCCCCTCCAAGTCCACATACAAACTAACTTCCCCAGACGTTGCTCATAAGTCATCCTGTACCCCAGATTCCTTCCAAACTAACCTACCCCACAAGATCATGACATCCCAGACCCCCCACTGACTGACCTCGGCCGCACAACGCAGTGCAAAGCCCTGTCCGCCCATCTGCAGAGCAACCTCCCCATTGCCCAGGATACCGAGCTCATCGTCGTCTCGCCCATGTACCGCACGCTGCAGACAGCTCACAATGGGCTCGACTGGCTAGTTGCACGCGGTGTCCCGGTCGTCGCCCGTGCCGAGCTCCAAGAGAACTCGGACAAGCCGTGTGATACTGGACGGCCGCTTGATCACCCCAAGCCCGTCAAGACGGAGTTCCCCGGTGTTGACTGGTCGCAGCTGGATCCTAATTGGCCTTCTAAGGAGGGATTGTATGAGTGGTCCGTTGCAGGTGTTGAGAAGCGAGGTTTGGTGATGAGGCAGTGGTTGAGAAATCGCCCTGAGAAGGTCATTGCTGTTGTTTCACATGGTGGATTTCTTCGCCTTGGCATGTCGAATTGCAAGTATGACAATGCGGATTATCGAGTGTTTGACTTTGCGGAGAAGGAGGAGGGAGTTGAGGGGAGTGAATTCAAGCTTAAGGAGTGGAAGCTGACGCAGGAGAATGGTGGCGGGTTAGGGCAGAGCATAAAGGGGTACCAGACTTGGGACAATAGTGATTTCAAGACTATGTTGAAGGAAAGGGGCGGACACCTTTGATAGTGGTGAGAACCATCAGGACTGAGATTATTTGGACGGTGTCGTCTAATGCCAGTGCTGTTTTTGACATATCTTGGAAGTCGTAGGTCTTATTATCTAACGGATTCAGACTTGCATTTATACCCTAGAATAGAGTAGAAAATAAAGACATACAAAGATAGGAAGATGTTAGACTTGCATTTCATTGAACAATATGAATCCTAGATGAATTTGTAAAGTTCTGAGCTACTGTGGTGTTGTGCAGAAATGTACATTCTCGCATCATGAATTTTTAGAATGCGTCATAAGAGTGTCATGGTCGATATTTAATAAGTGGATGGTTCGTTCTAAAGCTATGATTAATGTTACTGTTACTTCCATCATTTGTGTGTAAAAGGTTTAATGGGAGCCGATGTAATGAGGAGTAGAAAAACATGCCACAAACCACATTCACAGTGGCGTGGCATCGTCCGTCCTTCAATACGAGAAGAGAAAGCAAGCAAGTTGTATGTATGTACGTACATAGTACATATGTATCCCCGTTTGTTTTGGGTGTATACTGTGTAGTTCCTGGCCAAGTGATTCAAGTCTACTCCGCATTCTTTTATACATGCCCACCAGAATTATACGTGTGCAGGGTACGTAATGCGTCTTGAGTCAAATAATTCTGCCGTCGGTACAGTGTGGTAGTACTAGATTTGCGGGGCTTGAACAGTACTCAAACCCCATTCAGAGAGCGGTTTGTGGCCAATGCAACACCAAACGGATCGGGCCGTCCTGGTGGTCTTACGCAGATTGGAGGGCAATGGCTAAGCTTAGTCAAGTCGAGTCTGCCTCTGTATAAAGCAGAGTAAGGAAGGGCAAGGTACAGAATACCTTAACTATGTTTTATACTGTGTACAGCAACATATGTACTTATTGCCGTACCGCGTAATCCAAAAGTGCACAAGTGTGGGCTAATCATGAACTCTGAACCTTCAAGTCCGGAGCCAATCTCCTCCGCGTGTACCAAAACGTAGCCCGAGCCTTTAACTGATGATATCGCGTCTATTTCCTCGACTGTTTGATTCTCGACTGATCTCATCGTCAAAGACACACAAGGCCCGCATTATGCGGCGCAGAAAGCCCTTCAGGGATCGCTGAGATCAGCGCCGCGGGACAAAACCCCAAACAGGCGGGGTTTTGTACGATTCCGTCGCGGCAACGGAAACAACAGGCCCAGTATTTGCTTGAAGCTCCTGGTTCGGGGAATGGCTGACATACTTCTTCCTGCAAGCTCGGAAGGAAAACCAAATAATAATCATGCATACGAATCGAGGGTGATTTCCATTGCAGTGGGCTTTCCTGACCCACGACCTCATCTCCATCAGAGCTCGACAGCTCTCCCCGACAACAATTAAAAATAAAATAAAAGAGCAAATCCCCTCTCTTGGATCTTATCCCGCTGGTTACATTGTACGGCAGTTGCGCTCTCTTTTTTCGCATTTGCTTGGCCATGGACTACACGCCCCCGCCCTCGCGCTCCGCCGACGTCCCAGACAGTAACCCACCACTGCCGACAACCGAAGAAGTCGACGAAGCAGCGCGCGAAGCTGAAGCCAACGCGGCGGCCTTCCAAGCGGAGACGGAAATCGAAGTTGGCGTGAGCGACGAGAGCGATGCAGGCTACGAGACGGATGAGGTGAGTGCCGCCAGCACGTCAATATGCTCGAGCGTGCGAGACTATGTGTTCGAGAATGGTCGACGGTATCATAAGTTTCGGCAGGGCGCTTATGCCATTCCAAACGATGAGGCCGAACAGGATCGGGAGGATATGAAGCATGCCAGTAAGAAATATATTTGCGACTGGTGGTTTTAAGGGGGTTTTCGGGGGTAAGATGAAAGGCTGATTTTTGTAGTGGTCGTGAATCTCTGTGGTGGGAGTTTACATTTTGCACCGTTGCAGAATCCACAAAATATTATTGATTTAGGGACGGGAACTGGGATTTGGACGATAGATAGTATGTAGTCCGCTCTCTTTCTCTCTTTTCTCTTTTCTTTTTTTGGGGGGGTGGTCACTGATTATGACAGTGGGAGATGAATACCCAAGTGCGGCAATATTGGGTATTGATTTGAGCCCTATTCAGCCGTCGTGGGTACCGCCGAATGTTAAATTCATGGTGGATGATGCTGAGAGTCCTTGGCTACATCCGCGAAACCATTTCGATTATGTTCATGCTCGATTCACAGCACAGGCTTTCAGAGATTTCCCAACTCTGCTTTCGCGCGCATATGAGTACGTAATATATTCTTGTTTTTGGAATTCCTTTGCTGATGCATGTGTACCTAGTCACATCAAGCCCGGTGGATGGATTGAACTACAAGATATGAACCACGTTGCTCATTGCGACGACGGCTCAATGGACGAGAATCAATATCATTACATGATATACTGGCTGCAACTCCTAGCAGAAGGCCTACTGAATCTAGGACCCGATCTCAACGGTTGTTTGAAGCACGCCGATAGACTACGAGAAGCTGGGTTCATCAATGTGCAGGAGAGGATATTTAAAGTCCCTATCGGTATATGGCCACGAAACAAGACGCTGAAAAGCGTAGGACTATATCTGCGGAGCGTTCTCCTAGAGGGCTTGCAGGGAATTAGTCTGGGTGCGTTCACGAGAGGTCTGGGATGGACGAAGGAAGAAGTTGAGGCGCTTCTGGTGCACGTGCGGAAAGCATTGATGGATTCATCACAACATACTTATTTTACTTTCTATGCGGTGTATGGACAGAAGCCGGTTGGATATGTAGAAAGGTAGTATACACATAGAGACTTACATTGTTATTATTATTACTATTGTTATATACTTAACCTTAGAGTTTCACCAATATACATATCAATTTATCCCTCGAGCCGTAAATAATTCGGCAGTGTTCATACGATTAAAAGTTCAAGCAAAGCTATCCCGACTGAATACATTAAATTTCGGCTGGACGGAGTACGGTGTAAGATGATGATGGGTGATTTGATATCCTCCTCTGATGCTCCATACATTTCATGAGAGTGGACAGGATGTTATGTATGCATCTGCAGGTATCACAACATCCGGCATTTGCGCAAATGCTAACCCTCGAGTTCTTGATGGGGTCAGTACTAAGATGGTAAAGTGCGCTCAGACGTTATCGTCGCCTCGGTCCAGCGTGGTGACATGTCCACTATATTAGCTACCGGAACGGGACGAATAGCTTAAGGGTCACCCGTTAACGTCCACTAGTAGGCCCGTTGAGAAGACATCCCGCCCCAACTTTCTGGCTACTTCGGAGAAAACCAACATGTTATGAAAGCAGGTGGATTAGAGAGGAGGGGAAGGTGGAGATGGAGGTGAAGATGATGAAAAATGAAAATGAAGATAAAGATGGAAATGAAGATGAAGGCAAAAGTGAAGGTGAAGAAGACGAAAGATAAAGATGAAGATCAAGGTAAACGTGAAAATGAAGGTGAAAGTGAAGATCAGGGTCAGGGTCAGGGCCAGGGATGAAGACTGAAGACTGTAGACTGAAGTCGAGACTGAAGGGTCAAGGGGTAACGTATGTACATACATATTATGTACACAGTATGTAACCGGTGAGTGATGAGGGGTGAAAGATCACCTTGGAGGGGCAGGACGAGGACTACCCAGGTAGACAGAGCCATGAGCCCACATTCATCCCATCTATCAGCGTCAGAGTGAAAGAAAAGGAGCTCAGTACGAATGTGTATGTCCCTTCCGCGCGCCAGATGCTAATCCCAATCCACCGCAATCATTTCGTACCATTTCACATCTCATCGTTTCACTTCACTTCCTCTCATCTTATGTCATAAGTTTTGTATCGTACGCAGTACGATATCATCTGGCCATCAATTTGCCATCAGCTATACGCGAAATCCCCTGTTGAAGCCAATACGACGTTGTCATCACACTTAAGCTCCTACAGTGACAGCAACTTGCATTCCACCCACACGCTCGGTATCAATCTCGCGTGTCACCATCCCACCGCCATGGCTCGCGACCGTATTACCGAGCTATCGCACGCTATCGCCGAGAACTCCAAAATCCTCAGCGTCTTCTTTGAGAGCAATAGTCGAGCTGTGCCCTCCTTCGACACCCACTCCCTTGATACTATAGATATCAATCCCGAGCAGGATGAAGAAGCCCACGAAGCTCGTCAGAACTTGCTCGATGCCACTGAGGAATTGCAGGCGCTCCTGCGCGGTCCTCGTGAGAGTGTGAAGTCACTGGCATGGCATGATGTAAGTAACACAAGATATCTTCCTCCTACCTTTCATAGCACACATATTCGGCAATTAGCCTTTTCTATACATTTTTCTCAGAAACGAATACTCACATTTCCCAGCAAGCATCCTCCCTCTCCCTCCAAGCCATCTACCGTTTCAAAATCGCCCAATCGATTGCTCTCGATGAAGAAATCTCCTACCCCGATCTCTCCGCCCGCCTGAACCTCGACCTAGTCAACCTCCGCCGCATCCTGCGCCATGCAATGACAAACCACATCTTCCGCGAGCCACGCAAGGGCTACGTAGCGCACACGCGCGCCTCGCGCTTGCTGGCCGAGGACGAAGACCTGCAAGGCTGGGTTGGTTTGTTCGTCGAAGACTGCTGGGTGGCAACTGCACGCACCGTCGACGCCATTGAGAAGTACCCAGGCAGCCAGGAGCCATCAGAGGCCGGGGCAGCCATGGAAACAGGCAACCCGTGGTTCGTCGAGATGGCGAAGCGTCCCGATCGCCTGCTTAGATTCGGGAGATCGATGACGGCGCATTCTAACGGCGAGGGCTTTGAGGCGCGATTCTTGGTCGATGGCTATGATTGGGCGGCGCTGGGCGAGGGCACTGTCATTGATATGGGTGGTGCGAGGGGAGTGGTCGCCATGGCTATTGCGGAGAAGTTCCCCGCGCTGAAGCTCGTCGTACAGGATTTGCCGAGTATGGTTAGTGCCGAGGTCATTTCTACCATTCCTGATCAGCTGAAGGAGCGCGTGCAGTTCCAGGCGCATGATTTCTTTACGCCGCAGAAGACTGCCGCCGATGCGTATATCTTCCGCTGGATCTTCCACAACTGGAGTGATAAGTACGCTCTTGAGATATTGCGTAACCTCACTCCTGCATTGAAGCCCGGTGCGCGCGTTATCATCAATGATGGAACACTGCCGGACGTAGGATCCGTTTCACTCGGCGAGGAGAGGGACATGCGCACTATGGATCTGCTCATGCTTACAGTTGTCAATGCACGTGAGCGCGAGGTCGATGACTGGAAGGTGCTGTTTGAGATGGCGGACCCGAGATACGAATTTGTGGGGGCCCATAAGCCAAAGTTTTGCAGGATGTGGATTATCGAGGCCGTTTGGAAGCCTTGATGTGGCTTTGAGTGTGGAAGGGCTTTGTGTTGGGACTTGATCCTGATATAGAAATCCCGGCATTTTGTTAGAGCATGATTTTTAGAAACGACTCTCTCATCTCTTGCTGCATGTAGCCCCGGTATTTCAACATGAATGTCGATCATACTGTTTAGTTGGGTATTTATGTAGGTCATTGACTGTGTCACGAGACATATAATAAAGCAAGGGATAGATGTAGTTGATAAGCCGGAAAATGATAATTAGTGTGAGTATTACTTTTTTTGGTTGACAATATATTATACCTTGCTTCCATTGGCTAGCTGGTATGATATTGTTTTCACCGTCTTTACTCGTTGATAGGCCCAATTTTCGATCTTTAACTTTTGATTCTATCTTATCAGCGGATTAAGTGACCAATTCCTATATTATCATATATATACCCACACTTGAACTTAGAGAGACTAAGATAGTAGCTATATTATCTGCTTTTAATGCTATTTATTAGCTGCAGATATCCAGACTCGGACAAGGAGACCAGCAACTTTACTTTTAGATACACGATTGATATCTAACCTCCCTTCGTGATATATTATGAGCAGCTTTTTGCACTGTGCACTTCCTGGTTAGGGCATCAACATTATGTATTTACATAGTTGTAGAGTAGGTCCTGCTTCCTCTCTCCTCAATCAATCGATGTCTATATTTCTGCCTTTACCCTAGCTTACACTCATTTTCTTTACTCTATGTTACCGTTTAGAATATCATTATCATTAATGGTGTTGTCGTTACTTGTTAGTTGTGCCCTTGTGTGGTGGTATTCTTTGATGAAGCATTCCGAGCTAGTGTCTACGACCATTTGTTCATACCGTATGAACTTGATAGACATGTTTCTTTAGGCCACTAATTTTGGAGTATTTAACAGATCTTGGATCCCAGATTTTCAAATGAAAGTTAATTTTTGAAGGGTATGTGGTAAGTTGAATGAGCAGTGGAGGGCTGTTATGTCATGAGTGCTGTGGGAGTAAAATGCATCCTATTACATTGTCTTGTTTCCTTGCAAGTACGCATTAATCAGCAAGCGGCAGTACAACATTCTATGAAGTTGAGTAGTTATGATAAGATAATCATGCATCTTAAGGACAGATCATTGCACCATCGTAAAACAGGTTACTTTAAATAAAAGAAGGTTTGGTGGTCGATGGAATGTATAGACGTCACCCATTCATTATTCAGCACAGGTGTTCAGTAATCGAATTGATGTGGGGTGATGATAATTAATCTCCGAACACTTAGCGGTCCAGACAGACCCATTCGTTACACTTTGTGGGGGATTCCTACTGTCGCACTCTACAACTTTCTACTCAACAGCGTACGTAGTATGTAAGTCTGCATGCAGTATCTCATGACCGACTAACTATCCAACTTATCGTTATTCCCGGGCTCGACCTCTATGGAGGGCAAAGTTTCCAAGATAAGAAAAAGACTATTTTGTATTATGTCAAAGGTATGGTGGCGGTACATCGAAGACACGCGAAGATGGATCTCGCTGATGAAGACAGCATGTACCTGCTACCCTTCTACTGTTAGATTACGGCTCGTCCGTTCGTCTAAAATGCCCCTGAGAGGTAACTTTAAGCTAATTAAAGAAGGTAAAATGTTTGTTCATGGAGTATCCTGTATTGATGATGCCTAGTGCAGAGTTGATAGTAATCATTTGCGTACATCTATTGTGGCTGAATGCATAATATGTATCGCGACTTTTTGATTACCTTATGATACGATACAATACACCTTACACTCGACATACCATGCACCTCAAAAGAACTCCGATTAATAAACTGAACATTATCGAGTCTTCCTGTGCTTCTATGATGCCCAATGCTTCGTAATATTCCAATTGGTAATCTGAAAAGCAAAAGTACTTAAAAGCATGAATGACATCTCTCATCCCATTATAATCCAACAAGCAAGTCCTATCAATTGATTGCAGCGCAATTCCAATATATCCAAAGAATTCAAAAACCAGCTTCGGTATTTCTTCAAGTCACCAAATAAACCAATCAATCCAAGATGTCTGACAAAACCGTCCTCCTCACTGGCGCCAGCGGCAGTTTGGGTGCCGTGGTACTTGAGCAGCTCGTTGAAGGAAACTGGCACGTGAATGCAATCTTGCGATCCTTCAAGCGTTCAAAGCCTTTCCTAGAAGAGAAATACCCAGAAGCCGTAGCCAGCGGGCGTCTTGTTTTCACTGAAATTGCAGACATGTCAACGCCAGGCGTCTTCGACGAGCCTCTCTCCAAAGCCTATGTGTTCCTCCACGTCGCCACGCCACTCGCCTTATCCGACTTCGAAGAGAAGCTCTTTAAGCCAGCTGATGCGATCATCAATAATATCTTCTCCGCGGCTACGAAGTCAAGTACTTTGAAGCGCATTGTGTTTACCGGTTCAATTGTTGCTACCGTGCATTTACCGAGGGATCTGTTCTCTGGCCGCACGATTTCTAACAAGAGCTGGAATGACATTACGTATGATGAGGCATTCCAGGATCCTTTCACGGCTTATCAGTACTCGAAGACTATTGCTGATAAAAAGGTATGGAAGTTTGTCCAGGAGGAAAAGCCAAAGTTCGATGTGATTGTCCATCTATCGCCAAGTATTACGGGCAGAAATATTGCACAGGACTGGAAATCCACCAAGTCACACCTGGGCGGTATGGCAGCCATTTACAAGCAATTCGATACTAAGGACCCTGGCCCTCTTTTCCCTTATTATATGTAAGTCTGTCACTAAATGTTTGGTCTTAATGTTCTGAAATTGACTTGATACTAGGGATATGGATGACGTTGCATGGATGCATGTCAAGTCTCTCGATTTATCTGTTCCAGGAAACAAGCGTTATCTTGCAGTTGCTGGAGCCATGAATCAAAATGATCTGGCTAGAAAAATTAAGGAAGAGTTTCCAAGCTTGAAAGACAGAGTTTTGGATTATCCTGATTTCAAATTCCCGGATAACTTGTTGAAAGTCGATACCCGGGAGACTGATGAGGTGTTTGGAACCAATTGGAGGACTTGGTGGGAGAGTTGCAAGCTTACAGTCGAGGATATCCTGACTACCGAGAAGAAGTTTGGCATTCAGGAGGCTTGATAGCTTCGGCATATTGTAAAGCATAGCGTTGATTTAATGAATGACATTTATATTCTCAATGACTAATGATAATATAAAACGTACAAGCAATAGCAAACTCTTGGAGAAGGTCTCCCGAAGTCTTGTCTCAGTTTCACTTCTTGTAAAGGTCCTCAAGAGCAGACAAATAATACTCGTAAGCAGTTCCCGACGGCGGCTCGAAAGAAAACATATAATCACCCCACCAAGGTCCACCACCCCACCAAAGAGCCCCCTTCCATACATCCGTATTGGCTTGCATATACTCCAGCAAATTTTCCACAGCGGTACCGCAAACACTGTTAGCAGCGCCGGCAAACTCGCCAATGATGCCGGTCTTTCCATTGTTCTTGAGCCATGCCGTAGCAGCGGAGATACGGTCCGTGCCGATGGATGTGGAGACGCAGGTCGAGCTGGTGCCGCTACCATCGGAGTCGAGGTATAAATGCATCTCGTAGATGAGTTTACCATACGAGTCGTACAGGTTCTTCAGGTTGTCATTTGTGCTTGCCCATGTGCTGGCCGCAGTGTAGTCGTTACCTTCGACGAATATATATTGGCTCGTGGCTCCAGCGGCGCGAATACCGGTTATGGCGGCATAGTTCAGATCATACACAAGTTGCTGGTCCATGTCGTGGTATTCATTGTTGGTGTCGAAAATCTAAACATATCAACACTTGTCTATTGAAATGAGATGGAGCTTCAGGGAATAGCCTACCACTTTGGAATTGCTTGCAAATTGTGTTGCGATAGTCTTCCAGAAGGCTTCAAATCCGGTGGTGTCTTCAATGATGTTCCCATAGTATCTACCAAAGTTCTGGGCGCAGATAATAGCATAGGCTCCCTCGTTGGTGATGTAGTTGACGATGGATTCCAAGTCGGAAACATAGTCTGAAGCAATCGAACCCGTCAAGGTGCTCGGGACAGCTCTTTCCATAAGGAAAGGAATGCGGAAGATGTTGAACCCCTCTCCAACTAATGTCTAGGTATCTATTATTACTATATCAAAGAAGTGTTTCAATAGATATAACTTACGGCAATGGAACTTTCACTCGGGAATATGTAATTAGTTCCCAAAGTCCCCGGAATAACTGTATTTCCAAATTCAGCACCCGATTCATTAACCCCGAACCATTGGAAGTTCTTGACACGTTTGCTCAACGGTCCAGAGAGTGCAAAGCCGAGAAAGCTCGTTGCTGTAAGTAGTGTAGAGAAATGCATGATGTCAATGATGATAACAGAAACTCATGATTATCATATGGAGATAAGAACCATATCACACAACTATATACTCAACTGTTTTCTTTTGATCTCATATCTCTCTCCCAGCGGCGGAACTGCTTGCTCCGTGAGGTTAATTCAGCCAAGCCATTGAGAATATACCACCATAGACTTCGCGCTATCTGATGAGATGTGTTTAACTTTGCAGCCTTTTAAATTAAACACGAGTCACACCACGACAACACCAGCCATTCAATTTTAGATATAATGAGGCCCAGACCTGTAAGAATTGATTATGATCTTCATCCTGAAGAGGATGAATACAAGTAACCAAGGTGTTTGTGTCTCCATTTTATCTCCGCAAAGTTGCGGCAGCAATACTTCCGTGTAGATCTTGGCAGTAGAACACGAGAACTTGGAGAAACGGCAATTGCCAGGAGATCATTCATTTGGGTACTCATGACTTTTGAGTCATGGCTTGGGCTCTCTTGGAGAACTTCCATATCGGCTGAATGGCGATTTTCTTAGTTTCCTGAGTCCTTGGGGATGGTGTTGTCGGGTATTCACCCAGGCGAAGCAGAGAGAGAGGGTGTTGTGACCATTTATTGATGTACTTATCAAGTGCACTAACTTCATCATGGGTAAATACTAAAGGTAGAATTGAAATCCAATAGAACCAATTGGTGTGGCTTATTTTCCTTGGATGAAGTTCAGACAATATTATGTTGTTTCGTGTATATCTATTTCATTGAACCCATGTACGTCGGGAAATGCCCAGGAATTATGCCCGTTTATCGTCGGCGGCACTTGTAATGCCCGCCAAACAAAAAATGGGTTTCGTAATATCCGAGTTAAGAATAGTATCGTAGGACCATCAACAGTTGTGCTGCTTATGTTTTGCAATAGATTTCTAAGAGCAAAGACTTAACAATTTACTCAAGTCTAGCCGAAGCTCATTTGAACCACGGAGACTTTCATCCGTTGAAAGTAAGATAGATTATACCCAACTATTCTAGGCCGTGAGACAAACAAACGAAACATGTTGAGCTATAAGGATGTGTCTCATTGAATTGCTCTCGGCTCATCTGATCCGCCACATACAAGGTATCGAAACTGAATACCGCTACTGAATAGGTTTCTTTTAGCATATATTGACTTTCGATGACGTCTAGCTAACATCAGGAATTCAAGGTGAGCTGAGCTCATGATGGCAATTTCTTGTAGTTCAACTTTAAGCAAATCAAGATAATGCGTGAACAAACTGACTACAGATTTGCTGTAGATTGGCAAACTTGTTGATTTGAGCGATCACGTGTAGACAATGCTATTGCGGTACCTAGGCTATTGAATTTCCGTTTGTGTATTTTCCCGTCAGATTTAACCAGCGTTTCCCTCAAACGCATCATAATTCCTGACCCTAAACCTTCAGTGAAAGCTAAGCCATAATTAATAGAAAACAATCTACTACGTACTACACGCGTCTTTCAATCTGTACGAAGCGCTTCCCAGCACTACTACAATAAGCCTCTCAGCCAACGGTAGGCCGAGTATAGGAAATCGAGCGGTTATTTGAGGGTACCTGTGTATACTTCGCTTCGCTTCGCTCCCTTCATTTATGGTTAATCTATTAGCTGCGGGTATTCGATGATCTGCAGGGTTCTCCACCTTTTTACCGTCTTTTATCTCTCGTCCACACTTTATGCATTATGTTAATGGGCTGTTTAACGAGCCACGAGGCTAGTTGTATGGCCATTCGTTCGTCTGATCTCTTTCGGTCTTCAATATATTTTCCTGAATCACCCTAGGATATAGTTACCTTGTGATGTGCCAAGATATCAACGATGCCTTGTATTTGGATTGAAGCGTGGAAGGCACACTGACGGTAATGCTGCCCGAAATCCCGACCCTATCAGTTAGAATTTCTGTCATTCATGAAATAATTCTTTAACCCGGGAATAGGTTTGTGTTTATTGATCCACTTGATATGTTCCTGCATTTGAGATCAACAGATCTCATTCTCCATATCCCCTCACCTTCCTGATTAGTTTCGAGACCTTGCTGACATTCTGTTTCGTATCCGCTGTTTCTTTATACCCAGATATAGGCAGATCTCAATTGTAATATATCTCATTCTTGTGCTAAGAAGGCATTATTTTAGGCGTTCAACTAGTTTTGGCTGTGAGTATCTTGCTCTGATAGTAAGTGGCAATACCCTTTTTCCTGAGGCAAGCCAATCTATAAAATGCTATGAATTTCTCGACTTTGACGTACTTCATCCTCATCTCCACTCTTATACTTTCATCTCACTGTATTCTCTCTAGATCAACTCTCTCTCACAATGACGATCTACCGTGGTGTTGCTGCCGCTTCGGCGCTTCTTGTTGCCATTGCACATGGCCAGCAAGTTGGAACACAGACTACCGAAACACACCCATCTATGACATGGCAAACTTGTACTTCAGCTGGTAGCTGTACTACTGTCGATGGAGAAGTTGTGATCGATGCGAACTGGCGATGGCTTCATGCAACTGCGAACACCACCAACTGCTACACCGGCAATGATTGGGATACCGATATCTGCTCTACAGATGTAACCTGTGCCGCGGACTGCGCTCTTGATGGAGCAGACTATTCAGCCACTTACGGAGCTGTTGCTAGTGGAGACTCTTTGGGCTTGACCTTTGTCACTGTTGGTCAATACTCTACCAATATTGGTTCTCGTCTGTACCTTATGAAAGATGAGGATACCTACCAGGGTTTCAAACTCTTGAACAAAGAATTCACCTTCGATGTTGATGTCTCTAAACTTCCTTGCGGACTTAATGGTGCTCTTTACTTTGTGTCCATGGACTTGGACGGTGGAGTAGCCAAGTACCCAACCAACAAGGCCGGAGCCAAATACGGAACCGTAAGATATCATACCCTGTATTAAACTCTTTTCTAATCATATTTTAGGGATATTGTGACTCTCAATGTCCTCGTGATCTCAAGTTCATTAACGGCGAGGCAAATATCGAAGGCTGGACTCCATCAACCACTGACTCGAACGCTGGTGTCGGAGACCACGGTTCTTGCTGTGCTGAAATGGATATCTGGGAGGCCAACTCCATCTCAACTGCTTACACACCTCACCCTTGTGACACCGCATCCCAGACTATGTGTGAATCTGATGCCTGTGGAGGAACCTACTCCAGCAGCAGATACGCTGGAACTTGCGACCCAGATGGATGCGACTTCAACTCTTACCGTATGGGCAACACCACATTCTACGGCCCAGGTAAGACCGTCGATACCAACTCCGTCTTCACAGTTGTGACTCAGTTCATCACTGATGATGGCACCGACACTGGCACACTATCAGAAATCAAGCGCTTCTACGTTCAAGATGGTGTCACTATCCCCAACTCTGCGTCTGACATTTCTGGTGTCACCGGCAATTCAATCACCCAAACTTTCTGTGATGCTCAGAAGACTGCCTTTGGCGACCAGAATATTTTTGATACCCACGGCGGTCTCGCTGCCATGGGAACTGCCATGGAGACTGATATGGTTCTTGTCATGAGTTTGTGGGATGATCACTACGCCGATATGAACTGGCTCGACAGCAATGACCCAACTACTGGCTCTGCTTCTACTCCAGGTGTTGCTCGCGGCACTTGTTCTACCACTTCTGGTGATCCAGCGACTGTTGAGTCCGATGAAGCTTCATCTAAGGTTATCTACTCCAACATCAAGTTCGGACCAATCAACTCTACCTTCACTCCATAAGTGTACCTACTCCATACAGTTTGTTCAAAAGCACACTCTATACTATCGTTTATCTTATGTTTGATTTGAATTTGTGGTGGAGAATTTGGAGGATTCATCTGTACATTGTTTAAGACAATAAGATGCTTGGTACTTTCGTTGGATATTCTACTTCTATTTGCTCTGTTTATAAAGATTGATAAATTTTACCATTATCGAACTCTTACTGTCGCCTCACTGTTGCCTTGCCCTGATCTTAAAATTACATTAGCGACTGTTTAAATTCTTAACTTTGCCTAAAATTAATCACGTGGCGTGCTTCAATCCGTAGGCAGCAATCTATATTTAGGTCATACCTTAGGCTTCCATCCACCCCCTAGTAGTAACATATGGTGATATAAAGCTAGATTAGTTATTTCTCGTGAGTCTTCTCATAGTTGCTCCTAGAAACTCAAACATGGCAATCACACGAGCTTCCAAAAAGATAGCAGCCCAGTTATCCAAGTCCAGCCCGTTATTAGATCTCCCAAGAGAACTTCGTGACATAATCTGGCGGGAAGTGTTCGCCGGCGACGTTCTACATGTCTCTCGCAACTGTCAAAATACTGACAGTGGCCGACCAAAGTTCCAGTACCATATCTGCGACTCTCCACAGCCGTGGTCCAGCTCAGCATGTCCTCCTGGAGTAGCTGATCACAAGAGGTGCTGTTCTTCAACATCTAGGAAATTCAGCATAAACCCCATGTTGGTCTGCAAACAAGTCAAGGACGAAATATCAACCGCTTACAAAAATCTCGCATTTTTCTCCCAGAACGCCTTTCAGTTTGCAGACCTAGAGGTTGCTATGGAATTCATCTTCGGACTTGCTGAGGAAGATCGTGCCGTTATCTCTGAGCTTCGCCTTGCTCTTCCATACCTTGTTAATGGCCACCACCTCCATGACTCTAGCTTCGACTATTATAATGCTTTCCAATGTTTTATGAATTATTATTCTTTCAGATTTGGGAGAGAAACTTTGGGGATTCAGGCTGAGGATTGGCTGCCGGAAGAATCAAGAACGCCTTATGCGAAGGCCAAGATCGGGTTTTATTATTCAAATTGTTACTATGGGCACAATGCTCATCGCATGGGCAAACGGTGGCAATTGAGATTCGAATGGCCCCCACAAGGTAATATCAGTTGGGATATAGGTATTTCGGATTTGAAAGAGAAGAAACGACCTAAGATTGGCTTAGCGATGTCATTTCCAGGTGAGTTGAACCCTGTTTTTCAAGAGAATTTAGACTAACTGCTCTAGAATTGTCCGAAAGGGAGATTAATGAAGATTTTCAAATAGATGGGTTGCGACGTGAGAAAGAAGACCTGGAAAATATGGTCGATGGAAAAAATGAGCTATCGAGATGGCCATACTGGGCTTGTCCCTTGCTGAGATTTAAGCAGTATGCAGACCTTGATCTCCGCTTCTATAGAGAAGTAGACAAGGAGTTTAAAAAGGATTCAAACCTGGAGATGTTCACGACTTTGTTGAAGGAACAGCTTCAACAGCCGAAAATAGGTCCTAATCCCTGTGTTTTCTTCGACACCCGCTGGTAGCATTATAAAAATAATATAAAATTCCTCGTTCGTAGCCTCAAGGCGTTTAATTTCGTAACTCATCTATGGATGCTTTTACAACCGAGTTCATCCACGATTATCCCACTTCAAATTCACATCACGGCTTCCATCTCCTTTCCAAACCTTTGTTCCGTCATTGCAGGCAGCAACAGCAGCCCTTAGATCCTGTCCCATACCAGCTGGTCCACTTCCAATAACGGTAGTTCTCGTCTGTCTTCCATCTACATAACTCGTAACTATGCTCTTCAAGTCGGGGTGGCTATTCGTAAGTCGTGTTATGGCGAAGGCCTCCTCTGTTGAATCCATACTGGAGCCATCAACCTCCTTAACCCCATTATTTATCTTCTTCTC
Source organism: Allantophomopsis lycopodina (assembly GCA_024752465.1). Taxonomy (NCBI): domain Eukaryota; kingdom Fungi; phylum Ascomycota; class Leotiomycetes; order Phacidiales; family Phacidiaceae; genus Allantophomopsis; species Allantophomopsis lycopodina. The sequence continues at coordinate 491,216 of CP103012.1, forward strand.
CCCTTCCACAAACTTCTCAGAACTTCCTGATTTTTCTCTTGTCACAAAAATGTGAATCTTGAGCCTTGAATCCGAACCAGCGGCCATCGACTTCAATTCTTCCAGCTCAGGCCCAATCCATTGCATATCGCTTTCATGTCTCACGGACCAAATCATCTCCACACTCCTATGACATGGCGATTTCATAGCTTCAAAAGCCAGGGGGAGTGTTAGTGTTATGCCTGTTCCCCCAGCAACCAAAAGTACGTTCTCTGACTCTGGGCTCAGCATTGTCTCCCCATATGGCCCTGCGAAGATCACAGGAGTAGTACAGTCAGCCTCAGAGACTTTAGCGAGGTCGCCGAGTTTACGAGTCTCGCCCTTGCGACAACGGATAATGTAGGTCTGTTTAGGAGAGGTTGAGTTTGGAACTGAACCCACAGTCAATGGATGTGACTGCCAGATACTGAGGGCTGGAAAGCATAGGAAGAAGTGTTGACCGGCCTTCCAAGAGGTTCTGTGAGTATAGTCTAGACGAACTATACCTCCGTGTTCGTCGTCGAAATATTTCATTGATGCCTGGGCAGGGTGGAAGCCAAAACCTATGATATAGTTAGAAAAACTCATCTCAGCGACTGACAAGCACATACCAGGCTTCCCATCTACAGTCCCTGTATGGATAAGTGCCACTCTCAATAATCTTATTCCACGATCCAAAAGCATTATGGCTAGTGAGGCTATCATCCAACAGGCTAATTTATCCCAGTGTGCCCAACATGCACCAATGTACACTCCAGCAATAATAAAATGCGACTTGCGGAAGAATTCATAGCCAGTCAACTTGATGACACTGCTGATGCTAAAAATGTAAAGGAACATGAGCAATGCAAGTGCAACACAGCCCCAGATTATATAAGGTTGACTGATGAATTCCTGATAAGTAGTTGGTTGAGTCTTGTAGAATCTCCCCTCTACGAGTGTCCAAGCAAATGTATGGATGATAGCTTGCACAACCATTATACGACCAAGCCAACGATGAATAAAGTTGAATGACTGGTAAGGAATGCCAGTAAGTATGGAAAGTATACTTTCGCGGCTAGACAGAAGCACTGATAAAGGAGTAAGGGCATAGGCAAGAGCGCCAACACGGTCGCCAAAGCCGCCAAAGCCAGTTCGAGTATTGGTGAGGTTGGTGCCTTTGACCGGAGTATGCCATGTTCTATATGTTATACCGACCATGCTGGCGATTGTAAGCTTTCGCATCATGTTTTCAGAAATTTTACTTACGAAAAGATTAGAAGGTACGCAAGCATAACCGATAGAGCGAGGACTTGTAATCTTGTCACATGTCCAAAGAATCCAAAGCTCGTTTCTGGGAGTAGATGACGTCGAAAAGACGAAGAAATAGCTCTCCATCCTCGGAGAACGGGTCCAGCTGCCTGTACATTTTGACTCTCAGAGTCGTGTTTAATCGGTATCTTCACCTTTGGTCTGAAAATTCGAAGTGTAATGAATATGGTCAACAGGCCACCAATAACGGCCCATAAAATAAAGGTCTATGGAGAGGTGTCAGACAAATCATTTCCTCCTCGAGAGTAGCTTCAAGTCCTAGGTGCCAAACTTACATAGAGCATGGAAGTATCGTGCATCCAATAAACAGCAGAAAGATATTCGCAAGTTCCTTCATCCTTTGTACATGGCATGGCGCGATCTGGGTAACCCCAGTGATGCTGTATATATTTGGCATCACTGAGATTCTGGATATGCCGAGCTTCAATAAGGGATACCATATCTGGTGATGTCGCTGACCGTTGATACATCAACACGCGGCAGCAGAACAGTAATGAATGAAAACAACTTTCTCCGCAGCAGAGGCCGAAATAAAGATAGCTGGTTAACACTGTATGAAAAACTTGCTGGATGAATGATACCTTAACGATATTAAAGAGATTCACGAACACCTACACAAGGTCCGAGCATTGGGCGCGGAGACCATAGCCAAACGCCAAGATCACATATCCTGAAGATCCAGCACGAAAGGCGGGAAATGGGGACAGATATCAAGAGAACCATTAATCTGACTGCTGAACAGTAATACATTCGACACTATGGGCTGGTCGACAGCTCTGGAAGCGCCTTGGCCGCACAACATAATTCTCTCAGACGTGCTCATATTTGCTGACTTGCAGTCGCACTACGAGATAAAGAACTGGTGATCGGAGTGTCTGGAGGACATAGCACGCATCTTAAGCTTTTTGTGAACGTCGTATAGTGGGGCTCAGGATATAGTTATAGTAGGTGAGCAAGTATGCGCACGATTACGAAGTTGTACACTGGGTCCCCTTGGGCCTCTGCACCACTTTGGTGCTTGTTTGGCGTTCAAACCCCAAACAAGCGAGTTGACGTACCCAGCACCCAGTACAGCATCATAGCACCAATAGTACGCCAATGGTACGCCCACCATCATACCTTACATTATGTGCTTATGCACCAATGTATGTATATATAAATCACCAAATGTACATACATACATAATTACACATTATAGCTTTTCCATAGTTGATCACGTGCAAGAAGAGTAAGCTTATTTTGTACTTAGGCAAACTAGTATAAACATGTACTGTAATGGTTGCTGGAGTCCTTCCGATGACGACTGGGTATCCAGTGACTGTCTCAGAAAGTCTTCTCCAAAGTTAGCGGATGAGTTGAAGGGCCTGAATTTCAATTGGGTCTGGTCTTGTAGTCATTGAGTGTACTATTGTGTCTAATAGGCAGGTTACGTATTTCTTTTATCAGATGTAGAAGAAAAATTGCTTGGTTTTTACGCGTTCTCGTTATGACTTTGACTATTTGAACCATTGCTGATTGATTAGTAGCTATATAAAAACTGCCTGCAACTTTGCGTGTTTCTTTGTAAGTCTGCCTTATGGACTCGAAGGGCAAAGGCGGGCACATATGAGCACTGACATCTACGTGTAGAGAGGTAATGAAATAATATAATTTTGTACATATAAAGAAAGCTCCAGCCTTTGAAAGGTAAACCATGAGCGAAGGCATAGTCAATTAACGTCGCAATGGAAAGGAAGATGAGGGGTTACAATTCAAACAACTCAGTATTCTTAATTTAGAAACAGTTATCATATTAAAATCTGTGCTACGCCTATTTCCTTCCACCAAAAAGGCCTCTAATGGAGTCTCTGACTCGAACTTGAGACGAAGATAGGAATTACGAGGTCTAGACAAAGAGAACGTATTTTAGCAACTATCGTTAAAGGCCTAGGCTTGTTCTAATTTCTGAAGTATAATCTGATAGATATGCTCGAAATCAGTTTTTTTCTGACTAGATCAGATCAGATCCCAGTCTTCGTCTCTTTGTGTTCTTTACTGAGAACCCGCTTTGAAATAAAGAGACTGGCAATGATGGCGCAGGCTGAAAGGCATGTAGAAAGGATGAAAATGTTTCTAATAGCCCATGCGAAAGCCTCTCTCACAACCAACTTTTGGCTAGCATCTGCAAGAGTAGAAATCAATTCAACATTAGCAGCAGCATTACTTCCCGAGAGCTTCGTAACAAGATCACTTGAGAGGCCAGATGCTCTGATATTAGAAACTTGCTGCTGCATGCCGTTTTGGAAAACCACGCCACCAATGATTACTGACAATGCCGTGGCAAGGTTTCTAGATAATCCCAGGGTGGCAGTTGCAGTAGCCGTATCCTCTTGAGAAACTGCAGCTTGTAGAGCAAAGAGGGGTGGCCCAAAAAGAAGACCGGCACCAATACCCGCGACAAATTCAGTACCAACAATTTCGCCGATAGATGCGCCTGCGCCAAGGTGAATGTACAGACCATTTCCAAGTGTCAAAATTGCTGTTCCAAGCCAGATCATCTCAACATAGCGCCCAGTTCGGTGAGTAGCCATGCCAGTAATCATCCCTGTTACGGCTTCTGTGATTGTGACAGGGAGAATCAAGAGACCAGAGAGTAAAGGTGATGCTCCTCTCGTAGATTGAAAGAAGAGAGGAAGATAATATTCGGCGGCGATGTATACCTGTGTCGAATAATATCAGCAGACTTAGATAAAATAAAAATAAAGAAATGAAGAGAGTACCTACAAAGTCGTGAAAAAATCCAACCAAAAGGCATGCCACATTTGATCTTTTTCTAAATAATCTCAGTGGCATGATTGGTGCCTTGGCGAGATGCATTTCGCTGAAGACGAAAAATACAAACATAAATGCGCCAAAGGCAATCAGGCAAATGACTTTGGGAGAGTCCCAGGGGAACGTTGTACCACCAAAATCAAGACCAAGAAGGACCATAACAACAAGGCCTGTAATTGAAAGGCTTCCGAACCAATCGATACGCTTCAGTCCATCGACAACACCAGTCTTAGGATTGTGCACATCCAGGAACAAGAGCAGAAGTATAAAGGTCAGACCCGTAATTGGAAGATTGATCCAGAAGATCCATCTCCATGAAGCATATTCTGTTAAGATACCTCCAAGAATTGGTCCAATGCCACCGGCAAGAGCCCATACAATTTGAAGAAGGCCAAGGTAAAATGTACGAGTTCTATCCTCGCATAAGTAAAAAAAAATCAAAATTGGTGTCATTTTAACTCACCTCATAGAGAACATATCACTGATGGTAATATTCACTAGCTGCATGAGTCCTCCGCCGGCTATACCTTGAAAAGCTCGGCCGATAATGAGCATTTTCATAGTGTGTGAAAGAGCACAGACGATCGAGCTCACAAACCAAAGAGCCACAGCACTCAATAGGATTGCTTTTCTTCCCCAGATATCACTCAACTTTGCCCATACAGGGCCAGCTGCGGCATTGGCCAAGAGGTATGCTCCACCAATCCAAGAGTATCCTGATGCAGAATTTAGCTGGGAGCATATGGTAGGTATAGCAGTTGCAACAATGGTCGAGTTTAAGGCTGAAATGAAAAGCGTGAACTATCAGCACTCAAAGTTAGTATCGCAATAAGATCACGGCTTTTTAAGCAGGCTATTGAAGGACCCAGACTAACGTAGAGAGCAAGCATGACCGTGGCCAAACGAAGTTTACTCCGTGGGCCGGTAGAGTCGTGCTCTGTAGTCCGGTGATCCCGAGGTTCCCGTAAACTTTGGTCATATTTTGAAGCACTTTCAAGACACTCCTCGATCGTATCACGGTTGTTCGCAGGTTGCATCAAATCTTTCATCTCAATGGATTTGAGGATTCCTTTGTCGTCAGCAGAAGGCATTGCTGCCGGCGTGATAGTAGATGATAACATGGTTGATAGAATATTGGGCTATGTGGCAATATCTTTCAGATCTCAAATAGATCTTTGCCAGCCTGAACGACAAATTTCCGTCAGAAAGGGGAGGAAATAGTCTGTCTTGGTGAAAAAAGTATACTCAGAAAAGCCTGAGTCAGAGCCTTTGGTATGTGCCTTAGGTGTAACGTTATGCCTTGGCATTCGTGGAGGAGTCTTCCCCGCTATCCGGGGTTCCGAATTTTTCACACACCAATTGCATTGCCAGATCAATAGCAAGACATGGGCACATTATGGATTCTTCTGTCAGCACGAGGCATTTTGGGGTGCATGGGTCAGAATATGCATTCGACTCATAGATTGATTGATTAACAATACAGGGAAAAGCTCTCTGGTGTTGCTACGATTCTATTTACATAATGAACGGGTGCGGAGTGCGAACTTCCTAATTGGGAATTACTCTCATTTGAGTAGGAGAGCCGCAGTAATACTAACCTGACTAAAGACCGCTTATTTCAAATAATTCTTTATTTTTAGTCGCTACACAAGCATTGTGCGTGTTGCATAAATTAATGCTGGTGATTGTTTGCGATAATCCCTGCCGTAAATCAAACTGAGAGAATACTTCAAAGCATTATTTCTTGGTGTCCCTTCCATCCATCTTCCAGTAAATTATTGTAATTTTTAACCGTCGATACACATGTCCATTAGTTTTAAATTAAGGAACGGAAGGTCGAAGATAATAGGTTTTTAGAAGTGAATCAATCGATTAATTAGATAGCTGTACACTAGACTTAAGAAAACATATCTCTTTAGTGGTGATGGCGGTGGTAAGTGTAAAGTTGCAGCTCCTCTTATTGCCATCCTGCTTTGGCGAATTCAAGCTTCACTGTTTGTTGTTCTTGCATACCCTAATATCATCAGTCTTGAACATTTTATGTTAGGCTTTTGATGTTTACCTTTTCAACCGTACCCTCAATGAAATATCGAACAACTTTAACCTCACTATCTTGACCGAGCCGCAGAACGCGAGCAATTGCTTGATCTTCCACCATGGGATTCCATTGTGGTTCAAGAATATATACAATATTAGCAATTGTCAGATTTAGTCTGTCTCATCAACCAGATTAGCCATTATACAATGATAAATTCAAAGGTTATTCTCACCCGGTAGCACCTGTCCCAGTAGTCATGATTAAAATCCGCAGCTTTGGATTATTCTCGAAATCTTTGAGTACTTGTTGCCGTTGGGAAAGAGAGTAAGAACCATCGATCCGTAGATATGGTATGTTTCGTTTTTCCAAGAGGTTACCAACTAAATCAAGTGACCTTGTCCAGCAGGAGAACACGATACTTCAAGTATTTAGTAAATTCGCAATCATCAGGACGAGTACATCTTTGTTGTACGTACCTTTTCTTAGCAGTCTCATTCTTTTCTATGTCCGATACAAGTGCTGAAACCTTGGACGAAAAGCCGTCATCCTTGAAATATTTCTGATCTTCAACGATGCCAGACTTAGCGGACTTGGTCTCATCCCCACTAAGCAAAAATCTTTCTGGAACATCCTGATCACATAATGAGCACTTTAAACTCGCCCCGTCGTCATTTTTCTGTAGAGATTTCTCATATCGAGAGATGCACTCCGAGCATAAGAGGTGACCACAAATGGTGATACTCCCACTATGTTCCTCTTCACGACCACGCAAACCCGTCACCTCGATATTGCAATACGTACACGCGGTATCTTTTTTAGCTTGAAGGACTTGAAAAGCTTCTTCCTGTCCACATTGCTTATCTTCCATAGACATGTGTGTGAAGGACCTTTGGAATGTGCCATGGTTGCAAAGCCTACGGAGTTGCAATTGAAGTTGAAAAACTCCGAAGTGACCCTTTTTGTTCTTCGCTTTGCCAAAGTTCTGGTTTGCTATATTTATCATAGCTTGTCGTGTTGTCTCGTATTGTATTTGCTCCTCAGCTGTGAATTTTATTTGTCGATATTCATGTTTATCTTCATGAAGGTGAAGCAGTGCCTTTGTTCTTCGTAAGCAAACTGAGTCTAGAAGCTGCCGCAAAGCATCACAGCCTTGCCCGGTGTTGTTTATCAATGGAGAGATTATGTGCTTCCGGAAGTTAGGGAGGTTATCAAGAGGGTAGACCTTGATAAAAGCTGTTAGTGAAGCCAGGTCTTCCAGGCTGTTTTGAACAGGAGTTCCAGATAAACACCATCGAGATCTAGCAGAGATCTTAGAAACTGCTTGATACAATTTAGTGGACATGCGACGAATAATGTGTGCTATTGATGAATCGATTAGCTCTAATATAGCATATGGTTTTTAACAGTATCAATTATAGCAATACTAACCTTCATCAAGAACAATGCGAAACCACTTTATTTGGTATAGAGGACTTTCTGAGTCCAACAAATCTGAAGCAATGGTATGATATGTGCTTAGCACAACATCAGTTTTAGAAAGAGCCTCAGGATCATGCCTTCGATTACGACCATGGTATACCGAAATATCTAAAGATCCGTCACAATGTCTATATATCCGTCAGTTCGGTTGACTCTGTAGTATATTCAAATTGTGGTCATTACTTTTTTACTTCTTGAAGCCAGCCTTCAAGTAGTACTGTGACTGTCAGCATTATTCTCCCAACCGAGCATACATTCGTGGTAACATACATGGATTTGGACAGACAACAAGAGTCGACTTTGACCTGATATTCTGCTTTGTCTGACTTCCGGTTTGGTGTCTTTCCACTTTATGTCCTGGCCGACAAAATTCACTAGCTTCTTGTGCGGTACGAACGATGAACGCAATCGTAGTTAAGGTTTTCCCTAAGCCCATGTCGTCCGCTAATATCCCACCTCCAGTCTCTACAGGCTCTATAGGGGTTACCAAGCCAGTAATCTTGTTCTCATATCTAACTAACTTTCAGCATTCATTATAAATAGTTAGTGAAGACAGCTTACAGATTGTCATAGTTGCATCGTTTTTCGCTCCATAGTGAGTACTCCTTAGGGATTGGTCCTGCTTCTCGCTGAGACATAAAATCTAGAGCTTCTTCCTGATGCCTAAAATCACTCAGTACGACGAATTAAGTAAAAGATTAAAATTCTGAAATCTTACGGTAGTAGCTGCGTCTTGATGCGAATATCCGCTTTTAATCTCTTTAAGTGCTTGTCACGTGTTAGTGAGTTGAGTACTGTATTTACTCGACGCTGTATTTGTGAATTGGAACTCTCGATGTGCTCTAAGCCTACGATATCCATGATTGTCTGAGAATCGTCTATGGGTGTTACGGTACCGGACGTTACTGTTTGCGAAGGTTTAGGAGTAGGTTGTCTGATAGAAAGCTCTAGGACATGAGGGTTATTGTATTCTTGATCGGGTTCTTCACAGCATGGGTGCTGCAAATATAGTCGCTCTTTTGACAATAAACTTCCTACAATATTCCCTGTTTCTTTTGGTCCGTATAGTATGATATTGGCAGAAATATAAGAAGTTTTTTCGGTCTTTGGCTTCATGTTGCACAGATGATCCCACTCTTGAACTGAAACATAAGTCCTGTACTGAGTGCTAGGTATCTTTAGGATCCGGTGTAGCGCATTTCCTGCCCTTTCATTCAATGTTGCAATATTTTCCGCGGACTTGGATTTCAAGAAGAACCCATTTTCTTCTGAAGTAAGACTAATTCCGTACATATTTTCATATAGAAATCTCTTAGGAGGATGTAGTATGTCGTTGTTGAAGTTGAACTCTACTTTGATTATCTTCAGGTTTGTGTTATAAATCTGTTCCACATATCCATCAGTTATCTCTCATACTTTGGAAACTATCCACGCATCCGTATAATAAAGATGACACTGGATAGAAGATTGTAGTAAGGGGCCCTAGACTGATTGATTGGGCTTTACTAGAGACGGTGAGATATACCATTCCATAGCAAATGCTGTTTAAAAAGGTCCTCGGTGATTTTGATCCATCTTGACGGTCAGCTAATCCATTAAGGATGTTTTCGCCATCACTATCAACACCTTTGTCATCTCCATCGAGACGGCGTGTTTTAGAAGTTTTATCGAAATTCAAACTGCACCCGATTCAGCGCGATTTCATGAAGGTCTTACAGATTCTACAAAAGAAAAGAGTTTTTTGAAATACATAAGGTCACATACGGTCCATTTGGATTGAATCGTGGCTCCAGTGCCGGTAAAGTTGGCCTAACAGTGCGAGTTTGAGCCGAGATGTGTCGTTTCGTGCTTTCATACTGCTCCTCATTATCTTTGTTGACTGTCTCGATGGAACGCTTCAGTGTAGGAATTGAATTCATGGCCCTTGCGAAATCAAATTGAAGTCGATGAATACTATAGACATGAGTTTCATTGCATAGAATAGAAAGCCGTTACAACTAGACGTTGGAACATCGGAAATTGAGGTCGTACTTTTGCTCCCCTCTAGCCGTGAAGGGCTCACCGAGTGAATGCGGTGCAGAGGCTGTGCACCTTGCATGCATATATGCAGGCATTTATCGAAATCATAAATGCAAACCACCACCATCAGTGCCTACAAAAAGATCAAGCAAAATCAACACGGGTTTCGAATATGGGGCTGGACTTTCGTGAGATAATATAAAATTATGTTTTTCATAGTAAAGGTTTCGACGCTATGAGGGGCGAGATTTGTGAAAAATCAATAATCAGATACATATCACACGCTCAGTCAGTGAATCTCGACGCGAAGCCAATCCATAATATACGTGCGCATCTGAATGCATACACCAAATACATACGCCACACGTATAACCAGGTTTAAGCTGCATGCTGATATATCTAAGCCTTGTTACCATATCAGTCATGTCAACCAAAGCTTAAAGTTGCAGCGTCCATCACAGCCTTGTAGCACAAACTGTTTAGAAAAAACCACCAAGACCTAATCTTCAATACGATTTCTACGGAAAGAGAAACCTGCACTGTGAATGGGATTGTATGAAAGTATTTAATCATTATTCTTTACAAAAATTGGGATGTCGAAGACGCCGCCACCACAGGTTACAGATGCTTTTCAGCAGGCCAAGAAGAAGTTCCTTTTACGACTAACCAATGAAGAGGCTGCCATGTTCAAAGCCACTACTTTCGATGATGTAAAGTTGACCATCAACGATATCCAGAAAAGGCAGAAAGAGCGAATGGAGATGATGAATCTCACTAGGATAAAAGGGTTTCTTGAAGCAATGGAACAGTTTGGGAAGGTGATCGAGGTATTTCTGAATGCATCAGAGTTTTTATGTTTTATTTGGGGACCATTGAAATTTCTTTTACTGGTAAGGCCCTTTTAATAAAACTATCTCGTTGCTAATTGTGCCTTGGAAGGTAGCATCTACATTTGCAGATTCATTCGACAAGCTACTGGATGCCTATCAAGACATTGCCGAAAACATTCCGCTTCTTGAACAGTACAGGGGCATCTTTGAAGGCAACAAACATATGGTTGACGTTCTGTCATTCATGTATGAGGATGTGCTTGATTTCCACTCGTCTGCCATGAGAGTCTTCGCACAACCTAGTGAGTAGAATCTTAGAATTCTAAGATACTAGCTGACTGATCAAAGCATGGAAACTTCTACTTCGTGGATCTTGGAATGATTTCAAGACACGCTTTCAAGGAACACTGAATAATCTTCAAAGGCATAAAGATCTACTTCACAGACAGACCACCTTGATTGACATTCATTCGGCTCAACAAGCCCGTGCTCAGGCCAAAATCACATTTGATATACTGTTGGAGGAAAGAGATGCCAAGAGACATCTTTCTATCATTGACTGGCTTTCGGCGGCAGACTCGAAGGCTGATCATGATGAGTTTGTGGCCAAGCGTCTCGAATATCCAACTACCGGTCTTTGGGTATTCCAAAAACCACAAATTCGACTATGGTGCGATCCAAAGGACTCGAGTGTTTCTCTTACTTGGTTGCACGGAATTCCAGGGGCAGGTAAACTCACCTACTAAATCTTAGAATCAATAGATACTTATTCAATATAGGTAAAACAATGCTTGCTTCTTTGATAATAGAAGAATGCAACAAAATCAGGGATGTCAAGAAAGACCCATCAATAACAGTGGCATATTTCTATTGCCAATATCTAGACCAGCAAAAAAGCACTTTTATTGCAGTTGCACGAAGTATCCTCAGTCAAATGTACAATCAGAACAGGCAGCACCTTTCATCATATATGTTCGATGAATGCCTCAGAAGCTGTCAATCCTCTTTAACTTCAAAGAAGTTATGTATTGAACTTCTACAGACAGCACTCAGAACGATTTCTCAGATTTATATTGTGATTGATGGGGTCGATGAGTGTGATCCAGGGGAAAGAGACTCGATCCTCTCACTTTTTGTAACGGTCGTTGAAAAGCAGGACACCCCAGGGAAGATAAAATGTCTCTTCACAAGTCAAAATGAAAATGACATCAGGAAACGACTTCAAAAAGCACGAGCTTTACAATTAAAGGAGAATGACAACAAGACAGATATCATCACATATGCTACCCACTGGTCGCTGAAAATTCAAGAGAAATTCGACCTAGAGTCTCGAGAGCAGCAACATATTGTGACAGCCGTTTGCGAGCGCGCAGAAGGTTAGAATCCGACACTTTATAATCGTTAAGACCGAAAATCTGACATAAATCAGGAATGTTCTTGTTTGCAAAGCTTGTATTAGAAAATCTATTTGACCAGAATGACCGGCAAGCTCTCTATAATGAGCTCCGTCCAGATGTTTTCCCATCAGGTTTTGAGCAGGCGTAAGTTCGATAACTGAATTGTTTTCTCTAAGACTGATTGCCAAAAGATATGAAAGAATAGCCACTCGAGTTTACGAAAATCCAGAACCTAGGAAGCGTCAAACAGCACAAATGCTTCTAGGATGGGTTGTATCTGCCAAGCGACCTTTAAAATGGCATGAAATTCAAGGAGCGCGAGCCATCGATCATGAAAATCAGGAAGTAGAATTCGTAGATCGGCAGCTTCGTGATCATATCAAAGACATTTGTGGCTCTTTGGTTGAAATCCATATGGAACGCATATCTTTGGTGCATACAACGGCAAAAAGGTAAAAGTTACAGCCCATGTCTACGAATTAATGATGCTAACCAAATAAGCTATCTTATGAAAAGCAACTATGTCGATATACCTACAGAAGATCAGAAGCTTGCTGTATTATGCTTACGGTACTTGACCTTCAAATGTTTCGATCCCGAACTAGAGGAAGATGGAATCCACGAGTTCCTGAAAAATGGATACTATGCCTTCCAGGATTATGCAATTTTGCACTGGCTTGACCACCTCGAATCTTGGCTTCGATCGGTATCGTTAGGTCAACTGCAAGATAATGAAAATGTTCACGCTGCAGTCCACGAATTTTATCAACTTTATGGCCCGCATGACTCATCCGATGACGAAATCGACTATAATCTGAAAGAAACATACATGTCTTTTTTTGACAATCAGAAATTGACTTTAATGCTCTTGATGATTGGCCAAGCTCGAAAGTCAAGGAAGAAAGAGGAGAGGCTTGCTGATATTGGGGAGTTGGAGAGCACCGTTGACAGAATTCGGACAACCCTTGAGGGCCTTGATGGCTCTTCAGTACTAACAGCGGATTCTATGAAGGACTTAAAAACATTCTACGGATTGAAGTTGTACAAATGTCCCCAACACGAATGCTTTTTCTTTCATGAGGGATTCATGACCGTAGCACAACGTAAACAACACGTTGATCGCCATGAGAAACCATACAGCTGCTCGGGGGATGGCTGCTTTCAGGCAGGTATTGGCTTCAGCTCGGAGAAAGAGTTGAAGAGGCATAACAATATGTACCACCCCGATCCAGCGTCCTTTGCGTGGAAATTTCCCAAAACCAAGAAGGAGCCGAAAAGATTTCCTTGTGATGCTTGTTCGGCTAGCTTTATAAGAAGTAATGCATTGAATACTCATAAACGCACACATACTGGGGAGCGGCCGTTCAAGTGCTCACAGTGCCAGAGCTCTTTCATCAGGAAGTTTGAACGAGATCGGCATGAGCGAAAGGTACATTCGTAGCTCTACTACTGAATATCTACATTATCAAAGTGCCTATAATTATTTATCAAAGTTTACTTATTATTGAGTAAGAGCCTCTTAAAATTTCAATGATCGTTGAGCAGCATTATCAAAAATCCTTCCGTATTCTAAATACAAGTGATCTGATTAGGCTTCAGATAAGATACTACTGATTCAAAATCCACACGATCATAAGCTACGGTCTAGTTCTCCCATATATATAGGCGTAATATAGTTTAATTTAGTATTGAATAGCTGCTTATTGTTTGAACTAAGACGAGAGCAAACGCCGAGGCTACGATCATCTACCCTTCTATAACGGAAAGTCGCCTCTCCTCAAACCACACAAACACTTCGTCTGCCTTCTACTTCAACTCCTCGACCAGGAGAAGTCAGCGAAACGGCACGCGTCGCTGCACTTCAAAAGTCAAAGCAAGAGCGTGGTGCACAATGGTGGGTTAAGAAGAATGGCTGAAGAGGCACAGAAGAATAGTTGGGGGATATGGCTGTTGTCAAGCCACCAATATACAAGAAGGTAGTAGACAAGGAAGAGGAGAAAGAGCACAAGGAGAGGAAAAGACAGGAGAGAAAATTGGAGAAAGATATGAAGGAGAGGTGACTTGAGTTAAAGAAGGTAAACTTGAAGAAATAGTAAAGCCTATTTGGGAAGGTGAAGAAGGGAGTGATTGCTGCGGATCTGCTTGATCATGAAAAGATACGAGTGATTCAAAATAGGAAATGGGCTAGAGAAACATGGGAGAGGCAAGAAAGGGAAAGGGTAAAGAGAGAGAGAATAGCAAGGATTCGGAAATAGCAGCAGGAACAGTGGAAGAAATGGGAGCGTGAAGCAGCAGAGACGTTGAGAAAACAAGAGGCGGAAGAGCAAGTAGTAGCGCAGAAACAACAGGAGGAACAAGCCAGGATATGGCAGAAGATTATCGATGAAGTATTAAAAGACGTGCCAAGGCAAGCGATATATTAGAGGAGCGTGATTTGGTGTTATATAATGTTTCGTGATCTCATTGTAGAATCAGAGTTGAGTCGGCCCAGAACATCTCAGGCATGTGGTGGCCCAGAATCTGTAGTCTTCCGGACTTTCCGGACTGCATCCTCGGAACAGACGCTGGGCTCGGGCTGTGGGTGCCGTTGGGAATGTTCTGATTTGTGCCATTTTGTGAGGCTAATAGTCAATCGTATAAGGTTCTCGGCAGTCTTACAGTATTATGTACACAGTAGAAGATAGAAAATAAGGTAGTGGACTTTTTATGAAACTATTCTTATATTGACAAAACTTAACTTGAATAAACCTCATTGGGGCCGGAGACAGGGTGCACGGACGTACTCTGTATTTTTTGTCTCGGCCTTGAAGCATACTACAATATGAGGTGATATGTACATCAGATATATAGCTTGGATGTTTGGCTTGAGTAACATGACTGTTTTGCAAAAAGTGAAGTGTAATCATAGAAAATCAGGATGATAAACTGGGCCTTTTCTGAAATATTGTTGATGACAAACTTTATGGAACTGATTCTACAAACGTACGATAATTACGCTACCTTTTAGCTTTCGCTTGACTTGATTGATACTTCACAAGCTTCGGGTCGATAAACCTCCGTGGTAGGGACTTATGCTATGCATTCCTGAGCTAATGTGGATCTAGCCCTTCTGGATTTATAATGAGATCATAGCATATAAAATAAACAGACCAGGTGCAATATCACAAGAGATGTAGTAACAATAGATCCAAAAACAACACATACAAATATTTTCAAAATGGTAGCCCCTAATACCAAACCAGTATTCCACCACATGAACGTCCGTAACCGTCCAACTACAAAATTCATAAAAATCCAACTGACAATCCCCAGAACTCGCAATCGCAGCGCATCCTCTGGCTCCTAGAAGAATTGGATATAGAGTACGATATAGTCCTCCACTTCCGCGACACCAAAACCAAGCGTGCGCCAGCCAACATCAGATCCATCCACCCCTTGGGCAAGATTCCCATCCTCGTAACTCCATCAGGGCTAGTTCTCTCAGAATGTGCCGCCATAGCAACGTACCTGCTCAACACATACGATGAGGCAGGTACCTTCCATGAGACGGACATCCACAGCGATGCTTTCTATGTAGAGACCAGCCTGGTGGCACTGGACGGTGCGACTATTGGCCCACTGGGGATCATGCAGCTGTTCTGTGATATATCCGTCAAGGCATCGCCTTTTCCTATCAGCTATCTAATGAGCTGGATGACTAGCCCTATCAATAAGTTTTGGGTTATCCCTGAGACCAGGAAGGTGCTGAAGTACTTGGAGGACATTCTGGACGGCCAGGAGTGGTTTGGGGGCGAGGGACCAAAGAAGGCGGATTTTATGCTAAGCTGGAACTTTGATTTGTTTGTGCAGAGAGGGTGGTTGCAGCTTGAACCAGACTTTCCTCGGTTGGCAGCGTGGAGGGAGAGATGTCTTTTGCGGGAGGCTTATAAGAGTGCTCTTACTAAGGGCAATGGGTATGACTTGACTCAATTTTGATGGCCAGGCGCATTGGGTGTATCATAAAGCTCGCATAGACTACTATGGCAATCACAAATTTTTCAATTGCATGGTTTGCGTGTTTTCAGTGTTTTCAGTGTCTTTCTTATATTGACTATCTGTTGTTACATTCGTTCTTCCATCTTGACCACTGCTCCCGCTTTGACAACTCCATTCCGTGAATAAACGCCGAGAAAGTAGAACCACGCCATTCAGCCCTCGAACCCCTTGTTGCGTCGTGTTGGCAATTATGGTCCATCAGGGTCGAGTTCAGTCGACTGTTGTATATACCCCATACAAGAAATAGTAGACTCGAGATCATTAATTCGATCGTACATTCCTTGAAACCCCATCTAATCATACATTATCATAGATCCAGTTATCCTCCCACTCATTCCTGGTTATCGGCACAGGTCCAGCTGCTGCCAGAAGTATCTTTGTGCATCTGGTATCCAGAGGCGTAAAGTCCAACTCCACAGATGACACAACCGAGGATTATCAAGACAAGATTGACGGCAGAGAGCCAGACCTTCTTCAAGCCTTGGGTGCAGCTACCCCAGTTGAGGTAGAACCAGCAAATACCAGGAAGACCGTAAGAGAACCAAGAGGCGAACAAGGCGGAGATTATGCCAAGGAGATCGCTGAAGTCAGGAATACTCTCGGCAATAATCCAGGCAATAGTCCAGACACCAACGGCAAGTCCAATCCAAGTACCAGTAGCGACCCAGCCGCGGCTGTGCAAGTACTTTGTTCTAGTGAACATACGAATGAACACATACTTGGCGGTAACGTGAGCGAAAATAACACCTGCAATAAGAATGGTTGGCAGAGCGATACCCCATGCAACCTTTCTTACGATATGAGAGTTGCTGCTGAGTGCTGGGCTGCTAACACCCTCGCCGGCGTATCGGTAAATGACGACGGAAGCGATGACGTAGAGAATAATATCCAAAGTTTGCTGGAGTGCAAGGGCCTTTGGGAACTCTCTTGGGTCGCGCAGCTCACTGATGAAACTGATCCAGGCAACGTGTCCACCGTAGGCAAAAACGACGTTAGATACGCTGTTGAAAGCAGATGGGAAAGATGGCGAGTAGGTTCCATGCATCTCAGCTGCTGCCTTTGGAGAAACACCGAGGGCAACCATGGTAATCATGACAGCGGAAAGGATACTGGTGAAGGCTAAATATATTATCAGTAATGTTACCAGATTTTTAAAAGAGACAGTAACTCACAAATGATGGACAAGAACGAGATGTTCTTGAGCGTTCGTGGGACGGAGAGGATACTGAAAATGACCAATCCGACAACACCCCAAACAATCGTGCATGTGGCATGTCCAGTGAGGACGTTCATGGCGATAGTGAAAGTCAAGAGATGAGATGCCATACAGAACACACAGTAGATGATGTAGGCAGCACCGAAGATCTCCTTTCCAATTGGGCCAAGGAGAACTCCACCGACATCTCCGTAGTTAGTGACCTGGGGATATTTCATCTTGAATTGCCAAAGGACATATCCGGAGTAAGTAGTGAATATACCCAGTCCAATAATCGCAATGAGTCCTCCAATCAATCCAACCTTAGCCAGAACTGCTGGAAGAGAAAGAATACCCAATGAGATGTTCTCGGCAATCATCACCAATGCACCTTGCCACCAGGTCATGGTCTTGTCTGATCCGGATATTAGCTGTAAATTCGTTGCGATCGGGGCTTTCAACACTTACACTGCACCTCAGCACCCTCCTCGTTGCCATAAGGATCAAGGACCTCGGCCTCCTTGATGTCGGACATGGAATCAGGGTCCATTGTGTGGGAACCGTTCTCCAAAGAGATGTCGTCTGGCTTATGGGCGACCTTGCGCTCCTCGTTGATTGTACCCTCCATCTCGAATGTTCTTGGGTCCGCACGGATTTCGCTGCTGCTCATTTGTCGAAATGGATTTCTGGAAGAGAAGGAGGACGTGGGACTCCAGATATCTTCAGGGAGAGATATGAAGCTGGAGAGAAGGCAGGGGCAGGTTGATCACTCCCACGGGGTATATGACGCAGACCGGAGGGAAAAGAAGAAACAGACAGATGGTCCACGATCGATTTTCGAGGGTGCGCATGTGCGACCCTTCTGTATAAATGACCAACGCATGGTGACCAAACTTTTACTTGAAAATTTCTCTTTGTGGGAGGGGAAATGTCGGGAAAGAGGTTGTTAAGACGTAATCGGTTTCCAGAACAGCGGATTTTAGGGCCAACTCGACCAGATCGGCTGCGCTATAGTCCCATACGGGCAAGGATCGATAACGGTAGCAAAGCTTGAGCAGATATCAAGATGCGGGAATCTGGGGGAATTGTGGTAAGCATCTAAGTCCTGCAGCTCAATGGTCTGAATTGAAGCCGTCGCCATTTCTCCAGACGTTCATCGACGACTACAACAGATGTACGATGATAATGAGTGTGTGCTTGAATTCCGGGTACTTTTTTTTTTCTCTGACAACGACGATAAAGCCGATAAAGCCAAGCTAGGCAAGCCAGAGCAAGGCAAGGCTGCTGCCGGCCCGCCAAGCCCCAGCAGCCTCAGTAGTCTCCGTAGGCTCAGCAGAGAAAGTCTCGTCAAGCATTTATGCACCGATCTCGGCATCGCAGACTTCTTCCACCATGTCCTCCGTCAGCTTGAGCGCAATCTGATCGCCATTGACGGGGCTTTGTCAGCCCATTCGGAGAGAGAAAAGAGTCCTATCAGCGCTGCAATGGCCAATGGAAAGGGAATTAAGCGTGCATTAGTTGTCGGCGAAAGTCAAAGGTCATCGGAATTGACCCTTTTGTCGACAACCCTATGGATTAACATGTAGTATCATGCAAAGAGGAGAAAAGCCGCGAAACATTCGTTGAAACATGCGACCAAATGTGCGAAACCCCCGACCTTTTATGTAATGTCCTCATTGCCTGATAAGATAATTGTCGAATTCTATTATCAATTTATCAGACTTCCTCCATCTTTCAGCAATAAGCCCTGATAAGTAAGATAAAATCCCATCATTTAGGAGGCCCTGCGTCTTGGCCTTGAAGGCTTGCGGATCCTTGACGGCCGCGACCGGCTCGTTGACGATCTAGGAGCTCGCCACAGTGGCAAGCTTCAGGTACCCTTAGGGTTGTTCCTGACAAGTTCGCGCTACTAACTGTCCAAACGGCATCTAGAACTTATATGTTGAGTCATTCGAGTCAGTGGATTAAGAGCTTGTTGTTGTAACCTGTCGAACGTATGCATTTGAGCCTCGGAATAAGCCTCAGAATGCACCCCAGAATGCGCCTCAAGATTGTGGTGGGGAATTCAATGTCAGCGTAAGATTCACACTTTTTATTGGCTGTGGTGGCTGCATCTTACAAGGGCTTTGGTCACATGACTATAATCTTGATACAGTTTCTTGACAGTAGAGCAGGGCACCAGAATATCGGTGGGTGTATTAGTAACACGATGGGTATTACGGCTTTATCGTACATTTAAACCTTCGTAAAATATGTATATAGGTAATTTCATGCATAGCCTTTGTCAGATAAATTGAGAACCTAACACCTTATCTTTTATTATTAATAAAAATGTGAACGTTCTTGGATTTAATTTTCGAAGAGAATCGAAACATTTAGGTTCGAAATCTTCAGAAAAAGACGACTCAAACTTATTTCTGTTTTGTTCTTCTAAAATTGTTGAAAATAAAATAAAACAACATGACCATTTAATACATGCATACATAATAATCGCTCATAAGTCCACTTCCCTCAATTTTCAAGTCTTGTCCTGGTGTTTCTTAAAAATATCAAAATCCCTAGATCACGTGTTGCCATCTAACCCCACAACCGTTGTCTCCGCATGACTGAACGTTCTCAACCCCGTTCTCGAAATCTTCAAAACTGATCCACAATTTGGATCCGGACAAGCAATCAAGCCGTCCGTAGTCATCCAGTCATTCTTATGTGTAACACGCTGCTTGGCAGCGAGTAAAGGAAGAACAGCCGCTACACTCAAAATAATAAATCAGAGATGATCATCTGACAAGTCATGAAATCCACGCACCGAGACTGTAGATACTAATACCCTGACCAGCTGGCAGGTGCATCATCTCGCCCTGCAGCGTAAAGTGATCACCCTCTTTGGCGCCGCACAGGATTTTGGCACCGGGGGGACACACGACCTCCACGCGGAGATCGTACAGTTGGAAAGAATCGTCGGATGCCATAATAAGATGAAATGCGGGGATTTATGATTGGGTGGGTGGTGGTAGAATGTACGAATTTTGTAGAGGCATACATGAGTTTAAATTCAAGCCTAATTGGTATCATGGGAGATTCCAGTGATAATGTGTTTGGTTGCCGATGGGTTCGGCGTTCTAATGTAATCGAACACGCTTGGTGGTTGACGCCACGATTAGAGCCGCGGCCAATTTGGAGTGTTTTTGATTGCCGACACAGAACGATCTGTCATAAGTTTCGATTAATTGAACTTCTTCTTTTTGTCGTATCAGCTTCATCACACTGAATTTGCGAGAAGCAGGAATAATAGATTGCACTGGCTGATACTTCTAATGACTAGTCCGTGTGTATCACTGATAGTCTAAGAGAAACCCCACTGTTCAGCTCAGCCTGCGAACAAGAAGCCATCACTCGATTATGGACATGATTCAAGTTGAAAATATCATTGAATTAGAGTTTAGATTGCCGTATTCCCATTATCGGGCAAAAATATGCCCTCGGCCATCCAAAAACCCGCGTCTGCAAAGAGAGTCTCCCACATATCCTTATCCCCGAACAGATCGGTACCGAAATCTGCTTGATTTTCTGCAGGCATGTCAGACTCCACTGACCGACTCATATTATCATGATTATCCGTAGGATTCCCGATAACCTGGTAGTTGGTATGTGGAGAAGCCTCCACTACTGTAGATACTCGACGATTGCCTCTGGCTGATATGGCTTGTGACGTTGATCGACCCCGTGGGTACGTATCTACATTAGTAGCCGTTGTTTGCGACTTCATACTTTGATACTTCTCTACTACATTCTTTAGAAACCGAGCTTGCATGGCACATCCTGTCATCTCTGTAGCACACTGTTGCTCGAAGGTATCTGCGGCGCTGAGTATTGATTGGACGGAATGGGCCTCGAAATCAGAGCGGAGATTACTTGGTAGAAATACCAGTAGCTACATGGTGTGAGAATTCAGGAGATAGCCAAATATTGAATGAAACCGACCTTTATTAAGAAAATCGCTGCATATGCAGTCATAACATGTATCGAGTCTTGAGCAAAGTAAAGTAGCTTGAGCGGACCGAAATCATGAGAGATCTGCTCAAGCATACCCATCGCACTTGAGGAGCACAGCCATAATGCGGACTTTGATATTGGTACTCCTTTCTTAACGTCTTTTAGTGAGGTCTGCAGAGAATAAGAGTTCAGTAATAGGCGTAAATGTAGGCTATAGAAATGAACAAGAAATCTTTGGCATGGTGCAACGTTTTCTGTTTGTCCGGTTAGTCAGCGGTTAACGAATGGAAAATAAATATTTCGAACTTGCCTCTATCAAACAATGGGAGCCATGTGCGTTCCCATGTTGAAATTCCGTTGTTAAGTATCTTCGATAACAGTTCGGCTCGAGGACCTCGAAGTGCAGACCGAACCGGAGATGCAAGTTCAGTCATCTCAGCGCTTATGATTCGTAGGCCCACGAAAGAAGATAAAAGAAGATCGCCTTCTGGAACAGCGAAATTCTCGAGGTGCCATTTTTCAGCCTTGGTAATAAAATCATTTTGCTCAATCATCCAAGGCTTCCCAAGCTGCAAACTCAAACTGGCCAGAATTAGTCGATGGTGTTGGCCAAGAGCAGAACAACATACCTCCTGTCGTAAACATATAATACAAGCCAAGTTCTTTCAATATTTCTTGCTTCTCTCACAAACATCTCTTCATTGGAAGTGCGGGGAGCCTGGCATATCGGTTCTAGTTCATGCCACCCCAGCTCAATACACATTCGAATTGCATAACCAACTAACATCCATGTCCTAATTTCCTCCGGATCCTTCCAGTATGTCATTATTAAAATTGCCTGAACGGTCTCGGTAGATTTAACTCCTTGAGTAAATGCCTTTCCCAATAACTTCTCGGTATGTTCTCTCAGCTTCGGATGTAGTGAGGGATGAAAAGCTTTCGAAGAGGCCGTGAGGATAGATGTCAACAGTAAAGAAGACTTTTGTTGTACATACTCAAAGGTATGTAGTTTTGGATCAAGTTGGCTAATATATGGATTCAGACATCTCATGAAACTATTTGGTGGTTAATTATGATCCGAATGAATGCTTTTGGACTGACCTATCTAGAAGGCCTAGAGCAACCGGAAAAGTCAAAATGTTACAGGCAATTGGATCATCGCGGTTATCCAACATTGCTCTCGAGCCTACCTCTTGCACGGGCTCGGTGTTATGTTTTAAAACGTCTGGAACACAAAGTATGTTCTGCAAAGAAAAGCGGCCGGTTTGTGCCTCCTTACTAAGAAGACCTGCTGGTTGCAAGACTTCGGGGGCATTCCAGGTCTCATTGTGAGA
Organism: Allantophomopsis lycopodina; assembly: GCA_024752465.1. Classification (NCBI taxonomy): domain Eukaryota; kingdom Fungi; phylum Ascomycota; class Leotiomycetes; order Phacidiales; family Phacidiaceae; genus Allantophomopsis; species Allantophomopsis lycopodina. The sequence continues at coordinate 513,676 of CP103012.1, forward strand.
GGAGGAAGACTCATTGATTCGATCTCGAGCAACAGCAGCAATACTACTTGATCCATGACTTTGAGATTCGAGCTGTTCTGTCATAGATCTAGAACCCTGCTCTTCAATTGCGGAAATAGATGTATCACCAGAAGGAACGGAACTGGATTTCTGATAATTCTTTTTTATCCTGGTAAAGGTAAATCTATTAGTGACATTAAAGTATTTTGTTTTGGTTGAGTGTACCTTGTCCCAAGCTTTCGACCACGGCGATGCTGCTCAAAGACGCAGTTAAGCGATTTACGACGGCATCTTTCGCATATCTGATTCTGGGAATCTGATTTACACTTCACTTTCACGCTTCTGCATGGGAGACATGCTGTTTGACTGAAATTGGTTCGGATCAATAGGTGATCTACACATATTTATGGGTATAGCTTGCCTTGGGGTTCGTGGCTCTGGTGGCGCATTGTTGATCGCATTGAACAAGGACATCTGTTTTATTTATCATCCAACAAAGAAAAAGAGCCTATAAGAATATAAGTATTAAATATATCGATTTTGTAGTTCATGCGACTGCCGTGATCATTGATATACATAGGGGATATCACGACGTAGGTATACACGTTGTTGCGGTTTCTTATCAGTATGGGTACGATAGCGGAGCGCTAGACCCTGCAGCGTACCTTACCTAAATGCAGTATTATCCAAACGACTAGTCTCTCTCCGACAACCATTGATGATAAGACTCGTATAACCGTTCTACATCTTCTATGGTTATAAAGACCAGTTGTATTTGCTATTCCAAAGACAGTATTTCGAAGAAGTTATTAAACAGTTAAAACAAAAATTAATAGTGTAATTATATCTACTGTCTGTATTCCGCACCACAATCTCCCATAGCCTGGAAAACGTCCTGCGCTTTGCACTGCTCTAAGACAGCCTGTATTTTCCTCTTATCTTCGTCATCAAGCTTGAATGAGAACACAGTCAAATTCTCTTCAATGTGCTCACTGATACCCATGCGCGCTCCTATAATGACTGCACCCACATAATCATGGTCAAGTACCCATCGAATTGCCACACTAGAGACGGAAACTTTGTATTTCTTTCCAATAACTGAAAGTACCAGTAACAATTCTTGAAACAAGGCCCAGCCCCCCCAAATTGTGATCATTTCGAAATACTTTATCCCAATTAATTAGCCAGTCTTTGAGTTGGGGAACCATAACATACCTTGCGATGACTGGGCGTCATTTGCTTATCGAAAAGATTTGGAGCTGGTTGACCAAGCCATTTGTCGGCGAGGAAACCGCCACACTGTTCCAGTCAGCAGAAATTAGCATCTTGTGAATTCGAAGTCCTTACAAGAGAGCCGTATGTTAAAAGCTTGACTTTATGCTTCTCACAGCTAAATGCCATCTTAAATGTTGGCCGCAGATCAATCAAGGAGAACGTGAAGAATGTCAGCCGGCATCCTTTTTCAGTCAAAGTAGAAGATAAAACTTACTTGGACCTGGTTTGAAACCACATTTACTCCGCTTTCCAAGATCTCATCCATACGTTGGGTATCAAAATTGCATAGTCCAAGACTTTGCACATTGGGATTTTCATCAATGAGCTTTGCTGCTTCTACGTATTGGTGATCATTGTACTGCGAAATTTATTAGCAAAATACCCCACAAAAATGGGCTAGATATTACATCTTGCCAATGGAATTGTAACAATTCCACACTTGAAGCATTGATTGCTGTCAGTCTTTCAGAGACATTCGCTTCAACAGCTTCTGGAGAAATCTTGATTGAATCAAACACTGCCCATTTTGTGGCACAATAGATTTTATCTGCGTCTGGTTGTGCAGAACGAAATTGTCCCTTTTCAGAATGTAAGCAAATTCCATCACTTTTGATCATCATCCAAACTTACGAAAGTCACCTCAGCATCCCCATAATGATCGGCCATGTCTAGATAACTATAATTAGCTGAAAACTCCATAGATCGATAGTTTAATAATTGCAAACTGTAGAAACCCGGGAAAAAAATTTACCATAAGCGATAAGACCGGCATCAACGTGCTTTCTAAAGTGATTGTTGATCTTAGACCTAGATGCAGTTCCCCAAGCTGGACTCGAGAACTGCCAAAGACCCATAAACATCCGTGGCACATCAACAGTGCCCAGCTTGACTGTTTCTAAGCCACTATTTGACGAGATAAATCCGTTTGAGATATGTACTGGAAGTTGACTTTTTGATGAAAGCTCAATATCAGAGCTTCCAAAGAGTTTCTCAAGGCAACTTGAGCCCCTTTCGAAAGCAAAGTCTTGTCTTCGAGCAGTTGTAGTCTCTTTACACACATCAAGTGCGCCCTTGAGCCCAGAAACGGCCTTCAGTTCCAAATCATCCATGGGACGTAAGCCAGATGATGTCAGTAACTTTTTCTGTACCGCGGTTGCAGCTTGAACGACATCTCCATCAATTATCGCAAGGAAATCCATGAAATCCTGTCCTTCGATGGTGCTTTCATCCCACACTAGGGATTGGACCTGTCTCAAAACAGTGCTCAATAAGTCAACACTTTGAAAAGCATAACCACAACCCATCAAACAGCGATATCTGCTTTGAAGTTCCTTCAGGGCTGCTGTGGGTTTTGGTGATGCTGAAGTTTTCTCAAACAGCTCTGAATTTGCTGGTGACGGCGTGTTTAGAAGATAGTTTGCAGCGAGAAAATGAAAATTTGATGTGATTTGCTGGTTTCCTCCCAACAAGCCTCTCATTATAGCCCGTAGCCCCTCTTCAGGCATATTGGCAATGACAGTGTCGGTCATCATGTTGACATGAGCAGCTTTCGCTGGGTGTGGCTCAGCGGCAGTGGTGACGCTGACTGCCATGTTGAAAGATTGCGATATGATGAGAAGACAAAATCAATTGGATTGACGAACTGATATTGTATGTTCGAACAATAATCGATATAATTTAGATTCATCAGAATGAATTGGCCGACAACAGCCCGTTCTTATCTTAAACGCCGGCGCTAGAGCTTGAAGAGTGTCTACCCCACAATTCGGTGAACAAGCATAGCCGGCGATTATATCCTATCATGTAGAACACCGATTCCTTATCAACTCCTATCTCTAATATTCGGTATCTAAGAGCTGGCGGCGTGACTCAACACCGCTTCAGGTATCTTGCATCAATACATGGTCTATGTATTATCATTATGATACAAACCCCTCGATGGCCACTTTCTCATTCTCTGTCATCGCAGGGCACAATTAGTCGCCTAATTTTTCAAAATGTCTTTGAGTCTATCGAGGTCCGCAGATGCGAAATCAACTATGAAACCTGAACTCACAGCACAACGTACCAATGACTCTGATATTGAGGGGTTCAACAGTGAACGGGATGATGTAGAACTCAAGCGAAATATGGGTGCTAGGCACATTAATATGATCGCCATTGCGGGTATGATTGTAAGTATATTTGTAGCCAATTGCGAATTAACAAGAGCTTACAAAAACAGGGGACGGGATTGTTTCTCAGCTCTGGGAAAACCATCGCGAAAGCAGGTCCAGTGGGAGCTTTGTTGGCATACATTTTTATGGGGTTTGTGACCGCAGGTGTCAGCGTAAGTCTTGAAATAAAAGGCGACACTTCAAGTATAGTCCAGAGCTGACTTTATCAGTACACCACCGGAGAAATTACAGCTTTCATGCCAGTGACGGGTGGATTCTTACGCCATGCCACTGCATTTGTTGAACCTGCTTTGGGTGCTGCGACAGGCTGGAATTTCTGTATGTTGAATCAACTACATGCATTGATTCTGCTAACACAGCATAGGGTATACTATGGCAATTTCAGTACCTGCAGAACTCAGTGCAGCAGCTACGCTTGTCCAGTTCTGGAACTCATCTGTCAATCCTGCGGTTTGGATCACTGTCTTTTTGATAGTTATTGTGATCTTGAATTTCTGTGGAGTCCGTATGTACGGTGAAGTATGTTAATCTTAACGATACTGAGCAAGGAATTGAAACTGACGTGAACAAACAGTCAGAAGTGATTTTTGCCTCCTTAAAAATTGCGTTAATAGTGGCTTTGATTATTGCGGGCATAGTGGTTGATCTTGGGGGTGGTCCAAAAGGTCATCGCCTCGGTTTTCAGTATTGGCGCAACCCAGGGGCTTTCAATGAGTACCTTGTTGGCGGGAACACTGGTCGATTTCTTGCATTCTGGTCATCCTTGATCAGCGCAGCTTTCAGCTATGGTAACATTCAAGTGGTGGCTCTTTCGGGTACTGAGACGCATAACCCACGAAAGATCATACCAGATGCTACGAAGAAGACCTTTTTCCGAGTATTCTTTTTCTATGTCTTGAGCATATTCGTAGTCGGGTTGATTGTGTAAGTCCACTCTTTATCTTAACTATACGTGCTTGCTGACCTTTTGCAATTCAGCCGGTACGATAACGCAGACCTGTCACTTTCAACGGGAACCGCACAACAATCACCTTTTGTCGTTGCATTCCAGGCTGCAGGTATCTCTGTATTCCCATCCATTATCAACGCAATAGTTTGTACGTCGGCAATCAGTAGTGGATCTGCTTGCATTTTCCTCGCTTCTCGAACTCTCTACGGTCTCAGCGCAGATGGGCATGCTCCAAAAATCTTCCAAAAATGCAATCGATTTGGAACTCCATGGTATGCTGTGGCGCTAAGCTTACTTCCATCGCCATTGGTCTATATGGTTGTTGGAACCACATCGTCTGTTGTTTTTGGATGGTTTGTCAACATTACAACTGTGGCAGGTCTCATCGGCTGGATCGTCATCGAAGTCACGTACCTGAGATTTTACTATGCCTTGAGAAAACAAAACATTTCTCGTGGAGGTAAGGATTAGAAACAACTTCAGATCAATATGTATTTACTAATTGCTCTACAGAATTACCATATCAAAGTCCGTTCCAGCCTTATGTTGCATGGGTAACACTTTTCATAGTTTGCCTTATTATCCTATTCTCAGGTATGTTACGGAATTTGTTACCTGAAATATTGACTAACCTGAACCATCAGGATTCGACGTTTTCTTTCCCAAAAACTTTACAGCGAGCGGATTCCTCACATATTACATTAACATACCCATATTCGCTGGTATGTCTTGTTCCCCAAAAACTCCACAACATATATTCTAACTTCTAGTAGCCCTTTATATTTTCTTCAAGTTGTATCTCAAATCTCAAATCATTCCACTTGAAGACATCAACTTCGACCAAGAGTTTGAATCAATTAGACACTGGAAGGATACAACTATTGACTCTGAAAAAGACGTAAAGAAGAGTGTAGTTCAAAATATCATGAGCTGGGGTAATAGATTTCTATGAATATTGAAGGATGCCTAATATCTTGGGGCTGGTTAAGATATCAACAACTAAGAATTTTTTGAGACACGTAATAGATTTAAATATAATTCAATTCACAAGAAGACAGTCTTGTGAAGGTAATTGGGACACCAAAAAGTCCAGTAAGGTCATATATGTACGTCAATACAAGGATGCTTCCTCGATGAAGCATTAATCCCAGATGAATTCTCTTGCACAAAAAGATGAAACATTAAAAAATTTGACAAATAGGAATTCTCAACATGATTACTCGTAGGAAGACCTTGATTCTCTGATGAAGAATGGTTGCTCAAGAAAATATTTCTTATAATCACCGGGTCACATCATCTATCATACTGAAATAAAATACTCAGAATCAGGATTTTGTGAAGTACAAGTGGAATATCAATAAAGGTTAGACCTTAATTGATTTTGCGGCCATTTTTTGCTTGATATTTAATATTTAATACATTATATGTTATGATCACAAACCATATTCAGAAATACACCTGATGCACCAGCTGCAACAATGACCCAGGTCCAAGGGTTAATTATCTCCCGCAAGTCTGGCCAAAAGCTATTCTTCTCCAAACGCCATTGCTCTAGCTGCATATGCTTAACAGGGTCTTCTCTCTTATAGCGTTCCTGTTGGTATTCCTCGTTTTGCTTATCACCACCGACTAGCCTTAGGAATACATAGTTGGCCAACGGTCCAAGCAGTATAAGTGGATGAAAGTTGCCACTGCTGTACACCAAAAGTGGGAAAGAAGCGTGAATGAGGGCATCTCCGAGATAACTGCGCATTTAAGTCAACGAAACCCATTAAAATAGGGGAAGGGCGTATTTGACTTACTTTGGATGTCTAACAATGCTCCAGACACCATCATGAGCAAGACCCGACCTCATTCGTCTATGTGTTTCGACCTGCCAGTCGGCAACAGACTCTAAAGCAAATCCAGCAGAGAACAGCCCTACAGCCAAGTTCTGCAACTCAACGGCATTACCAGGAGCTTCCGAAGATGATATAGCCCTAAATGGCAAAGTAAAAGGTAGAGAAATGACGGTTTGACATATTGCTTCCGGAATAAAGAGTCCAAACAAGGCCTTCACCCAGAACCGATCTTCCTTCTTCGACACATCGTATCGAGGATCGTCCTTCCCTCGCGCAATGCTTCTTGAAGCTATACGATAGAGCAACCGGATACCCCACGCAGTGACCCCAGACAATAGTAACTTTTCAGACCAGTTTAGGGAAGAAAGTGCCGTTCGAAATGATGCACCATTGTACATTCGCACACCAATTGCAGCCCACCAGGCATTGAGTACTTGTCCTGAAGGCCAGAGCCAGTCTTTTGCTTCAACCCGGTTCGTTGCTCGCGCCGCAGAATAGGTAATTAGTGCAAGCCCTGAATTTAAGCTCAAGGAATGCAGTAATGTGTTGCGCAAAAGGCCAACGTCATGCAGGTTTAGGATCTTAGATAGGTCGAAATGGAGTTCGTCTATCGGAGACTTAGACATCGTTGTTTATAAATTGCCACATGAAGCCTTTTAGTCAAAAGTCCTGCTAAAACAAGCATTGGATAATTTGAAGGTTCATTTGATTTTGACGAGTATCAATGCAATTGTTTAGCTACGTAATCTAGTAAAAATGCTTTTACATGACGTTTTGATGTACGGTTGGCTGAGGATATCGATCAGCATGACGTCGAGCTAGTTTCAAAATCCTTGACGACTGATTAGAAACTGTGGATAGCCGACACCCGAGCTCCGATTCATAATACAGCTGTAATTTATGGACAAAGTCGCAAATAAGAAAGACATCAATAACCTCATTCCGCCGTTACTGACGACAGTTTTTCTAAATTCTTTAACTTAGAATATGAATAGGGAACTCGCAGTGACAGAAGCTTGAACACTATCGGGGCAGCCCACCAATGATTTTCAGGATCTCCACCAGATCCCTGCATTCTCGATAGGTAAATCTTTCAAAAACAACCCAACTTTGGATCAGCCGTATTAACATCAGATCCGACTTTAAACCAGGAGATTTTAGCTATTATGGGCAACCTCGAGAGTGGGTGGGAAGGGAGTTGTTTTTGATAACGCGGGGGGGAATCTGTAGTGAAACCCCGGACGATCCGGACAGACCCTGCGTATCGTATACACTGCATGAAAACCGCCCCATCATCTCAAGAATCGAATACAGATATCACTCCCCATCTTTGAGATTAAGCCATGTATCTATTGTTTAGACTAGCCAATAATATAGCATGGATTCTATCTTGTTTGATTTCGACATTCTATGAAATACATCATCTGATTAACACGTGATATACCCCACCTTACAGTATGATAGTTGGATGGGATTCATTATGAGAGCAATATTATCAAGGGCTGAGGCACCGTGAAATCAAGAGCATATGTATCATTATTAATTATCCTATATTGTATTCAAACATTTCTTACTCTTTGGTCAATAATAGCGAATAGCAATAGCACACAGTCAGAATGTTTCAAGCACCCCCAATTCTCGACTTCTCGGCATTTTACTCCAATGATCCAGTAGCAAAGGCTCAACTCGTTGACGACGTGCGCAAATGCTGTCTCCACAATGGATTTTTCCAGATTATTGGACACAAGGTCCCATCTAATGTTCAGGAGAGCGCATTGGCAAGTTCTAAAGAATTCTTCAACCAACCCCTTGAAGAAAAGTTGAAGTGTAGCAAAGGTATTATTTTCTTGCTTGGTGAATTCGTAAATGTATTAAATATATCAATCGGATATGCTTTGCTAACTTAAAATAGAACTCAATACATGGAACCGAGGTTACGAAGTTATTCGTTCTCAGATGCTTGAAATTGGCACATCTCCAGAGTTGAAAGAAGGCTTCTACATCGGCGAAGAAATCTCCAAATCACACCCCTACTTTGTGCAGAAGAAGCTCAACAGCGGGCCCAATATCTGGCCTGAAGATATGAGTAGTGCCGAGAAGTTCAAGACCGCTTCGATGGAATATTATCAGGCAGTAAGCAAGCTGGCAAAAGACGTACTTGTCGTTCTTGCTTTGACGCTTGACCTTCCCGAGAATTATTTTGAAGCCTTCGGAACCGATGCTGTAGCTACTATGCGATTGTTGCATTACCCGCCACAGCCAAGTGACTCAGATGAAAAACTCTCAAGAGGAATTGGCGCTCATACTGATTTTGGTGCCTTAACTCTGCTATTGCAGGATGAAGTTGATGGTCTCCAAGTCTGGGAGAAAGATTCCAACACTTGGCTTGATGTAAGCCTCCCAGTTTCTGCAACCGCCTCACAGCACTAACAAAACAATTAGGTAGCTCCAACAAAAGGTGCATATGTCGTAAATCTTGGAAACATGTTCATGAGATGGTAGGTTATATTGGCAAATCTTTTATTGAGTTCAATGCTGACTTTACTGCAGGTCTAATGATCGTTATATCTCGAATTTACATCGAGTTATTAACAAGTCAGGCAAAGAACGCTACTCAATTCCCTTTTTTTTCAGTGGAAATCCTGATTATGTTATTGAGTGCCTTCCAAACTGCAGAGCAGAAGGAAAGGCTGCAAAATACCCCCCGGTGACCGTGCAGCAGGCTGTAAGCACAAGTTACCAGGAAAGTTATGGTCGAGCAGAGAAGTACAAGAAGGAATTCCAGAATTCAACCATCGCACCAAAAGGGATTACTGCATAGTTAGTCAGTCACCGCTTTCTTAGCGAATCAATGCACAATATTGCTTATGTATTGGCGTCATCAAGATTTGTGATTCAATGTGATTCAGTACAAAATAAATGCAAGGTTAACAGAGAATGTGGTTACGGTGGTTATTGAGCCTCTGCAGGCCGAATTTGCTTGCATTCGTTACCCATAGTTTAACTTTGAGTAGGTCATACGGAGTTAGAGTTTTTGGAGTTGTCATTAATGCTTAATTAAGCAAGATTGCTAGACGGACTTCCGAAATTCTACAAATCGTTTCGTTGTCATCTCCCCTATTATTAATCATAAAACCGCTTCTACTTCATATAGTATAGACTTTAGGGTAGTAAACATAATAAAAAGTTGGATGGCCTTTAGCCACATCTGGCAATACCGTTTATGGCTTCAGGTTTTAATAGCGCAATCAGAAAACTAGTGATGTTGAGTTTCAATAATGTAGAATTTCATAATTTGCATTGGTGGCATGCTGCTTATGCTTTAAGACCTGATATTGGAATTGAGTATCCCCCCATTTTAGAGCCATCGTTTAGAGTGGGATGAACGCCTCTTATCGATTATCTGCAGAACAGTAAGTTTGGTAAGGTTGCATGTGGCATGATAGCTGATCACTGTGATAACTATTACCCTTGAGTCTCAATTTGGGTTTAGAATTTGCTCTGCTGTTTCGGTTTACTGGTAACTGATATCTAATCTTTGTGGTTGGTTGAGAAAGTGGTGTATCTGCACGTAGCTGAGATTCCTATCTAATCAATTATCAAATGATTTAGGATATAATATAGTCACTTCATTACTATATTGACATTCGAGATGGTATTATGAATATGCTCATTCTGCTTGTGTCATTTTAACAAAAGAGTCTGTCCATTTCTGCATAGTCCATTGAGGTCAGTACGACGCAATGTCCGAGGAACAGGACAAAAAGCAAGTTGATGGGATCACCCCAGTGAGAACAGCTTCGATTCAATCTGGCGACATTGAAAAACTAGATGACAAGGAGAACCGGGAATTCTATGGAGATTCCATCAGTGACTCCTACCGTCTCAAGTCAGAGTTGATCGGAAAATGTTTTGAAGATATTGGTATGGGAAGGTAATTTCAAAGCTTTTCACTCAACACGTCTGTTAAACTAATAAGTCATATGACAGATACCAATGGGAACTATTTGTCGTCACTGGGTTTGGATGGATCACCGATAACTTCTGGTCTCAGGGCATCGGCACTGTCCAACCAGGAATCGCACTCGAATTTTCCGACATCAGCACGCTCTCATACAGTTCGGTGGCATACTATGTTGGACTTATTATCGGTGCATCCTTTTGGGGTATCTCGGCAGATTTTATTGGAAGAAAGCCAGCCTTCAATGCTACCATTCTTGTTGGTGGAATTTTTGCTTGTGCAGCTGCTGGGGCAAACAACTTCGTCGCCTTTAGTGCTCTTTGGGCTTGTATTGGAACTGCAGCTGGTGGAAACGTGCCTGTTGATTCGATGATCTTCTTGGAATTCGTGCCTGGCAGTCATCAGTGGTTGTTGACTGCGTTGTCTGCTTGGTGGAACCTGGGCCAACTGATTGTCTCTTTGCTCGGATGGGTCTTCCTTGCTAACTTCAGTTGCCCTACTGACTCAGACTATACAACATGTCAAAGAAAGGATAATATGGGCTGGTAAGACTTCACACCCTTTATTGAGCGTTGATGGAAGATTGACAGTTCTCAGGAGATATACAATGATTACACTTGGAGGTCTTGCCTTGCTTTTCGCAATCGTTCGAATATTTTTCTTCAAGATGCCAGAAAGTCCAAGATACTTGATTTCTAAAGGTCGAGATATGGAAGCTGTTGAAGCAATCAACTACGTTGCTAGAAGAAATGGGAAGCCAGAACCTTTGACTATTGGCATGTTACAGGACATCGATATCAGACTTGGTCGGGCACCAATTGCTGAAGAGAGCCAAGGTCTTTCTCACAAGGAAATTATGAAAGAAAGCTTGAAAGATTTTCATGGGGTGCAATACAGCAGCCTTTTTACAACCAAGAAACTTGCAACACATACAGTTCTTATTTGGGCTATCTGGTTAACCATTGGTATGATTTCTAAGCTGTTCACAGATGTTTTGAACTTAATAGCTAATCATGTATTTTAGGTATCGCATATCCTCTGTACTTTAACTTCCTCCCATCGTATCTTGCGAAGAAATTCACAGAAGACTCCTCGCTTTATCTCACATATCGCAACTATTGTATCGAATCGGCAGTTGGAGTGGTTGGTCCGTTAAGTGCTGCAGTTCTCGTCAATACCCGATTTGGTCGTCGATGGATGATGGGAGCATCTGCAATTGTGACGGGGATCTTTCTCTTCGCATATGTTGGAGTAAAAACTTCAACAGCTAGTCTAGCTTTCACATGTATAACAGGATTGCTGGGAAACTTTGGTAAGTCTAAGTTAGAAATCTACAATGATGTCGAAACATCTTTGAGTATCTTCTTTCTAACTATTTCCTCTAGAATATGCAATCATGTATGCCTTTACTCCCGAATCATTCCCCGGTCCACTTCGTGGTACAGGAACGGGAACTGCAGCGACTCTCCTCAGATTTGGAGGTCTTATTGCAAGTTTGATTTCTTCACATACAGGATTTACAGTTGTTCCAATTTATGTCAGTGCAGCACTCTGGGTAGTGGTCGGCATAGTTTCCTTTGGTTTGCCATTTGAAACTCATGGTCGCTCAGCGATTTGATTCATTTACATTTATGCCTATAGTTACAACTTCAGTAGATAAATAATTAGATCCCTAACTTTAAGCTATTAAGAACCTAAATAAGCAATACGATACTTGAGGCAAATTATGAGAGATACTGAAGATTTCATGAACTACCAAATAATTACCGGTCGGATTGCACTACTGATCATTCACCTAACTATTCAAAAATAAACTTGGTTTCTGTTTGAAAACATCTATATAATCTATTTATTTGTCTCCAAATCATCGAGCAGCAGTATGTTCATCTCGAGCTTGTTGCCAAACCAGCCCAATGTTATTCTCATATATCCAACGCATATCGGCACCTCCATCTTTAATGATTTTATTCTTCACAAGCTCATCATAAGAAGGGTTGGAGATTAAACTTGCTCTCAACGACCTACGAGAGCTTTCAGACTGAAGATGCGCATACATTTTAGAGTAGTAAGGTAGCCGGATTGCATCAAATAGTGGTAGGGCCTTGCTTAAATCGTTCTTGAAGACATCTAAAGCTTGAGCAAGTACCCAACCATCCTCTATTGCAAATCCAGCACCAGAGCCAAATGCGCCTGATAGAGCATGTGATGAATCACCCACCAGGACGACCTTGTTGTTCCAAGCCGTCAATTGAGCCAACTCTGGGCCCGCAAATGCTGCGAACTCGCGCCATCCACCTTGTGGAACTTTTTTCAGAGCTTCTTGAATCTCTGGAAGATATTCCTTTTACAAATTAGTCATTAGTTCATAACTAGCTGATTTATCAAGAAGATATCTTACGGTAAAATGAGATTCAACATGTTCGTTAGTCACAGGAGTTCCCCAGCTTACTTTGCTGGCACTGTGAATTGCTGGATCCTGCCAGGCTCTTGCAGCAATTTCCCATAAGCCTTCACCAACAGGCGAAAAGTAAACGTGAGTAGTCGGACCATGCCACCAAGCAGTCGTTTCGAAGCGAGGATCCAGATGCTTGACTTCATCCCACGTGAGTAAAGTCCTCCAGATGGTAGTCCCCGTAAACTTGATCTCATAGTTTGGCCATGCAGAGTCTCTGACAACCTTTTTGATGTCAGCTATCGAATCCACAAACAATATGAGAAAGTTTCACGAACAGATCGAATACCATCAGCACCAACTACCAAGTCTGCTTCAGCAATCGTTCCATCTTTAAATCTTAATTCTACGCCGTCTTCTCCTTTATCGGCAATGCCAGATAACTTCTTGTCGAGCTGAATGATTCCCGGTGGAACATGAGCGAGCAACGAAGATTGCAACTGGGTGCGTTGAGTGCGAATCGGTGCACGATCTGAGGATACAGATTTCTCAAACCGATGCAGTTCCTGACCGGTTCGGCCATTTCTTTGAAGCCCAGTCAATAAGGTCTTCTGTGGAAGGACGTCGAATAAACTCACAGATTCAAGACAGTCAAAGTCGGATGCCCACTGGTAAGTGTATCTGCCACATCGAGCAACTTCAATACGTTCCATGTATTTTGACCGATACTTATCCCAGCTCCAACCTCTCGGAGAATTTTGGCTTGCTCATACAATGTAACCTTGACATTTGGACATTTTGAAACTGCAATCGCAGTCGCTAGGCCACCAGGTCCGCCGCCTACAATGGCCACTCTTAAAGGTTTAGGGGAGTTATTTGCAGTCATATTTACCTGATATCTAGATGGTTGAAAGATTTCGAGAATTGGATTTATTCAGAGGTACTTTTCTTACAAATCGTATGTTGGAGTGAGATTCGCCAAACGATATCGCGTCAATTGCCATGAGCATGGCGTGCGATGATAACGTAGGTGCTTTATTCAGGTACCCAACATAAATCACGTCAATTGGATGTAGGAGAAATATGGTAATTCTCTATGTGTATTGGAGTGATTTGGAGTTATATAAGATTATCCGCGAAGAAACAACCGGATACATGGTGTAAAGTTGGAAGCATTGTCAGCCATCGCGTCGTTAACACCAATACAGCGAATCAGGATTTGTTTCGTGGATTTAGCTCCCAACACCTAAGAACTTGGCAAGTCGTGCAAGGATCTAGAATTAAAACTGTCAACCTAAAATCCGATTGAATAACAGTCCGAGTCGATCTAAAATACTTCAGATTTCACAATCAGATGAAATGTCGTTCCATCAACTGATCCTATTGATATCATGAATGGCAAACTTTAGACTTTTTATAATCGGACGGGACCTTTTTGGCTCAATACACGTTGACACTCTCACGAAAATGATTAGTCTTGCAATACCGCATATGGATCTGGGCAATATAGAAAAGGTGAAAGGACTAACGGAAAAGGGTTATAATAAGTTCGAAAGCACATATTACTAAAGACCGAAACAGAAAATAATAGGTGAAAGTTTTTAATTCAATTTATCTGGTGATAGCCAGCTATGTGTTTATGTGAGTATAAATCTGGCCAATAAAATTATACTCAATATATCATCTCCCATGTCGTATAATCATGCTACAATCCTGTTTCCAGAATTTACGAGTTACCCTGCGACGCAGCATGGGCCGCTTCCAATTCCTCTTCTGAAGGCATAGGGACAACCATGAGGTACATAACATTCTGTGCAAGTTAGCTTCAACCTTCCCACTTAATCAAGCACGTATATGCTTACCTTTTTAATAAGTTGCTTGATGCCTAGTGGCCCTCCAAGTCCGAAACCACCAAGACCCCCTCCGCGACCCATACCACCATACATACCTGGATATCCCATCCCTCTACCGTACATATTGGCATCCATTCCTCTGCCAAACCTATCAACCTCCATTGCTCTGCCAAACCTATCAAACTGCATTGCTCTGCCGTACATATCAACTTCCATTGCTCTACCGTACATATCGCGTCGGCCACCATATCCACGACCGAAACCCATTCCCGCTCCGCGTACATCCATCAATGACGGTGGGTTGATCATGCCGCCAGTGACCAAAGAGATGATGTTCCCACTACTAGCAGGGTGTGTAGGATCGGCGTAGCGCGAGGTGAACTTTGGCTTTGGGCCCTGCACGAGGACGCTGTCCGGGTGCTTTGCCGCATATTTGGCAGTCGCTCTCCTGTCAAAATACCCATCTGCGAACTCTTTCGATTTCAGAAGCTTGTTCTTCTTCTTGGTTGCCTCTTCATCAGTCTGTTCGGCAAGATTGTCGAGATCGGGGAATATCAATGGCGCGGCCTGTGGGATGGCGTTGTTGGCAGAAACGCCGTCTGAGCGGCGGAGATTATGAGCTACTTTATGCAGCTTTCCAGATGAGGATTGGGTGATTGAGGAAGTAATGGTGTCGTTGATGTCCAGACGCTCTTCTGTGGCGGCAGAATCTGGATTCCATGTCATTACTAGGCAGTAAAGGCCACGAGGGCGAAAGAAGGAGTCATTTGCGTGGTCGAGGAAGTTGTTGCCTCTGTAGGGGGTTAGAAGTTAAAAATGAATTCAAGGTTAGAGAAATGGGTACCTTGTTCTGTTTTGAACGTTTTTAGCTGTCTTGATGGCAATAAAAATGGCTACGTTGATGGCCAGGGCAGTGAGGTCAGGCACGAAGAAGCCCGCAATTCCAGCCAGATTTATGGCCTGAATCCATGGTGATGCCTGTGTGGCTCTCTCGAATGTCGCAAGGAAGTCGAGGAACGTTGGCTGATTTATGGCACAACTTTCGAGGACTGGTGCATATGCCTTGATGAAACCACGAGATCGATCTTTTGGTCGCTTCTGTGGGAGAACTACAGGCAACGATAATTTAGTTATTGAGGCGAGTTCTTCTGATGTAAGAGGATGCTTCTTGACAAAGGCATCGATTATTTTTGAGATGTCTCGCTCTTTGAGATTTTCTTTCTGCGTGTCCTCTTCCGTGTATTCTACAGTGGTGATTTCGTCCTGGGCTTCGTCCAGTGCCCAGTACATATCATCATTTTCTTCCGGTGAAGCCTCGACATCTGGATGCGAAGTATAGGATGGAGGCGATGACGGTGCACTAGCTGATTGTGCTGTACTGGTATTATTCTCGTTCTCATTGCTCTCGGTGGTCTCGTTGTTCTCGTTGTTCTTCAGTGCCTTAGCACTGCGCTTCTTTTCTTTATGATGACTTATGCTCTCAGAAGCCAATCCAATGCCGGATGCAATGCCCTTGACAGCAAATCCGATGATGTTATTATTATTGTTATACATGATGAAAGATAGAGAAATGATTCAGATTGAAGAGCGAGATTGACTTTTGTTGTATGGAGTATTGAAAGGAACATGAGAATCTACTTATACCCATTCGACGCAACTCTGAATAGAACGATAATGAAAGGCTCGGTTTCTATGGCCAGAAATCAAGACTACATCTACTACGCCGCATGGCAGTTGCTACGAGCTGCTATGATGGCTGAGCAAGCCGGTGTTGTATTAGTGATATTACGCATCCTATTGATACTAATTTGCAGTTGAAGAGCGGAAAAGGATATTTGCATCAGGCTGCATTTATTGTTGAGTCCCAATGAAGGAAACAGTTCGTGAAGATCTCATATCTTTCATACGGACTAGACGACGTTGTACTGTGTATGTGCAAGAATATGTACAAGTACAGTGGAGTGTGTAAAGCTTAGCCACGGACCCGCATAGACCCACCGCAACGCTACGAGATGCTACCCATATATGGTCTAGTGTATATACAATAATATCTACATACCGCTGGTGCCACCACATTGTCTACATGTACTTATTCACTTACTATACGCCACACGGCGGGACAAGGCCACCCACCTCATCGCCAAACCACCAAACAACAGCCTTTTGGCGCTTTCAAACATCGTGATTGGCCCCAGTCATCTATTATTCCTGCTTGAAGAGAGATACACAACATGGATGATGCCGATGCTGACTATCAGATCCAGGCCGCATTTCATTCACGCTTCCTCGGCCCTTCAATTAAACCTCTTCTCGCTCTATCCTTTCAGTAAGTGCTTCGTAGTCTTGTTTTTCTTTTTTCACCGCACGTAAGACCTTTTATCGTTTGCTCCATATACTCCATACTTCATACGTGCGCCGAAACTATGGTATATTGCGGTAAACCAAGCAAAGACTGTGAGCCCTGTAGGAAAAGAAGGACAAAGGTAAGCCTTCTTCATCGTCTCTGTCGACTCCATTGTTTAGTTGATCATTTAGTGTGACTTAGGAAA
The DNA here is from genome assembly GCA_024752465.1 of Allantophomopsis lycopodina. Lineage (NCBI taxonomy): Eukaryota > Fungi > Ascomycota > Leotiomycetes > Phacidiales > Phacidiaceae > Allantophomopsis > Allantophomopsis lycopodina. Next base: position 530,673 of record CP103012.1, read on the forward strand.
ACCGGCATGTTCTCAATGTGTAAGAACGGGCCGTTTCTGCTCTGGATATAGAGATCCCTTAGCACTTACATTCCGTGACCAAACCAAGGACTTTGTTACCCCACGGCCATATGTGGCCTCCAGGGTTCGAACATCACCGCCCGCAGACACAGCTTCTGCGAGTGTTAGAAAATCATGCGTCGATCGACTCACCAGTATCTCGGAAGTGCCAAGCAGATTGGTTTCAAAGACTATGGCTGTCACTCTTAGTCCTCCTTTGAATGTACCACTACAGCAGCAAGCTACCTGTTATTTCTTCCATAACTACGTATATGATGGAGCAATAGACGGTAGTAGCGGCTATATGGGCTACCTACCTCACGTGTACAACAATAAAGTTGCAGACCAGACCTTGAACGATTCTATCGTTGCTTTAGGTCTCGTTGGTATCGGTAACACAAGAAATTCCTCTCCAGCTCTTATAGCTGCCCATGCCAATTATGTGAGAGCCTTATCAGGGATCAACGTCAAACTAAGGCATGCCAAGGACGCCAAATCAGATCAAGCTTTAGTGGTTGTTATGCTGTTGGGCATGTACGAGGTACGAACATTATTCAGCCCTACGTCGGACCAATCTAACTGTCATCAGCAAAACACGTGCAAATCCCCACAGTCGATGGAGGCTTGGACTAAGCATATTGATGGAGCTGTTGCATTGTTACATCTTCGAGGCATCGACCAACTAAGAACCCAAGTTGGACTTCGACTATTTCTACAATTAAGACTCCAAGTAGTAAGTCATAATCACGTGTCTAACTCTACAAATCTAATCTTGAGTAGATAAACAACTGCATGCAACGTCAAGTGCCAGTTCCAGACCATGTACTCCAATGGAGTAGAAAGGTCGGCGAGTATCAAAGCCCCAGTGACAGACTTAACAGTCAATTTGCTGAAATTGTGATCCGATTTTGCAACCTGCGGGCAAGTATTCGCGAAAAAAGCCACTGGAAATCCTACGTGAACGAAATTCTCTGCTGGGCTCTATCCATCGACAAAGAATGCATAGATTGGGCTGCAAGCTGCGTTTCATATGGTGCCCACCGAACAGCACGCCAAACCCAACCCAGTGAGTCCGTTTATTCAGATTATTACTATATATATCCAAATGTCTGGACGGCAGCAACTTGGAACTACTATAGCTGCATTCGCATTTTGATAAATGAAATCATTTATGAACAACATATTGCTATGGCGAGGGACGAGCTATACTATGAACATCTGGCGACCTTCTCGCCCGATGAGCAGCAGCGAATTATAGCTTCTGAGCCCCTTCTCTACGAGCTCGCATCCGATGTCTGCGCAAGCGTGCCATATGTCTTCAACTATCACAAATTTGAAGACGGCGATATTGCAGATGAGGTTAGTTGGCCGCCAAAGGCATTCAATGGTACACTGCTTCTCTGGCCGTTGTATACAGCTGCCGTCGTGGACGTCGTGCCGGATCATATGCGTCGGTGGGTAATAGGGCGCCTGCATAAGATTGTGGAAGTTATGGGTGTGAGGCAGGCTGCTGCATTGGCTAGTGCGTTGAATTTTCCGGATAGGGATATTATAGGATGGACGGGGAGTGAAGATGATAATACACTTGAGAGTAACGAGTCATAGATGAATATTGTACTCCTCTCTGTGTTTCTGTTTCTCTTTTACTATTAAAAAAGAAATCTTTCTACAATTGTACTAGTATCTGATTATAAAAAAGATATTGAATTGTGAGGGTCTTTTGTTATGGTATGACTGGGTATGCCGAAACAGGAGATGTATACATTTCAAATTGAAACTCATCTCATTGCCCCCAAAATTCCTAATAAAGGCAAGCACGATCAAACAAACTCCATTCCTCCCAAGTACCTTTTTCATATCCCAATATCCCATCTCAGACCTATCCAAGTCTCGGCCCAGGAACATCACTCTGCAAAGGTCAGTATTAGCAATACCCAATTCCCGTAACATCAAAACTCACTCTAAAATGCTTCTGCTTATTCCCAAATCTCTCTAACCCAGCCCGATACTCATTCCATTTGCGTCCCTCCGCTCTCAAAACCTTTTTCTCAGCTGCTCTCAGTGCACGTTTCTGCGCCTCAGGGAGACCAACCAACCCCTTTTCCGTATTGGCGCGCACAGCAAGTTCGTGCGAATTAGGCTGATGTCTTGAGAGTTTAGCAAGGGCTTTGGAGTTAGGTTTTTCTCGCCCGGCCGCTTCTTCCACGGTGGCGGACAGTGCCGGTCCCTCGATAAACTCCAGATCTGCGGATTCGGATTCGGATTTCGGTGCGCGGTGATGCTGTTGGAAATACCTGGCGCGCGAGCGGTGCCCAATTGTTCGGCCGGAGGAGAGATGGAGTTCATCCTCGGCGCTCAGATCGACATTCTTTCCTTTCTCCTCGTCTTTGCGGTCCTCGGTCTCACTCCCCTTTTCATCTTCTCCGCCATCTTCGTCATTTTCTCTCTCCATTGCTGAAAACTCCCCTAGGTGCGCCATTTCCTCTTCGCCTAGCTTACTATGCCCTTTACTGAGCATATGTGCTTTCACACCCTCGGTGGAGCTCTTGGTGGTGCCGCAGTACAGACATTCGTGCAGGGAGGTGATGAGTAGTGATAGATACCGCAGGTAAGCAGGTATATCCAGTGAATCAGCATCCGGAATGAAGAGTCCATGGGCAGTGCGCATGTGCGAGAGATTGGCGGTAATGGAAAGGGATGTGGTGGAACAAAAGAGGCAAGTTTGGGGGTTAAAAGAGGAAGGGTCAGCCTCGGAGTCAGATCCATCGCCTTCAAATTCGGAGCTTGAGGATGAAACTGATGAGTCTGTATCCTCTAATGGCAGTCTCAAGGCCCGCTTATCGTCCGAAGATGCTCCCGTAACTTGGGTTCCTGCTACTTGCTCCTCAAATATCTCCCGTGATAGGGCAGGCAAGGAAGCTACTCGACGCTTGAGATTCCAGATACTGCATTGTATCAGATTATTGTCCCTTTTAAAATTATCTCCTCCTGGAGATCTTTTTGAAATTCGAGGAATTGATTGTGGGAAGCATAAAGCGGGATTAACTTACTGCCATGAAGATTGCATATGCGTTCTCTGCTCCGCATTCGTGTCGAAGACGCCGCTGCAAAGCGCACACGTGAAATTGCCGACCATTGTTGTGGTTCCTGTACTTAGAGCTCCTTGTAACATGAAAAGTAAATAAAAGACTTGCAAGTTTATACTACTGTCCCAGAGATCTTTGAGGAACAAATGAATTCGTGAGATTGCGTATTATTGCTGATGTGCATCATGGGCACAGCGTCACCAACTCTTATATACATTATCATCTCTCTACGGTCATTGCAATCTCCTGTTTTGGAAATTGCCATCATTATCGTTTTTGGACTCAAATTTTGATCCATCATCGAAGGGTTGGGAGTTCTGACTCAATGATGATGGAGCATGAGGTTTATCGTTTGGTGGTTGTGACTCATGCGGCATGTCGCAGCGAATAGAGAGACGCAATTAAGAAGAGCCTCGGAACGCGGAGTCATCGATAGATGCTGGGTGGCTGGGCAGGGGACGTAAGGCACTAATAACTGAGCTGCAGTCATACAGGATTGCGTACTTCGTACAGACGATTCCTGATATGAGGAGTCTCGGCTGGTGATGATGACAAATACAATTGGAAGTATTATCTATATACTTCATAAAATTTGAAATGGCCGAGGCACAAGAGACATTGATTCGGTCATGGCGAAGAATTATCATTGTAGGTACAGATATCCGTTCCAATTGAATAATCGCTGGTCTGCTCTTGTAGCTGTACGACCTGGGCAAAGCGAATGGGCCCGGGCACTATGACCACCTCCGGCGAATGAAAAAGAAAAGAAAAAGAAAGCCAGAAATCATACAATGCAGAGATATATAGCGGAAAATATAGTTATTAATTGTAGAAAAGCCGAAGAGCAGATAAGATGTAATATAAGTATTTATGGTCTTTGGAATAGTGGTTATCATATTCATACTCTCTATACCATATGAACATGAATGAGTACATACTCGTGGGAGGCATTGTAGGAACCCGCACTCATACTCTCGTACTCATGCGTAACACTGGGTTCCCCCTTTATTTCTCTTTCCTCTAAAATCAATTCGGAAATAAATAATTATAAACAATCTGTTTTGGGGCGAACAATGCAATTATTTGTGCTCACTCTACTGCATTTATATTTAGATATTGAAAGAACCTAAATCATCGCTGATTATTTTGAAGCGGCGTATATTTGAAAGAATTATGTATATATACAGGGGAAGATGCATTTTATTAAATTTTTTTACTCTAATTATAATGTATGTTACAGTCTTTTTTTAATAATACAAGCTGGTAGATAGGCCTTGGATAGATTAGTACCCATGTGGACGTGGGGCGAGGCTAAAAATGGAATATCTTGAGGACATCTTCTCTGGTGATGGCTGCAGAACGGTGCCAGGTGCAAGTTGTGCAGGCGTAGATATAGCAATTGGTAGATCATATGTCCTTGCAGGAATTCCGGAGTTCCAGAAGGTAATATTGGTATTGGCGGAAGCTTTGCTATGTGATGAGTGGAACATGGAAAAGAATTTGGAGAGTGCGCTTTGCGGCTTTTGTGGTGGAGGTGTAATATTCGCGCATATTCGAGTTGCGAGATTGAGTGGGAGGTAGATCTGCGGTTGTCCTGACACGACAGTGATACTCGTAGAACTTTTGACAGCAATACTTTGGCTCGTGAGGATATCGACGAGAACCGTGCCACTGGGGAACTTGGTAGGTATTGAGATTGTTTTTGGTTTCGAATTAGAACCTTGGTTTGAGAGGACCATGAGCAAAGGGCCTTTCTGCAAAGCTGCAATGTTAACATCATTGAAAAGGGGAACTGCTAGGTTCGTGCCAAAACCTGCATTCCATGCTAGCTTTCTTGCTCGATTCAACTGTGCAATGAAAAGGTACATTGCAGTAATCTTATAGCCTGATGTCCACATCAGTTCACGAGAGCCAGGATCGCCATCGCCAGCATACAACTGTTCTTGACCAGAATACAATATCGGGATACCATCAGTCAAAAATGTCCAAGATAGAGCATTCATGATAACGGTTGGATCCGAGCTTGTATCATTTGGAAATCGCGGCATATCGTGGTTCTCCATGAATGTAGCCATTTGTTGCGGGTCTGCAAACTTTGCTCGATATTCAGGCGTGAGAAGATTCATGATCTCATACATGCTTGCACTTCCCTTTTTGAAGGCTCTCTTGAGAGGGTAATATGTTCCGTAATCCAGCAAACCGCCCACATATGGCTGATAAGAACTTAAGTAATCTGGAGCTCCTGAGAGGACCTCTCCCACAGACCAAACACCTGCGGCGCGAACGAAGCCAGGCCAAAACTCTTTTGGTATATGCTTAACGGTGTCTATTCTTAAGCCATCAATTCTGAATTTTTGAACAATCGTAGAGATCCATGCATGTAATGTTTGGACGACAGTAGGATTCTCAGTGTCGAGGTCAGGTAGAGGAACATTCCTGTCACCAAGCCATCCCCTCTCAACCATCGTCTGGTCCTCATAATCGGTAATGAAATATTCAGAATGATAATAACAAGAATCATTGAACGGGGTAAATCGTGAAAAATCCACAGTAGAAGTTGACCCCATGTGGTTTACCACGATATCTACCATCAAGAACATGCCACGCTGATGCAGGGCATTAGAGAGGGCGAGCAGATCATCAGAAGTACCAAAATGAGAATTTACAGAATAGAGATCCTCTTGCCAATAACCGTGAAATGCCTCACCCCAATGCGTATTGTCCTCAATATTCTTGGTAATCTGTCGCAGCTGTTAGCAACCATTCAAATGGGGGCCTTGGTTCACAGCATAGCCAATTCAGCTTACAGGAGAAATCCAAACAGCATCAAAACCCATTCCCTGAATATAATCAAGCTTAGAAATGATTCCTTGCCATGTACCTCCACAGTATTTTCCGGCTCTGTGGTCGTTGCATCTTGGCGCACCATTACCGTCGTCTGTCACGGCAAATCTATCAGTGAGAACCTGATAAATGGCACGGTCCTTCCATGCTGCAGCGTCAGGCATTGAGCCTCAAATCGAGCGTGAACGGATTTACCACGTCCTGACTTTGCACTTTGGGACTGAGTATACAGAGTTGGGACGAATTATCTACTTCAATTCTTCATTCGTTGTACCAAAGCCAGTTTTTTGACTGGATTCAGGAGTAAAGACCTTTGTGCGGACCCTGTTTGCATGCTGACATAAGCGATTGAATACGTGTTTGTGGTGGATCCCTCGTATCGCTGTGGTGCCTTGCTTATCGATAAATTATGACAGCGCACTCGTAAGCGAAGGGATGTCTATTAGACTTAACGTCTATCACGGAGTAATGACTTTATATTCTGCATCATCACCTAGCTAAATAGCACAACCTACCTTCCATTTACAAACTATGGTCCTCCTCTCACATGACTGAATTTATTATTAGTATACTATAATTTAAAACTTGTTCAATGTTTATAAACCGGCAGAGTACTTTGAAGACTGTGTCAGTTGCTGTCATCGAAAAGTTAAATGTGACAAAACTCGGTCAACATGCGAACATCTACAGTTTGCTTGTCAGCGTTACCAGCCTGTAGTACAATGGCCTTGGTCTGCCAATTTCTCAGTACTTAAAGATGAGAATCAAGAAAGCAGCAGTAAATATGAAGAAAGTATCAAACAGAAGTCTAGACCTTATCGGCGATTTCTTTAGTCCGGTACAGTATAGGTCTCTTCTTTCCTTCGTCCCCAAGAAGTATCCTGTATTGCAGCTGTATCTTGAGTTTTGAGATCAGATTCTAATAGATGATTCTCAGAAATGGAGTGACGAGCGATGTCCCCGAGATTGACGCAGACACTGCCTAAAAGTGTTGCGCCAAGTTCTGACACACATGGAGCTGGAATGTACTCGACATCAGAATCCTATGCCTTATCGGCATGTATTTTTTCGTTGTAGACTAGCTTAGGACAACTATCTTTCGTTCAGATTCGACCGCTGCTAAAAATGCCAATACCACTGGAATAACTTGTTCCGACAATCTTCCACTTGAGCCAGTTCCCAATGGTTCCCTCGATGACTTCGACGTACCCTGTCCAAAGTTAACAAACCTTTGATATGATTGGGATCAAACGGATATAGAAAACGATTGTTAATACAAAACCAAACGAACCCCAATCTAGACACTGATGTATCACACCCCCTCATACCTAAAGGTAAGGATAAGGGCATGCTATTTCTATAGTGTGTAACAGGGCAGTAACAGAATAACAAAGGGTAGTGGTTCACAAAGAGATTGTGACCATTTTTGAAGTCTAGAGAGTGTATGAAGATCAATTCTGGGAGAGAAGAAGGACGGGCAGTGTTCAGGTTTGTTGAAAGATGCTATATTAGAAAGGAGGACTTCCTTTTTCTTTCTGCCCCCTTAGCATAAAAACGACAAGCTGGACTAAGAACTGATGGCTTTCACTTAAATAATGTTCAACGAATCTCCAGGCCATAAAAGCCTTTTTACACCCCCAGGCAACTCTGGTCGGTATGGCATTCCAATCCAGGTGTCAGTGTCCCATATCGGCCCCGCCTCGTCGTATGTGCCTTCTGATTGAGCTCTGCCGCCTACCCGAGGCACGCTAAAATATGGATCTCCACCACTAATCCCAGCCCCAGATCTTCTATCTATGCATGAAGTTACATTGAACTCGCAGCTTATCTCTTTATCATAAATTTCCAAACTCAATATACATAAACATTTCCCGAGTAATCTAGGTATGTAGGAAGCAACTCCGATTAGAGCAATTGAATTATTCATACCTCGATATCTATCCAATTATTCAACAGCTATTAGTTTTGAGTATAATAAGTGATTGTGAAGTTGTGTATCTGAAATTCAAAAATATGTACCCATTTTATTTCCCGAGCATATTACCTAGCCATTCGACGCTCTTCTTGAATTCAAAGACTTAAACACCTTCTCAATTAGAATCCTAAAACCCATTAGTTATTATATTTCAACAAGAACAGACGCTGGGATTATCCGACATGGCTACGGATTCGCCTTCCATCAAGAATAGTGATGGGACTACGAAGGTCCTGTCGGTGAATGACACTGGCAATCTTTCTAGAATCGAGAGTGCAAATATGTGCAGTAGTCAAGATCTTCATCGCAAACTCAAAGCTCGTCATATTCAGGTAGGTCAAGATAGAATATCTTCTAATCTCGAATGATCCTGAGGCAAAGAGCTGATATCTTACATAGATGATTGCTATCGGCTCAAATATTGGAACTGGTCTTTTTGTTGGATCTGGCAAGGCATTACATACTGGTGGTCCACTGTCCCTTGTCTTAGGATTTTTCATCATTGCCGTTGCGTTGACTATCATGATGCAATGCTTGGGTGAGATGTCCGTTGTCTTCCCTGTTGCTGGTAGCTTCACTCGATATGCTTCTCGTTTCTTTGATCGTTCCCTTGGGTTTGCAGTTGGTTGGCAGTATTGGCTCTGCTGGGTGTCGGTTTTTGGTGCCGAGTCTTCTGCATTTGTTGTGAGTTTTGAATTCTAGTCTTTTCTATGAGAAACCTTTTGACAATAAGACCTAGATCCTTGTGAACTACTGGAATGACGAACAGAAATACACACCTCTATGGATTTCCATATTCATTGTTTTGAATCTTGCTATTCACTTCGCCCCTGTACGTATCTTCGGGGAAGTGGAGGTTGTTGTCAGTATCTTGAAGGTTATCACAGTTGTGGGGTTCATCATAGTTGTCTGGGCTATCATGGGCGGTATGTCTAACTTATTACATAAATGATACTTGAAAAATGATGAACTGACAACGACTAGGTGCTGGATCGACAGGCAGCAAGCATGGAGTTGAGTATTGGCATCTTGTGGGCCTTGAAAATGGTCTTGCCAATGGATTTAGAGGACTAGCTTCCGTATTTGTTACAGCAGCTTTCGCTGCTGGTGGAACAGAGATGATTGGTGTTGTTGCAGGTGAGGCAGAGCACCCTCGCTACAACCTCCCCCGTGCTATTCGAACCCTCATGTGGCGTATTTTTCTGTTTTACGTCACCTCTATGTTATTTCTGACCTTCGTTGTTCGCTATGATGATACAAGTCTTCTCGGTGGATCAAACGCGAACAGCTCTCCATTTGTTATTGCCGTCCGTGGTGCTGGCATCAAAGTGCTTCCAGATATTTTAAATGCCATAATCATGGTCTGCGTTATCTCTGTTGGTAGTACTTCGATCTATACGTCTTCTAGAGTCTTGAAGGGTCTAGCTGAGGAAGGCTATGCATGGAAAATATTTGTGAAGACTGATCAGCATGGCCGACCATACATTGCATTGGTCTTTTCGGGATCGGTTGGTATTGTGCTTGCTTATCTCAATTGCAGCAGCACAGGGGCAATTGCTTTCAGCTGGTTCTCTTCTATCTCCGGGCTTGCATTCTTCATTGTATGGCTAGTCATTATTGCTTGTAACTGGCGTTTCCATGCCGCTCTTAAAGCCCAAGGCGATGACACTCTGGAGCGTCGTTTCGCCTTTAGAGCCATGGGATGGCCATACTTCTCAATCTTGGGATTCGTTCTTGTTCTTTTTATGGTAAGAAGAATACTTATCTCGACAATTTCTCAAACCTATAAATCATACGTACTAATAACATTCAATACAGGTTATCTGCCAATTCGTTGTATCTGTTTCTCCAATCGATTCAAAAGCGTCCGCGTCGACATTTTTCGCAAACTTCCTCGGAGGCATCGTATTTTTAGTTTTATGGGCTGGCTACAAACTCATTTACAGGCCAAAAATGACTCCATTGGACCAACTTGACCTACAAACTGGGCGCCTTGATGAAGATCCAGAAGAGATCGAGATTCTAGAAAAATATGCCGCTATGACTAAGGGTCGCCGTATTATGTCATATGCTCATTTTTAAAAGCAGTGCTGCGAGATTCCAACTTGTCATATTTTAGCTTCGAAGGTCCATAGACATCCTCAGTCCAGGTTTTAGATTGTGCATTATATTACTGCTAGTAGATGCAGATTAGTTAACAGAAACTATATACCAACACTTGAATATGTAAAGAGAAACGGTAATCATCTTGGCCTAATGATAGGGAAGCAAAACTTTGTTAGCCTCAAATTATGAAGTTTATCTAAAGGATTCCATCGAACTCACATGCTGCGAAATTTGAAACCACCCCTGCCATTGTTATCTACATTTATCTAATGCTAGTATTTTAGCATAAAGTTAATTCGAAAATTTATTATTGTGGTATATCTTCATCAAATTCAACTCTACTTTTAAAATAGAAAAGTAATATCCGGTTGAGTTCGAAGTCTGTACATTATTGCTGCAACTGGTCACCTGCAATTATCAGTATTCAGACAAATACTTAACACATAGTCGTCTAATTTGCAGCTATAGATTTTGTATCTCCGTTGAATTTAAAAATATTCTAACAGCATCAAATCTTATTTCATCTAATCTTTTAACATATGCTCTAAAGTTTTGTTCCCATGTTAATGTGCACAGCTTTAGTCTGCGAATATGCTTCCAGACCAGCCTCACCGAGCTCACGACCAATACCACTCTGCTTCACACCACCAAATGGAATTCTGCAGTCGCAATCTTGACTGCTATTGATCCAAACCATACCAGCCTCAATATCTTGAGCCACACGATGAGCTCTCTCTAGATCTTTGGTAAAGACTGCAGATCCAAGACCATAGATGGTATCATTTGCTTTCTCAACAGCTTCCTCCTCTGTCTTAAAGGTGCTGATAACCACAAATGGACCAAACACCTCCTCGCGATAAATGCTCATAGTGTCCTTAACGTCGATAAAAACGGTTGGCTCAATGAAGAAACCCTTGCCGTTTGCATTCTTAATTGGGTTACCACCAGAGATAAGGGTTGCGCCTTCAGATTTTCCAGCCTCAATATATGAAAGGATACGGTCGTACTGTGCCTTGGTAACTTGAGGTCCTTGGAAAGTGTCATCGGCGAATGGGTCACCAACTTTACTTGTTGATTTGATAGCAGCTATGAACAACTCCAAGAACTTGTCGAAAATGTCTTCCTGAACCAAAACTCGAGATGTTGCAGTGCAGATCTGCCCCTGGTTCGACATGATACCATAGTGAGCCCACTTGGCGGCTTGATCGAGATCAGCGTCGTTAAAGACGAGAAGAGGAGATTTTCCTCCTGTCTCCAGGGTAATGTTCTTGAGGTTCACGGCCGCCGACTTCATGATCTCACGCGCGGTGGTGGTAGATCCTGTGAAAGCAATCTTATCGACGTCGAGATGACTAGCCATAGCCTTTCCAGCCACAGCACCCTCTCCGTTGATAATGTTGACAACACCAGGAGGAAATCCAGCCTCTTTGATAAGAGTACCTAAGACCAAAATGCTCAATGGCGTTTGTTCCGCAGCTTTGATAACCACTGTGTTACCACAAGCCAAAGCAGGGCCCAATTTCCATGCTGCCATTGAAAGTGGGTAGTTCCATGGAATTATTTGTGCAACAACACCAATTGGCTGTCGAATAGTGTAGGCGAATTTCGCTGGACCTGTGTTGATCGTTTGGCCAAAAGTCTTGTCAGCGTAGCCACCGTAATATCTGATAGTATTGATGGTTTCCGGGAGGTCATCCACCATGCAAACAGAATATGGCTTTCCTATATAATGAATTAATATAACCAGCTATGAAAATAGAGGGGAAAGCTGTGGCATTTTCCTGGGATTAGGCTATCCATGAACCAATCAAATACGCACCATTATCCCATGAATCAATGGTAGCAAAAAGTTCCTGGTTTTCTTCAATCAGGCCTGCAAGCTTAAGCATCAAATTCCCTCTGTCGGTAGCTGGCAAAAGGCGCCATGACGGGTCCTTCAATGCTTTCCGAGCTGCCTTTACGGCGATGTCAACATCCTCTGGGCCGGCTGCGTATACAGATGCAATTTCAGACTCATCGCTAGAAATTGTCAGGAAAGTTAAAGATTAGAAGTAGGACAATCTCAGTGGTTTGCTTACCTTGGGTTAATGGAGGTTATGGTTTTACCGGATTTGGAGGGAACGAATTCGTTGTTAATGAAAAGACCACGGGGTTGGGTGTATTTGCGACCATTTGGAGCAGTGAGCTCCACGAAAAGATCGGACATCCTGAGTGTGAACAAATTTGAGTAAGACAAGATATTCGCTGAAAGTGACTTGTGCTCTGGCACTGATTGATGCTGCGCAAGGTCAAATATTTAGAAATCAAAGAAAAGAATACAGGTGTGAATTTGTTAACGAAGAAAAGCAATCGTTCTCGCAGCACGAAATTGGACTTCTTTGTGGGTCTCAAGGCTAGCTGAGCTACTTATATCCATCAATATGAAGACTTTCCCTCGGCATAATCCACCGCATCAACGCGCCCGTTCATGAGGAATTAATAATTTACTGAAATTTTATCAAACGCTGTTATCTGTAACGAGATAGGAACATTGCGGGGAAAAGCTTATGTACCGGTGACAAATGCGATACGGAGTAGATTTGATTCATATTAGAAGAAATCCGATCAGGCTCAGTGTAGAAGGTACAAGCGATGAAAGAATGCGGCGGAACTTTACGTAAAGGCCCAAGTGCCCTGTAATCTAGACAATCGAGCCTGGTTTGCCTTGAAAGTGGGATAACTAATTAGCCAGTGCACAGATGGGCGATTGCGGTGTACAAACTACCTTTGAAGCAGTTGCTGTTGTTATTTATTGGTTAACAGTGTTAATTTTCTTCGCCGACAAGAATTCTTACTATGAATTATGGATTGTTGATATTCGCAATTGTCTTCATAACGATACACAGTAAACACAAATGCGATGTAGCTAGCTAAGGCTGGCACGTAGCACCCCATGTAAATAACAATGACTCTAACTAATGATTAACATATCGGAGAAAGTAATGAGAGAAACAAACCTGTTGATGGGATCGTTGTACACTATGTTAGGTTCTGTTATTCTCTTGATTGCTGAATCATGTAACTATGTAGTGATGCACAGGTTGCCTTACTACGATATCAGGATGAAGTATTTTAGAGAGCGCCTTTTCTTTTTAGCATATTTATTGTTTTCAATGAACTTTCCATTTATAACATGATCGGCCGCCCGGAAGCATCGTGGAGTTCTCCAAGGAACTCTTCAAGCTACATAAATGATGATATAGCATCATCGTAGAATGGTGGAACAGCCATGAGTGATGATGGCGGCTTGCGCTGCGAGACCTCGACGGAAAGTACCCCAACACCAGCCACAACATAGATACCGTCCTTTGCTGATTTGACGCACAGCTCAATAAGCGTCCCACGTTTATTCAAGGTTATAGCTGAGAATTCTCCAGTTGTTCCTCTAGGGACTAAACCATGTACACCAGCTTCGGTAAGCTGGTTTAATTATATGGGTACCCAATGCAGCTGTTTCAATCGCCTTATATATTGGCATGAAAGGAATATAACAGGAGACAGAGGATGCCTTTCAGCTAGTAGAATGCCATATTTTAAATAGGTATTTAGCGTATTTTATGAAGATTTGAGGATTTTAGAGCATTCGCAAGGACAGGGTAGTGATATTATACGAAAAGAAGGTCATAAGGGAGACGTTCTCTGGTGGTATATGCGAACGCTTTTCTATTTTTAAGAATACCGCGTGTAGCGAGGATATTATTGGGTTTAATCTCACACGATTCCTGCCTTTTCAGAATCTATATATCTAGGGGGGATTTGATTATAATAGAAATTTCCATCTGTAATAAAAGCTTACCCAGCAGGTCCTATCGTCATCTTGACCCCATTTAATGATATCTATACATCTAGAGAGGTTTAATCCTCTCAATTACAATTAGTAAAAACAACTAGTATCAATTATAAAGTTTCGGGTGAAATAATGAATTTATCATGAGACCTTAGATTAGGATACGTCCTACGAAAATATACTTCGCTCCCAATACATGAACTTTAAAGATGCCAGATCCATAGCAATTACCTTCATGTACAGTAATATAGATTTATTGAGTAAGAACTAGAGCGCAATCTCTTGAAGTACTGACTATTACAAATATTTCATGGATACAATATAGGTTTCCACTTCGAATTTATAACTATCCAAATCCTTTCCCGTGATTTTATTTATAGCTCATTATACGGACAAGATCACCAATGTTTACAATTTAGAAATTGAGATTCAAGCACACTCTACAAGAGAATTCTCACATGCGTGGGTGCTTCTTCGCAGATGAAAGCCTATCTTGAATGTGTATGTTAGAACGAAGAATAAGAAAATACTAGAGCTAATATAGTCCACAGTTACAAAATAAAGTCTAACACATATTGGATAAATATAAAGTGACATTGGATGCGACGGTAAGATAGCTTTTACAGCTGATAGTGCTTTGGGGGTCGTTTCTATGGAATAAACCTTATACTCATTGAACTCTTGCTGAGAACTGTAATACAATAGCGACGAATCCCAGATATCGAGTTACTGGCATCAAACCATATTTCTCAACCAACCTTTACTCTACTAGCCTATATTATCTTTAGCATCGATAGGAAAATTTAAAATTCTTTTCTCCCATCCATTACGTCTAGCTTTTCTTGATTGCATCAAGCCTTTAAACGTTGTAGCTCCTATGTCATTTGACTTCTCCCCCAGGTGATACAACGTACCAAGCCACCTTAAGTTACTGTTGGTATTTCCAGAGTCGTTCTCACCTATGAGTGCAGCGAAGGTGATTGGTTGCTCCCTAGCAACAAAAACTTTCACTCGATCACCAGCCCGAAGAAATTTGGAACCTATCATCACATGTTGACCATTTTGGGGGTTGCATTGACCACTTCGCTCCTTTTCCGCTCTAGGTTCGTGCCACCAAGCGATCAAGATCTCCCCTTGTACACTCGAAATCCTCTTATGAAGAGCCCAAGTGCAGGTGACAATCAGATTCCGAGTTAATGAATCCTCAAAAGAGACTTCTTTCGCTCCTGCATTAAAGGTGTAAAGTTGCCAAACAAGTTCAGCCTGGGGTTTAGTGGATTTAATTCCTAGAAATTTACATACACGCCCGAGCAAAGGATGTACGAGGAACGGATTGATAATTTCTGGGGCAATCCGATGAAGAAGTGAAGGTATGATGCTCATGGAGTCGTGTTGATCGAAATCTTCAATTCGGCAACTTTTCATTTTATCGACAGCAACTTGCAGAAAACTTTTCAGATCAGTTACTGTGGACACAGTACCTAGTTCCATCGCATCCATGAGCAAACTGGTTGAAGTGAATTGAGTTTTTGTGGAAGACCCAAGAACAACTTGCTGAAGTTCGTGATCGAAATATGGCGATAGATGACGATCGCGAATTTCTAGTCCTCTGAAATTTGATGCCGATGGAGATATAGCGCTTAGCCATGAAAGTGTTCCTCTCTTTGTCATTTCTTGCACTAGAGCATTTAATGCTTGGTCTTCGGTGTGGCTTTGGACATATTGCAACTTCTTCAGCCTCAAGATTCCACATAGAGCGTAATATCTGTCCCCAGGAAAAGTAGCATGCAAGGTCCCTGCCAACTGCAACACATTTGCTGGTGATAAAGTGTAGTTAAAATAGCGACCCCTGAGAATTGTGAGATGGCGGCACCAATCTGCAAATTCCTGTAACCACGTTTTATCTTCATTCTGACGAAACAGTATACTTGCGAGTACTCCAGCATCAGAAAGTTTTATCTGCGATTTGTTCTCGCCGCTGAGTACATATTCGCGGGAAAGCAAGATCTCTTGAAAAATCCACGCACGATGTCGCCATGATCCTTGGTAGAGTAGTTCTAATGCCATAAGAGATTCCTTTTCTTGTTGAGACGTGACTGAGGCTAACGACGCGCAACTTTGTGTTATTAGACAGCTGTGCCTGTCATCATCAACGTCACACGCCATCTGCTTCTCTAGCTCCATTAAACTATTAAGATCAACCTTGCGAAGTAGGATCACAGAGCAGCGCGCCTCAGAATATATTTCATCCATACGAGGGATCCAATATGCTTTGTCGCTAGGTGATTGTTGATCTATACATTTAAGGTCTAGCCAACAGACACGTGAGTTACCCGTGAGGATTTTCATAGGGCTGCTTGAGGCATTTCCAACAATTTCTATGAGTCGCTCCCGGAGAAGCGGCCAGTATGGGTAAGCAGAATTTGTGCTGTAGGACACTCCATCAGACCAGTCTGTCCATACATAAGATACCGCAACATGATTTGCCCGACCAATCTTGTGTCTATAAAGTTCTGTTTCGGGATCGATGAGTGCAAAGGCGGATCGATTGCCTCCAAAGGTGGATTTCGGAACTGAGAGCGCCATACAACCAAGAAACCTTTAGATATCAGGAATGGTTGTGGATGAAACTATCCTCTGGTATCACTGTATAAAAGGTGGTATAGTCGATGGGAGTTGGGTTACAGTATAGTGCTTAATACTGGTTATCTCATAAGAAATAAGGGACTTTATGTGGTATGATACTGACTCAAGTAATGAAGGTTTGTGGCATTCGGCTACGGCAAATATCCCTGCTCCACCACAGTCTCACAACGCCCATAACTACAGTGTGTTACGGCTCTGCGATATGGTTTCAATATAGCAACGATGATAAATAGTGTAGCTAAACGCTGTACAGCTGCATTACTTAACAATTGTACCAGAGTATATCTGTTCACTGTTCTTATTGAAGGCCTTAGTTGTGGTCTTACCCGTCCTTTCAGAGTATCAGCTCAGCTTATCACTTACATTAGGAGCTTTACGAAAGTCGGAAACATTAAGTATAATTGAACTAGTAACTGAGATAGTGTTAAATTGTTTACAGTAATCACTCTTAGACGATTATCCTGAAACTATGATTATTACGTAGTGTAAAAAGATATGTAAGGGTTAAAAGGACAAGGATGAAGGTAAGGAGGATGAACGCTATTTGAAATTCTGTAAGAAAAACTAATATTTTGTAAATCAAGAAGCTTCTTTCTGTCACATACGACCACAGACTGAGGAGAATTGGGCATCCCGTCCGCTCTGCCATACACAAGCCTCAGATCGGTAGACTAGTAGTTGGGTGGGTGACCACCAGCGAATCCCTACTGTTGTATGTTTTTACTTTTTATTCATTTAAATTTTTATTAAAATTCTTTTTTGCATTGCTAGATAAATGTTATTGGCTACCTATTGTTTTTAGACCGCTAAACTCAAGTGTTATACCACACAGGGATGTTAAAGTTATAGATCGGAATGCATATATTTCTCGTAGATTGATTTATTAATGTATAGAGAGGAAGTGTCTCTAGTGTTGCTACGATTCTATAATGCATGATAGTGCGAGTGCTAGAGAGCGTACTTCCTAGTTAGGAACTGTTCGTATTCGAAGGTGGGAGACTCAGGGATGTACCTAATTACCTACCTGAATAATGTGTACGTATTTTGACAGCAAGTTATAAATAGTATTATGCCACATTAAAGAGACCAAAGATATTCTTTTTCGCTCAGATCAATAACTTTCATTCAATATTACGTTAGAAGATCAAGTCCAGTTGAATTATAAGTACAGGCATGTAATATCATTATGTCGCTGTCGTTGCCTCCGACATCAGTGTATCTATCAAAGTCAAGAGAATAAGTTACTTTCGAATAAAAGAACAGAACTAAAACTCAATCAATAGATTCACATTTTTCTATGTCTCAACATAGTCTACTCAGGCTGGATTAGCTCCAAACATGCTTTAAAGTGCCAACATCTGACAAAAGATGAACGTCCAAGTGACTTAAGTTGGTATCAAAGATATTTATATAGTGCAAGCGTCGATTGTTGTCAGTTATAGCACCGAAGAGAAGATCTTCAAAGAGACTGAGTTAGGTAAATTCAACCATGCTTCCAGACTGTACTAAGCTCTACATAATTAGCCGCTCATTACTAAACACTTCAGGTCCTCCTTCAAGTACGTGTCTAGCCTCGGGGCAGTACTCGTATAATTCCTCCAGTTTATGTGTACCCCAGCCAACAGTACCTGCCCATCGCCGGATCTGATGGGCCCCCAACGGAGTAGCATAGAACATAGTCTCTACAGAGAAGCTCTTCGCTATCTCAACGTCAGGTAGATGATATGGCACGTTGCCATTCCTCATATGGTAAACAAACCACTGGTCTTCCCATGGTGGGGCCTCACCGGCGCCTAGCTCATAGCGGCGTGCAATGTCAACCATAGCTGAGCGACGGCGTAACGAAAGTCCTCCATTGTAGTAGCCCTCCCGGCCATTCACCCGTGAATCGATAGGTGCGCCTACAAAATCGTATTCGAAGAAATCCTCCACGCGTTTCTCCGAATTGCTGCAGAGGACAGAATCTAACTGGAAGAGCAAGAGGTGCTCATATGGCGCGAGCTTCTCCCAGAACGCTACTGAAGTTAAATACACGCTGACGCTATCGTGAGTGTCAAACGTCTCGTGGATCTCGTGCAAGGATGCAATTCGCGTTTCTACCAACTGTGTAATTGGTAACGACCGTGCCAGCCTCGCACCCAAAGCAGGACTGTGGAAGATTTGGATCGGCCAGCTAGGACCAAGGACCTCGAGATGTTGTAGGATTGTAGGGATGACACCAGGAGAGTCACGCAGCTCGACAATTACCGCAGTTTTGGAGTTGTTCTTGTCAGTACTAGATTTTTCAGTAACCTTAGCGGTAGTGGCCAGTAAGATAGAAGTAGAAATTGAAGTAGAAATTGAGGCATAGAATGAAAGCAGGATGATAGTAAGCAATATAGAGGTTAACAATCCTATTCGCTTTATCATTAATGAAATCATCTGTATTAAATATAAATAGCGTAAAGACTTTTATAGTAGATATACGCCTTGAAAGAAGATGTGTAGGCTTGGAAGTCAATAGAGGTAGGTTAGCAAGTTATAATCGAAGAGGAAGTGCAAACTCATATATTTATATATATAGAGATAATAGTAAATCTTCTTAGATATTATATCATCGTTTGTGTGAAGCAATGCGGCCATGCTCTACTATAGAAAACGGATGTCACCTGACTCTTGACTATGGGAACGGACCGTCACATGATCGTAAGGTCCGCAAACAGGACTCACGTGATATATACGCCCACTAGATAGCTATATATAACTATAGAATTAGAGCAGATTCTGCTCTGTACAAGTCTAAGAATTGATTTTTTTGATATCCGTTATTCCGCTATACTACTCGCATATTGTAACAGTTTGCCACATTATTATTATATATGTGAGCTAGTCTGCCATATATGTCCTCAAACCAGCCAGAAGGTCGTATTGAGGCCTCTTTTACTTTTAATTCACTAATTAGAAGGATCAAATACCTACAGTTCTGGTCTAATAAATGAAAAATAACAATTTTTGAATTTGCTAACATTACACAGCGTTGAGTCAATTAAGTAAAGCTGGTATAACCGCACTGTATTGTCAAGTTTAGTATAAAACAACGTATAATATGATTCTAAGCAAGAGGAGATAAAACAACGAAATAAGCATTGGAAAAGGAGTGAATGTCAGCTGAGACACTGAAGTCTTCGTTTATAAGTCTTAGATTAATAGACTTGTAGCCAGATGGCGCGGATAGATAATAAATGGCGAGTTGCTGCCGTTAGAGTAGTGTATATGTTCCGGGCAGTTGACAAGCTGAAATAATTGACCAACTGCCCAGAACATATAGTTCAGCGGAAATCTTAGACCCAACCACCTTTTTATAAACATAATAGCTCACAAAATGGGATATACTAGCGTTATTAAAAGAGATGGTAGAAGTGATCTAGAATCAACGTGTTTAAGTTCCATCATCTTTAATCTACTCTTACTAACATTAAATCCCATAGCATTATAGGGTTTTAAATCGACAACACACATTAAAAGAAACTTATTTACGTCATACTCAGTCCTCCCATTATAAAGAAGAAACTATTAAAACCATTATCGTACAGTGTACTAATAATGCACGGTAAAATGGGGTTGATGTAAAGATTTTAAGTAGTAACTAGAAGACTTATCAATATATTTCTGAGAGCACATTTGGATCTACAATTGACATCGTGTATAAGTCATTCAACGACATATCTGAGAACACCCACGCTTGATTTTCAAACGCCGAATTCGAGTAATCCACATTTGTAGAGAGCCATTCGAAGTACTCAGCAGACAATGCGGGTACATTTGGTGGGGGTTGAGTATTATTGGGTGGAGTAGTTGAGCCCGATGGGACTTCAATTCCTGCGAGGCGACCTTTTGGACATTAGATTGAAATAAGGCAAAACGACTGCATGGAAAATGTACCACTTACTTGCATCA
This sequence comes from Allantophomopsis lycopodina, assembly GCA_024752465.1. Classification (NCBI taxonomy): domain Eukaryota; kingdom Fungi; phylum Ascomycota; class Leotiomycetes; order Phacidiales; family Phacidiaceae; genus Allantophomopsis; species Allantophomopsis lycopodina. Next base: position 551,131 of record CP103012.1, read on the forward strand.
TGGTGATTCAGGCGCTCATAGGCAGATCCATAGTGTAAAATCTGGCGTATCAATTGCCCGTTCTTGTTCCACCCATATTTGGAAGAGCTTTGACTGTATATTCTTAAAAACGTATCAAGTTGCGCAGCCTACGAAAAGTAACTAATTAATACCCTAAAAGTCAGGAAAGAGGGAATGAGCTTACTATGCGATCAAATATCCTACAATGAATTTTAATCCTTGTGAGACAGTCATTTATAACAACTAGTTCGGTTTGCGAAGCCTCTCCTTGTTGTTGATTACTTGCTGTTAAACGAGCATGCATGTTTACTGCTGCAGCTACTGTAAGCATCTGCCCAATTGACACGTTATGCACATCAAACTCCCCAGTATTCCAACTATATCTTATTATCTCAATAATTCGACTGGCCTGGTGTCGACACTGCAGGACATGGAGGTTTTGGATATCCGCTTCTTGTGTTGAACCATTGGAAGAATTCCGGAGAAAAGGGAAGTAAATAAGTTGACCTATGTGGTGGTACAGGAGATGTAAATAGGTAAATCGGCGCAAGGTCTGTTTTGATCGATGTTTCTCAAAGTTCGTGGGATTGTAAAGCAGAGACTCATGCAGAGAGCTTTCCCACTGTGAATGCCACAACTCCATCGCCTGCCAGTCCTCGATACTTCCACCCTGGCGATGATGCAGGCAAATCTGGCGAAAATACTTTGAGAGTCTCAGGATCTCTGCAATGGCATTTCCAGTATGCTCTTGCGGGGTTGTTATCGCTCTGACTTTTATGCGTGCCAGGTCTTCATCGTCACATGGCTCGGGTATTAACTCTTCTGGAGAAAAATAACAAGGTAGGTTTAAGGATGGGGAGATTGTGCGGTCCATCAAGGCTATTGTGCACAGAAGTCGGGAATACATCTCTTTTTTCAAGGGGTCACTTTCAAGAGTTGCGTCAGACAGCCGAAGTATTTTGCACATGCTAGTCGCAATACCTATATACAAATCAGTAGGCGAATTATTGAAGTTCGGAGTTTGTTACCAAGATGAATCCAAGCTTTTCTTGCTCCTCCGAAAGTCAGATGGTAAGTGCTGGCTAAAACAAAGGCTTGTATCGTGGTTGGAGATGGACGATCATACTCATTCTTCAAAAGCTGTTTTGCTTCGCGATGCAACGATTCGCCTCGGTGTGACCGTGGTATATGCTCAAAAGCTGGTAGATTATGATACCTTTTTAATTAGAAATGTGTGCTCAAACTGAGGCATGATAACATACTTGATACCAAGAGCCATTATTGAATATAGAACTACCTTTGAACATTCCCCAAGTGCAAATTGACGTAGAAAAATATCTTTGTCGAACATGAAGTGCACGTCATTGAAATTTTCAAAATAGAGCAATAACAATTCATGAGTCAATTCGCCCTCTCGGAGAATTTCAGCAGGCGTTCCAGTACCTATGTCACACCCAGGTTGAACTCCATCAAACTTTTGTGGATACGTGACAATGGGTTTACGGGCCTCAATATCGCTGAAGTTTAACGGCGACAATGAACTCGATATTCTATGTCTATGCGCGGATATGGTTGCTGCGTTGCTGACATATGAGCAGTTCAAGGAGCGTTGGGTACATCTGTCGCAGCTACCCTCGCGTCTGGATATGGTACATTTGCTTTTACGGAGACTGGAGTTTTAGTTCAGATGATGAACATGGCCTGATGTATTCAGGGACATACCGGCATTCTGTACAAGCATTTCGTGGCATTGTGGGCCTATGTTTCTGTGACTTTTCTATCCTTGCATTTTTACCCCTTAATACTGTGTAATTGTGAGAGGCTCAAGTTTTGTTCTGTTGTGTTGATTGATTGATTTCCTTCGCTTTGCAAATCTGCGGAACTTATAGACTTCCCAGCTTTACTAACTTCTACTCGCCTATCTAACAAATGAAACCCGAGCTCTAATCTACAAACTTGCCCGCTAAGTATTACCCCGCCCGTGTAAGAGGGTGCTACACTACATACAATAATAGTTATTACTACTTAACATTATCAGTTAGTCAATCTACTATTCTATCTTTTGTTGAGATTGCACTTAGTCTTATTGTGCAACAACTAAGAAAATTCCAATTATTTACCAATAATTCTAAAAACTGTTCCTATTCTCATTTCTACACTTAATCAATGTTGAGTTTGCTTTACCTGACTCTGTTGGAAATCTTTACAGAGCTTCTAGAAGCACAGTCAAGCACTTTTGATGCCTAGGAGAAGCCTCTAAATACTGAATTTGATCTATGTATCATGACTTCATTTCTATATAAATCAATGCATTACCACTCATCAATATAAATGAAAAGTAATGAAGATATTAGTTGAAATTCAGAGCGCAACCCAGAGAAAAACACAAAAGACAAAAAGGATGACAGTGAAATAGAGGGGCATCGAAGAACTCGATGATTACAATCCTGTCCAGGTAAACTCTTTCGGAACCACAAACTTTACTGTGTCAGATATGTCCTGCGATGAGATACCTACAAGGACGGTATATTCACCCTTAAGTCCTCGCCAGCATTCATGTTGCGCATCATAAATGCTAAAGCTATACTTGTCAAGAGTTACCGTCAAATCCTCATCCTGCCCTCCCTCTAAATCTACTTTTTGGAAAGCCTGCAGCTCTTTGATCGGTCTTTCACATCCAATTGTTGTTTCTGGGAGTTGCAAATAGAATTGCACAACTACTTTCCCCCGTACCAAAGCCGTGTTCTTCACGAGACAAGATATATTGATTGTACCATCGGGCCCAGGGAATGCTTCAAGGGCTGATGCGCGAACATTATAAATTTTGAAGGTGGAGTAAGATAGTCCAAATCCAAAAGGAAATAGCGGTGCAGGGCTTCTTTTCTTGTCGTAATACCGATAGCCAATATCGAGCCCTTCCTCATATTTAAGGATACCATTTTCCACAGGGAAGTTGCCAAAAGATGGATTATCCTCGATCCTCTTCGGCCATGAAAAAGGTAAATGGCCACTGGGGTTTATCATACCACTCAATACTCGTGCCACCGAATGGCCACATTCCTGCCCAGGAAACCATGCTTGAATTATAGTGGGCACATCTTGAATGAAGTCCATCGTGACAGGAGCCCCCGAAAAGTTGACGACAATTGTTTTTGAATTCGCCGCTGCTACCGCGCGAATAAGATCGGATTGATCGCCTGGAAGATCCATTGTGTCTCTGTCATAACCTTCGGATTCGACTTCATTGGTTGTACCAACACAAACAATTGCGTACTCGGCATTAGAAGCTGTCTTCACAGCTGCAGAAATAGCCTGACTAATGTCCACATACTCAAAGAAGCGGAGTGCAACGCCTTGAAACATCTTGCCAAACAAGGGAGCAGCATTCAAAATATCAGGATCTGTGTTCCAAGCCTCCACAGTAAGTGAATAGCACTTGTCTGCTTCCATTTCATATGTGAAACGTCTTTCAAGCTTCGATTTGAAGAAATAGAAAGACTCCATCTTTAAATCTGTCTCTTGCAGCCTCTCGAAGACCAAATTGCCATTGATGTAGCATTTTGCTGGTCCCGTGGAGATGACGGATAGAGTGTGTGGACCAGAGGTCCTCGGTGTAATGCTCAATGTCATTCTAGAACAATACTCTTTGGCAAGATAACTTGGCCAGACTTCTTTGATCATGTACTCGGCATTTGGGGCTGTTTCTTCGAATACAAGGTTTTCGCCAATGGTATGTCCATTGAACCATTCGATTTTGGCACATTTTTTGACAGCAGCATCTGAGGTGTCGACGATGCCTACTGGCGATGTAATAGAGGGATCAGCGTGAGGAAGTGCGGCGAAAACAGGTACTCCCGCAGAATACTCGCACTTGTATCCTAATTGTTCTAAGCCTTCTAGAGGAGCTATGGCTCGAAGAGAATTCACTTTTGCACTCCCACCTCCGCCGAGGCTAGCTACGGCTGCATGATGTCCAATCACTGCGATTGATGCCGACTTTGGAAGTGGAAGGACTTCGTTGTCGTTCTTGAGTAATACAATTCCTTCAGCGGCTGCATCTCGGATGAATGCATCTCGCTCCTCATTTTGAATCGCACGCTCAGAAAGTTCGCCTCTTGGATGATCAAACCGACCAAGAGACTTAGCCAACGACAGAACACGCTGCACACTGTCGTTGATCGTGCTCTCGCTCACTGATCCCCGCTTGACAGCCTCCAAAAGATGCTGGCCACGCCATTTAGTAGGGCCAGGCATCTCCAAGTCTAAACCAGCATTGATTGAGTCCGAAGTAGAATAGGTGCCCATCCAGTCCGACATGACAAGTCCGGAGAATCCCCATTCTTTTCTAAGTACATCTGTAACAAGTCTGGAGTCGTCACCAACGTATTTACCGTTGACTTTGTTGTATCTGGAAGGTTAGTAAAAATAGAGTGACAAAGGTCAATGAAGTCTTACGATGTCATAAAACACAGTGGGTTTGAATGTTTCATTACCAGTTGAAATGGTAACAAATACATCTCACGAAGCGTCTGCTCGTCAACTTGTACCGAAAGTGTCTTCCGCTCATTTTCAGCCTCATTGGCCACGAAATGCTTTGGTGTAGCTGCAATTCCTTGCGATTGGCATCCTGTATAGAATTTAATTTCCAATTCTAGCGATTTACGGTAGATTTAAAGGACATACATACCATTGACATAAGCAGCAGCAAGAGTTCCCAAGACTAGCGGATCTTCGGAGTATGTCTCGTAGTTCCTGCCTCCGAGTGGTGATCGTATTACGTTGAGCGTTGGGGCAAGCAAAACATTTGCAGATTTCGTAATAGCCTCTTTTGCTACTTCTTGACCCATCCGATGGAGAAGCTCCGTGTCGAAAGAAGCACCCAAGCTAGTTGCGCAAGGAAAACATGCCGCTTTAATACCACTGACATAGCTCTCACCTCTGGCACCATTTGGGCCATCAGTCGTCTGAGATTCATTAGCAAATATAACGGAACACCTTGTGTCAAAGACAATTACTTTTATATGCGGTACAAATATACCATCTCTGTCAATAACAGGAGTCCGCCACCAATCCTTCGCTGACAACAAGCTGACCTTTTCTTCGAGGGTAAGACTTGCCACAATCTGGGCTGTGTCGATATCTCGAGTTACGGACCCCATTGTGATTGTATAGTAATACTGTTGACGTCTAAAAGATGGAAATCATAAAATAATTCAAGAATGCGATGTGAGATTGAGGTTACGGAGTGGGGAACGAAGGTTATTTAAGTAAATGATATCTGCTATGTAGCTATGTACAATTGAACTTACCAAGTACAAGTAGAAAGGAAAATGTGGGGAAGGACTAAGATATCCAGCTGTAGTAAAACTTGCTCTTTGGATAATCCGGAGCGGAAGCACAGATAGAAACGGTGGTATTTCAGCCACAATATCACAAAATCGTGGTGCAGAGTATCATGGGGATTGATCATTTGGGATCACACTGATAGTAGACCGGACGCGCGACGCGGAGACTGCGGCGAATGTTCATGTCAATTGGCTCAAATCATTAGTTGCTACTTCCTCGCCTAATCTCCCGGAGCCTCTCCGCAGCGTAGCGGGTGGATATGAATATGATTGGATCACCGCCGCGCTTTCCGCGCATCCCCCGTGACGTTTCTCGCCCCTGACAAGCCCTAGCAGAAATCCCGACTTCACTACTTCACAAGTTACTTCTGATGTTGCTAATGAGGCGGTAGGCGGTTTAGATCCGGGGACACTAGATGCGGGGAGCTTTTAGATCGTTTCTCAAGCCAAATGATTGTGGAAAAATGGCGGGGTCTCCGCAAATCCTACAGCCAGTGATTCTCCTCGACATCAAACCCTTCGCCTTGCGACTCTAAAAAAGAGTCTTGCTATAAGAATCTCTTTGTTTCCGTTCTTTTTATATTCAATATCCCCTCACCCTTCAGCAATTCAGCCCTTATTGTTACATCTTTCAAGTCGACCCATTAAACTTCAAACTTAGAGACAATGGGCATCGAAAACTCCGAAAAGGCAAAGGCCTACAACATCGAACACAGCGACATGATGAAAGGGGATGAGGTTGATAATGACACCAGTCTGGATAACATAGATGAACGCATCCAATCGATGGCAAGAGATTGTCCAAAGTTCTACAAAAATCATAATCTCCTCATTCTGTATCTTCTGATGGTACCTGGCTGCCTTGTACCTGCGGTTACTCTTGGTTTCGATAGTGCTATGATGAATGGTCTCCAGTCTGTTCCAGCGTGGGATAGTTGTATGTTTGCAGCTATTAAAACAGTCTATAGACTTGAAGCTGACCCCTTACAGATTTCGGCTATCCACGTGGATCTCTCCTTGGTATTCTCAGTGCTATGATACCGCTAGGAGCTATATGTGCAACCCCTTTTATTAGTATGGTCGGTGATCGCTTTGGCAGACGCAAAGGCATCTTTTTTGGCACTGCTATCATGGCAACTGGCGGCATCATACAAGGATGCTCCGTGCACAGTATGTCTTGTCTTTTGCCCAATTTTATTGTGGGCATTTATATATTTAGAGATTGTGGTATGCTAACTATTACTCTCTCACAGTTGGCATGTTTTTGGCATCTAGATTCATCATTGGCTTTGGTCTTGTCTTTGCAAACACCTTCGCACCCGTGTTAATCGGCGAGCTCGCCCACCCGAAAGATCGCCAAGTTGTCACTTCACTGTACCAAACCAGCTGGTATTTCGGGGCCATTTGCGCTGCATGGACGACATTTGGAACCTTTAGCATTCCTACGGAATGGGCTTGGAGAATTCCTTCACTCTTACAGGCAGCTCCTGCTTTGATTCAAATGGTTGCAATTTGGTTCCTTCCAGAGTCTCCTCGATGGCTTCTTGCAACGGGAAAGAAGGATGAGGCAAAGCAAGTACTAATCAAATATCATGCAAATGGCAATTACGAAGATATTTTCGTACAGCTTGAGTACAAGGAGATGGAAGCCATCATCACTGCGGAGATGTCTACTAAAACAACCTGGAAGACATTAATTGCCACACCTGGTAACCGTCGTAGAATGGTGATTCTTGTGATGCTCGGATTATTTTCCCAGTGGTCTGGAAACGGTCTTGTCTCGTAAGCTCCCGCTTACCCTCTCATAAGCTTATTTATCACTAATGCAAGGAAAATAGATACTATCTCGCCCGCGTCCTTGAAACCGTTGGTATTTCATCCGCCCGCGAACAGAACATCATCAATGGTTCTCTTCAGATTTGGAACTGGGGCTGCGCGGTCTCCTCTGCGTTTCTTACTGCGCACCTTAAACGCCGTACCCAGTTCCTCATATCCGTTTGCGGAATGCTTGCCGTATTCGCCGTGCAAACTCTTTGTTCTGGTCTCTTCAATGAGAAACACAATAAGGCTGCTGGAACGGGTGTCATTCCCATGCTTTTTCTCTTCTATACGTTTTATAATCTGGCCTTCAACGCACTCTTGTATTCGTACCCGGTCGAATTGTTGCCTTATCCAATTCGTGCAAAGGGCTTCAGTGTATTGATGTTCTTCGGTAAGGGAGCAAATTTCGTCAATGCATTGGTGAACCCCATCGGAATGAAAGCCATTGGGTGGCGCTATTATATCGTTTATGTGGGATGGTTGTGTGTGGAAGTTGTAGCCGTCTACTTCCTCTTGATCGAGACCAAAGGACACAGTTTGGAGGCTATTGCCGCCAAGATTGACAAGAAGGACATTGTCATCCATGGGGACCATGCTTCTGGCCAGGACGAGGAATAGATGGTATCAATGGAATTTTCTAAGGCAGTCTGTTAACCGTTGAGTGACATAAGTGTCTGGGGAATGGACAGTCCCATAGTTAGGATAACTGTATATAATGGCTTATGATTGGAATGAAAACAAAATACGTGCAAAGTATTCAGGTAGTTAGGTAGTATTATTGCAGGTCTCATATTCAACATGAGTGGCTCCTAATTAGAAAGTGAGCTCTCCAGTACTCGCACAACATGTAATACAGTATCATAATGACACCAGAAATCCTTTCTCTGTGTGCGTCAATTAATCACTGATGAGAATAATACATGTTCTGATCTGTGTACTCCAAAACCATCGTGTTGCGATAGGCAGCGACTCAGCAATTATAAACAGTAACCCTAACTATGGGAGTAGTGCGTTCCCCAGGTGCTCAGGTTGTTAGACGGTTATGTCTTAGGCATCTGTATACTAACATCGGACCAGTATCGAGTAGAATATATTGAGAGTGTGGCAATGCAACTAATTAATGATTACGAAATGTTCGATGACTGTAGTTGTGACAATATTAACTGATGACTTTATTAAGAGCCGCATCTGAATTAATTATAATATGTTAGGTTCTAGAACACGTAGTATGGTGGGTGGTATGTGCTAGCAACGGCTAGTTTCGGCGAATTTTAGCTAAGTTCTACACTATTTCGAAGACCCCGCCACTAGATTTAATTCATACAGCTCTACTGCGTATATTTCATCCGCCCAGAAGCTGTTGCTTGCACCGCCTTCCTCGGCCTACATAGCAGAACAAGATCGTAAGAATATTTCGACGCAAATATCGCTAAGATTATATCTAGTCAGTTATCTCCTCCAACTAGACTCTTAGAATCGAAAGCTTTCCGGACTTTGATGGTTTGTTATAGCAGCATCAAACCTCTTTATGAAGGTTGCTATCATTTGTTTGTGTAATACCAAACTATTCACTTTTTCAAATGTATAATACACTAATGCAATCAAGGCAAGTGGTAACAGTGGGAGGTTTATGACAGAAGCCCTAATCAGGACTGACAAGCATACCATTACAACAATTCCACGTATTAAGAGCCAGAGCAGGTTATTAGAAGGTCTCATTTAAAAAAAGGTTGATTACAATAAGCCAGACACTTGTCGAGGCACTTAGAGACCGAGATGTGCTGGTTATCACCCTGAGTGGTCAAACTCCGGAGAAGACAAAAATTCAGCTTACCAAAGCGGTCAGTAACGAAGGCGTAGCATAGATTTTGCCAATGAATGGTTCCGATATACCGTAGATGAGGCGGTGGCCAACGATGTCCTTGTTTCCCAATCGAGGGGCGAGTAATTTCATTATATATAAAAGCTTTCATTAAACGAGACTATAATAATTACAATGATCATTCATAAAGCCATCAAAGACCTTAGCAAGACTTCTTATATATTTGTTTTTGCAGGCTTCTGGTATAAGTGGAATCTTGACTGCCTGCAGCTTTCGGCATAATTAAAACGCTCAAATAGCGTACCACTTTGTACCGCTACGAAAATCCGTATCATTTTAGCATAGTTAGTTCTTCCCAGATCATAAAGGTTTCTAGGATTCAGTATTGAATAAATGCAACAGCGCATATATACAAAACTGTACGAAATACCGGGGGAATCACTTTGTAAGAACAATTAATAAACAACGACTTTAACACCTAGCAATGAAACGGAGCAATACTAGAGGTGGAAGAGGATAATTGAAGCGGAGTATCAATCTTGAAGATGTTTTTGTATTGTACTTGATAATCGTTAAAACAACCTAAAAATCATATTGACATATAAAATAATTATTAAAACAACAATAAAAACAAAGATAGGAATAGTTACAAAATTTTGAAATATAATATGCTAGGGATAGCAGTAGTAATATTAAAATAGAATATTTCAATAACTATTTTTAATTTTGCGCTGTCCAAATGGGTTTGTAGTCCCATTCTCACCTTATAAGAAGGGCATATTGGCCTCCCAGGGGCCCTATAGATATACGAAACGACAGGGCATCTCGGAAATGCTTTCAAGGTGGTTAATCATCTTCATCGTTCTCTAGTAGTTCTAGATCTAGATCATCAACACCAGCCAAGACTTCATTCTCCTTACATAATTCGTCCTCATATTCCTCAAGTGTCATCCGTCTGTCATTATTTGTCTCTCCATAGTTACCTTCATTCAGGTCAGATTACGGCATAGGTTAAGGCTGTCAGTGGAATATGTTCATAAATACATGAAATGCTCTTATTTTCACTCCCAGAGCAGCTCTTCATGGAATTCTAGGCAATTTTTGGCACTACGGACTCATCTGAAGCCGCTTTAGCAACTTCCGCAACCAATAGCCCATGGTATTTTTTCAGCATTGCCTCTCTGGAACCAGCCAATTGATATTGCTAAATGAGTAGAATGCGTGCCGTCACTCATTGATAAATCCTTCAAACCCCAGGAAACCCCTCAGATCACTCTGTAATTATGGACGATAAACTCTCGCACGGTACTCATCCTATAACTGATGATTTTGTTCTCTGAAAGTATTTGTTTGTATGTTACATATTGATAGACTAGGAGCTAAGTGGTGATGATCAGTGAATCATCTTTCTGGTGGCTATTGTTTTTGGTTTCCATTCACTTATTTAATTTATAGTTTCACAATCTTTCAGTGTAGAAGACGAGCAAGTTCTCATTCTATTACTATTCGAGTTCTCATATGGATACACAGACAGAGCTCTCAATTTCACTAGAACATAAATTCTGTCATAGAACTCAACATTCAATATGGACTTCAATATTGTGTTAGGACATGGTGTAAAACAACACGAAGTCGGTATGTTCCCTGCTAATAGTCACTATATTGCTGGATAGCTGCTCTTTTTTTCTTTATATTATTGCGTCGTACAAGAAATGCGATGGTGAGAGCGTTAAACAACTGAAACCCTGCTGTAAACACAATCGAAACATATCCCTTATGATAGTTTGGTGCTTCAATTGCCGGGAACTGCAACAGTTGTGACCATGCTGCGATGGCTTGACCTATGGCATTCATGCTCGCAGTGACAATCGCTCGCTCTTCAGCATCGTCAGCCATAACAATAGTTGCCCAACCCATTGTCAAAGGGCTCATAGCTAATAATTACTCGGTTAGCTGATATATAAACTACATTCGGGACTTTATTTACCTCCATTAGTGCAAGAAATTATGAATGCTGCCAATCTACCACTTTCTCCAACATCCCAGACTACAAGAAGAACACTTCCAATAATAACCGGCACCGTTACCACCAAGGACGGGATCCAGAAGTTTCCAGTTTTATCTGCAACTGTTCCAGCAACGATAGCAACTATAACTGAGACTGCGGAACCTGCTGTTGGTAGGGTATTAATTTGTACAACAGAATAAAGCGTTTGTTTAGCCTTGAGATACAAACTGAATGGTGTACTGGCCATCTGGAAGTTTTGATCGAGCAAACACCACTGACGGACAAAAAGGTAAAAATGCCATCTTCCTAGGATACGGGAAAACAGCTCTTTGCTTAGCTTAGGATTGCTAGGCTTAGTGATACCTTCAAGGCGTTTTCCTGCCAATTTAAATTGTTCTAAGGTAAGGAATCTTGGTTTCTTTCGATGTGGAACGTCTGGGAATGCAACAAATCCTCTGTATGATGGTTAGCAGATTCGTATGTATATGTATAAAGTCATCGAAGCTTACAAGATGCAAATTGGGAGAGTGATTATTGTGCATATAATGAAGAGCCACCTGGGAAAAATTTGTTAGTATATATTAGAGTGCTTTGTCATTGGGATTCTGAGAATCACCTCCAGCCAGCAATTCCATTGGTGCCGTTCAGGTTTGTGTAAGCTGCAGCTTGCAGATATCCGGAGAACATAGTTCCAAGAGGGCTTGCGATGAAAAACAACGCAACTCGTCGTCCAATTTCATTCGGTTTGTACCACGATCCAATTACATATATAATCCCCGTGAAACTTGCACACTCAAAGATGCCAACAAAAAAGCGCATTGCGTATAGAGTTTCGACATTCTGAGCCCAAGCGCACCCAAACGTAAATAAGCCCCAGGCAGCCTCCATCAGAGGTAGAATAATGTTGATCGGAACGCGTGTCAAATAGTAGCAGGTTGGAATCATGAATGTACAGTAAGACGCCCAGAACACAATCGTCGTATAGTTAAGCTGATTCCCATATAGACCAAGATCCTCTTTCATCCCACTGTTAAATTATCAGTAATAAATCTTAGAAGCAACAGGAATTTAAGAGATCTTACGAAACATAGGCATTTGTAATAGCTGATTGATCGAGATACTTTGTGAAGAACGATAAACAACCGAAAATGAGAATCAGGAGATCCAACTTGACAACCAAGACCTTTTCTTCAGTTGGCATATCCTTGGGATACCAATGTATCAAGGAGAGGAATTGGACCCATCTTCCTCCATTTGCTACCTCTTCACTGAAGTACACTGTAGTCTCTGGTATCTCTTTTTCTGTAGCCATCTTATAAATATCAGAAGTGAGTTAATAGGTCGTGAATGGCTCATGGAATCATGAAAGGTCTTCCAATCAATGCACATCGCCGCCGGCGCTTTATATGTTATCGAGTCTATAGATATTCCAATAATTTTCATCTCAATAATGGGATATCGCTTTGCATATTTCAAAGATAAGGTGCTTGCATGTGGGTGGGTCTATAAAAAGTCGTGATCGATTTGTTGATAAATGCAGAAATGGTGCAACCTGAAATCGTTAAAACCCATAAAATCGCCAATCAAGCTAAATGAATTCTATTAAACTTGGTCAATACGTCCGATCTAGAGCAAAGTTATTGATTTGTGGAATTAATACTATCCAAAATTGGCATAGATCTGATGATATGATTAATTCAGGTATATCCGAATACGTGCTTCCAGGATAGCGGTTGCTAGTGATCTGTAATTGCAACTTAACAAGGATGATGATTTCATTCGCCATAGCAGCTAAATATTCGTATATCGAATAAGGGACTACGAACTTTTCACTTTGACGATGATGCATCTTTGTTTTACCTAACGCGAGAATGGGCAATAATATATAAAATAGATTGACGTTTAACCTTTAATTAGGGGTTATCGATTGTACCCACATTTCAAACCGACTTTCTTCTTGATCGTTGTAAAAATATCCATAAGTTGAACAGCCACACTACAGCCTGTATAAGTTAGAAAAAGCTATAGTCACGGCTTTTTCGAGAAGTGTTACATGGTATAATCATTATGGTAGAGTATCAGCTTATCTGTTTATCTAAAGCTTAGCACATCCTGATGACTGACTTTTTGCTGGATAGATGCCGAGCCACATCCGATTCTGAGGTTTATATCACCGTAAATTATGAGTTTCATGCAGTAGAGCTTGAGAACCAGGGATGCCATAATACACTATTCTGACACATACATGAAGCACAATTATTGTCCTCCTCAATACACATTTTGTAGGTACTATGGCTGTTATAATGCCGTATCTAGCCATGCTATAACATGTTAGTATAATAATTTCTCATTCTAGCTAGCACATACCACTCAATTCTACAAAAGATTGTATTATCTCTATATTTATGTATGATAAAGATATAGTGACTAGAAAATTACATGTAAAGTTTATCCTTCCTAATTACCTCTACATTCGCCTTTTTGTCTCTCACAATACTAATATATCCAAATTCTTTATTGCTATCCACATCGGCCATTTTCACCCTGGTCTTCCAGAATTTTCTCGCTCTATCCGAGCCACCTAGTGCACTGTCACCCCGAAGCTCCTCAATATGTCGCGAGTCTCGAGTCAAACTAGAGGCAAATCCTAAAATGTCTGGACCTCGAATGAAGAAAGTAGTAAGAGTGCCCACTACCGCTATCAAAAACATGACTGTAGTCGCCACAAGATAAAGTACGACCCAAACTGTATGACAAATATAAACGTTCTTCCAAGTTGAATTGACGCCGACTGTCGATTTGCTTGCTCCAAAACCTTGGAAAGATGGATCAAGCTCATAAGTGTTGTAGACATTTGGGTCTCCAAAAATTCTGCCTGGATCCATGCTACCCTGCCAGAAAGTGTTGATTATTTGCTCCAAGCGAATACCGAAGTCATCTGATGAGACAGTGGACAGGTTGCGCCAGAGCTCAGCGGTGCTGTTATCCACAAGGTAGTTGGGACTATATATATAATATTCGGTTGGGGTCATGCCGGAATTCTCCTCGAAATCAATCGATAGAAAATCAAAGGTTTGTGCTTGAAGATTACTGGTGAACGTGCTGAAAGTATTGATATTGACAAGAGAGGTATCGTTGAGTGTTTGATTGAGCTGGGAGGGACGCATGGCGGTTATGCTGCAAAGGAGACCGTTGCAGAATGCTTGCGATTCGACGTATGTGGTGGTGAGTGTACAAAATGCACGGGATAGAGGGTTTGATTGGTACACAGAGTTGTCCTCGTCCCAAGAACCGCTTCCTGACTGGAACAATAATGTTTGCGATACATCCTCGGGATTATTGTTAGTTTCCGCTGTTAGGTTGTTGCTCGCAATGGTAAAGGAATCTTGAAATGAGCGCGTGGACCCAGAAGCGTATGTACCCGTAGCATTGAACATGTAGAATTTATTTGGATCGGGATCTGTGTCGATTACGGTGTCCGCATCAATGAAGGCTCCCCAGGTAACATTATGACAGTTTACGCTAAAGTAGGATGTCTCGAGCGTAATCGTTGTATTACCATCTGAAGACAGATTGAAAATTGGAATTCCAACCAGAGAAGAGTACTCAACCACATCGCTGGTTGATATATTTTTCCATGACGTTGTGCTGGATGACTGATTTGTTGAGAGTCGTGAGAAGTCGGGTATCTTCACGTTGGCCCATATATCACGACTCGAACTTCGAATGGTTTGCGAAGATAAAAGTGCAGCCTTGTAGAGAACATCGGCTGTCTGGGGCTCAGATTCTGCAGCTCTAAATGGTGTTGACTGCTCAGTTGAGAAGTATTGTGAAGGCAGCGTTGAGTATATCGGTTCAAGCTGCGTTGTTATGACATGAAGGGAGGCTTGTCCTCCTAAAGGCGAGTTCGCCCAGAGGAGAACAAGAAAAACACTGAGAATATTAAAAACTCTGAGGGAGTATTGAGTTATCGCAGTGCCACCAACAGACACGCTGCCTGTTAATTGTTCTAGAGAACCAAGACTAGTGCCATGCTCAAGTCTCCATGCGGCGACTTTGCGGACAGTACGGCTTCCAATGATAGCAAAGACTATTGGAAATGCAGTAACTATCTATTTATCAAGATTAGATAGAGAAAGAGGTGACTCTAAGATGATGGTAGGGTAACTTACAGCGTAATTAAATCTCTGAATGTTACTCCAAGTATTCTCATTCACTATTTCTCTGTTGAGAATAAGGGAAATAATTGCAAATGCATAGAATGGTAATGTTGATAGTATCAGCAATATGTCCAAGCCATGGTTAAGAATTCTTTCTTGTCTAGTATAAACCTTCTTGGGATATCCATAGGATCTTTCGTCCGTCATAGCACGATCTGTATATCGCTCGAAAGGAACAAAACTGGGCTTTTGTTCCGAGGGTAGAGCTAATCTGGATGGAGAGTTGCGTAAGGTTTCCTCATTACTTTCTGCTCTATCCTCAAGAATGAGAGGAGCTGTTGGATCTATATAGCTATTCTGGTAGGTCATTGTTATAGGCTTTAGCTCAATATAAGTTATAATGGTTTAATATACTCCGACGAGATTTAACCTCAAAAAGAAGCCAAGCAAACAAACAAAAAAAAAAAAAACAGGGTAATTCTGGAGATATTTAGATGGATAGAAGAATGAAGGCCGAACCTCTTAATTTTGGATGGAATGTAACATTGGATTTATACGTCAATATCTTTACAACCTTGTGCGTTGTCATTACCAGGCAGAAATGGCTCTTGGTTACAAGCATACTATTGGTGTAGATAAAAGGAAAGATATTGGGGGCTAAAATGTATTGGCTGATAATGGAGCTTCTAGCGCTTATACATCTTGGCATAACTCATAAGTATCAACTGAAACGGAAGACCTTGCTTGGGGGCCAGCTATGTTCGTCATGAAACCGCCTGTATCTGGAAAATCGTTGGGATATATACATTCAATAATGGACTCTACATTACACATGTCTTTGCACGATGTCTCACAATGGTTGCAACGCGCTTACTCCTTATACCGTAGTAAATAACAAAGTATTCACTGTTCTTTAAGCTTCAATTGCTCAATATCTGAGTGTTTGCACTCCAACTACACAGTATTCACATCGAAATTGAATGTTTTATGTGGAATTAAGGTGTGCAGCAAAGAGCAGGGCATGCGAATTATGGTTCTTCTTTGAAGCTGGTTCATCTAGGCTCAAATATCTCAATGGTACACCATGGACTCTGTCGAAATTTATAAAATCGAGGGTGAAAGTCAAGTACATTTTGGAATATGGTGAATATTGCATGTATTATTTGGTATTCTGGTTCCTTCAAGGTTAAATTCATAGTAGCACACATGAATCTATAAATGTAGTGTCATCTATCCGAATGTTTAATCATCACAGATTGCTCGCCGATTCAAGAAATATCGTTGAATAATTGATGAATCTAACGGGACAACCCAAAATTGATTATCTATCCCACTGTTAATCAAATCAGCTACTAGGGATGGTGAGGGCTGCGAGAACCAGCACTATCTATTGAATCTAACCATTATGGGAATGTACAACCGACCCACACATATGTGGAGATGGGGTAATATGATCGACAAGGTGAATTAACAGAATCTGTGATTATAAGATAAACGTCATGGCACTTTAATTTACTTGGTGAGTTTTCTGTCATATTTTAATTCAATCCAACTATTATACTCTACAATGTCGGATATTTCCATTCAACTCACGGCTCCCAATGGACGTGAATACGTCCAGCCTGTAGGCCTTTTCATCAACAATGAGTGGGTAAAGTCCTCAGACGGAAGTACTATAGACAGCATCAATCCCACGTACGTTTCATTACAACTTCTACTATCGGATTATAAGAAGTTTCCTTCTAAGTTGTTGTCGCAGAAATGAGTCTAAAATTGTCTCCGTTTACTCCGCAACAGCCGCCGATGTTGATGCCGCCGTCAAAGCTGCACGCAAGGCCTTCTTAAATCCTTCGTGGAGAGACCTATCAGCAACGGAAAGAGGGGATTTGATGATAAAATTGAGTCAATTGGTCGAGGAACACGCAGAAACCCTAGCGACCATTGAGACTTGGGATAACGGAAAGCCTTATTCGGTCGCTCTCAGCGATGATATAGGCGAGGTTGCCGCTGTTTTCAAATACTATGGCGGGTGGTCCGACAAGATATTTGGACAAGTCATTGATGCCGGCTCTGATAAATTTGCATACACAATCAGAGAGCCTATTGGTGTTTGCGGCCAAATCATTCCGTAAGTTTTTGTGGAATAATTTCTAATGCACGTACGTAGTCATTTGGACTTGGATTGACCGTATTAGATGGAATTATCCCCTCGCCATGGCAGCCTGGAAACTCGGCCCCGCCCTTGCCTGTGGAAACACTGTCGTGATCAAAGCCGCCGAACAAACACCACTCTCCATCCTTTACTTTGCGAATCTTATAAAGGCGGCTGGCTTTCCTCCAGGTGTCGTCAACATCATCAATGGAAGAGGTAGTGTCGCTGGAGCAGCTATTGCTTCCCATTTGGACGTCGATAAGATTGCCTTCACAGGTAGCACAGTAACTGGAAAGGAGATCATGAAGATGGCCAGCATCAATATGAAGAATATTACACTCGAGACTGGTGGCAAGAGTCCGTTACTCGTCTTTTCTGATGCAGATCTGGAGCAAGCTGTTGAGTGGGCGCACATTGGGATTATGTCGAACATGGGGCAGGTTTGCTCGGCCACGTCTCGAATTCTTGTTCAAGATGATATATACGACAAGTTCGTCAAGGCCTTTGTGGCACACGTTAAGAAAATCTCGATAGTTGGAGATCCATTTGACGAATCGACATTTCAAGGGCCACAAGTTACAAAGGATCAATACAACCGTATTCTTTCATACGTTCAGTCGGGTAAGAACGAGGGTGCCGTACTTGCGTGTGGAGGCCAACCATTCAAAGGTGTTGGGGATGGGAAAGGTTATTTTATCGAACCAACGGTGTTTACGAACGTCACTTCTCAGATGAAGATATACAAAGAGGAGATTTTCGGTCCGTTTGTGGTCATTGGTAAATTTAAGACAGAGGAAGATGCAGTGGCTTTGGCAAACGATTCAACGTATGGTCTCGGCAGTGCGATTTTCACCCAAGATATCACCAGAGCACACAGAGTGGCAAAGAGGATTGAGGCGGGTATGGTTTGGATCAATTCAAGCAATGATAGCGATTTCAGAATTCCATTTGGCGGTGTCAAACAGAGCGGCATTGGGAGAGAATTGGGAGAGGCTGGACTTGCGGCTTATTCAAATATTAAAGCTGTACATGTTAACATCAAGTCAAAGCTATGAGGACAGTTGAAGGAATCTTTTGGTAAGTATGCGGTTATGTTTATAAAATGTTAGAATATGATGATCTGAATTATTTACTGCGCAACTCATGTGACAAAGACCATCGCCAATGTACTTACATACGTATGCGTTCTACTCCGACACAGGTGAAAAGATAAAACAAAGTCTAAGAGTGAAACGTTACGAATCACTTTCGCTTCTCGGCATCTACCCATGCACTAAATCTCAAATTGAGAAGTGTTGCCATCGAACCCCAGTACTTTCAGCCTCAAAGTCAGAACTAATTTTTTATGTCAGCAGGGTAAAAACCAGCCAGTAAGACACATTGTTGATCGGATTGACGTTCTCGCCCGCTCCTTTATCAAATTCCCAAATAGGTCAGTCCATGCGCATGTCACCGATTTTCAGCGCTTACAGCGCATGAACGATGGCCGTGTACAAGTTAAGTTTCAGAGTGAGTGGGTCTTTCTGATAAGAAAAAGCTTGACATATCCGGCCCGTTTATACGGCATAGATAACTCGGACGCTCTACACTCTGCGGGGTAGACAAAATTACACAAGGCCAGCCAGCAATGATAAAAATATGTATGTAGTATGCATAATTAGGTAGTTTCCACTTGATAATGGAAAATGATTATGGTTACTAGTCTAGTTTTATGGATGGAAATTTTTGATTGAAAAGCTGGGCTAATCTGTGTTCAGGAGATAAAATAATGCATACGCTGAAGTTACAAAGTCCATTTCTAGTTGTCACCATCATTCTTCCCAGTAAATTGGTTTTCAAATAAAGTTTCAAATTTTTTGAGCTACCCGTATTGCTATTTACTGTACGAAACTTCGCTAGATAGTTTTCTCCTGCACCCATGAACAATTAAACTCCGTTGTAAGAAAGTTACAATTTTGTTGCTGGCAATTCCCTTGGTTTCTTGGCGTCTTCAGGACAGGCCAGTTTCGACGTCGGGTCGATATTGACATTTGTTGGAGGAACCCAGAGTGCCGGATTCTTGAGGAAGAAATTCGACGCACGCAACATGATACTGACAGGCTCAGCCGGCATGATAGGGAAGTCCTCAGTGCGTGGGAAATGAGTGATTCCAAATTGCAAATAGCACACAATATCAGTATTCTCGATAGGTTCGTCTCTTTCAGACCAGTCGACGATGGTTCCATTGTGTGGATGGCCGATAGTACCTTCAGATTGACAGACGTAGTCTCCGGCGGGGAACAGCTCGTAGTCTCGGTATGGTGTTACCCAGAGTGTCTTGCGTGCAAAGGCAGCGCGCTTCCATACCACACTTCCAGGTTTAGCTAGCAGCGGTGCGCTTTCTCGACTGACAATCTTGTATGATATTGGTTTCTTCGCGACTGGGTGTAGAATATTAGGATTGGTGATATCCCATGTTCGGCCAGTCTCGTGGCAGTAATCAACAGCACCCTCTTTGCTGGTTCTCAATGGTGTTTTACTACAGTAAAATGCATTTCCGTAGTAGTTTCCTGCGGAGCCAACTGGATCATCTGGCACCACAGCGTCGCACTGGACTACGGTGTTGCTTGGACCATCGATTTCAGAGTCTATGCGAAGCGAGAAGATGTGTTGGTGGTTATGGGCGGTCACACGGTTAGCAACTTCCGTACCGTATGGTGCAGCCTCTTCTGTTGGGTGTAGGGGGTATGTGTTGAGCATTCCAGTCAGTTTGACCTCAAGCTGGTAAGTTCCATCAAGGTGGAAAGTGTGGTAGAAACCGTACTCGTAGTTGGCAGCTGTGATGATTTGAGAAATGATGAGTTTTCGGTCGCGTGCTGAAATGACTGTTCCATCACGGAAATCTGTGTGCTTGTAGAGCAGACCGTTATCTTCTTCGTGGATACATATGGCATTTTTTATGACAGCCGCCTCTCCTGATCCCATTGCTACAACTCCATCGAGGTAATGGATGGCGCCCTTACAGTCGCATCCCAATTTTAGAGAGTTCGTCATGAATCCCGTTCCATACTCACCAACATCAAAAGCGTGCTTCTTGTGATGAGGAGGCTCAGGACAACCATATGGAACTACCATCTCAACAACACTAATTCTGTTGAAAAGCATTCTCTCTCGGTTTTCATAAGGATCCTCGACACGGACGTCTGAAAGGACAATACCTTCACGGTAGTTGAAGCCGATGTGCATACTGAATCCACACCAAGATATTTGATTTCCGTCCATCTTGAACGAGACACCCTGGGGCTGAGTAATATCAATTGGTTTGAGTCTTTCAGGCTTATAAGCATTGCCGATGAATTGGGGAAGATAGTTGTGTTCTTCGATTGGGACGGCCGTTCTCTCTCCGTTCACTCGTCGGATATCAACACTCAAGACCTTCTCTCTCTCAGTGTCAACAGTTACGCTAAAATCAAGAGGATGAGCGTATTGGTTGTCGTATTTCGAGTTGCGGTAATATGCGAGACCTTGCTGAAGACGGGTGTCGAATCCCCATCTATCGTCGACTCCAATAGCCCATGCATCAATGAAGATCTTAGACATATCGGTAATGCCAAGCCCACGGCATGCTTCATGTACACGAGGATCTTCTCGGGCAAGACGTTCCGTGATATCAAGATCCTCAAGAGTCAACGTAGGCATAACATCTGTCAACTGCTTCCAATCTTCAACGCAACTGGTTGTGAGATTGACGATAACCTCAGCCACACTTGATGTACCCGCTTCAAAGACTATAGCAAAGGCCTTTCGCTCTGGTCGAGGCCCGTTACCAGAACGGAATGCAGCATATTCTTTCTTTAAAGGCTCGCGTAGGGTAATTGAGTTGAACTTGATACGCAGAGGACTTGCATGATCGCGTATTATCTGTGTGACAACTGGAATTTCGGTAATTGAAAGCTGGTCTGTTTGATAAAATTCAGCACATATCTCTTTTAAACTAAATGATGGTAAACATACCCAGAGGATGATGAATTTCGTTTGTTTTAGTTGATTTCTTTGTAGAGCAGCAGCTGGAACCTGCTGGTTCACGGTAGATGGCATAGCCAGCGATGGATTCTGTATCGATGTTCATTTTGAGCTTTTCTTGCAATATCTGGCAATACAAATTCACTTTAGAGAAGAGGAATCTACACACCTTAAATAAATTTCAAAAAAATGGTACGACGGAAACATATCTTAATCATTTCGCATGGACTTGCCTATTTGGGGTTATCCAAAGTGTACCTGGGATCTCGTAGAGTGAGAGACCCATGAAATCGAGCATCAGCCACATAGATATCCCTGCGCTAGGACCACGACAACTTGGAATTGTGAATATTAAGCGCCTTAACAGACTAGGCATATATCATTGCATACGAAAGCCGAAGCCGGCCAGTTCCCTTGGAGTTGTACAAAGCAGTCTTCAAAGAGAGGACACAATTGAACCATGTATTTGACTTGCTAGGGTGCCAATCGCATAATTTCTGTGTCATTCTGAGAATGAATGAAGTTATTCTGGATGACCAAGATCTGCCAACCGCTCTTGGTGCCATGCAGACGCTACATTTTTCATAAGTCGGTGGGGTAGGAAAGTTTGCCTTCATTATCGGCGGCGAGCCGTATCTATATTATCACCATATTGGCAATTAGGCGATTCAAGCAAAATACCATGGATGGCAATTGAAAGAAGAGTGGGAATGCAGCCTCAATTATCAAATATCTACGCCGCGTTTACATTTACACGTGGGGTAATGCCGACTTTATCTGCTCCGATAGCGTTGACTAAGCTTCTTTAGGAAAGTACAGCCGGCCGAGAGATCTTTCACCCGTCAAGATCTCTCAGATTACCTCTGCCTCATCGCTAAGCACATGTTTGCTATACACTTAATACCTCAGGGTCATAAAAAATATAGTGCTGTACGCAACATTGTGTCACGTAATGACGGGATAAGAAATCTGTAAGTTTCAGAAGTTTATCACTTAGGTTCGAAGATCTCTGTCGGGGTATAGAGAGAACGGCATCCGGGTGTGTTCTCTGCTACTTTACATTATATTACTGTATTTTCGTCTCCTTTAAAGTGACATTAAGTTGTCCTGTACCAGCTCCTCATATTTCGAAACTATTCCGTTGTATCACGCTTCTCTACCAGACGGCCGTACTTGTTGGACTCTTCAGGAATCGGCATAGGACAAAATCCGACTTTCAAGAAATCGCAAATCACCTCTAGGCTTCTCCGGCATATACACTTTGTGTCATCTCCATCGGCATGTCGATGGGATCCGACATACAGCCAGCGATATCCAGTATATCAAAACATCTTGATCAAGTTGATCAAGACAACCAAGATGCTCTCGACTTGGCTGGCATGGGTCATGAACAGACTCTTAATCGCAAGTTTAATACCTGGAGCATGCTCGCTCTTGCATTCAGCGTCTTAGGCACTTGGACGACCTTTGCCCAAGACCTTGCCAGCGGTTTGACGAATGGAGGATCCATTACTATTCTCTGGGGCCTGTGTCTAGTCACCGTCTGCAATGTTTGCGTTGCAGTCTCTCTGGGAGAGATGTGTAGCTCTATGCCAACTGCGCTCGGTCAAGCCTACTACATTCATCGTCTCGTTGACACGCCCCTTGGACGCTTCGTCTCGTACATGTGTGCGTGGATCAACACATTCGGCTGGTGGGCTCTCACTGCTTCGCAAATTGCCTTCATGACCAATTTCATTTTGGGTATAAAGATTATATTCGACAGTAACTGGAGCGGAGCCAGTGAGGGTTGGGTAGAGTTCCTCATATATATTGGAATTACCCTCTTGTTTACCATAGTCAATGCTGTTTCATGTCGGAGAGATTCCATTCTTCCTTGGTTCAATAATGCACTTGGCATTCAATTCGGGACTCTATTCGTAGTCTTTTCCTTAGCCATGCTCATATCTGTCGGTACGCATGCGGATCTCCATTTCCAACCCGGATCCTTCGTTTTCGGTAAATGGATCAACCAGACTGGCTGGCCAGATGGTGTTACCTGGTTCACCGGCCTTATTCAAGCAGCATATGGATTGACAGCTTTCGATTCTGTCATTCATATGGTCGAAGAATTACCGTCCCCACGAACAAACGCACCTCGAATCATGTACATTGCTGTTATTACGGGCGCAATATCTGGTGGATTATTCATGGTAGTCTGCTTGTTTTGCATCCAGGACCTCGATGCTCTACTCAATTCTGACTCACCATTCATACAGTTGGTCACTGATACTGTTGGTCAAGGCGGCGGAGCAGCCCTGATAGTCTTGTTCATTTTCAACGGTCTAGGCCAAGGAATCAGCATTCTAACTACTGCCTCTCGTCTTAGCTGGGGATTTGCTCGCGATGGTGGTCTTCCTTGGAGCGAGTTCTTCTCGCACGTCAACAAGACGTGGAAAGTACCAATTCGCATGTTGTGGGCCAACGGGGCCATTATTGCAATAATCGGCATTCTCTATCTATTTTCCAACACCGTATTGCAGGCAATCTTCAGTGTCAGCACTATTGCACTTACGATTTCATACGCCATGCCAATCGTGACGTTGCTGATAGTTGGCCGAGACAAACTTCCTCCTGGCAAATTTAACCTGGGTCGTTGGGGTTACCTGGTAAACTGGATCAGTGTAATTTATTGTTCCATCACCACTGTCTTTTTTTTCTTTCCTAGTGCTCCCAACCCAGCTCCTGCAGATATGAATTACGCTATTGCGGTGTTTGGGGTTGTGTTGATTATTGCGGTGGTGTTTTGGTTCTTAAAGGGGGAGAAGACCTACTTACAGACGGATGGAGCTATGTTGGAGATTTTCCGAGCAGCTCAACTTGAGAATAGTAATCCGCCATATATTGATGGAGTAGAATCTTTACATAAATAAGCTTAGCAAAAGTATCACAGATTATAATTGCCCGATCTCTACAATATTTTTCTCAAGCATTGGAGTGAAAATTGTATTTTACATCAGTACCAAAAACTTATGCTTAAAGGGTATGTATTGAACTGTTGTTACGTTTGTCATGGATATGTCACTACAATACAGGACAAAGCCCGCGCTTGAATGTTTTGCCGCAATTTTATGCCGAGATGAGATCGCTACCTATATACCTACAGCATTATGCTTCATCGGAAATAATTTGCCGCTGCATAAATTGAAACAAAATGCCCATAACTATGGACGCTCGTCTCTTATATTCATTATTCTGATATAATTTTGGCACCAGGGTTAGAAACTCCGACATCAAGTTTTATATATATGGCAGCATATCCCAAGAGAGTTCTTCTACCTGTAAATAAAAACCCAAAGACTAGCAACAAGAAATTACCTATGTCTTCCTCAAAATCTCATACATATCATATTGCCTCTATTCCTGGAGATGGAATCGGCAAGGAAGTTGTGCCAGCCACCATCGAAGTTGTCGAGGCCCTTGCATCACACTTGAAAACTTTCGACATATCCTTCGAGCATATCCCTTGGGGAAGCGATTATTACAAGGAAACTGGCCACTTTGTTGACGCCGACGTACTTCAAAGACTTCGAGGCTACGATGCCACATTATTTGGTGCTGTAGGATCTCCAAATATTCCAGATCACATCTCTTTATGGGGGCTTCTCCTCGCAATTCGAGGACCGCTACAGCTTTACGCAAACGTCAGGCCTGTACGCACATTTCCTGGAACACACTCGTACTTGAAGATGGCAAGCGACAAAGACATTGATTGGATGCTGGTACGTGAGAACAGCGAAGGAGAATATGCTGGTCACGGCGGTCGGTCGCATCTCAAGCAGCCATGGGAGACAGCGACTGAAGTCGCAATATTCACTCGTTTTGGTATTGAGCGCATCATGCGCTTCGCATTTGAAACTGCGCAATCGCGTCCTCGAAAATTGCTCACGGTAGTTACAAAGAGCAACAGTATGCGCCACGGTCTTGTGCTTTGGGATGAAATTGCAGAAGAAGTCAGCATGGACTTTCCAGATGTTAAATGGGACAAGATGTTGGTCGATGCTATGACCGTGCGAATGGTTGTCAACCCAAAGAGCTTGGACACAGTAGTTGGAACGAACTTACACATGGACATTATTTCAGATCTCGCTGCCGCCTTAGCTGGATCTATCGGAATTGCACCCTCTAGTAACCTTGATCCTACTCGAAAATCACCGAGCTTATTTGAGCCTGTACACGGAAGTGCTTTTGACATTATTGGCAAAGGAGTTGCTAATCCAATAGCAACAATGTGGTCAGCAGCTGAGATGTTAGCATGGATTGGAGAGAAGGATGCGGCAGAAAAACTTATCATATGTATTGAGAGAGTGTGTAAGAAGGGTATCTTAACACCGGATCTTGGAGGAAATTCATCAACTCAGGACGTTACAAGAGCAATATGTGAAGAGATTTCCAAGCTTTAGGTCCCCATTTCATTTCAGCTCAATAACGAAGCATTCCTCATATTTCAAATTGGCTATTGTATCATTCTAAATCTCTCGACTTAAGTCAATCATGCTTTCCCAGGTTGCGCCAACAAATATATCTGTCATATCAAAGTCCATATTTGCCCAGGAACTGATCTGATTATCATTGGCAACACCTTGATATGCATAACTATTCTCATGTCTGATTGGAGAAAGGTGAGATCCCATGAAAGACTCCTCTATTGATTCACTATAGGAATCTACAGAGGAAGTCCGGTTTCGCGCAATGTTGGGCGCTTGAGAATAAGATCCATCAGAATTATCATTTACTTCGTGAGACTGAGTTCTTGAGCCTCTGAATTCATGCACTCCCGATAGCGTAGATTGACCATGTTCATGGTGGTGTGCTCTTGATGGTGTGTAATTGGTAATATTAGTTGGAGAGGCCATCTTTTTCTGGCGTTTGGCTCGTCGCTCACCGCCATCAAAGTTTGTGCTTCCTCTTATTGAACGATTTGGACGTTGGGGAATCCGACCTGCACGTTCTTCTTTGTGTAAATCATCCAAAAGTTTACCAAGCACGATTCGGCATCGTTTGGCTGTATTCCATCGATTCTCAGCATTTTTGAGAATCTTAATTGTTAACTGGAGATCTCTTAAAAATCTGTCAGTATTCATTGAAAAGACTACTGGCGAAAGATCGAAGAGCCTTACATTATGCCTTTTGATATCGTGTATTGACCCAGTTGGGATCCGAACGCAATTATCAGACCAGACATCCACACAGCCGCCAGATGGCCAGGCCAAAACATGCCTCGAGACTTCAAGTCATACTTTTGGAACGCCTTTATTATTTCTCGACTTGCTCGAATACAGAGTTGAAGGCCATGCTGGAAACCCGAGGACGTTGCATCAAGCGACAGGGATGGCCGGTGAACAAGAATAAGAAGCTGCTGGTATAGAATGGCAAATAGAGGACCAAATGATGTGTCGTCATCTAAAGAAGAGGGTTCCTGTAAGTTAATAGGGAGATCATTCCACCAATTTTCAATATCCGAAACCAGAAATAGAATAGAGTCTTGAGCAACTGAACGGATGTGAATTGACTTATGAAAAAGCTCTAAGACTCGACCTGTCAGTCGAGAATACTTGGCGAAGCTAATAAATGCTGCTTGCTGATGATATTTAACATCATCTTCTCCAAAGTCCTGTATGTCGTGAGCTTCCACCGTGTTTAGCGATGGTTGCCGGAGCTCCATATCTTCATGAGGGACCCTTTCAGTATAAGAACTGGCAACAGGTGCGTGATGTTCATCATTTGGTAGGCATACATCTATATCGTCATCGTTGAACCCTAGAGGATAACCAAGCGCCTGGCTTAAGTGCCTATCCAGTATATAGACAGTCCAAAACAGCCTTGTTCGAATTTCGCGGTTCTCCTTCGATAAAGCTTCGAAGCGATAAGAACAACGGTGCAAACCAGTATGAAAGATTGACTTAGTGAGAAAACCACCTATTGATGATGCTTGACGTAGAGACATAGTAGCGACAAGGTAAATTTGTACCGCAATCAGAGCTTGAATTGTGCAGATATCATGCTCGTGTATAAGGTTTGCAGCAGCCACAACTACATGAGCTGTAGACTTAATCTTCGACGCATCGGGCAGAATAACGTCGGTACAATCTAAGCTTGCAATATTGATAATAACTTCAAAAGTTATCAGCTCAGCTGTAGTAACACTGTTGTCATTCTTATACAAACGATCAACAATGAGCAGAAAGGATGGACCATGGAGAAAAGGAAGCAGAGGATGCCATGTCTCGAAGAATCTCATGATCAATCTCATTGCAATATGTTGTTCCGGTATGGTTTCCATGACTGAAATATTATTCGCTGAGGTCCAGGATCTACCGGCTGGTGTGGGCGTGGTCCCATCATGCGCTTCGCCATTTTCGAGGCTTCCAGATTCATCCTGACCTCCAAGTACACAATCCTCGGCAGAAGGCAATGAGCTCTCTTCTGAAGCTGAATGTGTGTTGGTGGCGGAGAATGCTCGCCTCACTGTGTTAACAAAGAATACCCCGCTAGCACTCCCAACGAACGTACTTTTCTGGTGCGATGAAGTATTGAGCGACCCGATTTCTGCTGTGTGAGCTGTTGAATCATCTTGTCGTGTTTGGAAGCGTTCGTGAGAATCAGTGCTGTCTCTCATCATCTTCAATTGATTATCATGAAACTTTTGAAGACATATGGTCGGACTTGGTGGGTTGGTTTGCATACGTTAGCCCCAGTATTGATTGCATTTTGTTAGCCGAGCGCGCGGATCGATTCAATGCATTAAGCCAAAGTTGAAGAACGATAAACTTGTAACTAATAATCAGTAACACAACAAACTTGTCATGGTTAGTGCCAGGCTCTTTTTTACATGTAGTCTAACATCTGGTGGAATCTGTTGTTACAAAGCGTTCTCATTATGTATAAATTATACACTTCTAAAATTGACATTATGTCTTGAGGATAAATTCAAAAGCACGCATTAACAACATCCTTATATAAATCATAATGGTGGCATCTCAAATAAGAATTATGTTGATTTCATTGTTCTTCACCAGAAAAATCTCTTTTGAAATTCTGCTGGTATAATTGAACTTGCATGTGATTCAACTTCCAATACTGGGACTGGCGTCAACTCCATATTTGAGATGAGATGTCCACTGGATTCAACAGAATCATTTCTCTGTTCCTGTATAGGAACTCTTTCGATACTTTTCTCAATCTCATCACTTGTCGCTCTTGGTGCAACAGGCACGTTATGCGTAGTATTCGCGGGAACCATAGCTCTCATACGAGATGGTCCCACTTCAATAGGAAACATTGCCTGCGGACCAATGGCCGCTGAATAAAGATCATTCCATCGACGTACGTTGGCAGGTGTTGTAAGTGGAAATTTCTTCCAGTCCTCAGTAATGTTTCTATCTGTATAGTTGGTCTGGGTCGTCGAATTGGCTATAGTTCCGTCGCCATCCAGATCCGAACAAGCTTCTTCGAGCTGCTCTGGTGAGATATATGGAAGCAATTGCTGGAGAAGGTTTTCTATCTCATGTAGGCGGATCTCTAGGCTTTCAGTATAGCCTTTTTGTGGACCACGCTTCTTTGCTTGTGGCCAAGTACATTGTCGTCTGGTATTCCTGCATTGGTCGCACGATGCTGAGTTCATACTGCCGCTGCATCGTTGTTTTCGAGAACGACAAACATTGCAAGCTGCTGTAGTACGAGGCGGCATTTTTTGGGGGTTATAATTGTAAGACGTCTTCACGGATAATACCACTTAATAGAAGTGTTTATCGTTCTGGCTACTTCGGCTTAACTTTTAGAGCACCGTCATACAACTAAATACGCTTCGCTAAGTAGCCAATGTTTCGCCTAAACATTTCACCGATACTACCATCTCCATATTTCATGCAGTTGCCTAATCTGTCCAGTTACCGAAGCTAATGTCAAATCAACTGCATGTTTTCCCAAGAGGTTATAAATTCAATTACTGGAAACCTTGATTAGACTACTATTCTACCATTCAGACTTCTGCACTGTCATTGGTACAGCACTGGACAAGCAGCGAGTGATCTAAGCAATAGAGTTAAACCATGTTCGCAGGACTGGGTAAGCTTTTAGTTGACATTAATTTTGGACGGAAGGTGGAAAGGTATCGTGATAATGCCACCAGAGGTCAGTAGATATTCAATTTGCGAATTATAAGATTTGCCAAATGACAGGGCCTTACATACCTAGACTCTGTTCTCGAAGATCTCCGGAAACTACTCATTCACAGACTGAGGGAGGACCGGCGTCTGCAAACAACATTTGATGCCAGCTGTGTTGAGGACTTCTCTCAAACCCGCTGTCAGTTACGCCTATGGCCAAGTTAGAACCCTTTGACGGTGATTAATGCGTCCTTCAGATTGGAATGAAGCCAGTCTCAGAAAACACTTAAAGACTACACATCCTGATATCTCCTTCTCCGAGGCCGCGATCCAACTACTGTGGAGGTGTTTCTACTTTTATGCCTATCATCCATTTCCACAAGATAATACCATCGGTAGAATAGATTACAATGGCTTTCAACGTGCTATTTTATTACTAGCCGCTCATTGTACTGATTTCTTGGGCACACAGGAAATGGATTGGTTCTGGCGCCACGACCACGCTTTTTTCCGCAAAGCCAGCTTTGAAAGAATCTTTAGAAGTATTGGTGTCCCAGACAATACGGTCAAACATGCTACACAGTCGGATTATCACTTAAATGCTATCTTAAGTGATGCTCTGGATGTTCTAGTGATGACGCAGCCTCAAATGATGCCCTTACTTCCGTCGCCGAATCAGCTTGAACCAACTGCCCGAAGGCTACTAAGTGAGGGTTCTACAGGAATACAATATCCAGTGTCTCGTAGAGACTTATCGATATTGCTGAGCTTGTTAATACGGCTTAGATTATGCAAAAAGAAGTGGGGATACCCATGGCTCCATGTTGGCACTTTCGATAAAGCAACCACAGATGATAAAGTGTTGGCTGACGCTGACATGCTGGTGAATGGATTGGGTGGCGACCAAAAAGAGGAGTTTCTTACTTCCGACCAAGTACTCAAGGCAATGGATCTATTGGTGATTTTAAACCCGTTCTATTTATTTGGGATTCGATCATGGCTAATCCGCTGCAGCCAAATTTACAGCTACGATTTCACCAGCTTTGGGCAGTTCTATTTCAACCACCGATGGCCACAGTTGATGAAATATCTACGCATGCCCCCGAAACTGTACATGACCATGTTCTTGGGGTCATTTCGTTGTTTGTACCCCAACCTTTAGTCTCTTGCCGCATTCATGAGACAATTACACAGGACATGCGCATCTCTCTGGAACAGTCAATTGAGTCACCGCAGAGATCAGATGACATGACAATAACACGTCTTGCCAGATCTCTCGCGGAAGATCCACATCCTCATCTCGTACTATTTACTAGTGATAGAACCACAACGACACCAGCTACAGTCTTGGGGGTATTCCTTCCAGGGCCACTTTGGTTGAAGGCTGATGGAGAAGAAAAGAAGCGTAAAGTAAAGGCCGGCACTTCACATCTCATCTTCCAGCTCAGACCACAATTCCACCTTCTCAGATGGACCAGCCCTAATATACCACTCTTGGACATCATTGACATAGATGATAGCGCATTATCATTAGAAGCTATTGCATCAAGTGACGAAACATCACCAGCGATAAGTAAGCCATACAGGATCGGAGACCCTGAAATCAAAGACATTGGCTTGCGTATCGATCCAGAGTCGAGGTCAGCTACGTTGAAGATCAACCCCACAGGTGCTGATAGCGGTGATATAGCATGGTACAGAGATGTTTGCACGGGGGATGACAATGGTGACAAAGTTCTTGATAAGGGGTTAGATATTAGAGTTAATCTTACTCGGCTCGATATATTCAACGTGTCAGGTGGTTTCGATGAAGATCTTAGTGTTGGGAGAATCATAAGTGCAAAGAATCAAGCTCGATACTTGCGGGAGGCAATGGAACCTAGGATTCAAGGTGAGGAGTTGACGAAGAGGATCCAGGGCTTCGGCTTTACTTGAAACTAGTGGATGGTTGAAGGTTGAAGATATGGTACTAAATTATGATACAGTACTTATGTATACTTCGTTGCCACTAATGAACTCCCTACATTTTCGACGCAGATTTTTGAACAACGAATGAGATCTTTCAAATAAAAACAGGTATATGTGATATGAACGAGACAATGTAGTAATAAGTGAAGAATTTGTGTGTGAAGACTTGATCTAGAAAACCGGGAATTTATACAATAAATGAAAGATGAATTGTGAGCTTTTATATCATGAACAAAAGTCTAAGTTAATGCTGAGCGAGTTATTTGGACAATTTAGAATTATAAATTTATGTCAAATTTCCACATAACTAAAGATTGACAAAGATGACATTATTGAAGAGAACAGTGGTTTTGCCGAATTTATATGACTTTGAATTCGAGTAATTGCATATCTTCCCAGCTCGTTTGCCTTAAGCAAGGAGTGCGCTTGATATGAGGTGGTGTGGAGTTCCCCAGGTTTTTGGATGTGAGGAAAAAGACTAATTTTGCGAGATCCGGAGAAAACATCTGCGGTCAGTCTCATTTTACAGAAAACTTAGTCACGGAAAGACTTCCAATTTACGAAGCTTAGGTGCAGTGAAGACAGCAAGTTTCTACAAACTATGTACGTTTGAAACACTCAACCTATTTGTTATTCCAATAGCGAGGACATATGACCACATAATGAGGAAAACTTCGCACATCCGCTCGAATTTGCATTGCATAACTATCAGATTTACTTCTGATGTTTGGCAGACGCTTCTCTCCTTCTTAAAATCGATGTGATGCCTTGCATCCATCACAGATAGATCACTACTTAACACTGAGGGCTCATGGATTTGAAGGCAAGTTTTGGAGGGGTAAAAGTTGAGCGGCATTCGCCCCTCTGATCTTCATTAACATAACCTAGAATGTCGTTTTTCATGGAGTTGGCTGCTCACCGAGGTGGTCTACTCATGTATTTTCTTGGCATTTGTGATTCAGCCTTGGGGATTCTCGGCAATCCGATTCAGCCTTGAATACTCCTAACGCAGACAAGGGGTTAGGTATCCTCACAATCATCTCAATCTTCAGGGTTTTCGTTGCTCTGATAGTGGTTATCATTCTAGATGACCATTAGGTTATTAATCGTTGTCGCTGGATATTCCTGAGTTCTACATGAAGGGAGGCACCAAAAGAATTCACGTAATATTATTTGCTATTTGTCACGTGCCAAGTTATAGCCGCCTAAGTCTGTGAATGGTTATCAATTAACATGGTGTATATACATCGTAGCAGCAGAGTAGATTCTGTTTATTATGTCTTAAATTTTCTCAATATCTATCTATGTATTTGATGGCGCGAAATTTCTAGTATTCGGAAATTTTCGGCATCAACGGTAGTATTATGAATAATACGCGTTTGGTATCAAGCGAAAAGGATCGTCAAACAATTTTCTAGACGGGGATTGAAGCCTTGAAGTTTTAGGTTTCTACATACTTAACAAGGCTTTCGAGGAATCCTTCTGGACTAGCCTCCACAAAGGGTTGAGATCGCCATTTTTATGTGCCTTGATGAAGATCATTCAGGAACATCGTAGTTAATCAACCATACAAGCTTAAAAAGCGTCGTAATGGCATTCCGAGGTGGAGCATTGAGTAGACTTCTGCCAATCCAAACGATTTTGCGTGTCCTTGAATTGTCAGTAACTCTTAATTCATCGAGTATATTTGATTCAGCTGGGGGTCAGGAAAATTATCAGATCCTAATAATATTCGTATATCTCAGGTTCAAATGCGGATTTATCTCGGACCGCATGAGTCTCAATATTACTGTAATTGTATAAAATGCAATGTGATATTAGAGCAGTGCTCAAGGCAGACACGCAATGACATGACTCAATGGAATAGCAAGTCCATAACTACTAATACTTTAGTTCTAGCAATAGTTTGTTCGGTACTCTACTTGGAGGCTTATTATGTGTAAATGAATCAGCAAGACCTCAGTGTATGCCACTTGTTATCGCATGTTATGTAGATAGCTATACGTATTCTCTTTTGCAATGCACCTTAATATTTTCTAGATTTAGAGACCTTTACTGTCACATATGAATTAGAGGAGGCAAACTTAAGGTCTTGCCGCCTTTTCTCACGTATAACATAATTATAGAGTAGTTCAGAGACTCTTGCGCCATGGGAAATGAATAATAATCACATTATTTTTCAATACACGTTGGTAAGGCAGACTACACCCGACGATCTTGAGCACATGATACAGCTTTATATAGTATCAGTACACCACTTGGCTATCATTTTAAGTGATTTTTGATACTCTATCAAGCTAGGAGACGATACCAAGATCTTAAACTTTTATCTTTACTGCAGAAGCTGTAATTGGTCACGGTCTATACAGATTCAAAGACCCAACAACCTACTTCACGTAAAGATAAGATTAATGAAGAATTTATCGGGGTTTCTTGCGAAATAAGTCTAGAGAAATATCAGAAGAGTACAGAAGATAAACGTAAGCCCATATTAACTTTCAACAGATCCACGAGTTTCTATGTCCGAAAAAAGAGATATAAGAAGGCTGCGAATTCCGTTGTATATTTTTCTTTTCACCATTCTCCTCACACTCTTCACAAATAATCGCCATCCAAATTGTAAGAAATACAAGATACAAAATCCCGAAGCTATCCCCTCATTGGTTAACAGTGGGAATTAGAAGCGAACTCTTTCAAAAAAGTCTCATCACTTA
The DNA here is from genome assembly GCA_024752465.1 of Allantophomopsis lycopodina. NCBI lineage: Eukaryota > Fungi > Ascomycota > Leotiomycetes > Phacidiales > Phacidiaceae > Allantophomopsis > Allantophomopsis lycopodina. Next base: position 585,270 of record CP103012.1, read on the forward strand.
AATTATCCGCCAACATGCAATTTTCTAAGGTCTTCTGGGCTGTCGTCTTGGGTGCCACCTACGTTGCTGCCGATGCTACTATTGTCTTTTGCAACGAGGACAATTGCTCAGGCAGCTGCTCCTATCAGACCGTTTCTGGGGATGGAGCTTGCCACGAACTTGGCGGCATCGAAAGTGCTCATACTACCGAGGTCGATTCTGGATGCAGTGGTAAGTCGATCACCTTTCATTCTAGGCTCTATTAGTAGTTCTAGATTTGTATTTTCTTGCTTGTACTTTACAAACAGAGTTTGGAATAAAGGAAGACGAGATTTTCTGCCTGATTATATCCTTTTAACTTCTGCCCAGGACCATCGCTAATATTATCCTTCTCTTGAAATAGTGACGGTGTATACCGACTCAGACTGTTCTAACTCCGCTACAACCGCCGGGTTGAATTCCTGCGTTGCCTCTGACTCTGGGCTCAACTCCTATTCATACGATTGCTAAGCTTATTACAACTACAAAAACCCTCCAATATCATAGCCAAATCAAAGGTTGCAACCTATTTGTTGCTGCCACGCTCTTACACTTTGGCTGCTCTTGTTGCATCTTTGATATCTGAATCTTGTTATTTTTGTTGGGTTTAAGGATCCTATCTGTTATTAGCCATCCTCACAAAATATAATGCAAACCTACTCTATTACAACAATGATCCCAAAACTTCAATGTCACTAACAAAAGGTAATTCTTATTTACTATATCATTATTGCTAGAAATGTTTTGCAAAGGCTGTATCTAAATGACACCAGGTCTCTTCAGATGCTGTCCGTATTACCAGTTATCTCAGGTGTTGTGAAATTTGTGAGGCTAATGATATCTTATGGAAAGCTAATGTCTCGCCCATCAGGCTCAGATCTTAACTGAGGAAGACTGCTTTATTAGGCTGCGTTAAGGCATGAAGACCTCACTGTAGAAAGAATTTGCCGCAAGCCTGTGAGCGAGCTTATGATCAATGCATTATATTTATCTTCCGTCAGTCCAACATGAGGCATATTCTTTTCCTTCTAGGCATATCAATACATCGAGGTTAGCCACGAGAAAATGGGAGCTGAGCCGCTTTTTCAGGTAATAACAGTACAAGTGGACATGGACCTCAAAGGAATGGGGAAAGCTGTTAAGGACATGAGTACTATATATATTTATTGATCTAGAAAGCAGATGTTAACTTTGAAAGAAGAAAGACTCAAAGTTTGGCTAGCTCGAAAACTGCTTTAGAGAGATTGAGCAAAGTTTGGATAGCCACAAGCATCTCTTTGACTTATTGCCAAGTGGAGACAACTATATCAATTTTAGATACCTTAACGAATCAAGATCCCAGCAATGGCAATTATCTGTTATTATAATTAAAAGCATACGAGAACTTGTAATGACGAGAACGAGCTCTTGAAGGTCATCACAATTCTATCTATAACTAAAAATTCAAGGATACACTATAAATATTCTTTTCTTCCATAACTTTGCCAGTCTCATCTCGTTCCCCACCATCAAAAGTATCAAAAACATCAAAAACATACAACAGTAGGGATTCGCTGGTGGTCACCCACCCAACTACTAGTCTACCGATCTGAGGCTTGTGTATGGCAGAGCGGACGGGATGCCCAATTCTCCTCAGTCTGTGGTCGTATGTATCAGGAATACTGATATTATAATATATAACGGATATCTTTCACATAACTGCTCCTAGTGAGTCTATTGCTTACTTCAACTATAGATTTAGATGACTCTGGTACATGTGATTTGCGAAGTGCTTATACGGCTGACCACAGAATTATAGCACTGTTCTTAAATTATGCTGCTTCGGAGATTGAATGAAGATGTTGGTACATGCAATCGTGCTTCTGTGCTGTAGCATTTTTTTGTGGGCACTATTCGGGAACTACCTCAAGATTCTTGAATGTTAAGATCTCCTGGTATTAGTTGGTGAGGAGACAGGAGCCTAAGTATATAACAAAATGGGCAAAGGATTCGGGGCTGAGCAAGCGTGCATTCAAGATCGATCACAGCATTCAGTAAATTTGGAACGTAAGTTGATTGAGTAGTTTCATGATTGAACAATGAGGTTCAAATACTATGAGAATATGTACAGTCTATATCCCCATTCATTTTCACTTGGATCTGTTGGATCTGTACGCAGCTCCTACATGCCTATCACGTGACCTCTCTTGAGCTTTACTGGATCTATATTGATGCTGATAGGGTAATAATAGCTTCTGATATAGTTGAAAATTTAGTAGTTTATGATTCCATGTTTAGAGAAATGAAGATGTAGTTGATGTGTATCTGAATGTAGGCAACGCCGCAAGTGAAGCCATAGATTCTCTGAATACACATTCACGTAAGAGCACCGTAACTTTGACGTTTTCGCATTGAGCATTTCAAAGCCTTTGTTTTAAGTAACATGATAGCTTTGAAATAATACGAGCCAATACGGACGGGAAATGAGATTATTGCGACTGGCGTGCATCCGCTTTTGTCGGCCGCCTACATCGTCATCTGTAATCTGCAAGTACTGCCATAAATTCGGGACACATCTATATGCTATTTGATATACTTATTAATGTGGACCCCGCAGACAGTTAGTAAATAAATGCTACAGACTCAATATACGTAATAGGTCAGGAAATTGCCGTAGAAATGGCTACACTACCCGGACATTATCTACTGACAAAATCATTCATGAACAATATAGACTCTTTACATTTCTGCTTTACAACTCTGACTTTGATGGATGAGACTGTCAAGAAAAATATGCGGATATGGTTGTGTGACAATGTTCAAGTATGGATAATGGAGCATGGTAGTCGCAGCAGTAGGAACAAACAATGAAAGACTACTACGTATGCACCGGAGCTACGGACGTTGTTGACCTCATAATCTGCTGTAAAAGCCATCGAGTCTACACAAACAGTTACTACGAACATAATTAAGATATCCGACAATATCCGACCAATGTGCCGTGCATTCAATCTCAATTGGCTCTCCAGTGCAGAAACCTTGGACCTTGCAACTAAGAGTTCCATTTAGTTTACTTAAGCATCATTGCTTATGCTTATTTGAGGGCCGTGATGATTCATGCTCGGGGGTTTGGGGATGTATCACATGAAGTCATGATCTAGCCGCCGCCAAGTTTCTTGCGTATAGCCTTCCTTAACCCAGACCGGCGGGACATATCAGTGCTGATAAGATATCCCGGACATAGGCGCAAAAGCCAAGGAGCACCTCATAGGGCTCTCCAATCAATGAGAAGCGAATCGTCGCAGTGTCGGACAACTGTTCAATACAAAACAATGTGGTGAATGCACTACTGTACACATGAGGTTTGTTGTGGTGGACTCGACTCCAAGATGCTGCAAACGGCCACGGAGGAGAGCGGCGATGTCCCACCCAAGCCACAACAATGTGCACAGGCACTTCTGGACTGCGGCAGCGGGACGTAGTGCCCGATCAGATCGGACAGCCACATCTGATGGCGCCCGCATGTGGGTAGTGCAGCATCTCAATGCGGGGGGCACAGGTGCAACTGTCGCAGATGCGGAACTTCTCGTCAGAGCTTTCAACGTTAGTGCCTCATCCACATCATTTTGGACCCTTCAACCTGTGATGCAGAATTTTCTAAGCTTCACAATTTCCACGCGTGGCTATGGCAGCTTCACTCGACATCTCAGTCCTGCTTGATCTAGGTTGTCAATGGCGTTCAATAACTCCACCTGGCATGGTATCTCAAGCCGGCGGTGCAAATCTCAAATGCCAGCAGCAAGTATAAGAAGCATGCTCTTTCGGAGTTCAAGGCAGGAATATTCATTCTGATTATCACTCTCCATTCAATCATTCCACTTTCATACTCTTCTATCATCACACTCAAGTGTGCCATTGTCGTGTCTGTTCCTCCATCACGAACAAGAAACCCAATTCCTTCTCACAATGTCTGAACTACCACGGTTCAACCAACCCTTCTCTAAGGAAGGATCTCCAATCTCTCCAACCAGCAGTCCTCCTCGAACACCAAAATTCTCTCCAAGGCTTCTTTCCTTTTCCAACCTTCCAAAGCGTTTGTCACTGTCACTCTCGAGCGAACACTCTCGCAAGTCTTCCGTAGCTTCATTCCATGGCGATTTGATCACAGAGAAGAGAAACAAGCAGCGTCGCAAAGCATTCTGGAAGGCACTTAAGTTTTTGACAATCTTCACCTTTGGTCTTGTTGTGGGTATGGCCCTCGGTTGCTGGGCTGTTCCACACTTTTCAGATTCCGAGCCTGCATCATCATCGACTTCACCTTTTGAAAATGTAGACTCTGTCATTGGAGGTCTTAATGTTCAAGTCAGAGCAACAAAGCATTCGATTGCTGCTAGGGGCCGGTCCTCTACCACCTCGGCCAAAAGTTCGATCAAGAGCACAGCTACCGCTGCGGCCACCACAACTAAAAGCACAGCTGCCGCTGCGACAACTACAACTAAAAGTTCATCTGGTAGCGCAGCTACCTTTGCAGTCAATGCGGTCAAAAGCTCATCTAATAGCACAGCTGTTGTTGCGTCTTCTCACTGGCAGCCAACCGCTGGTACTACTTTCCAAATCCAGCTTGACACCCCCATCAAGTCGACCACCAACCTTCCTGCCAATATTTCTGTTTATGACACTGATCTATTTGACACCCCTGCCTCAACAATCGCCGCCCTCCAGGCCGCTGGCAAGAAGGTTATTTGCTATTTCAGCGCTGGTACTTCTGAGGATTGGCGATCAGACTATTCCAACTTCACCGCAGCAGACATTGGTAATAAAATGGACGGCTGGAAGGGGGAGAACTGGCTCAACACTGCCAGCACCAATGTTCGCAATATTATGGCTGCACGTATTCAACTTGCTAAGACTAAAGGTTGCGATGGCGTTGACCCAGATAACATGGACGTCTACACATTTAGTAACTCGGGTTTCAGCAATCTTACTCCTGCCACCGCTGTCGACTACGCCCAATTTCTCGCCACTACAGCACACAACCTTGGCCTCGCAATTGGCCTTAAGAACGCTGGCGAGATCATCAAAGATGTAGTTTCTTTTATTGACTACTCTGTCTCTGAATCTTGCGTCCAGTACAAGGAATGTTCCCTCTATCAGCCATTTATTGCAGCTGGAAAACCGGCTTTTGCCATCCAATACCCATTTGGAGACTCTGATGATAGTACTACCACTGTTTCTTCTACAGTTAAAAACAAGCAATGTGTCAGCGCTGCGAACATTGGTGGTCTTTCGAACGTACTAAAGCATTACAATTTGGATGCTTGGGTGTACAGTTGTTAGTATAATGATTTTTTTAGCATGACGAATATAATATATGATTTAAGTTTTATTTAAATTGATGTACCGTGATTTGCATGTACAAGAGGCGTAATTTAGTTCAACTTCGATGATCTATGTAATGAAAACAATGCAAACCACCCCCCCCAAAATAAAAGTATCACTGAGATTTCTTAAACACCTTAGGAAAAAAACCTCGAATAGAAGAGAGCTGTGCAGCTGAACACAAGGTGCATGGGTTTATATGGGTCGGTATTGTCCGTTGTCTACAAGAAACACAGAGGAGTCTCTACCAGGATGCGTTAGTATGTAAGCCCTGAAAACCAGTATTTCAGTGCACACAGCTTCATTAAGACAATTCTGAGAGCTGATAAAGGAAAAATGATAATTGAGATGGAATTATTATAGATTTACATCTTTACCACCAATCTACCTTTGAGGTGTGGATCCATATACAACTGAGGAAGCTTTGGTGCTTCCTCGAGCGAGATGCATGTTATATGAGACCTGATCTTGTACTTGCCAATCAGCTCCATCATAGCTTGTACACGATCTCTTGTAGAGACCAGACTTCCGACCACCGAGAGTTCCTTGAAGACTAAATCAAAGGCATTCAATTCAAGAGGTGCGGTAGGAAGACCAATCATAACACAGCGCCCGTGGACCCTAAGTATCTTTAGACTCCATGTGAAGGCTGGTACGTTGTCAGTGCAGACAATGACAGCATCTAAGCCATCATTGTTTGCAAATCTCTTGATATCATCAACAGCAGTTGGAGATGTCGAGTCGATGACCAAATCGGGTTTCACAACCACCTCATTAGCTAGGGCGAGAGCCTCAGGGCGTCGATCGATAGCGACTGTTGCGTAACCAAGTGCCTTCAAAAATTGAATAGCAAGCTGACCCAGGCCACCAATTCCTATGACACCAACTGTATACCCCGGTTTCAAGTCTGCTGCATCTATCCCGCCCCATACTGTAGCCTATTTGAAGATCAGCTTCTTCCTCTCGCTCAATAAACTAAGAGTACATACACCAGCGCACATCAACGGTGCTCCCTGTTCAAAGCTAACCGAGTCAGGAAGATGTACAGCATTGCTAGAATCAGCGATCATGTATTCGGCAAAACCACCATCGTTGTTGAGACCAGCCATATTAATATTCTCACAGAAACGGTGGTCGATTTTTCCACTGCTTGCAATTTGGCGCTTACAAGAACCGCATTTTCCACATCTGTGGCGGAACAGAAGTGCTCCAATGCGGTCGCCGACCTTCCAGTTTCCAGTGATATTCTTTCCAACTGCAACAACTGTACCGACGGGCTCATGAGAAGGTGTCATCGGGGTTGGGGATTTGTAGACACCTTCATACACCTGATAATCGGTATGGCAGAAACCAGCAGCACCAACCTTGAACAAGAGATCACCGTCACCAAGTTCCGGGACATTTATATCTTTCATCTGATATTCCTTGTTGTATTAGTATGTGTCAGTGTCTTGATCACATAGCAGTATTTCATTTTTATTCGACTTACTGCAACGAGGCGGGCAGCCCGCATTGTAGAAGGGATAGACATATTGATAATAACTATTCCAAAGCGATCAAAATCTGAAATGTCCTTCTGAGATATTGTTAGAAAGCTGGGGATTTCGTCACCATAGCTACAGCGAATAACATATATATATCGATTCGATTGAACTTACAGAAGAGAAACTCTGTTGGTTGTTTAAAGCTTATATAAAGGAACAGTTACGTAGAATGTAACCGTCACAAGACATATAATATAGGCCCCGCGTGATTGACCGTCGCGTGCAGAGATGGAGGCAGTTATTGACTGTATATCTTGACAAATATTCTGAAGTTATCGAATAGTTGATGACGGGAATATTTGGAGTAGTAAAGGTTAATAGGTAATAATTGTGAAGCCTTTCCTTCAAGAAAAATAAGATATAGGTCTTATAATATCCTTGGACAGTAGGGGCCAAGAATGAGTTTCGAAGAGATCTGGCTAAGCAATGACATATATGTGTCTCCGCATTATCGTATGTTATTCATGTGAAGGAAACTGTTGATATGATATCTTGATTCTAATGGTTAAGAGTGAGACGTAATATCTCGTACAGGTGACAAAATCGGAGATATGTAGGACATCGGTGATAAATCACCAGATGGTTTCCTACAAAAAGAATTCCGAAGTCTCCGCTATAGGCCATTGGGAATAGTGCATTGAGTCAATAAGTGAATTGGGATATGCACTCCACAACTACCAAGAACAAATTGAAAGATTACGAAATCTATGTGCATATAGGCTATATGCCTTCCACTGAATATTGGCCCACGGTGTAAGCCTATTAGACTTGTGACGTCAAAGCACTTGGCGAAGCTATTCGAGAGGCATGATTGCGACCGTGCACGAGATAATACCAAGAGACCAGACTTTTTGGCACATTTTTGCCTGCCACTAGGTAGCATAGCGATGAAGTTTTGACAGGATAATCTAGCCCTAGCCCATAGCAATATATGATTATCTGGTTTCTGCGATGAACATATTTCGACTCATTAATTTTAGTCTCTCGTCTCAAAGCCTCCAAAACTTTCAATATCACGTTGCAGCTCTTGTGCGGCAAGCTGTGCTGAATAATCTGGCTTAGAATAATAAATGACGAGCTGGCTTCTGCTGTGAAACACAATTGAACTTTTTCATGTGAATATATCCTCTCGAGGTCTACTATCTCGATGTCAAATCGCAGCTCAATTTTTATCGATCTGTAAATGTCAAGGTATTGAAAATCATTCATTGAGGTTGGACAATTTCTAAATGTGTCTCTCGAAGTTCAATTGGAACTTGAGGCTCTTAGCTTTCTGTGCTAAGCCATGTTCCCGAAGATGTGTACCATGCTCCCATGATTTCAAGATCAGGATAGCCTGACTAGAAGATTCGACTGTGACGCCGCCTGACACTTGGCATCCATGTGCTGCAATCATATCCTTTGTCTCTTTGACTGCCTGTGAGAAGGATTTGCCTCCTTGAGATGTCTCCGGCTCACTAATCCAGAATATCTCGTACAAGCCAGCATCCTCAGAAGTGGCTGCAAATGGTAGGTCCTTTTCGATGGGAATATGCTGGACGACAATTGGGTTCTCAGATGTAAAGTCGATTAGTTGTGTTAAACGATCTATCATTTGCTGATAGATATCCTTCTTATCAATGAAGTCCTGATGACAAGCTAGCTTGTCCCATTCTGTGAATAGTAAAATTAGATCTGGTCTTTCGTGAGTTGAAAAGACAGGCTTTGCCATACCAACAATCCAAACACATGTACTGGGCTGCTCTGCTGCTATGCCCCACAAGCAGATACGGCTCCCCGGCTGATCAAGCAGAATATGCATAGCTTCCAAGTGTTTGTCGCGGTTGGCTTGCGCAGTGACAGAAAGCCCCGGAGGAATGTGAAAAGCGGTAACTTCTCGAACAGGTGACATTTTGTTAGTGTAAGAAAGAAACTGAATCTAAAGAATATCGCCTGTGATGAAAACCATCTGTAATGTTGAAGGAATGAGGAGGGGTAGAGGTCTTATATGCTCCACCTTATACCATGCTTTGTACCTTACAAGCTACTGTTACGGAATCCTTGTCAAATCTTTACACATCTTTTATTCGACCTGTCATCCCGGCTCTGACTTTGCTACTGGCTGTCATAAGTGATGATCATGCTCAAGTGCTGTGCTTTTGCCTGCACTGTAACACCTTCATTTTTGAACCATGACTTTCTGACGTAAAAAAATATGCCTAGAACCTGAAAGACTGCTTCGCACGTTGTCAAAGTTATATGTATTCATGTGAAATTGTTAATTTGGCTTTGATAGAACTTTTGAAAGCATAATATTATCTCGCAACACACATAATTCTAGGAGTATACAGATTAGAATGTGTATTTGACTCAAAATTGAATGACACAAAGAGAAGCCCCAATATATTTGTGTGTGGGGAAATAATCTATCTAACTTAAACATCATTGGTGAAACTGATCCATCCGAGCTTTTTTTCTTTGAAAACTTGTGAAGTAATATCTGCCATGTCTTCGAATAAATTTGCCTTCACAAGTAAGGTTCCCGGATACTGAGGAGATTTTGTAATAACAAGGCTATGAATACATGAGCATTTTCACAATTTAATATTGAAATTATGAATCTCGTCCACAAACCTGCCACAATCACCGCAAAAGAAACGCTGCTTGATAGTTAGCTACAAGTCAGTAAGATCGTGGGTATTGCAAGACGCACAGATACTTCATTGCCACTGACAGTATTATTGTCTTTATACTGACGTATAGTATTTTTTATATCAATGACTTTGACTTTCTCCTCTGGTATGGCGTAGTTGATAGAGAATGCTATACTTCTTAGTTAATATGTCCAAGTTATTTGTTTCATAGATAAATTAAATAGTTGGGATGAACATACGACCCCCAGCCCTCCGACAGTTGAAGCTTCAACTAATTAGCATGTAATTTGTGGGAATTGGAATAAATTTACCAGTGACATGCAAGCAGTTCAGATGGCTTCTCAGGAAGAGAGATAACAACGTTGTTGCAGTTGCAATGACCTTCATATTCTGGCATCGTGAAATGATACTTTGGGAATGATACCCAGAAAAGTGATTGAAAAGAGATTTGGAGTCGAAAGGACCAAAGGAATATGAAAATTCAATTTATTTATATGTCGAATGTATAGATATATTGATCAATTAAATTTGTTATCAGCATCATCTTATATCGTCAGCTTAGACAGCTAAGCACTAGGTTACCTGAACTTATTGCATATAACTTATCGCCTATCGCCTATCTCCGATTGAGTGTGGGCTCGCAACTCTATTCACTGCATAGTATGGTGGAACACTGCTTAATGTCTGCATTTGTGGTGGATCTTAGGACTCATGTGCTACGGTAGATTGGCAGAATATCAAAGAAATCAATAATCCGTAAGACTGAGTACAAGTGAAGATAATCTCATCGTTACCTCAACCAGTGGATGTTATAAATCACGTGTCATCGTTGATTAGCCGGTATTACCGACAATTACCGAAATCAATGAAATTGAATGAATAGATAAGCTGACTACACTCTGCTGACATAATATCTACTGTGCCTATTATTACCAACAATTTACATCTTGTACCTTAGGAGTGTGTTTTCATGAAGAATACTTTTCTTTAGGTTGATAATTTCGCCTATGCGTTGAATAATGATTTAGGGAAGAGAGCTAGTCCGTAATCAAGGAAGAACTGTATATATTATATTGAGTTCTTCCCTCGGCTTGATTTGCATAACGCCAAGACAAGAATATTTATGATGTAGATACTGACAGAAACAATCCTAATATAGTAATGAAATCTCTAATAGCTGGTATCTTGTATGACCGATGACACAGAAAAGTAAAAATTGTGTTTTCAGTCCAATTTTCAACTTATTGGAGAACTTTGGAAAAGCTTAATGACAAGTTTTATATCTTCCGCCGACAAAGGCTTGCCTCCCTCAAGAGCAATAGTTTGAGCGATACTCATTGTATTTTTAATCTTCAATATTGGTCAACGTGATTCTAAATGTGAAATCAAGAGTTTCCAGAACCTACCTGTCGTCCATTTAAATCGTACTCAGAAAGATTATCTATATCTTCTTCACTAAAGTGTATGCCAGTCTCGCTCCCCTTTTGGCTAAGCTTGATGAAACTTTTCCAGATGGATTTTCGTGCTAGCTTATTCAGATTAGGATACGTGTGGTTAAAATGAATACGACCTATTTAAGGTTAATCTTTAGATCAAATTCTAAGACAAAACTGAACTCACTTTGAAATGCTGGATCAATGGTTTCAACACGATTAGTTGTCAAAATCAAAATTCCTTGATAATACTCCACTTGCCGAAGAAATATTGAGACAATGGCATTTCGTTCAAGGCTGACATCGTCGCGTTTTGCAAGGAACACGTCTGCTTCATCTAGTAGCAGAACCGCGTTCCAGATTTGACAAACTTCTAAAATTTTCGCAACTGCAGAGCTGATTTTGGAAGGACTGTCGCCTTTATGGGGTTATTCATGAACTATTTTAGTCAGGACATATTGTTTTTTCTTACCTAGTTCGGCAGAAGTGACCATGTATAGAGGCCTTCGAGATACCTCAGCCACAGCCTCAGCTGTTAAGGTCTTTCCAACTCCAGGGGGGCCAGTCAAAAGACCAATTAAGCCCTTGCCTTTGTCGGTAACAAAATCATCGAAACTATGTTTGTCTGATCCGTGAACTCTGACAAGTGTATGCACAATGCTTTTTTGCTGCGGAGCCATAACCAGAGAATCAAAGATACTATCATCCCAAACGATGTCGGACATCCTTTCAATAGCGAAGCCACCTGCGGATAATTAGTTTATGGCTTACAAATATTAAGGATCGTTTTACCCCATATCTTGTCTCCTAAGTTAAACCCGTAAAGCATTGAAGAATATGTCATAATTTGATCTTCTGTTAGATCTTCCACATCGATGGGTCGAACTATCGTTGGAAGCATTCTGTTGGCAGCCTCGACGTTACTGTAGACTATAGGATCTGCAATAACACGTCCATGAGACTTCCAAGGTTAGAATTTGCACATCATACCGTAGGCCTACTACTTACATTGAACTTTTCGAATGTTGCAGGTTTAGGATCTCCCCAAGCATCCAATGGATCTTCAAATAAAATCTCCTTCAAACCGTTGCCATGGTAGGCCTTAAATTGTCTTCCTTGCATACTAAGACCTAGTTTACCACGACTTATAAGTCGTTCTCGAAGTTTCTCATGATCTGGATGATATCTAAAAGGAAAAACTTTCAAATTTGTGATCCTCTTGGCACCTTTATAGAGAGGAATCAAACTTCGTTTTATAGCAGTCTGTCCAACACAGGTGCCGTCGCTATCGATATGCTCATAATTGACCTCATAGAAAATTTTGTTATCCTCTTTAATTACCTGATGTGACTTAGCAATGTAAACACGAGGTTCACCTAACTCATCAAGTTGATAGACGGGCTCGCACGGGCGAAAAATCGCCCATAGATACTCAAATGTGATTTCACCTTTCTCAAAGAATGCATTCAATGTTGAAAATGTATCGCCAAATTCTTGCCGTACGAAATCAAGGGCCGAACTTAGATCGAATATAAGAGCTTCGTTCGGGGTTGCAGCGGTCTGGGCTTCGCTCAGCTTCGTTTGAAGTGCCTCGTACGAATGATAAAGCAGATCCTTTGTCGCCTATTAATGGTAAATCAGTCTTCCAATATTGCGATTAATTTTGATCGTGAAATTACTCACTATTGGAGGATTCTCAGCGAGTTTCATACCTTCCGTGTCGGGGTACAAATCACGAAGAGCATTCCGAAGATGGTAACCACGAATGTCAATTTCTGTGTAGTCATATTCGTGTTTGTAGTTGAAAACTCGACGCACGACTAGAGCGTATTTACTGAATTTCTCCGAATCAGAATTTCGGGCACTTTTCACCAAATGGAATCTGCGGTCCTTTTTGCTGAATACCTGGTCGACTCGACATATCGGTACTCGAGCAGGTTTGCTGGACTTCTCTTTGTCTTTGCCGGTCGAGACGTGGGCCGATTCCAGTCCTGTTCCATTGTCTTCCATCCTGGAGAAATCTATGAAGCATTTGTTGAAGAGAACTTGAATTGTTCAACGTGCGAAAGCAGCTTTATATATATGTATTGAAAGATTTACACTCGCATATATTGCAGCCTTACGGTTTGCGTTCCATTTTGATTCAAGGGTGTGCCAATAGATCCGTCATGTTATCGTTGTTCACCGACTCACTCCTGTTTTTGTTGCAAAGAAAATCTGACATGCATAAATGAGGTGGTTGCAATATGCATGTCCAAGGTTCCCATTCGGGCCCTACCAAGTATCTGTGCGACTATCATGCAGGGTATCAGCTCCCTCTCAACAGATGCCAATCATGAACTCAAGAAATCATTCTTAAAATAATCCGTCACAATGAGCCAAGAAGTTTGGGTTTTAAATGAAGCGGGGAAACGTTATCTATCATAAATTTGAAATACGACTCAACACATAGTGACAGATTAAGGTAGTAGTGTGCTTCTTACATTCTCCTCCATCTCTTTTGACCTTGGTAAATCTACATTTACTTATAAGTATACAGCTACTCTTTGTTCTGCACTGATTGCCACCATTTCTATCCATAAATTAGTTATCTAAGTGGAGTTGGGTTTAGAGCTCTTATCTGGCTGGCCTGATTCCTACGGTTCAGCACGACAAAGCTGCTATTGATCTTCTCAGTGGCTCCACAAATGAAACTTAACAATGGGCGACATCAAAGAGGAATATGATGAGAAATGCGATGAGTATTATATCGCCGTCAAATTATCGTTAAAATTGTACTAATACCTATGCACAGGGTGGATCATAGCGATAAGCAGACCGTCTTTCAGAGAGCTATCCAGCGCTATATCAATGAACTCGCGCAGAAACCAAAGAGCAAAAAGAGGGATTTTGTCGTGGATATCATGATGCATGATACTCCCACAGAGAACGACGTGCAGGCATCCGTTAAGAAGCTGAAAAGCAAGTACAGCAGTGAGGCAAGGAGAAAGAAAACTGCGAGAGTTATAGATCCCCTCGTCAGAGGTTTTAAAGACTACTATGATATTATCGACACGTTTGTACAAGCATATCCGATGCCAACAGCGTTGATCTGGGGGGGACTCAAGATAATCATCGACTTGGGAGCGAGATTCATCAGTTTAATCGAGATGATTAGTGAAGAGCTCAAACAACTTACCGAGCAAATAAACAGACTTGTGGACCTCGAGGAGATGTATCAAGAGTTTCCCTCGGTACAAGAGTTGCTATGTGCTTCATACATTAATATATTACGTTTTTTATGTGAGGTAAACAAACAGGCCCGGAAGAATGCTCTTCAGCAATTTGCTTCTGCTTCTTTCAGCCATACCAAAATCATCAAGATAATTGCAGATCTCAGGAATAATGCAGATCAAGTTGATCGCACGGCTGTCATTGCAGAGAATCAACTCAATGCTGGTGCGAGAAGTGATGCAAGGATTGAAGCAGTCAAGGCAGAATGCGAACGCATAGAAGCTCAGAAGGAGCGAAAGAATCAAGTTGAATGGCGACAGGAAGACAGTCGCCACAAGGACCGTAAGTCTTCACAACAGAGATCATCCCAGGGAGGATATTTCTTTTCTGATGATTACTAACACACAATAGATGTCTTACGAACAGAATTGAGAAGTTGGCTACGTGGGGATAATGCCATTAATCGTGGAACCTTTGAGAAGCTGCTTCAAAAGTGTCAACAAGGTAGTGGACGATGGTTGCTTGAAAACCAAACCTTTTGCTCTTGGTTGGATGATGAGTTTGAGCAACCTACATTGTGGTTACATGCTCCTCCAGGGGCTGGCAAATCTGTCCTCTGCGCTTTCATCATTAATGTTTTGCAATCACCCATGTTCGACAGAATCACAGCCTTTATTTTTATTAGCGACGGGGATCCTGTTTCAGAAATTCAAAATCTTCGCAACTTGGCAGAGCAGCTACTTCTTCGATACTATGAGATGTTTCCAGGCATGCCACAAGCATTGATTTCACTCTTATATAAGGACAGCAATGATTCAAGTCACATCAAAAATCTCATATCATTTTTGGTGAAAGAGCTCAAGAGAGTTTATATATTCATCGACGGATTAGATGAAGCGCCAGATTCTATACAATGGGATGAAAATCTTGAGTTCCTGCGAAAGCTAGCGGAAGATTCTTCGGGGAAAACAAGGATCTGGGTGAGCAGTCAGAATACGACACTCGTGAGAAGTCGCTTGAAATATTTCAAAGAATTTGATGGCTGTAAACATCACATGAATCTTGATATTGAAGCATATATCAATGCCAAAATGCCAATCTGCATTGAGGAAAGTGAATCAGATAGCATTTCTCGCATCCATAAGATTATTCATGAGAGAGCCAAGGATAACTTCTTGTGGGCAACCCAAATGATCAACCTTCTGAAAGAAGCTGATAGCGAGGGGGAGCGAACAACAATTGCCTTGGATGGGCTGCCTGCAACCACTGATCAATATTATCGGAAAATCATGGATCGAATCCGAAAAGAGGATGCTTCTCGAAACAATATCGTCAGGTAATTCCATTGTCAATGATTTATTTCAGCGTGAAATAGACTAACAAAGAAATTAGTCTGATGTTGAGTCTTATCACATTTGCTCGAAGACCTATGACACTGCCTGAGATTCGGGAAGCTATCGCCACTTGCAGGTCAAAAGATGACTCCAACTTTGACAGAACTTATCTACCATTTCCTCAAAAGCTACTTGACCGATGCGCACCATTAGTTGAGTTTATTCACACTTCTGATACACCCTACGATGGCGTATTTCGACTTACACATTCCGTTGTGCGTGTCTTCTTGACAAAGCAAGCAAACTCTGAAGCTGAGCATTTAAACACAACGTTACTAATTGCTTCTAACCGCGAAGTTCCAAGGGGGCCATTCATTTCCAAAGCTCTGCTTGCCGAGTGTTGCCTACGATATCTGTCCCAACCAAGATACTCCCAACTTCTCCATAAGAAGAGATTTTGTGAATGGGAGACGACTTATCATGAGGACGTTGAGGAACACTTTCTGTTGATTTATGCAGCAAAATACTGGGATAAACATTTCGATGACGTTGTTCCCTCTGGAGAATACTGCGAGAAAATTGCAAAATTTGTAAAATCGCCGAATTTCCAGACCTGCATCCAAGTCCAAGCAAGTTTTGTGCTCGGGCATTTTATTCAAAGCCATACCTCGAGCGGAAGGGGTAAATTTACAAAACGGTTTCTCCCAGATTGGCTGGAGCACGATTGCGGAAAGGAGTTCGCAGAAATAAGGGGTGCCTACTTGAAATTCATTGATGAATGGGGCGATTTGCTTCAAAAGGGAATGGGAACTCCATTCCGTGGCGAGATAGATCGTTGTTTCTGGGGTGCTCTTGGCCCAGGAAACTTCCTCAATGCGAATTCCGAGCGATACAGCAGCTTCATGTTTATGCAGCCATCAGATCCTAAAGCCTCAGAGAACATTATATACATTGAGGCTATGTCTTCCGATCTATCAGAGTTGAAACTCCTCGGTTTCTCATTGAATGAGTATAGTCCACTATCAAATTGATCAAATAATATAAACTAACTTCAATCCAAAGAACAGCTACTTTGGTCGATAGTCGACAAGAAGTGTGGAATCTTCATGGTGACCAACCTCCGTCATGCATGCGCATGACAGAGCATACTATTTCTAGTTCAGAAAGTTTCTCTACAAATTACTCCACTTCGAATCGGAATTTTGCTATATATCCCGAGATTGATTCCCAATATCGTCCACACTACGTAGACTTTACTGGAGATCAGGGCTTTCTACGAGTCGGTCCGTCGCTTTTTACACACATAGAAAGCGATATGGGTCATTCATTTGAGCCATTCCCAGAAATTCGTGGCATTTCTACTGCTTACTGGGAAGAAATTGCGAGTCGGGGCTCATTTTTTGCTGTTGCACGACGAAGAAAACCTCGCAATAAAGAGTTTGGAAAACTCGCAAAGCATCTCAAGAAGCTTATAGAAGTTGGAAGTTCCAGTGCGGTTGATTCGTCAGACGATAGTGATGTGGAGCAAACAGAGGGATCAGACTCCAGCATTGCGTCTGCGAGTGATTTTGAAGGATCAGATATCAGCAGCGATGATCTTGGCGACATCTCTTCTCCTGAAGAATCATGGAGTGATTCAGAAACGTCTTCTGTGTATGAATCTGGTAGCCAGCCTGGGAGCCCAGAGAGCAGTTTCGAAATTGATTCAAACATCGAGGACGAATTCGAGTCTGAACTTGAGTCACTTGACAACGATGACGACCGTTCAATAGCCAGTGCATCTAGTGAAGATCCTCGGTGGCTTCCACGCATTGTCAGCAATTCATGCCCGGACATTACATATAGTTGTGATGTATGTCATCGATCGATCGCCGATAACACCCACTATCATTGTGAGACATGCCACAATGATCGATTCGATGTTTGCAAGTTGTGCCTGGAAAGAGGAGAATGGTGCTTGAACAAAAGGCATCAACTCCTTCATCAAACTGATGATGGAGAGACTCTCAATATCTTATCTGTGGATGACCTTAGCGCTGGCCCAGATCTGGTTATACTTCAGAAGCAAGCTGATGCCACATCGGTATTATTTCACACACATCTGAAATCGTGTCATTTGATCTATGAATCTCCTCCAGTGTTTCATCCCAGCCTACCCCTGTTGGTTTGGCCTACTGGTGAAGGGCTGCTTTTTGCAGACTTCACCCAAAATTCTTATTTCGAACAGAAGCTCTACACCTCCAATAAGAAAGGTAAGCTTTATATTTCTTCTCAGACAACCTTTTTTTACTGACGAGAATTAGCGTGCCACGTTAATATCCAGCTTCGTTTCTCAGACTGTGGGAAATATTTGCATGCATTCTCCATAGAAGTAACCAAACCTGGAGGCACCAAGCGTAATAAGAAGAATCCATACAAGCCGCAATTATCGGTGCATTTATCAACCTTTCAACTTTCAAATACAAAACCTTCCAAATCTCCACCACAAACGATTTTCCGTACAAACATAAATCTTGGCCAATTTATGTCGCCCATAGTGCAGCGACTCCCTGTCAGCGTTACATGGGCTGGAAAAGAAGCATATGTGATCTTTGGTTACACACAGTTGGTGTTATATAAGGTTGTTCTCTTCGCAAACCTGGAGGAACCGTCATCACGCAACATTTTCGTTCCCGAAAAGCCCATATTGCTTCCTCGATCAGCCCAAAATCGGCGCATGCGCTTCTTTCCTGCAAGAATGCGAGAGGGAAATGGTTCAAAAGCATTACTTCTCATTGGCGGGTGTTCTGGAGACATAAGTGCCAGACCTACAGGGGTCTATCTGTCTGAAGAGGATGACCTAGGAGGTTGGACTCCATTGAGCGATAGTCTGCGATTAATGGACGACTTAAGGATGAAACAGAGACTCGAGGGTAAATTTGAGAATTTTGATGCGGTAGATGATTGTGATCTAATGCCATTCAGTCTAAGAGAGAGAGGATAGGACTTATATTCGTGACTTGATTGTTACGTATAGGTAAAGCGAGGATAGAATAGGGCTAATTCTGAGATTTGATCAACACAAATTTATCGGTTTAAAAGAATACTCTTCATCCTTATACAAAGTAGTTTTTTTACAACTTTTTCTTGCTGTTAGGTTTCCATCTATAAAATCATCGTATGCGGTAGATAAATTCCAGAGTATATCAACTTCATTGATAGTACTTTCATAGCTCGGTGTTATTCTTCTCTTCCTCAATCCGATATTCGCGATAGCCAATCCAAATTATGGTGCCTCCTCTAGTTCTATTGCACATTATATTTCATTCGGACTACTTTTCCCTTTCAGATAACTCTATATATTTCCAGATAAGTCGTGTACTTTGACATAGAGTAGAGAATGCTACCAAATATTAATAAGGAAGTAAAAAAAAAACGCCAAAAATCTATGTTTAGAAGTTTATACTCCAAAACGCCATGTGAAATTTCAAATCCCCCGTTTCCTGGATATTCGCGATCAAGTCATAATAGCCTCCCTACGTTACTCCAAAGAAGCATACTTTCTTCGACTTCTAAGCTCCAATAACTCCCCAATTTTTGCAAAGCGGATCGGCTTTGTCAAAAAGTCATTGAATCCCGCCTCATCTGCCTCCTCGCGATCCCGCGAACTTCCCAAGCCTGTAAGCGCAACCACATATGTTCCCTTCAGGGCCTCTGCCCTTATATTCGCCTCTCTTTCCTCTTTTTCCTCTTTTTCTGCCTCTGCTTCCCCACTTCTAATTCCATCAGCATAAATATCCCCTGCATCTGCCTCCAGCAGCCTCGCTGTTGCCCTTTTTTCGCCTTCATACTTCCGAATTGCCCGCGTCGCCTCAAATCCATTCATTTCCGGCATGGATATATCCATAAATATGATATCGAAGGGTTTGTCGGCCGCAAGCACCGCTGCCACGGCTTCGATGCCATTGCAAGCCGTAACTACCGTGTCGGCCTTGCGCTTGTGCAGGTAACGAGACAAGAGATGCAAATTCACCGGATTGTCGTCAACGGCAAGGAGATTCAAGGGGCACATGCCATTATCAATGAAAAGACTTTTACGTTGGAGAACGTCCTTTGCCGTTTCCTGGATAGGTGGTGGCGTGAAGATTTCAGTTTGCTGATCTGCGAATTCGGTACTGCTAGAGACAACGGTTTTGGGGAACTTCTGGGGTACCCGAGCGTGATTGGGCAAGTCCTTCTGAAGGAATAAATCGGTCTGTGTTAAAGATACTACAGCGTTTTCTTTCCCTATTGGACTCGATTGAGGCGGAGTAGACGGTGATTCGGCTCTCAACGGTGCTCTCAGCAGTGCCAGGATGTTTCGTGCAAGCTTGTAAGGCCCTGCAGGTGACCAGATACTGGTTGTAAGATGATTGGTCCGCGAGATTTGATATTCGCCCATATTTAGTATCCCTTTCCGAATCAAAAGTACTCGTTTCGCGCGCTTTAAATCAGTAAGATCGACCCCCTTCCAGTCATCTTCACGCGGATTGACAATTACCAAGTCCGCATCAAGGAGTTTATTGTGGTCATCAGAGGATATTATCTGGAAACCGAACCACTCCGAGCAGTATCTTTCCAGGACTTCCCGGCATCGGGACTCTCGTTGGTTTTCGGTGGATGTTCTGCTGTTCAAAATGCCGATGGTTTTCGTTGGTGCTACCTCCCTCAGTGATTTCAGGCACTGCAGTGTTTCTGAAGTCCTCAAAATTTCAGTATGCATTGAGTCATCCGAGGCCTGCGAACCTCCCAAGACGTTTTCGTTGGTCAATGGTATTCGAACTTCTACTTCAGTTCCTTTCCCAATTTCACTACGCACATGTATCTTTCCACCGAGTTGAGTGACAATACTCAATCTATCACGAGTCAGACAAACATAAATTGGGGAAGTCATAGAAGACTTACACTATAGAAAGACCGAGTCCTACGCCTGCAGCAAAAGGATCTTCTTGAGCAAACGGTGTGAACAGTTTTCTGTCCATATACTCAGTAGACATACCGCGTCCAGAATCTATGATTTTGAGGACGAGTATTTTCTCGTTTTCACCATCTGACCCTGGTTTTACATCTTCTTCTGGTGCATCCTGAAGTTGCATTCGCACAACGATGAATCCAGACTGTGTGTATTTTCGAGAGTTACCGAAGAGATTCATGATGATTCTCTGTAAAGCTCCTAGGTTTTAGTTAGCACATATATCCTAAGAGTGCTGCAAAAAGCTTCACCTGGCTGGACATGAAAGTTCCAATCTACGCATTCAAAGTCCATAATGACCTGTACGTAATCTTGTGGTGGTGCTGAATCTGGACTTTCGTCTGATGTTTCTTTCAATTTAAGTTGCGCTTCACCACTTGCTACCTTTTGAAATTCAGTGGCGGCTATCAACCCATTGACAGTCTCTTCGCAAAGGAGAGCTATATCGCAAGTCCGATAGAGTTCATTTGATAGCATGCCAGTCGTTCTGCCAGACTTTTCAAACGAATTGATTTTGGAATAGTCGAGGACATGGTTTATGGTGTCTAACAATGTCGAACCACAATTTTGAATGGTAGAAATAAGTTCTGTCTGCAAAGTATTCGCGCCTGAGTCTTGCAGGAATTCGGCCGACGCAAGTATACCGTGAAGCGGACTTCGAAATTCATCTCGGATTTAGTCAGCGCAATGCATCTGGAGTCTTAACTTGTAAAACTTACGAGATATACTACTGATGAAGTCAGATTTCATCTTGTTGGCTGTAATTGCATCCAACCGACTAATCTCAACCATCATCGAATTTGTGAATGCTGATAAATATGCGATTTCTACTTCTTTGGTGAAGACTGGCGTGGCTGTTTGACTCCATGCAAAACATGCAGAATACCAACGATCTACTTTCATGTAAGCTTCAATTTGCCACAAACACTAAAACTCGAAAACTCACCTCCTCCTGCATCCCACATTGGTAAAAATATGACCTGTCGAGCTTTCGGAAAAGCCGTGGAGAGCAAGGATGCTTCATATCTTTGCCTTGCCAAATCCGCCGTGGAGCGCAACCCTGGATCCTCCAATACTTTCGAGCTATCAGGGTTAAACATCTCAATGACCTGCTCCAAGGAGAGGAAGTATCCATCCTGATCAAAGTACCAGACATGGCCCTTTGGGTACGCATGGATTAGTTTCTGCAAAGTCTTTCCATCAAAACAATTTGATAAAGAATTCCACTCCGCAGTTTTGGCACAGGACATAGCTAGCACTTTAGCAACTCTGTCTTGACCATTTCCCATATCCATGAGTCCAGCTGGCGTGTAGCGTACCGCTGCATCAAGGAATACCACCCCGCCATCGTTCAACTCTAGAGATTGCCAGAGAATGCTTGCTGCGTTATCCATGGCTAGCTTGATTTCGTCAACAGAGTGTGCCGATGCCGTTTCTGTCGCCGTTTTGACATCATCATCATTATCATTCTGGTCCAAAGTTCCGCAAGTATTCGATTGAATTTGATTGTTGGAATACTTGTGCCTATACTTGGGCTTCACCGGCTTTGCTGGTACATACTTTGCCGCATTGTATTCATCCCGTGAACTCTTTTCTAAGAAACTGGCAATTCCTTTGCTCATCCGAGACGCTCGCCGTCTTTCTGCAGCATCTCTAGTCATCTCAAGATGTCGCATTGCATGGGCTGCCGAATTGTATAGGTCTAAATGAGCACATTCAGTAACCTTGAAATTGTCATTAGAAGAGCTAACGCACGTTTCTTTTCCTCGAAGCTGAGTCCACCTGGACGTGGCTTATCATCGAACATGAATAAGGCGCCGATATTGACGCCATGTGCAGTGGTGATTGGAGTGCCCGCATAGAAGCGGAAGGAAGCCAGCTTGCCATTGACCACAGGTAAATCGGAGAAACGGGAGTCTTTTGATAAATCCGGCACGACAAAACACGGATAATCCTTCCGTGTGTTCTCTATGGAAATTGTCCACTATTTTTTGTCAGAAAACCTCCTGGTTCTAGGATCTCAAATTTTACCTACCTGGCAGAGACCATCGTGTGTCTTTATAGTCTTGCACCCAAACCACGACTAGTGAAACTCATTTAGCAGAGCTCTCCACAACGAAATTAAGTCACCTACTCCGTTGTTTGAGACAATATCACTGCTTTCATTAGAATTGATTCTTGCGGCACCGGCAAGAAAATACTGAGTCTTCCGGTCAAGCAGGCTTTGTGAAATATTTAGTAAAGGCACAAAACGACGGAACGCCAGGCTCATACCTCACCATAGCCCGGACACCTCCGAGTCTCCAGACGACTATTTCTGCATAAGCATCTAGAGCTCCATCGCAATTAAGAGACTCAATATAATCCTCACTGCCGGCAGGTGGCACGACAGGATCATATGGTTGAAAGAATCTAAGGAGTAGGTCAGTTATCGTCCGAGGATGTTGGGTATATTGAGATACGTACTTTCGCAATTCTAGTGCTCTCTGACTGTCCAACATCTGAGTGAGGTTGAGAGCTTCTCGGTCAACTTATATATAGTATTGAAAAGAAAAAAAACAACTGCCTGAAGGGCTGGGGTGCATCTTGCAAGAAATAAAAAGTGCGCTGTCGCACATCACAATAAGGCGCAGCGCGTACATCACGTGCATATCACGCGCAGATAATGGTAGTTGTGGCTGGAAGGCGCCTAGTTTGGGAAGTTGCCATCACGATAAGAGTTTGAGAAGTTTGCATCGTGAATCGCATGTACCTTGAATCGAGAACCAGTACCGCAAATCGATAGCGATCGAAAATTCAGTCCACCAGAGCCAATCCGGAGAACCCGCATCCAATGAACCCTTCTCCCCTCGATGGGTAATTCCGTGCGCATGAACAATAAGACGCATCGAGACGTACGCCCCGCTCTTTTGGAAGTGTAGCTCTCCTCAGAGTCGTACGTTTCCTGATTTCCTCCAGAGAAACTATTCCATAGAGATTTTAAGGTTCGGAGTTCAATTGTGCTGTAAATACTATGGTGCTACGTAAGTGCCGTTGATCCATGCCCAGAGATTCCCATATATATTTTTGCTCCATTTTTATTACTGTTTATGTACTACGTATGCATCTACTTAGTACATGCATCCATCTATTCTAGAGACTTCTAAAACGCATCTCCATTCTCCATTGTTTCTCCAAGAAATTCCTTTAGAAGCTCTGCCACAGATATTGCCTCTTTTTGCCAATACAATTTCCTGATATCATCTTCCCTCCGTTGCGTAAGCGCATACTTGTCCCAAGTTCAAGCTCTCAACCTCTTCCGGACTAGAAGACGAGTGAACAATGACATCAAAGAAAGACAAATGAATCATCGAAGTGTCATGAATGCAATGTTTAGATTTCTCATCTTGAAAATCCCTCTTCAGGTGATTCAGCAAAGCTGTCTCATCTTATCTCAATTCATTGAAATTTTCCGTTTGCTACACTCGCAGATATACTGGAGTGATATAAGAATAGTGACATGATATAGTAAATCTTGAAGTATCGTTGGCTTCCAGCACCAAACATCCATCGGTCTACTTGTAATTTCAATAAAGTCGCTAGAAGTTCAGCTCCATATAACCTTACAGAGCGTGGACCCCAACTAAGTTTCATATCCGTGGTCAAGCTCATGAAAAAGCGCTATGACATTATTGTGGAGTAGGGATGGTCTTGTGGAGGTGGGCGTTGAATGATACGACATTCGCCGTGCTTGGGTAGTTCTTCTTTGGTGAATCCCCAGGCCTCTTAAATAATGTACAGAGTATCTAGTGGATGGAACAGTGAAGTCACATCTTGAAAAGTAGCATTGAATGCCCCATTCATCTTACCATTGTGAGGTTGCGGGTCCAGATATAAGCAATGCAGAAATCACCTCCGATGGTCCTGAATTTCCACTATCGCCACATTAGAATACCATATCAATTCAATATTGCTCTATTCTCCAAGGTTTCAAACTTCCACGAAGACCATTCCAAAAGTCGCTCAAAGATCTCCAGTAACCCATGAACTATCATATTGAACGAAGAGTAATCCGAAATCGTATTCTCGTTGAATGAAAGGGAATTCTCTTACATCAGCTTGATATAAAACAATTTATCTCAGGGATACATCTAACCATCAACACCGGCAATAATCATATCCATTTCTCGTAGATGCTTACCCTTAACCCTCCTCAATTCCAACGTAACCTTCTCCCCTCGCAGTGTCATGTGCATTTTCAAATCTAAGCAACAGGGTTTAATAACACCAAAGAACCGTGAGGTCAAGGAGTATAAATATTAGTACGTATTGGAAAGTAAAGAGTTGAGAAGGATTCGGTAACAATGAAGGAAGTTTGTGCATGAATTGCGTTTTATCAAAGGGGATATTCTGTATTTTAATCCCAGCTTATAAGAGGTTCTAGACTTCGTCAAACAATTCACATTCTCATTCTTATTCGGTTTTATTATCTTCAAATTTCGATCAGAAAATACACTGGTTAGCGACTTACTTTGAGAGTTAACATGACGAGGATGATCATTCTGAAAACCACAACCCATTCGCCATACTCAAAAGAATTACAGTATAAGTCTCATTAGTACTGTAGGTCTAATAGTGCATCTATATAAGCAAATCTCTAATTCTATAGTTCTATTCAGTCGATCTATTCTAACAAGATTCTAACAGCAGAAGACTTGAGGCCAAATGGTCTCTAAGTTTGTACAAATGACAAATAATCCAATCGCTACGATTTTAGCTTCAATATAACCTCTACTCCCCTCTCTCCTCAGCATGTAAAACCCCACCGGCAGCCCTCAAAACATCCACATTACTTTGCTTACCAGCCTGCACCGCCAAAAACAACGGTGTGTTCCCCAGTGCGTTTCTAGCATGCACACTAGCCCCAAGCTTCAACAACTCGCTCACAACCTCCTTGCTCGCTCCCACGGCAGCAAGATGCAGCGCCGAGTTACCCAGCGTATCCGTCTGTCTCAGCAGTCCCGGTATAGCAGCCAAAACCTCCTTGCCAACAGCATCACGCACCTCCTCAAGATCATCAAGGGCAATGGCATGAGCCAGAAGCGTGAAGGCGGCGACGTTTGCGGGCAGGCTAGGGTGGTGATTTGGCGGGTGGGAGAACAGAGTAGGCGTAGACACAGTCAACTCACCACGATGCGAGTACGTCATGGCCTTGATGATCTCGTTAGTGGACATGTCCGTGGTGAAGAGGTAGGCGAGCTTCGTGAGTGCCGCCTCGGTCGTCATGTCGTGGCCGAAAACGACGCCCACGTTCCCGAGTTTCTTGGCCGGCGCATATAGCGGCGATACGGAGCCCGATGGACACTGACTGACGTTGACGATCACAATGTCCTTCTGCACTAGCGATTCGATGCCCGCAAGGAAATCGCCCTCTGGACTGTTGCCCGCGCCGAAGGTCTCAAGAATCAACCCGCGCACGCCGGACGCGCTTATCATGGAGGTTATCATAGACGCCTTGATTCCGGGGAAGATGCGAATACAGGCCACTGCATCGGTGCGCAGGGTGGGACGCAGGGTAATGGGTGAGATGTCAGTTGCCCGCTCAATTAAGTGCCAGTTTATGTCGATGGAGATAGAGTTGAATTTTGCGAGGGGTTCATAGTTGGGTGAGGCGAAGGCTTCGAAGTCGGATGCTGAGATCTTCGTTGTGCGGTTGCCACGGTACAACGTGTGATGGAAGAAAAGGCAGACTTCGGGGATGGAGAAGGAACCGGCTATGATGAGGGCACCGAGGAGGTTGGATACGGCATCCGATTGAAGGGTAAAGATGGGAGATTGGGATCCGGTGAAGATTATGGGCTTGCCTAGATTGGCGATCATGAAGGAGAGTGCACTGCAAGTATATGACATGCTATCGGTGCCGTGAAGGACGACGAAACCATCATATGAATGGTAATTTGCTAGGATGGATTGTCCAATTTGTGTCCAGCCTTCTGAGGAGATGGATGAAGAGTCAAGTAGGGGGTGGAACTCGTGTACTGTGTAGCGGATTGGTCGAGGGTGCTTTCCTGGAGGAAGACGGAGAGATGGAGAGGTGAGAAGAGTTCCATCATTATGAATTACAGGGAGGTCAACTGTAATCGTTAGTGATGACACTTGTTATAGTGAATTTGAATTAAAATCAAGTGATCAAAACAAAAACAAAAAAAGGAAATTCGGAATGCAGGAAGTTGATACACCACCAAGAGGAGGCATGATTCCTATAAATAAACGACCCAGAAGCCGAAGGCAACTCTCAAAAAAATAAACCAAAAGAATCTCTTAGTTATCCAATAACTCGCTCTTGACCCTTCCAATTACATACTCATCTCAAAAATTCCCATCTTCCAACTCTGACAAATGTAAAGGGTTATCACTCACCAAAATCAGCCCCATCATTGAAACTCTGCCTAGGAGCCATTGCCTCCTTCATAAATCCCGTGACGGGCACAAGACCCAAAGGTGAGTCCTTCATGCATATGGTGCCGCCAGTCATGATGACCAGCACACGTGACTCGACCTGCTGGGTGGCAGTCATATTCAAGTTCTCCATGGCTTCTGAGTCGCACGGGGGGAAGGTAGATAAGAGTGTGAAGAGGAGTTAGATTCTCAGATATCGGGGATCTGGAGTCGGTTTATCTCCAACTTCTGTTCTCTGTGCAAGCAGGCGGGAGGGAAAGCAAAAGGGAAAAAGCGATAAGAAACGCTCGTTTCGGATCAAATTTTTTTTTTCTTCCCCTCTTGGGTTTTGCTTTGTGTATGAAAGGAGAGATAAAATAGAATGAAGCTATAGAGGAAATATGAGAAGAAATAATATGAGATTTTCTTTCCTCGTCGTTGTACTTTCGTCACAGTAATAAATCAAATACAGGGAATGGCGCTGAAGAATAATTTTCGTGAGCCTTGCCGCTGTCGGCCAGGGCTGACGGGGGACCTTAGGCACGAAAGCACGAAGGGAACACAAAAGGTGCGTGCTAGAGTTGTCATTACCTATGTTTTAGTCATATTTTTTGGCGGCTGCAGATGAATCCTAGTTTATTTTGTTGGCGATGAGGTGGTGAAGTGTAAGAAAGAAGTTTACGAGTGGCTTGATTCCTTCTTATAGGTCTGGGAAAATGAATAAGGGAGAGTCGGTTCTATTGTGCTGGCGATGATGGGAGGTTTGCGTGTGAAGGACTTAGTAAGTAGGAGACTCAGAGATAAATATACAAACAATACCCGTAACTAGTTCTTCTTGTTGTCAGCAGTAGGGGTATATTGTTTTTTTGCATTGAGTCCACTCGGTCTAAGGGGATAGATAGCTCGATGACTTATTTGAACGAGGTATCGAATTAAATAAAAAAGTAGTAGGTAGTGAGTGAGATTAAGAATTATTTTTTAGGGTTGTTGACCTCAAAAAGGCTATTGTATTGTACTTGGAAATGTACAATGTATACAGACAATATTTTTTTATTCTGATTGTTTTTTTAGTGTGCATATATATATGTACTGTATGTACATACATACATAAATACATACATGCAATATTCGCCTTTATTTCTTCCCCATGTTCTTGATTGAAAATCCCCCATGATTACTGTGGCTACTCCGTACTCCGTACTTCTTCGCACTTCGTATCTCGTTTACTGTCGGCCAATGGCATTGCCAACGGATGCATAACGATTGGTTGGAAAACCGAGTTTGGGTTAAAGAAAGGCGCCCTCTCGGCCCCTCGGGCGTCTGTTCATCAGATTCCATCTCAACTCTTGCACATGAAGCACATGCTTCTCTTTGTCTCCTTTGTCTCCTTTGTCTCGTCATCTCCTTTCACCTGGAGCAAGTGATCGATCCTTATACATATGTAGGTAAGGGCACTTGATTACATGTAGAATACAAGCATGAAAATCTGCGACATCCACTTGCACAATTTACTATTACTTACTACCTAAGTATTGTGCGGGCCTCGGTCGTAAAATCTGCCGACCGCCGCACAATTTTCAGGTCCGAAAGGCTGTACATCGGCGCTCTGAACGACTTGCGGCAAAGCACTACTGAACTTACTTAATACAACCTTTAAAAATTAAAATAATATGCCCTTGTCAGTTTGGAGGGGACCGATTCGTTCGTTGGAAATCGACTCGACATCTAGTGGCAAAGAATGTTCCGACGGGCATGAAAGTTATGCCGCTTGCATTCTGTGAGTATGACGAGACTTTTGATGCTATCTGATGATCATGTCGAGATAAATATTTGTGCTTATATCCTGTTCATATTCATATTTATAGCACTACTACGGAGTTGTTTTATTTGAATTCGTCTTACATGCACCAATGTATTCTTCGTCTGTTGATTGCAGGTGGACTTGAGAAAGGGATGATATTCTTCTCTATCCATCAAAGCCACTGCACACACAACACACACATGTCACGACTTCTCATAATGCCTTCGACTATTGATATGTGTTCTGGAATTACCTTATTGTATGGCTTGTCGTCTCCACCGGGTCATACTATGAGTGACATACATGCAACACGGAGGTAAATATGCATTCGACGTACACAAAACCAGCAAATCAGGCTGTTTATTCATTCTTGCCAAGACTTGGCCAGTGACAAGGTGTCCAGGCGTGCAAGCTAGAGTGAAGGAGTGACAGCCTCGCCTCGTGCCAAACGCCAATTGAGAGCGTGTAGTGACATTTCCGCAGAATCCCATCCACTCAACTCGTACAGCTTATCGTCATGAAATCCTGAGATTCCTTACTCCGCCAGTATCCATCGTGCTGTATCGTGTCGTGTGTACGTTCTTTTGCACTGAACAGAATATCGGCACTGAATCCACGCATTCTGTTCTTAACCCTTCTGTTCTCTCTTCCTCTCCCTTTCTCCCTCTTCCTATCCCTCTCCCTTTCTGCAGACATCTCTCCCTCCCTTTTTTTCCTGCTCTGATTATTACTTGGTTCCCTTGTTCCTCACCCGTCTAATAAAATCTAATGAGATAGAGAAAAAAAAGCCTGGTGACGAATATTTTATCATCTAATATCAGATCAGATCAGATCAAACTGGACCAGATCAAATCAAACCAAATCAAACCAAATCAAGCCAAATCAAACCAAACCGAATCATCCTTTCTCACCGAATATACACCTCGAATCTTACTCTCTTCCTCCCGTCCACTTCCGTTTGTTGTTCCTCCAAGGTCAGGTGAAGGTAGACTCGACGGGCAATTATCACCACCACCGCCACCTACAACTCACCGCACCCACACTGCGTCACAACCTCTCATCCACGCACACTCTCCGCACAAACCACCATCTGCCCTCCCAACTGCCTCCAGCTGGCAATTCGCCCCTTCAAACCAGGAACCAGGAATCTGCCAACGACACCAAACCATAAAAATCATAAAAAGGTGGAAAAAGGAAAAAACTCAGAAAAACTAATCTCACCGCCCGGCGTGCAGCAGGTACATAAAAATTCACCTGCCCTTCACATCCACGAGGCATGATCCAGAGATTTGCATTCACTACAGCAGCAATGGCCGCCGCATTAGAAGAAACCTCCGTCTCCTACGAGGATCTCGCTGATATTGAGAAGGAATTCGAACTGGTCGAGACAGAAATCAGTATGTGTTTTTGCTTTCTTTTCCTCTTCCTTTCCTGCCTTTCTTCCTGCACAGTCGCATCTTCAATGCTAGATTCAACATTAAACCGACGCAATTCCATATCGACAATCTAATCAAATCTCCGCCGCTGCACAATCGCGTCACACGTCATATCATGTTTACACTCCAAAAAACTGGCAATTGGCATCGCCAACGATGAAACAATCCACCAACCACATGTTTCTATCTGCAATTACAATGACTAACGGCCACACGCAGTCCGCAAACAAGTCGAATTGACCTCTTCCCTTTATGAAGTCCGTCAAAAGACCGTTTCACAAATCCCAAATTTCTGGCCGCTGGTCCTTGAACAAGCCCCTCCAGACATCGACCAATACATCCAGCCCTCAGACTCCGCCCTCCTCCTCTCCTCCCTCTCAGCTGTCTCCGTCTCACATTTTGAGCTTCCAAGCGGCGACCCTCGCTCCTTCGCCATTACCTTCACCTTCAGCGAAAACGAATATTTCTCCGACACGACGCTCGAGAAGAAGTTCTGGTACCGCAAGGCGTCCAATGGCTGGAGCGGCCTCGTGTCTGAGCCGGTACATATCAACTGGAAGAAGGGCAAGGATTTGACGGGCGGCCTGCTGGATTTGGTGGTTGCTGCGCACGAGTCGAAACCATCCGAGAAGCGCGACGAGGATGGAGAGAGGGAGTTGAACGATGCGCAGAAGGCCTTGTTGAAGAAGATTGAGGGCACGGGCATGGGCGGACTGAGTTTCTTTGCTTGGTTTGGGTTCATTGGTCACAAAGTCAGTGCCCAAGAGAGCGAGGAGGCGTATGCCAGGGAGCGCGAGTACAGAGTGAAGCGCAAGGCCGGTGAGAAGGTCGAGGTGCCAGAGGTTGTGCGCGACGAGGACTTGAACCTGGATATGGAGCTCGAGATCTTCCCTGACGGTGATGATTTGGCCGTTGCCTTTAGCGAGGACCTGTGGCCAGGAGCTATAAGGTATTTCAGTAAGTCATTCCCTGCTACGGCGTGCTATGTGAGAGATCTAAGCTAATTTTTGACAGCTCAAGCACAGGAGCAAGATGCCCTTTCCGATGAGGATTTCGAGAGTGACGATGAAGATGCAGCGGATTTGAATGAGTTGCTTGCACAAGCCAGAGGTGATGGCTTGGATGACAGCAGTGATGAGGAGGAGCAACCTGCGAAGAAGAGATCGCGCGTTTGAGTGGAGTGAAAGAACTTGGATTTGAAAGAGGTTGCAGGGATACCAAAATAGCAGGGTGGCGTTTTTTCTTATTTGTTTTACATATTCCCCACCCCCCTCTATCTACAAAGATAGAAATACGTGGAAAGTGGACTCGATGATTTGGCTAGACAGTGTATATTGAATAGCTATCGCAGAAATCCCAAAAATCCACAGAAATACTCACGAACCCCACAACTTCCGCACCCCTTCTCTTCAATGATCAAACCCATGTCCATTCCACCCTTCATCCCCCCCAAGCGTCTGCACCAGCCTGCCCCAAACAACATCTTCACTCTCCAACGCATTGGGATCCTCATCCCAATCCTCATCATTCTCGCCCGGTGGCTTCACTCCATCACATAACCACCCACCACCCTTCCCCTTCTCCAAACAATTCACAAAGTTCCGATCTAGCATTCGGCTCCCGCTCTCAAAGTCCGTCCTCGACATCCCAATACGATACGCATGCCGCTCTAGATGCAGAAAGTACGCTCGCATACGCCGTTCCAGCACGCTGCATGAAACGAGGTAGGGATAGACGGGCTCTGTGATGATGGATGGGCATAGCACAATCAACTGGCCAGATGAGATGACCAGTGTTGTGTTCGTCATGGGCTCGGACAACCGCGCACCAGTTTTGGGGGAATGATGAGGTGGATAGAGGGTCAGTGTGTTCAGCGGCAGGCTGTAGATCGGTGCGGACTTCTGGCCATTTTGGGGTAGGCCTAGTAGTGGGATGAAGAGACGTGTTTGAGAACGGTTGAGGAGGGCGAGGAGGAGCGTGTATCGCTCTCCTACTGTGGGTGTTATGGGTGGGAAGGTTAGGACTGGGGTTATGGAGAGTAGTAGGGTAGTGAGTTGGGGAAGAAGCCGTTTGAGGTGCATCTTTGTCGTTGGAGGGGTTGAGATGCTCTTCGATGGGTTTTCAGGGGGCCTCCGGGAGATTCTGCAGCTTTCCAAGATAGGGCGACCTGTCGGTGAGACTTGCTGATGTTGAGGAAGACAAGGTGGAGAGGAGAGAATTTGATAACATTATGAAGGTTTCATTCATGTGAGATGGTTGTCAGATTTAGTGAATGCGATACCTCAGTTGTAAGATTGTGGTTCTTAAGTGCACTTTACCTCTTATGATGAGTTGTGTGCTGGTAATACATGTAATAAAAAGGACTTGCCTTGTTCTGGACTTCATAATGTATACAAGCGAACCTGCTTCACCTTGATGAACCTTTTTTTATTAAGAAAAAATTTAGCTCAAAGAAGCTGTACCATTATATGCATATTCTCATTTCTCAAAAAGATGTTTCAGCCGAGCAACATGCAGTAGTGGCTTCCATTTCTTCCGTGACACTTTTCTCTCATTCTTGTTCACGCACGCAGACAAGGCTGATATTGTCATCGCCCCGCCATAGCCTTGCCTTATCTTAGCGCCGCAGCCTTCCATACGTCAGGCAAGCCACTCTATCGCTGTTCTTTATCGATGATATCAATCATCGAATCAGTGGATGGTTCATATCATTGTTCAAACGTGTTTGTCATGGCTCTATAAATCCCCCCCAGAGCCTCCTACCATCTTCTCTTTACCATATCATGATTAACAAGTTTTCCAAAATGAACCCATCTGAGATCCAACCTGGTCAATATACTGCTTTCTTCTATGGTGAGTTCCGTACCCCACTAATGAAGTATTATGTACATTCCATTAATATTTCTCTAGGAACTTTGGTAGTTTTTCCCTTTAATTCCCTGATATTCCATACAATAATGTGCCTCCCGTGCAAAATTGACTTCTATGGACCAGTTAGCGCTGACAACCCTAGATGGCCCGCGAAGTCCTTCATCGCGTCTGCCACGGTTCCTCAAAGCCCACGCCCGACCAATACGAGTCCTTCAGCATCACACCCGCCATCCTTCATGACCACTGCCGGCATCGTGTCAAGCAGGCTGACTACCCAGGCATGATTGCTGAGAAAGGACACAGTGTGCGTGGCACCTACGTGACGGGCCTAACTGCCTCCGACGTCCATCGCCTTGATTGGTTTGAAGGTTCGGAGTACGAGAAGCGTGAGGTGCGAGTGCGCTTACTCAACAGCAAAGATAGTTTTGGAAATTTGGAAGAGGGCGAGGAGTTGACTACTAAGACGTACATTTTCACTGCGGGTGAAGATCGGCTCGAGAAGAGAGAGTGGGATTTTGAGGAGTTCAAGAACGAAAAGATGCCTGGGCGGTGGTCAGATGGGAGTGCAGAGTATAAGGAGGTTGATGAGGCAGCCTTTAATGCTACTGGAGAAGCCAATAAGCTTTTGAATTCGGATGAGGGAGAGAAGGAGGTTTTAGGTAGTGCAGTGTGAGACGCTGGATATGATTTGGCTCTCCTTTCTTTAGAATATGTTTGCTATGTTTGTTATGTATGTTCGGATAGATCAGACGGTTGTTCTAGATGGTGCTGGGCGTTCGTTGGCATAAAATTGGGACTCAGCTCTACCATACATATAGCCAATGTATCACTTGGATTTCTACATCAAAGACTAAATCTTGTGAAGCTTCTCACACTCCAACTTTTCCATTGTTTTATTTTCCTTGGTATAATTAAAATGGCACTAAGCATTCGAAACAATTTGTGACAAATCATCAAAACTTGAAAGTAGAGTATAGTTTTTACGATGGTCAATTAATTGACCCCCACAGCCTCTGAGATGTTACAAAATGTATAAATTATACAGCTTCAGAGCCACAAAAATTCCAATTCAATCCATATTCCACACAATTCCTCCCAAAGCAAACAAAGTTCTCGAATCATGCAGTAGAGACGTAGATCACAGTGATTATTTATCACCCGAAAGCCCTCCATCCGTCTCATAAGGAGCCTTAAATCATTCATAATGCCGGGTAGGCATGTTCGTTTTTCTCATTAGGCTGTGTCATCATCCATATCTTCATCCCATAATTCCACCTCCTCGTTGTCGGAGTCCTCGCGCTCCTCGTCTATTTGATCACTGATCTTCCAGAAGGCTGTAGGGCCAGCTGGACCATGGGGGTCGAAGTCTCTGGACATTTATTAGAAGCTTTTCAGAGGGGATGAGGCAGAACAAGATGAACTTAGAGGCACGTACTTGTCGAACCAATTTCCTAGGATACCACGCGCAGATTTGATGCCACCTACTTGGATCCCTTCGCTCTTCCACCTCTCCTCCCTACGTAAAATCAGTTCAGGTGTCTCCAACCATAAAGATCATAGAAGTACTAACCCATCGTATATAGAATAAGTAGTCCATCTAACTTCGCCTTCATCCGTCATCCTCACTGAACCTACGGCTGTTAAATTCAGCTCAATAATTCCACATAAACAGTAGTTACCCACCTCTTATGCGGGAATTCGCATTCGGGTCCCAACTCGCGTGCATGCTTCTACTATTTCCTTCGAAATAAACTGTTGGCAAGCCAAATTTATCGACTTCAGCAGCTGGCTCAATCCTGGTGACCTTAATTTCCATGATAATGAGACGAATAGCTTCGCCGGTATCGAGAGGCTCGCGAGGAACATCATGAGGTGGTTGTTGGGCAAAATTATATGCGAAGAGCTCAGTATAGTCTAGAAAAGTGGCCTTAGAGATGTTAGAAATAAAAGATGGAAGGGAGGAGTACCTAGGAAACAAACCACCTGGCATAGTAATTAGCATGTTTTTTGGGAGATTCTGGACGTATTTGGCACTTACACGCATGTAAGTCCCCTCCACTCCAAAAGGATCTTGTAGGCGATCGATAACAGGTGGCGGTAATTCTTTTTTGGGATCGTTGATGGGCATACTGGTATAACTTCCCTTCACGGCATCTTTCCATTCTCTTCCCCAAACACCTCTCAGTCCTCCACCAGTACGCTCTCCAAATAGCCTTAAATTATGTCCCAGTACAACCATTATGCTCTCCATTTTCTCCCAGTCCACCATCATGCTCCCATCAGACATAAAAGGTCCCCAACCTGTGGCACTCGTGTAATTTCTCAGGTCGTAAACAAGAGAGCAGGCATATGGGTAAGTACGACAAGATCGAGTTCGGCCAAAAGAAGCAATCGGATTTCCAAGGAGTGTATGCAGTTTTGCAGAAGCCTGACGTTGGGCGAAGCTTATTTCTGGGACATCGTACGCGATTGAGGCAGAAGAGGACTTTCTTGCTCTGTAGAAGGTAGTTGAATTGCACAGGAAGAGATCACGGTTTTCAGATTCTTCTTCTGAGAAGTGATGTGTGAGGAGGGCAACGTTGAGTGAGGGCTTTCGATGTGGGTTCGCGGTTCGTAGGTAGGAAGTTACGGTATCCGCGATAAACTCTATATTATCTAACTGCGGTCTATCAGTTTTGTCTAGCATCATGTCACGAAGACGTTACCTTAAATTCATCATCTGCACTAGCCATTACTTCATCCATTTTCTTTAATCGATGCAGTTCGGTTTCCCAGTCTGGTTCATCCGTGGGTTTGTCCTAGACGGTCAGCGACAATTCCCCCACGCAGCTGTAACATAAGGAATAAAAAGAGAGCTCACAAGTCTTCCCAAATATACATCTCTGTATAATGTCTTGTTATCTTTTATAAAGGCATTGAGAATTTGGCAGGTAAGTTTCAAATTGAGCAAAGTAGGAAAGTCGACGTCTTTGAGCACATCGTGTAGTAGTTCGTGGGGTAGGTTGGGCAGGTATGAGGTCTCCATTTCTCCTACGACACCCGGGACGTTTTCTATGTTAATTCTGTAATTCTTATGGATGATACAGAATGAAAAGGTATGGAACGTAGAAAGGAGATTCGCAGTGTTTTCGTGGCATTGAAAGATGAAGTGCGTATGTTGGAAGCTCTGAGGTTCTATGGTGGTGAGATCATGCGGAGGCCCGATAACTACCCATGTACCCCAGCACTTACGATAATCGGAGATAATCACGTCCGCGCTGTGGAATTCCAAGCTAATCCGTCCGTTACAAAACGATTATTATTATGTCGCTAAGTCCGGAGGGTATACTGATCATATTCCTAACTCCGCTTTAAGATATCATCGAGTACAACTAAACTTTGGTCAAGAACTTTTCTGTTATAGGTTATTTTCAATCTCCCCTTGAAATCAACAAAAGTCGGGTAAGCGGTGTGGCCTTTCCTAGCAAACCACATTGTCAAAAACAAAACAAAACAACAACAAAACAAAAGTTGGAGTTGAAATGATGTTAACTACACCATCTACCCATCATGTCATTTTTGTTTTCAGTAATTCCAGGTAGTTGATGGAAACTTGGCCACAACGAGGGGAAATTGTACAAGGGTCTTAACAGAGGTTTACTGTTGTTGACTGCTTGAAAAGGTGAGTTTAAGTATGACCTGCCACCTTCAATACGATATCTTTTCAACAATTCAATACTAATAGATTCCATATCATTTGGCATAATCCATTATCACAATATATAACACTATCTTCAGATATTCTTATAGAAGTTTTGTGCGAGTATTAAAGAGTGATATATAGGCTCGAATATTATAGGACTTATATAATGCTTCATGGTTCCCCCATGGTAAAAGAACGGTTTGGTAAAGATGATTGTCTCGCCAATTGAAATCCTGTCCATTTCTTACTTATATTGCATCAAGAAAATATGACGACGGATGTCGCCTCAAACAGCAAACTCAAAGGCGTAAGCGGTGGTAGTGTCTGTCTGATAGATAGGGAAAGTCACACTTCCATCCGTGAAAGTATGGTCATAAAGTCCTAGATTGGTTGGAGCATCGACTTCACCAAAATGACCACCAGTATCGGGGAAACCCCAAGTCTGCACTGTAATAGTTCCATCAGTTCCAAGCCCAACTGCATCCAGGCCAGATATTGTGAGATCCCAAGTTCCAGTTTCCTGTCTGGATCCCACAAGAACCCTAACTTTATCAGTACCAACTGTGGCATATGCATCCATAATTCGATCTGTAGAGCCAGTAGTCGAAACACGATGTCCTGTCATATTGGCATGGTAGTAATGATAAACCTGCCATTCACCATTGGGCCAGTACCCAGTCTGTGTAGGACTATAGTCGCTGGTATCAGCATTTGGCTTGCCAAGAAGGCTTGCTAAGTAGTCATGGAGTTGCCAGCCACTGAGCCAGTTGCCTCGCAACCCATAGGCGTTGTATCGCTCTAAACGAGAGATCCACCATGCTGCACCTGAAGGTACTTGTTCAGGGTAGGTAGCATATTCGTCGATATTGATGGTTTTCTGGGGCAGACCATATGTTGTCAAAAGAGCATTGAGATTTGCTTGATCATCTTCAAGGTCCCCACCGCCTTCAATATGCCATACGTATTGATCTGGAACACTATTATTGGCCGCGACGAATTCAAGATAATTTGTCCACCAGGTATTAGATGCACTAGGTGAATTTGCAAGAGTTGGGCCTAAGAGTAAAACACCTGGCAATTCCGTCCTATTTGTATACACAACTATCAGCATAACTTATAGCATAAAGGTCTCAAATGGTGATTTTTCAGGAGGTTGAGCATACCTAAGCCGATGATAAGTTCTTCCGTAGGTTTCTAGCCACTGGGATTGCGGAGCATTCCAGAAAATAGTCAGGTCAGGCTCGTTCCAAATGTCGATAGAAAGTCCCGCAGTTGCTGAGTTTGCTTTAATATCTGCAATGAAGTGGGTCAGGTAATCATCCCACGAGTCCCAATTGCCGTCATCACCAGGATATGGCGCCGAAGAGTTTTGAGTGCCATCCGCTCCCCAAAGGTCGTGGATAAGGAAGATAAAAGAAGCCCCATATTTTCGAGTAGTCTCATAGTTAGACAGTACAGAAGCAAAGCGGTTCTAGACAGATCTATTAGCATTGAAGTTATATATTCTAAATCTTGCCTCAGGAGACCATATATCAATCATACCTGATACTCGGACAATCCCCAAATCCAACCACGCCCAGGTGCAGGAACCTGTGCACCACCAGCACGACTATAGTCGAAGCCAATACCTGTATAGAATTCATCTGGAATCTGATCAGGAGTATCTGGAATTCCATAGATAAACCCGCTGGCGATATTCTCAGGTGTTCCGGTATTGGTACTGAGGTCAACATAGGCAGTGCCAGCCACTTGGCGCTTTTGAGGGAAAGCGGAGGCGGCTGTAAAAGCCAGAAGTCCGGACAAAAATGTGATTTTCATCTTGATCGTCAAAAAAAATCAATTGAAGAAGTACTTGAGATGCTGTCGATTAGAGACGTCATTCCCGTTCACTTATATATTTTTTTCTCAGGTACCATTATTGACCAGGAAATGCAGGTACTTGCGGGGCCCCACAAAGACCCCGCATCCGTTTGTGTTTAAAGAGCGGATGACCATTTTGTCTGTTGTGCCGGTATTGGCATTCTAATTTTTCCGGATCTTGGGAGAATATGTATGGACAAAGTCGTATCCTGCTTTTTTTCTTTTGTGGTTATTATGGATGTCAATGAGAAGATGGTGGGCTGAAGAGAAAAGTTTCGGCAGTGCCGCCGGGAGTATTTCATCAGCCTCGCCGATCCACCCCGCTCTTATAACTCTATCCCACCCCCACCGGAGGCTAAATCTACAAAATACAGTCAACGTTAAGTGGAGACTGAGAGGAAAGGGTATGTGTCAATGATACGATATGTGGGAAAACATCTGATTATGATACTGAGTCTATCTTATCTGTATTCATATGCTGAGTACGAGTTTGAAATGATGTGATAATGCCGTGGTCTTACTCACCCCTGGTTTATCCACCTGCATATTCCATAGGTGCAGCATTGTGGAACTCAAGATAGTTGCATGTAGTGTCTGACTTGGTTTTTAAGCCGTTGTTTCTCTTTGCTACCGTTTTCTCAAGAAATACATGTGGATTGCGTTTTTATCGTCTAATATTCTAGAATAACACATGTCTATGGAAGAAAAGACTTGAGTATGAGGCTTTGTTCTCTCATGGCACTCTATAATTACTACTGAATCTATTCAACCCAACTCGCATATGACCTTTTCCGTTTCTATTTGATCGATAAAAGTAAGGTATGAACTTCAGCGGTTGATTCAGACGTCGTAGAGGAGTGATTGATTGACCTGGTAATACTGGTGTGGTTATACCTTCTTCAAATGCCCGCACATAGGCGCCGTCGACCGCTGTTATTTCGATGTAGGGCTCTTTTGTCTGCTCATCGTATTGAATTTTTTCTGTAAGTGTTGATGCGATATCAAAGCTTATAGACTAATAGAGAGTCAGAAAATATATGACAAATATTCTATGAATAAACAAACTCACCTTGAAATGATCCCTGACCCATGAATTGTCAGAATCTTCCAAGCAATATACGAGAGGCCCTCTAGCCATTACTACATTATTCTGGTTGGTATTAGGATGGGGTACAATATATCGAGGCTCGAAAGGTATATCCAATTGGAATTCGGGGTTTTTCTTTAACCATGCAGGAGAGAGGGTCAAATATCCCTTCTGAATTTCGGAATTGCTGTAAGATGTTGAAAGCTTCTTGTTCATTAGTTCAACATGGCTATATCTTGATTGTATTTTGCACTTACCTTCCAATTGGATGCCCAGCTAGGAATACGGAGTCGAATTGTGAGGTTGATTGATTTCGGACATTGGACACGAAATATAACTTGTCCGCTCCAAGGCCAGTTACTTTCTTGACTGACCACGATACTTTCCTCTCCCATAGGAATCTCAATTTTTGCGTTGTCATAGAGATGTATATCAAGTGAGGCGTTGTTATGATTTGGATCTTGCTTTACGGTCCATAGATATCCACCAATATATCCCAGAAGTCGAGTAACATTCGGAGGACAACATGCACATGTGAACCAATCTTTTCGTTCTGATAGATCAGTATCGCTTGATGCCATTTGATTGACATAGGTAAACTTCCTTCCATCAAGTGACATGCCAGTTAGGACGGCATTGTATAGACACAGTTCCATGATGTCGCTATATTTGCCATCCAGATCAATCTTTAAACATCAGTAACGCTTCTCAAAGGACAATTGCATTTACATACTTGTAACAATCGTTCAGCCAGCATTACGACACCAATTGCCGCGCAGGTCTCTCCGTAACAGCCACCTTCATCTGTTCCTTGAGGCAAGAAATAGTCGATTCCAAAACCCTCCCATTGCTTTATGGCTCCAATAGCGCCAGTCAAATACATCTTCTGATGAACCATGTTATTCCATAGCCTATTTAATGAATCTGTGGAGGCCTTGGATGCCGATTTCCCATCGATACGAACAAGATCCGCAAGAGCAGTGAGAAGGTACATCGCTCGTACTGAGTGCCCTTCTATAGTCTCTTGTTCGACGATTGGACGATGCGCTTGTTGATACCTACGAAAGTCAGAGGGGCGATCTTCAGGTTGGCGACAAAAAGACTTACCAATAACTCTTCTTCACAGGAAAATAATATGGACGCTCATTTTCACGTTCCCCTCGTTGCTCTGCCTCCACATCATAATAATGCCGGCCATCCACACCAGTCGGGTTTCCGCGCTCATTTAGGAAGTACCGCGCAAGATCTAGAATCTCTGGGTCTTGTACTCTCTGGAAAAGTCTGACCAATGCGAGTTCGATTTCTGGATGCCCAGGATATCCATGTATTTGAGAATTGCCTGGTCCAAAAGTCTTGCACAGAAGCTTAACATAGCTCAGTATAGGCTGCAGCATCAATTCATTCTCGAAACAATCGTGGTGAGCTAAAGCAGCCTCAATGAGGTGACCAGCATTGTATCTGAAAATTTTCAGTATTTGGACATTCATATTCCGCCAGTGATTACTAACAATTCATGAAGATCCCGAAGATTTGTGAAACGTTTTCCAGGTGCCACAACCGTGAAATGGATATTGAGATAGCCGTCAGGCTGTTGTGCATCTCGAATCATCTCCACCAACTCCTTTACAGCTGCAGAAATCTCATTATTATCTTCTCTTTTTAAGAAATAACATGCACCTTCGATCCATTTCGCAACATCGGAATCCCAAAATAAATGATTTGGGACAGGCCAAACATCTGGCTCGTCGTCGTACGTTGGATGCCATTTCAAGCGGAAAGCATCGTAACGGCCAGTCTTTTTCAAAACTTCAAGCTGATACTTCAGGGTTTCTGATTCGACCACAGCACGTCTACGTGCAAGAAATGAAGTTTCTTGAAAAGAAGTGCAACGAAATGTCTTCTGAGGATTCGCCATAATTGAGACAATTGCTAATTGAAATTCTCACACATCAATTTGAAGATGATCAATAATTAGCAAGTAAGTCTGGTATTCAACCGCCAGCTTTGTATGACGCGCCTTTACGTTGTTATCGTGGAAACTACTGCATCCCACCGGATCAAATTCACCACCACCGGAGCGACAGGAACCACCCCCGCACTCCACCGGGGAAAAACAAGGGCCTCCCCACATCTCCACACTACCCCAGCTTCAAGAGCCATGGCTATATTCGCGTATATATTGTGCAGAGCACCGAACTTTTATAATGTAACGTATTCTCCATGATCGTACTTCTGTTCTGAGATAATTTTAACCTCGGTTGCAAAAATGGGTTTCATTGAGACGTTCCTTCCTCCAAACGACCGCTATGCAGCGTTGATGCTGTATGGTATGGTATTTTCTACATGTTTCAACGGTTATGATGCTGGTATCATGACCGTTATCTTGGCAGACAAGCAATTCATTGCTTACTACAATGTTGATGCCACGAAGAGTGGTGTGATCTCTACTATTCCCTGGGCTACAACTGGTAAATACTTATCATTATATGAGAAAAGGAGTCGACTGACTGATATCTTTAGGCCTGGCCCAAATTTTTGTAGGTGGCACATTAGCAAATATGGTCGGTCGCCTTTGGGCACTACGCATTTCTATTACTACTATGATCATCGGAGTGTAAGTATCATAGCTCTTGTATATATTTCAGAACTAATTGTATATAGCATCATCCAAGTTGTTCCAAACACATATGGAGTTTTAATACTTGGACGTCTTCTTGCGTAAGTTCAGTTGCCTATATCATGATAGCATGTCTAATATTTGCCAGTGGTCTTGGATTTGGGTGTGTGTACATTGCAACGAACTTGTATGTTGCAGAATGTGCGCCTACTCGTCTTCGTGGCAGTTTTGTAGGCACCGTCTCCCAATTCGGATACCAGCTTGGCACGCTCATAGCATTCTGGGCCGGATACGGCATGTCGTATCATAAGTCACCCAACAATATTGCCTGGCGAGTATCCAACATGATACAAATCCCAATCGGTCTCGCTTTTATTATTATTTCCTTCTGGTATCCAGAAAGCCCACGTTGGCTGCTTGAAAAGCATCCTGATAATGACGAACGTGCTCTTAAGACTCTAGCCAAGATTCGTTCAGGAACAATTCAGGACGATTTTGTACAGCAGGAGTTCCATGAATTAGTTGCCAGTCGCGAATACCGTAAGAAGTATGCCCCTGGATATGTGGGCCTCCTCACCAACAAAGCTATGCGCAAGCGTCTTGCCTACGGTTTCTATGCAATGGGTCTACAACAAGTCGGAGGTATTGCTGCCTTGACTATCTACGCAGCTCTAATCTACGAGTCGCTGGGCTGGAATAAAGGCCACCAAGCACTTGCAATCAATGGCATCCAATCCGTTCTTCAATTGCTCATTGTTCTGGTGAACACCTTCACAGTGGATCGATTTGGGCGCAAAACGCTTCTGATCTTGGGTTTCTCTATTCAGGCGTTGGCTCTGCTGGTATTGTCGTCTTTGACAACCGCATTTCCAGATAACAATAACAGGTCTGCAGCTATAGCAGAAGTCGCCATGTTGTTCATTGTAGGTCTAACATACTGTTGGTCTAATGGTCCTATCACACCCGCTATTGCCAGTGAGATCTTCCCACAGCATGTACGTGATAAGGCATTTGGACTGTCAGCTCTTGGAGAGACAGTATGTTTAATTGCATTGACACAGCCATGGCCAAGATTTAGCAAGGAGGTTGGTGGAAAGAGCTATTGGTTGCTCACAGCCCTCAATATCGCTGCTTTGGTAAGCTTGCATCTTGTCCTATTATCATCATTTACTAATAGATCCAGATTTCGGTAGTGTTTATCTTGCCAGAGACTAAGGGGGTGTCTTTGGAACGTATGGATAAAATGTTTGGTGAGGTTGATGCTGTTGAGGCCGGTGAGCAGCAACAAGCACTTGAGAAAATGGATAGTGTAGTTTCTAGGAAAGACGAGGGGAAAGAACCAGCCATAGCTTATGTTGAAGATAAAAAATGAGCTGCTTGTGTAATCTTTTTAATATATTATCGATCTCATATTCAATCTGAAATAGTTTTAGCTAACGTGTGATGGTTTTACCCCTTGAATAAAGAAAAAAAGGAAGAGGAAGAAAAGAAACATAAAAAAGAAAGGGCTCGGCATATTTTGAATATATAGGGGAACCATTCTTCGAGTTACTCAAACTCAATACAAGTTAGTGAGCTACTAATATTAATTACTCAATCTAGTACAGATCAAAATTCTTAGCCTAGTGGAATTGAAGTACTATTAACCTCCCCAAGTCCCCGAACAAACTAAGGCCCATGCTCCCACCTTTTAAATCTGCATACGGGTGTAAATTATCACTTCTGTTGTTACTTAGTCTTGTTGATGAGGGAATAATATAGTGAAGGAGAATAATAGCTTAGAGAT
The DNA here is from genome assembly GCA_024752465.1 of Allantophomopsis lycopodina. NCBI lineage: Eukaryota > Fungi > Ascomycota > Leotiomycetes > Phacidiales > Phacidiaceae > Allantophomopsis > Allantophomopsis lycopodina. Next base: position 629,350 of record CP103012.1, read on the forward strand.
AAATGACTATGAATTGGCGAGTAGTGTTTAAGTACTCGAGTTAATCACTACCTGTAGTATACAAACAGATATCATGATCACTATATTGATTGAAGTGAGTTATCAGGATCCAGTCTAAATCTATGTCAATTTTAGGCGCATAAGAGCATTGTGTGGTAACAACTAATTTGGAAACGTATATGTGATCTTGTGAACCGTCAACAACGAACTTTGCGATTAACCGTAATATCAAACAAGTGTTAGTGAAACAGGATGGTGGTAATTAAAACGGGTACGGGCTATTGCGTTTTGTATGTCCGAAGGACATGATATTTTGGCCCTTGTGGCTAATACCTTAAAGTGAAGAGATGTAATTTGTAGTCTCGAATAATTGGGATGTTTTTATACTTATAAGTAGATTTTTAAATCAGTCAACCTTCAATTTATAAAGTAGTTAAGAAAAAATTAGCGCCAGTGGCTAATCTGATCTGATGAACTAGAAGCATGTTCTTGATAAAATACCAGTCTGCCAACCACTCAATATGGCCAACGGTTGCTTTTAACAATGAGGACCTCTCTGTATAGAGAAGTAAGACAGATGAGATTTGGTCTGCGATTTTATCCATAAATGATGGCTTTCTTACACCACAGATGACTTTTTCTTAAATTCCTTGGAATGACCGCCACTTGAGATCGTCTTTTCCTACCTTAATTAGTTAAAGGAAAGCGTCCAGTCCATTTTCTTCCCATCACTTGATCATGTTGAAAGCGGAGTCTATCTGCACGGAAACCTTTCAAAGTAAGTTCAACAAAGTGTACCTGTATACAGATTATATGATCTGACTCGTGCTAGGATTGACTACCCTATCCTCGGCAATGCTTTGATTGGGAGTATTGTTAAAAATTCATGGAATTATGGCTGTGACATCTGCAATTACATCAGCACAAAGCGTTGGGGAACAAGCACAAGCTCAAGTAGCAAAACCTCAAGCTCAACAAGGATAAATCCAACGAACCAATATCGACAAACACCACTAATTCCATAAATAGCAATTTGACATCAACAGCTCTCCCATATACTATTACGAATAAAGGAAATGGAGCATATTTAAAACAGAGACGACGTAGGGTGTTAGTTTCAGACATGTATTTATTACGACGCTCTTCTTTTCGTGAAAGGACCCTAGGGCAGAAATAACTTTCTTCATTGATAGCCCAACTACTGCCATTCTTATGTAATAGAGTAGTTCTGTAGGTCACTAGTCATAGATGATATTTGGAGATAAAGTATTTAAGGATCAAGATCAGTATGAGGATAAAGTAAACACGCCTATCAATAATCGTACGTCGTCACCAAGGAAATAGCAGCAGAGAGTAATTATTAAATCAAATGGATGAATTATACTTCACTCATATAAGCAATTCCGCCTCTCCAAGGCAGCTCATGTATTGAAAAGTATACCGTATAGTCATTCTTATGGATTCTGCGCGATAATTAATTCCCACCCCAACCCCAAAACGCCATGCTATGCAGATGTAGGGCTCAACTTTCATGCCCCGTTCTCTTCCTTGACATCCATATCGATATCTCCCGCCAGAACCTTTGTCTTTGGAACATATCCACCCTCTGGGCCTCCACCTGGTGTGACGGCGACCACATCACCCTTTTCATCAACGAATTCGAAGTTGTACCTGGAAAGTAGATGAGGGATGGCCGATAATTGAGGACCATAGCGAGCGGTGTTATCGTAAAGCTCAAATAAAGGCACAGCAAGGAGTTTCATATTCTTTGGTACGCTGAGAACCTCTGCGAAGATGGTTAGTTGGTTGCATAAATGGTTTGGGCAGTCTTACTTTGGCGCGGCAGTTGGATAAAATACAGCTTCTTGCATTCCTTAGGACGCGTGACATGCGCTGGAATGAAAGGGTACATGAAGGTCTCAAAATTTGGTCTCCACCATTGCGCAAGAGTGTCGCCAATCTCCCACTCCTCATTAACGCCTTCGCCAGAGAACTGAGATCCCACTGGAGCCAGACGCTCGTTCAGACGCGTCTTGAACCCTTCGATCTCTTGGTCATCTGGGTGAAGATAATCGCCTGGGAGCTTGAAAAAGGCATTGGCGATTTGTAGCATCAGAATGTGAGGGTGGTTGTGTTCGTGGCAGACAAGAATGCCTTCGCACGTTCGACGCATGCCATGTTGCTCGTAGTGTTCTTCGAGGCGCTTCAACCGTGCAAGTACAGATGGATCCTCTTCTGGTTGGTTCTCTTTAGTACCAAAAGTATAGTTAGAAAGAGGATATAATCGAATTGTCTTCGGTTGGTTGTCGTTGAAGGAATTTGGAAGGTGTGGAGGGTAGGAGGTTTGGAGAGCTGTTGTTGTGATAGTCGACATTTTGCTGTCGTGGACGCAATACTATAACAATGAGTATATAGAATTATCGCAGTCGATTTATGATATAATTCAATGGTACCAATGCGCAAGTCAGCTATAGAAGGTGTTTGATGAAGAGGTGTCGACAGTCACAAAGTGTTAGCCCAAAGGTCTACTGTCTTCAGCCTTGCGCTAAGCGAAGCTGGCTCTTTGTATGTATGTATATGTATGTATGACATAACTGTAGAATTTCGAAGACACAGAGCTGTTAATAGTTGTTTGTATACAAGTTCTTGTATATATATATATCTCTTTTTAAGATAAAAATAAAAATAAAAGAATCATTTCTATAGCATAATTTGTGTGCTTGGTCAAGCATCAAAAGAGGATCAAAGGCTATAAATAATGCTTTCCTTCGAGCTCTGAGCAAGATAATGTTCCCCACTTGATAACCAACAGAGTAGAAGAATACCATAATTATTGATAAAACCAGAAGACCTAATATAAGCAGAAATCTAATTAGTGAAAGACCTACATTCACTATCAACGCCCTCTTTTAATAAGGGCTCATTACAGCCATCCAGCCGTACCAGGATTATTCGACTAAGTAGGGTGTATATCAAATGCACGCAAGCTCTAGGAACAGCTAATAATAATAAAAATCATGATTGGATAATGATCTTAAAGAGCAGCAGATAAAGCGACCTGAGATGATGACTAAATAGCCAGATTTTCTTGTCATAGTATCAAAGCGAGAAAATATAAATGGGGTTGTTTAATAGGAGTTAGGTAATCTTACACTAAACTCCTGTTAAAACCGCATGTTTACAAATATGTGTATGACCAGACACCACTAGTACTTCTGGTAAGCTATGTGATTCTCATAATTAGTAAGGTTTTAGATAGTCCATCCTCAAAACAAAATCGACTACAAGTCTCGAGTTGTAGTTACGAATACAACGATTATTTCTGATCAAGCCCGATAGAAATATTCCAAAGCATACCCATTTAACTTAATGCCGGATCGATCTACAAAGAGGATAAATATCGTAGGAAGTATGATATTCAAGGGTTATACTTATCAAGATCCATACACTCAAAGTCTCGTTCAGCTATTAAGACTCATCATAATAATTTGAGCCTCGCATTCTCAATGAGTTATAATGGAAGACATGGATGAGTATCACCTTAGGGGTATCAAATTCGGGGCAAGTAAAATGAAATAGTTGTCGATAATATCATTCACTTTGTTTATCCTTCAAACCTTTTCTCCCTGAATCGTAGCCACAACCCTTCTCTGATGCTTACTTGCTCTGAACTCCAAATACCAAATACCTTGCCATGTACCAGTGGCCAATTTTCCGTCCCTGATAGGAATTGTAACACTAGCTCCGATCAAAGCGCTCTTGATATGTGCCTAATACCCATAAGCTTTAGCACAAAATATATTCAATATGAAGAAGCAACCTACAGGCATATCATCCAATCCCTCGGCAGAGTGTCTGTACAGGTCTCCCTTGCGGTCCTCAGGAGCGATACGGTCCAAAGCATCGCTCATATCCTCTCTAACATCGGAGTCCCAGTTCTCATTGAGCGAGAGCGCACACGAGGTATGTTGTATGAAGAGGTTGAGCAAGCCAACCTTGTAGTTCTTGAGCTCAGGGAGGTTCTTAACGACCTCATCGGTAATAAGGTAGCTGCCGCGCGACTTGGTCGGCAGAGTGAAGGTCTTTTGGGCCCAGGACATGATGGGTGGATGTGTGGGGAGGTGAGATTTGACGTAAGCTGTCGGTGAGAGTAGGCGTATTGGGGCGTATACGACGTGGTGGAAAAGGCTGGGGAAGAGAGAGAGAAGGATTACAAAGACGAGGAGTACGGTGGTGATGATCGATTGTGATGTACTTGTTCGTGTTGGTTGTCGCATTTATCTTTGTTGATGGCGGGCTCATTCGACGTCATAGGTACTTTTTGTCGCGGATTAGCGACGCCGCATATATTTCAGGCATCACCATTTTGGTGTCGTTCATTGCTTCCCCTGTATTTCACTTGTATTTTGACATCTTTCAATGCTAAAGATAACTAAATTCCTTCAATAAGTCTTTGAATTATACGCAATCCAATTTTGTTGTTGTTATTGCTAGTATGAATCGTGATTTCAGTACCAGCGTGACCATGGATCCACTTTTGAAAAGCAATTATCCAATTAAAAGCTCTTAATTGCGAATCAATCGGTCATGTTTTGTGCCACGAAGTTGAGTCTCACAGAACTGGACAAGATCCAGGGATTTGGTAATAGTTTCATGTATATTTACAACTTCAAACTCCTGTTAATTCTAATCTCATCTTTATCTCTGTCCAAGTGGCTCGTTTGTAACTCGTTGTGACTCGTTAACTTCAGCAGCGTCCCCTGTTGGCTCAAGAGGGTAGCTGGTGTGTGGAAGGGACTTGAGATATGCCTTGTGGTGCTCATTGGCCTAAGAGTATCATTAGCAGTCATTCAGAAACCCATAGGACAGAGAGTGCAAGATGTCAAAGTGTAAACTTACAAAGGGAAGACCGCAGTATGTGCAAGAGCAGATTTGTGGCTTATCAGTGTTGATGAAGATTTTTGGGTGGCCAAGAGGTCCACCACCTCCATCGCACTCAACAACGCGCTCGTGTACCCATCTCACTGGTTGCTTGTGAATGAGCTCAATGGCAGCCTCTGGTTGTGGCTGAAACAGAGTCAGTATACGACTTCCAGACCAATCAATTGAACAAAAGTATGGTGGCTTGACAGAATGAAATCAGAGTTGCGCTTGAACGCTTGGGTTTATCGTCAATGTATGGTTCTTGAGGCCACTCAGTAACACGGACCAATGTTGCTCATCATATAAGTTCGTAGTTTGGAGATATTTCATGTTGCCACGTCGAAAAGCTCCAGGATAAGCAGTAGATATCCAGATCAGCTTGAAGGGGTTCAAATGGTGTGAAATTACGCACCTGGAACTCCATGAGCGTTTGCTCGAATCTTGGGCCGCTCATGGCCACGGCTCTTGGGTTCTGGCTGCGGGACCAAACACCGGCTCTGTTTGGGGACTGCATAACTCTCATCTTCTCGCCCTTCTCTACACCTTCCTGCAAGGCCTGGTCACCGAATGGATTCTCGATTGGCAACTCGTTGGTCTTCGAGACATTTGGAACGTCCTTGGGGGTACCGGCGGTGTTGATTTCCTTGTTCTCGTTGGCGGAGTAAGCATAGGCGCGTCTTCCGGAAATGGCGACTCTGCGCGAGAGCAGAGCGGCTCTTGATCGTGTGGTAGAAAGCATTGCGGTGGATGTGAGGCAATTGATCGTATTCCCTTTCGAGAGGACGTCGTCAGTGTCGCTCAATTGAAGCTCACGAACTAGCGTGAAGTGATTACGCACAGACCATTCAAAGTACCCGCGCGCCGACCTTCAAAAACATCTCAACTTGGTTATCAGTTATAAAATAACAAATTTCCGATTTTCTTCAGCAACACTACGTTCTACTAACATCCGCAGTCACACATTTTCGAGGAATATACGAGTGCTAATATTGCAAACATGTCAACTCCTAAGCCGAAAGCTATGTCTTCAAGGCTGCTCACTATGAAATTTATGCAAAGAGCTGCAGCATCATCACCAGCTTCTTCCGCGCCCTCCACTCCAGATCAACCATCTGCTAAGCGCCAAAGAATTGATATAGAGTCTTCGCCAGTCGATATCAACGAGCTTGCGGACCAAAGGGCTGTCGCAGCAGCATTAGCAGAGGAGGAAAGAATCAGAGAAGCAGCAATCGAACGACAAGCTGCTCAAGCTGGCGATACACGCTGGGTGTTGAGTTTTGAAGATGCAAATCAACAATCTGCAGTACCAAAAAACTCGCTGAGAGTTGTCAAGACGGGTTTTGCGGGTATTGATAACGCGAAACCAATTGTTACTGCAAATTTCGACTCAGAGCCTATGGCCGCAGGTGCTGGAGGACGAAGAAGCTTTGGAAAATTTAACCGTACTATTGAGGTTTGAAACTCGAAAATTGAACTTTCTGACCTTTAAGCTGACTGTGTACCAGAAACTCAACAATCCACATCTCGAGGATTCATCCGATGATAGTTCCGACGACGAAGATGATGAAGATGATAACGAGGATTCTGACGACAGCGAGGAAGAGGATGATGCCACTAGCGCTCTTATCAAGGCAGAACGCTTGGAAGCAGTAGAGAAGGCAAAGGCGGAACGGAAAGCTGTGAAGAAAGCCGCCAAGAAGGAGGCTTCAAGACTTGCGGATCTACGGAAAAAGAAAGAGGTCAATCTCAATAAGGTCACATCTATATCTGGGTCGGGCGGCGGTGGTGGTGCCGGCCCTGGACCCTGCTATACATGTGGGCAGAAGGGCCACATGGCACGCGACTGTCCAAAGGGCAAGGGGGACCGCAGACGATCAGGGGACGAGTTTCGAGGTCAGCCGCCATCCAAAAAGGCCAGGCAGTCAAGGTGAGCTATCATTCATTGAAGGCCCCAGACCGAGGATATAAAAGGAAGTCTTACGACTTTGAATGGGATGAATCTACCAATGTGTACAAAATTGCTATACCCGATTCAACGGAATCACGAGAGCTGGAGAGCTTAGTCTCTATGAGATGTTAAACCTGTATGTGCGCGTTCGCAGCGTTACTTTGGATCTCTCTGCTTTTACTCCAGGCACCTATAGACTAGTAGTAAAGCCTCGATTTTGATACCATTTTAGTACTACATTTGGGAGTAACAACGTTGGGATAGCCAAATCGAGTCCAAACATGTACTACAAGGCTGTGGACCCTTGACCGTACCAATACAAATCTAGACTTTATGCCCTTTCATCAAATGACCCGAGATCATGCTGTGCGAGTCATGAACGGCTGATTTTAGGGCTAAGTACATATTACCTTGAAATCTGTCTCCAAGGATTCATTCGCTGAGCCCCTTGTGTTAATCCTCACTAAGCTCATGCAAGCTCCCGGAAGAGCCAACGCATAACATACTGTAGTGTTACCCATCTACTATAGAAGATCGGTGGAACCTCGAGGTACCGGAACTCGTCGATCATTCAATGACTAGAATAGACATGGACTACTCGTTATAGAGCCGCTGAGAAACAAACCCAGAACTCTAAATAAAAAAAGGGTTTTAGGATCAGTCATCATGTTATGTTATTCGTGATTTGCTCGGTAAATCTACTACATACGTCAATAAATCTGATCGTTGTACTAGTATTCCTAATTTGTACTGCCTGCCTACCTTATATTTAAGTATACATGTAATATTCAAAGCGTTAAATCAACCAACGGTCCAAAATCATATGTGACATACTTACATACAAAACATTGAACGTCTCGTATCACAACTACTGAAGCCTGATGGGTTTATTGGCAGTTTTTCATACATAAATTGTATAACCATAATCGAGAGGATATTCACACTGTGTGTATTTGAAACTGAACAATGATTCGAGCCAGAGACAACATGTATTTATGTTAATTCCAAATAACTCTTGAGGCTCTGGGCAGGTGCATTTGTGTTTTGAGGAAATGGTGTCATGATGAGGAACTCGGATTACACCCTACCACCCACCTGGTACCGGGGCTGTGAGCCTTCCTGCAGGCATCAATAACAACGATGTGGTTGTACGCTCACTCATCTTACGTGTCGTAGGAAATTGTCAGTACACACGTCGATAAATTCGTCTTTTATACCTTTAACCATCACGAAGGTTTTCCAAAGATGACGGCTTCGATTACACGGCCATCGTCACCGGTGGCGGCCGCGCAACGTACTCACCTTGCCTTTCCCGTACGGTAAGTAGTGGAGTTCGCACTAGGATCACACCTCAGCAATGCAAACTCTCGGCGACTCCTTCTTGATCACTCAGCAAAGATTTATAACAACTTCTTTCAAACACATCTGCTTATTGATCCATGTCTACAAGCCTACTCGCAACATCCGGACGATATAACTTACAACGACACTCACCGAAATCCTTACGTTGCTGTTTGGTTGGGCGTAGCTATTCCTCAGCCTTACCATCCTTGCCTCGTCCCCAGATCTGCAAGGCTCCGTTGGTGCATATCAGTACACTCAATCCAAAAGAACTTGCTCACAACACAACAATTCGAGGATTCTCGCACCGAAGTACAGGTGTATCTCACATTATAACCTACCCTTCCTCCACAGTTCTTACATCTCCAAGACCTCTACATTCACCTCTCTCCTATCCTTTCTTTCGAAACCACATCTCCTCTTCACGAGCGAATACAACCATGGCTTCTCCTATTGTGTCCGAGGCACATGCGAATCAACGACATGCCCCTGTCGAACGTATCACAGACAGGCTGGAGACGCCCTCCCTTGACGACAGATCATACCGTGTGGTGAAGTTGTCGAATCAACTGGAGGTACTCCTGGTACATGATGCTGAGACGGACAAAGCCAGCGCAGCAATGGATGTGAATGTTGGCAACTTTAGTGACCGCGCAGATTTGCCCGGCATGGCACATGCGGTAGAAGTGAGTGCTCTCGAAAGGTCCAAGGGATATATCACTGACTAGAATGCAGCATTTGCTATTTATGGGAACAAAAAAGGTACGAGCAAATATTGATTGATACCCCGAACCGTTTGCGTGTGTTATAATGCTCTGAACAACCTTGGCGGCTTAAGGCTTCTGGGTTTTTCGTATAGCTCGAAAGTTTTGAACGGACTGCATTTGGAGCTGATAAGTGATCCTCTTAACTAAGCTTATTGGGCACACGGAGTCTTTTACAGCTCTTGAATCCCTCAATCCTCCTGAGTTTCGAATAGCATAAATATCATGAGCAGACCGTATTAATGGAAGCTTCTAAGTTTTCCACACATTCTGCGAATCTAGAGAGGATTAAAGGTGTCAGAACTCTTCAATCACTCATTCCTCTTGAGATGTTCTGAATGACATGATCATCCTAAGAGTGGTTATTTAGGGCTTCTCAGTATTCACAAACCCCTCTGGATTCTGGGCATATTCGAGCTTTAACAACTCTGGAGCTACTTGGTCCTCTTATATCATTCTGCATAGCATGACTATCATGAGCAGACTAGTTTTTTTTTTATCTAAAAAAAAACTCCTAGGTCATTTTCTTGTCTTAAAGTAGTGAGATGGCTAGGGCCTTTGTAACTTTTGGAGCACTTCCTCTCTAATTATTCTGGGTGTCGCCATTGTCTTACGAAAACAACCAGCTTTTATTTATAAAAAAATAAACCACATCGAAAACTGAATGGTTTGGCTAACGAGTGCTTCAGTACCCAAAAGAGAATGATTATTCTCAATACCTTTCCTCACATTCTGGAAACTCTAACGCATATACTGCGGCAACATCAACAAACTATTTCTTCGAAGTTGGCGCACAGGCCTCTGAAGATGCGACAGAGGCCCCTTTGTATGGCGCACTTGATCGATTCGCCCAATTTTTCATTGAACCTCTTTTTCTTTCTGAGACTTTAGACAGAGAACTCCGTGCGGTCGACTCGGAGAACAAGAAGAATCTTCAGAGCGACACATGGCGCCTTCATCAGCTAGACAAGTCTCTTACTAATCCTAATCATCCCTTCTGTCATTTCTCAACAGGAAACTTTGAGGTTCTCAAGACCTTGCCAGAAGCACGTGGACTGGACGTGAGAAAGGAATTCATGGATTTCCATGCAGCTCACTACTCAGCAAATGTTATGAAGTTGGTTGTACTGGGCAGAGAGCCACTCGATACTTTAGAAGCATGGGTAGCTGAGTTGTTCGCCGGTGTTCAGAACAAAAACCTTCCAAGAAAGGTCTGGGATGGAGAACAACCTTTGGGCGAAAAGGAGCTTTTGACACAATGCTTCGCAAGGCCAGTGATGGACGCGCGCTCCCTAGACCTGACCTTCCCATTTATGGATCAGGAAGAACTCTACGATGTTCAACCCGGACGTTACATTTCTCATCTGATTGGTCATGAGGGACCTGGCAGTATTATGGCTTACATTAAGTCTAAGGGATGGGCGAACGGATTAAGTGCCGGTGCCTATGGACCTTGCCCTGGCACGGCTTTCTTCTCAGTTTCAATCCGCTTGACGGAGGACGGTTTAAAAAATTACCAAGAGATCATCAAGATCATCTTTGAGTACATTGCTATGCTGAAAGAATCTCCACCACAAGCCTGGATATTTGATGAACAAAAGGGTATGATGGATGTTGACTTCAAGTTTAAACAGAAGTCGCGAGCAGGAAATTTCACTACAAAGACTGCTTCTTTCATGCAAAAGCCAATCCCAAGAGAGTGGTTGCTTAGTGGCCAGTCCCGTATCAGAAGGTTTGATGTTGGTGTCATTGAGAAGGCACTCTCTTATCTCCGTGCGGATAACTTCCGATTTACTGTTGTTAGCCAGACTTTCCCAGGTGGCTGGGACTCAAAGGAGAAATGGTACGGTACTGAATACAAGTACGAGAAGATTCCCCTTGATTTCCTTGAAGAGATTAAGAAGGCAAGTCAGGTCACTGCTACTGAGAGAATCCCAGAACTTCATCTTCCACACAAGAACGAGTTCATTCCCACAAAGCTCGAGGTTGAGAAGAAGGATGTGAAAACTCCAGCAATAGCTCCAAAACTCATTCGACACGATGAACTTGCAAGAGCATGGTTCAAGAAGGATGACGCCTTTTGGGTTCCAAAAGCCAATGTGTATATTACACTCAAGAACCCTCTGCCAAGTGCGACGGCTGAGAATTCTATCAAATCCCGAATTTACGCCGAACTTGTTAGAGACAATCTTGAAGAGTTCTCATATGACGCTGAGCTTGCTGGTCTCCAGTACAGTGTTACTAGCCATTCCCAGGGCCTTCAAGTTGAGCTTGCTGGGTACAACGACAAACTTCCAGTGCTCTTAGAGAAAGTACTTACGACCATGCGGGATCTTGAAGTCAAGGAAGATCGCTTTGGAGTCATCCAGGAGAAAATGCTTCGCGGAATCAAGAATTGGGGCTTCCAGCAACCTTACAATCAAGTTGGGGAATATACCAGATGGTTGACCAGCGAGAAGGGCTTCATTAACGATCAATTTATTGATGAACTGCCAAGGTTAACAGCGAAGGACATACAAACTTTCTATCCATACTTGCTAAGTCAGATGCATATTGAGACATTCACGCACGGCAACATGTATAAGGAAGATGCTTTGAGGTTGACCAAATTGGTAGAGACGATTCTGAAGCCACGGGCACTTACTCAAACACAATGGCCAATTCGCAGGTCCCTGATCTTCCCTCCAGGCTCCAATTACGTTTACCACAAGACATTGGTGGATCCCAAGAATGTCAATCATTGCATTGAAATCTTACTCCATGTTGGTGATAAAGCAGACCGTGAACTGAGAGCTAGACTTTTGTTGTTGGCACAGATGACAGAGGAACCCGCTTTTGATCAGCTCCGAACAAAGGAACAACTTGGATACGTTGTCTTCACAGGAGCACGCCTTACATCAACAACAATGGGGTACCGTGTTATCATTCAGAGCGAGCGTACTGCTCCATACCTTGAAAGTCGTGTCAATGCTTTCTTTGACCAATTTGCCAAGTCCATGGCAGAAATGCCAGAGGCAGACTTTGAAGGCCACAAGCGAAGTTTGATCACGAAGCGGTTAGAGAAACTGAAGAACCTGGATCAAGAATCTGCTCGTCACTGGACACACATCGATAACGAGTACTTTGATTTCGAGCTTGGTAACTTTACCTTATTCCCCATTCAATATGACTTTACTAATCCAAATAAACAGTCCACCACGATGCGGCACACATTAAGCAACTCACGAAGAAGGATATTATCGAGTTTTTCAACCACTACATCTCCCCAGCATCTCCACACAGATCCCAACTTGCTACTCACCTCATTGCCCAGGGCAAGGCCAGCGTTCCCCCATCTGCAGAGAAGAATGCGCAGATCACCGAGCTTCTTGGCAAAGCACTCAAGACAGCCGGTATTGAGCCCCAGCCAGATGTATTCCAAACCCGACTTCTTGCTGCGGGTTCCGAGGAGGCGGATATCCTCGACGCTGTACAGTTGCATCTTACTGAGGATCTCAAGCTGCCTGCCGACAAGTCAACGGCTATTATTGCAGATGGTATGAAGGTCTTGAGTATTACTTCAGAGGTGAATGTGGCAAAGAAGGAGGCTATCATCATTGATAATATCAGAAGCTTCAAGGCTGGACTGGCAGCTACTGCAGGAGCTAGACCCGTCAAAGATTTGAGCGAGTTCGAGGACTTGGATTCTAAACTGTAAGGTATGAATGAATGAATAGAGTAGTGTCTTGATAGATAGAGTTACCAAATTTCTAAAAGCTGCTGTTCTTGACCTGATATTTTGATTGTTCTTTTGGAAGTAGAAACTTACCCAACCTCATGTAATATGAAAGAATATAGAATGTTCACAGAACATCTCTTTCAAGCCCCCTGTTACGATACCAATCCCATGATGCATTATGATAATTCATGTATAGAGTAGCTGTGAATAACTCGTTGGTGCTCGATAACAGTACAATGTATGAATTTATTGTTGATTTATCATAGACTTATATTCAAATACATATGCCAAATATACACGAGTGATATGATAATCCTTGGCCAATTGATTTGATGATTTGTGGAGATATCAAATGGTTAGTAAATGCTTATGAATGACATAATTATATCTAAGAATTTGGACAAGACTACATCAACATCGAGAGACGCCACCTGAACCAAACCTACAAATACGGGATGACCCGCTGAAATTAAGCAATTAAGTTAACATGACCAGGTGATGATACGGATTCAGATCAGTTCTCGATGAAGTGAGATGATTACCAACGTTGATCCACCAAATACCCCACAAACACGCACGGCCGGGCCCGAATCTAGCAATGACCCGACCATAAATTCAGCCGAGGCACGCGAATACTGAGCCGGACCATCAACAGCCACAACAATCCACTTCAACAAAACCTCAAATCTTTCCCAAAATGCTAGTACTAGGTCTCACCGGCTCCATTGCAACCGGAAAATCAACCGTTTCTGCTATTCTCTCGCAGCCACCATACTCCCTCCCCGTAATCGATGCTGATGTTCTAGCTCGACAAGTCGTCGAGCCTGGAACTACGGGTTACGCCGCCATTGTCGCTCATTTCGCGCCAACCACCCCCGATCTCCTTCAGACTGCAGTAGAGTGCGGATCGGAAACTGGTCCCAATGGCAAGGGCAGACCCTTAAATCGACCTGCTCTTGGGAGGAGAATTTTTGGCGATAGTGAAGAGCGGAAGCGGGATAGATTGGTGCTTAATGGGATTGTACATCCGGCGGTTCGAAAGGAGATGGCAAGGATGGTGGGCAAGGCTTATTTGAAGGGTCATTGGGCGGTGGTGCTGGATATTCCATTGCTGTTTGAGAGTCGGTTGGATAGGTTCTGCGCGGCAGTTATGGTTGTTGCGGTTAAGGACCCGGAGGTCCAGATGAAGAGATTAAGGGAGAGAGATCCACACCTGAGTGAAGAGGATGCCACGAATAGAGTGCTCAGCCAAGGGGATGTGAGGGTCAAGGCAAGGAGGGCACTGGCGAGAGGAGATGGTCGGGGCGTTGTCGTGTGGAATGATGGTGGGAAAGAGGAGTTGAGGAAGGAGTTGGATCGAGCCATGCTAAAATTGAAGGAGAAAAGCCCAAAATGGTGGGCTTGGGCGATGTTACTATGTCCACCGCTGGCGGTGTGCTCTGGGCTCTGGACATTCTATCAAAATTGGAGAATTAATACAGCTTGGGCAGCTGAAGAATTGCAAACTAAAGCAAAGCTCTAGGGGTAAGAGCAGGTGCTTTTGGTACAGAAGGGGAGGCTGATTCTATATAATCAGCATGGCGTTTATGATGTGGGTTTTGTCAGTCTTAAGATATCCAGAAGGCCTTTCATTACAACCGCAAATTTTGGGATACGTGCCTCATGTTATGTGGGAACTTTCAAAAAGGTAGAAATTTTCCATACTTCGTCTTTCATATTTTATTTCACTCTTATATACCGCCATATTTTTATTTCAAACTCCATTCACTGCTACTCTTGTCTTTGGAGCTTAGAAGATGTAAGAACAAGCGGAGAAGAAGAGGCTTGAGAGCAGAAAGCTATATTCCCGTACTTCGCTTTGCTGCCCTTTGACTCGTGTCAGTCATCTCATGAAGCTCATCTAGAACCTCCACGACTCACCACAATATCTGTTGGCCCTAAGTGGAAGCTGAGGCACGTGATATAGTCACTGTTTAACGCGTCAATCTCCTTTAGTCATCAACTATATACACACTTTTTGTTATTGTAATCTACTACTACGACTGGCCTACAAGCATATATTACACAATTTATGTCTAGATTTGTTTCATCTACTGGATCTTAACATTATCCTTGAACCGGGAGGGGTTCAAAGCAAGCCACTGGTGACATGGTAAGTAATATTTTGTGGAGTGATGGATGTACAGCCGGCGGCTGGTTCATGCACATGCTAATGAAAAGCTGGGTTTAGCATCTCCACCATGAAGTTCATGAGCTACGTGACTGGAGTAGACTTGGACAAGTATGCCGAGACAGTTGAGAGGCAGAGAAGAGCGCGAGAGAAACGCGCCAAACCAGCGGAGTCGTCAGTGGAGCCGAAGCCTGAACCGGAGCCACCTACCTCGAATGCAACAGAAGAGACTGCAGCTCCTCTTTCCAAGCCAGAAGGGGGAAAGGCAGTAGGAAAGTCAAACCCGGAGAAATCAAACCACGAAACATCTATATCCCGTAAAAGAAGCGGATCCATTACGGTGGAGTCTGACAGTGATGCCGACATATCTGCGTCCATCAAAATCAAAAGTTCCGATACGAAGTGTAAACCATTTGCCTCCAAGTCTGTGCGGTTTGAAGATGAGGGGAAAGCTCTGAGGTCCATTTTGAAGAAGAGCGGACATAGTAACCCTGGAATCAGTTGCGAATGCACTGGCACATGTAGGGAGTGTGATGGCCGAGAACCATATTCTCAAGTCACAAAGAACAATAAGGTGAGGCTGATCAGTGAAATGTGAAATAGCTCAAGTTGGGCGAAAGGAAGGCTAAGGGTTCACAGCAGCGAAAAATAAACAAGCAAGACAGAGAACGTGAAAACGATAAAAGCATAGGCTTCTCTGACTTTTGCAATACAATCGCACAATCTCAAAACAACAGTCTCTCACATACTCGTAACAACAGACAACCACAGGCATACGCAAAAACACACTCAAATTACATTCGCGGTCACGATGCGAACATGTCTCGATTAATTCATCAGTCCCGAGCAGAAGTCATCATTCGCGAAGACGTCGTCGAAGGTCCAACTGACCCGAAGCCCAATGCGTTCTTCGATAGTAGAACTGGCACCCTGCGTGTCTACCATGGTCCTGTCTATGGCAACCCCTTCTCAACTCTGGTGCCTATCCAGAATTCTCAGTTTCCTATTGGTGCCAATGTACATCAATCGTACTATGGTGCAGTAAGTGGCGTTGGCAGTGTTGTCAATGGTGGAGTTTCTTATCAACAATCGTATCAGCAACCTACTACTGCTGCTGCTGCTCCTGCTAGTCCAGCCCCGCCCCCAGGTACCTTTCCAGGATGTCCAAGTCCTGGTAGCGCTCACAGTAGCACGACAAAAGGAAGCCAGCACAATGCAGGTGGCAGTAACCATGACAGCAGCGGCCCTAAAAACAACAGTAACCCATGGAGCGGAGATGCTTGGGGTGATAATTCCAACAGCAATTCAGGAGGTGCACCGAAAGATCATGGTGATAGCAATGATAACAATAACAATTCTGGTGACGCATGGAACGCTTCCAATGACAATAACAACAATTCAAATGATAATAATACCTTATGGGGCGATACTTCAGCAGCTCAATCAACCGAGAACACCACGGTCAATGGTCAGTCCAGTTGGAAAGGTACCGGCAATGAGACAACTGTTTCAGCTGGTAGTTGGGGAGACGACAGTGCAAAGAAAGACGGCACTCCTGCTTGGGGAGACCAATCTGCTGCACAGAGCGGTTGGGGAGGTGGAGTTGGAGATTCTGGAGGAACCGGTTGGTAATCTTTTGATGTTCGTTGTGCAATGGACTTACAAATTTTTGCTGTTCTTTGCGTGTCATACCATGCTTGGCACTTGGCTTGGCATGCTCAACTACTTTTTGGCGAATTGTGGTATGTGAGCTTTTGGGAAAGCGGAGGTTCCCTGGGGATTGTCGTCGGCGTCTGAAGGACTCGCGGTGGAACGTTCACTGGAAGAAATTCGTCATCCGAAGCCACCAAAATGCCAGAAAGAAATTATAACGCCCAGCTTTAGGTATTGCTAATTGTATTCAATTGATGAATTTTGATATTTCGTCATTCAAGGCAACCGCTGCAGAAGTAGAAAGTATGTATGTGATGCCGTGAATAACCCGAGAGCCAGGACCCCAGGGGTGTTGACGCATGGCTATTTCCTTGTATGTATTACCTGAAATATATGGAGAAGAGCTGAACTCTGGGCATTTAGAGCGACGCGCGCTTTTTGCGCTTCTCTGAGACTACTGTCTGTTGGTTTGGATTGTATTGGGGCATTTGTAAAACCTTGTCATCCGACATTGAAAGCCATCATTTGACAATACATAATTGAATGGACAGAGTCTCCTCGCAAAAATTTAAGTAGCGGAAATCTTATATGAGGCGGTATCATAGCACTACACAGAGCTTTACTCGTTAGTGATCCAAGCTCAGAGACCTTAATGGCATTTTCCGTGTATCGTATTTTAGAAAGCATCTGTCTAGCATTGTAATTTGTATAAATAAGGCTAGCGTATATGTATTGAAGTATGTATCACTGGAATCCATTGATATCTATATTGTAACTTCATTTCCTTTTTGGGCTTCGTACTTCGTAAAACTGCAACGAAACCCCAATCTAACCCGGTTAATGGTGATCTGTCAGTATTAAATTCCTCGGACACATTTTTCCAGATAAGATAAGATTACCAGGAAACTACCACCAAGAAAGCAAGAAAAGAGCTTACTTTACACTTGCGTACCTTTCTCTAGTATAATAATGCTTGGTACATGACTTGGAATCTTCTCCACGAATTATTGAACGAACCTTGTCCTTTCACCACAATAATCTGGAAATACATGAACAGACGACTGTGAAAATCCATCAGTCTGGGAATTTTACCGTCCCCCTTGTTCCAAGTGGCCCCTTATGGAGTACGTAATACGAACCAGTACGATATTTCATTTTAGAACCCTCTAAAGCACGGTGGGTTACCTATATATAACTGGTTCTTCCAGCAAGTTGACTTCGCATTATCCTTGAGGAATAAAGCTTGATCCGGACCCTAGTAGGAGATTGACGGCTATTAGCCTGAGTAAGATAGATAGCTAGACTAACTATGGAGGCAGCAAATATGCCGAGCCTAGACCGGCAGTCAAAATTGGCCCTCGCGCTCGCCCGACGCTCGGAGCGCCGTCAAGCAAGGTCCAGATTAAGATACCCTCTCATCTTCTGTTCCTTGTATTGAAGCGCACGAAATGATTATGATTAGTTACCATCTGAGTCGGCCGGGTAAAAACGTAGCTGACGGTGCTTGGCGCCGAATGAATTCCCAGGGGCAAGTCCTTGTCGTATGCACTGAACAAAACGCTGAACTGCCAGAGACATCAAATTCACCTGTATTCTCGAATCAAGAATGGCATACAGCATTGGAGTTGGTCTATCTGGAGTATTGACTTTTCGACAGTAAGCCAAGTTGGTGAGAAACGGGTGATTTTGTTGCTGATCGTGGCTCAGGAGAGTTGTGCTTTGCCCCTTTTTCACTACGACCTCACTATTGCTCCGGCTCCCATTGCTACCGCCACCTTTTTCGGCACGCTGAAAGTATCTTTTCGCAGTCGGATCTCGGCCGCTGCCAGTAATATTTCCCGAGCGAGGATACTGTGCGACTCGCACCATAACCAACCCCAGGCTGCCCCAGACTAACATGCTTGTACCATGTTTGCACCATGCTTGACCTCGCCATTCTTGACAGCTCCATTGGAGCCACACAGTTCTTAATCCTGATAGTCATGACAGGCTTAACGGGCAAGGCTGAGGTCTCTCTAAGAGGATAAGGCGGATTCACTGATCATCCCGCTGGGAAAACGATACGGAATATATACGTATCATGCATTCCATCTGCGTCATCAAACGCATTAACTCCAGTACTCCACCGCTGTTACACCGAGTCAGGACTGTGATACTGATATGTCGGAAAATCCTCCTACAGCATCGGAATCCAGTTCTACAAAACGAAGCACTCGCGCACCCCCTTCGAAATGGGCATCGGGTCGTACGTTGACGGAAGCACAGCGAGCGAGGAAGAGGGAGGTAGATAGGAATGCCCAAAGAAACGCGAGGATCAAAGAGAGGAGGCGTGTGGAGGAGCTGGAAGCTCAGGTTAGAGAGCTGCAACAGGCCGCTTCCTTGAATTCTGTACCACTGACAGATATGTCACGATCTACTCCTGTCAACAATGCCAACATGGTGCCATATGGATACGAAGATGTCCTTTTGAGGAATTCTACATCTAGAAACTCATCAATAGGTGCGTTCCAGTCTTCAAAAATCACAAACAGCTTTGGCTGATGCCCCGCAGGTTCAGAGACATCCTCAACCTCCCAGGAGAGCGTCAGTGAAAGAGGCCTTGCATCATATACTCAGTTAACACTCGATACATGGAATCCAATGGAAACCGCACTCTGGCCAATTCATACAATGCAACAATCTATCGTTCAAAGTGGCATTCCGATGCGACCCAGCGGCAAAGATAAAAGCCCAGCTGTTCAACCAACTTCTCAACCTAGTATACAGCCTAATATTCAGCAATCTGCGCCTTCTCTGCCATTCCCTCCTCCTCCCCAGGAGATTCCATCTCGTTCGAATAATCCTCCACCCCTTACTCGACAGCTAACGCCCTCTGGAGTTGAAGTGACCAAGTTCTGCTACGATATTATAGTGAGCGTCGCATCAAAATCTTCGAAGCAGAAACGACCCACAAATTTTAGTATTATTACCTCTCAAGATATCACTCATGATTTTTTGGCTCGAGTCATGCTACATGGCTGGGAAACAGCTTTTCAACGACGAGATATTTGTCCATTGTGGTATTTCATGCGCGATATCGATGAGCACATTTTCAGGAACTGTTCTACACTCGTCCGCTTGAGTGTTCTGCACCTTTTGCACACTAAATTTATGGTAAGAAGACCTTTTCATGTCTAATCATATCTAATACGAAGTAGAATGTTCTACGGGGCACCAAAACTGCCCCTTGGCATAATCCACGGTAGTTTCTCCCCTCGTAATATCTTCAATTTCAGACCTGACGTTTACAGGCCCTCCCAAGATCTCTATCCTCACAATCCCGTTATAGATTATATCGCTTGGCCAGGTCTTCGTGAGCGACTTATTCTGTCAGATCTGACATCTCATACACTACTAACCAACAATTTCTGGTGGTTACTATCGCGGAGCATGCGATTCAATTTCCCTTATCCGACGCAGCTTGCCTTTGCCTTTAACAGCTCAACAGGCTTGTACTCATTCTCGCGCGAGTACACAGAACGATTCCACGACATTAGCAATTGGGGAGTGACCAGTGAGTTCTTCGAGACATTTCCGAAGCTCCGCGATGATTTAAGTCTGGCAAAGGAGCTCAGGTGGATAGGAGATAGGCAGGAGGAGGATGCAGAAACCTCGTGGAAAACTGGGTCCTATTCAGCCGTCAAAACATTTCTGGTCAGTGGGCACGAGGGTCAGATGGCACCAACTGGATACGCCGAAGAAATATACGGTAGCACTTCTCAGAACGTCATCGACGAAAACAATTGGACGATTTGAGAAAAGCGACGAGTACTGCACTTCATGGTTCCTATGATCATCATCCGTGAGGCAATCTTGACCCATTGATTAGAGCCCTTCTTCAATCGCGCATAGCTTCTTACCCCCAAGTCAATATACTCCTTTTCATATTTGACAATCGCCCCGAACACCGAACATTTCCTTCCAATGGAAGTTCACGACAAAATAGTTGAATAAAATACAACATTTGTTTCCGCAGTTCTCCCAGAAGATTATCCCCGCAAACGTCTCCACTTCAGATGGATAAGGTAGAGTATATACTCCGTAATGATCCAGTATGACGTTTCACAGCCGCAGCGCCTTGATCAAGTCTTGAACTTTACCCGGGGTCATGAATGGCATCCTTGAAGTTGATCGTATCTTCAAATTCTATATGAATTCAATCCTCATCTTCGGGTCTCCCGATATTGGTTCTGTAAAATGTCCATGTTGGTTGTGGCCCAGGTATTCGGGTAACCGGCTTAGCTCTTTTACCTTCTTTAAATACACGTTGATTAAGGATTATGTTATCGAAGTGCGTTTATAAAGCATATGGGAGCTATTATTAGATCCTAAGGGAGAACCTCGATATATGAATTGTCTTAATAATTGCGCTCTTCTAAATTGCTGCACAATTTAATAACTGTGCAGCATGGAGAAAGGTTTTTATGCGACTCAATGAATAAATATTGTCCCTTATGCTTCTCCTTTCGAGCTATGTTCCTGCGTCAAAACTTTATAAGCGAGCATGTGAGACTCTGTTCTCATGATATATCTGAGCTTGCCTTCAACTTCTCCCGACTCTACCACAAGAACTTCTGTTATTGGCTTTTGCAGCCGAGTTGATCTTCAAAAGGATCTTACTGGTTGTATCATTGACTTGAGGGCATGTCATGGTCTCACAGCAAAAGATCAATATAAGAAGTACGAAGTATATGTGATGTGATCAATTATATTGTCCTCATATCGTACGTGAGCTTGAGACTACAACTCCTGAAAGCACTGTCAAAGGAACTAAGGTTTTCAGCTATTTGATTGACAGCTTAATACAGAAGAAAGTAGCTGTCTGAGTGATAGCTTGACAGAAGAGAGAAAGCAACGCAAATCTGCAAATAACTCCAGCCACGTATGCTTAATTTCCGCATGCCTCCCCATACCAGTTCTGTGCCCTCATTTCATTCATGCGATCATTGTCTGAATTCAAAGCTAGAACAGTGAATCTAAAATGCACATTATAAGTAACAGCTAAAAAGAAAGGGGACGAAAAGACTCACGATCTAGTCCTTACGTCTACGAACAGCATACCACAAGCCTTGGCCGGTGACATACCAGGTGACATCGCCGAACACCTCCTTCTGCTCCATGGTAAGACGATTACGTAGGATCCACTGGCCATCTGTTTCGCGACACCAATACGTCTTGAACATGTCTGGATCGGCTGGCTGCAAGTCTACCTTCTCATACACACCATTATTGATAGCATCCTGGATCTGACGCTGCTCAAAGGCACTGCCTGTGATTGGATATTGTTGCTGTTGAGGGACACAACTGAAAGGCTGACCCATGGTGTATGCTGGTTGAGCTTGGCCGTTCTCGGTCTGTTCAGATCAAAGTTAGCATGTGTGCAAATGGGAGTTATGATTTCAAGATATGAAATGCGCGCTTCATTTAAGGAACTTGCTTGAACGGGGTAAATGTAATATGGCTGAGGAACCTGAGTGTTGGGTTGAACTGGCTGAGCTGGTTGGGTTGGCTGAGCTGGCACGAGATATACTAGTTGTGGTTGTGGCTGACATGGAAGAGCTGGGTACATGGAGGGCTGTTGCTGCTGTTGCTGCGATGGGTCGCAGTGATATAAATTCGGACCATTGGAGGTGCTGCCAACCTGTGGTTGGTAGTTCGGATCATTGGTCATGATGCCGATGTTATGTTCGGAGATTATGGGAAGAACCGTGCTAATTGAAGAGAAGAAACGCAAGATCAGACAAGGTCTGAGCCAGTGATCCCAAGATATTGTCCTTGAAAAGTTTGTGTGATAGATGTTCGAAGGGTGTTGTGTGTTTGGTTTTGTTGACAGAATAGGAAGGAAGAAGGACAATGATCAAGTCAGGATCTTTATATAACGCAGTGCTCGCGGATTGACACGACCTGTTGACTTCATGGCGATGAAAGAAATGACAGTGAATGATCAAAAGTGAACACAAACTTTCAGAAGCAAGCAAACATGCAGTACTCACATAGTAGCCTGGATACTGGTTCGTCTTGTATGGATAGTAAACAGTCTGTATTTTTGCCGCTCTTCTCTTCTTATTCTTCTTCTTTGACTGTCTCTCAAGATAATAGTCGGTATAAGACCAGAATGGGATACACATCTTTAGTATTCGATGAAGGATTCTTTGGGTTGCGGAGAAAAAGAAGAATAAAACGTTGGTACTCTTGCGGAATTTCTGTGACGTAGCAGCTCTGAAGTGTGTTGCGGTTTGGTGAAAGTGAAGGACGACGAAGTAGGTTCACGAAATTCTATCCCAATAAGTTCAGTAGTTTTCATTGCAGGTCAAAGTCTTTCTGTTGCCGACTGATAGATGGCTTTGGAATCATGTAAGAGAGACGGTGAGGGTAAGAGCTTTTGTACATATCGGGAGCTTTGCCTCAATTTTCCCTCAAAGAAACAGGCACAACCGACAACATTGTCACTAAGTGTCCTGTATATTACCTATTGTAACACAACATCATGGAACAGTTGAAAGCAAACTTCATCTTGGATAATACTTCGTTAAACTTTACTCGCGATGGAAACATGCATCTCGGTAAGCCGCTTTCGAGAAATCGCGGCCAAAATAAGTGGCCATGATCATTAAGCTAGTAGCACTTCCTTAGAATCTAATGCTTTCAATGGATACGTCGTTATAGATACTGTAGAGGAATGTAATATGTATTGATTTGCTATATATGCACTCGTTCTTCTACAAGTCTGCTATTAAGTTAATCAACCCCATAATCATCAATTCAAAGCCATTCAGAGATCTTGAACACTAATATGTATACATCTATGAAATTTCTAAATATTGAAAGATATATGAAGTCCCTACCTGCCTGGATCTTTATGCTAGAGTACTTAGATACAAGAACTGTGATGGCATGTTCTACGAACCTGTCCGAGCATTATCAACGAATTTGAATTCGAAAACAACCATGCAAGCCGTCTAGTCGCTAAGATTCATGCTAAAATCAAGAGCTATACGATTATTTAGGGTTTTAAAGTTATAGATAATTATGTATGTCTAAAACCATGCTGCGTACACAGATATCAAAACCGCGTATTTATTTAAACCCAAGGTATAGACTAACTCGAAAAATCGATATTTATTTCTAGCCATACGTTTTTGGGGAGTCTGTGGAAGATATAGGTGGATATATTTCCCAAAAAATCATTTTATTCCAATGTTTATGATATCAGTCCTAGTTTCTATTCTTTTTAAGGTTTTTGTATATACTACGTATATAAGCAATGGCATAGAAACGATGTGAATCCTAGCAAATCGGAATGATATCAGCCGACGGGCCACCGGGGAGCACCAGGGGTCACTCGACCGAAGAGTAGGAGCTAAGTCCGGCTCCGACAAATGTGTATCCCACACGACAAGCATATCCCTTGCTTGTCTCTTGGCTGCAAAGCTAGACCGCTTCATTCCTGGTTTTCTCGCTCGCTTTTGAAGCAACTCGGCTTTTGAAGGCTTCAGATAATTCTACCGCAAATACTCCATAACTGGGGTGATAATGGTGCATGATGTCTAGCACCATAGCATGAGGATAAGCACGAAGATGGATAGCACAAGTACGGACCCCAAATCACAAACATCCATGTTGAAGCGATTGTGACAGATAACGTTACATGATGTTCGGCAGTAGTCCTGACCAAAGAAAACCCGGATTTTGAAAACGTGATTATTTCGCCGCGCGGAAGATGCATAATAGTAGCATCGTGTATGCTTTCTCGATTGAGGAAAATCCAGCTAATGCACGCCAAATTACTTGTCACTTGAGACGACTTTCGGAAATAGAGATGTCTTGGAAAATCTGCTGTCTGATATGAGATGTAGATCCAACGCCATGTCGCTTTTCTCCGATTACATTCCTCGGATAATAAGCAACGATAAAAACAGATAGATAGAAGATAAGAAATTGAAGACATATTGCCGCCAATTAATTAGAACAGGAGGAGAGACTATTCAAACATAGAACAGAGACTCAATATTGATGCTCCACAAGCCTTACTGTATAGAACAGCACATGGGATCGAGGAAATCTGTGCCTGCTATAGGAACACGCCTCAAACCCTATCAATGCACCTCGGAAATCTTAATCTTGTTTTCCTTGAACATGAGCTGAGTCTTTAACCATTCTTCAGTCTTCATCTAAGCTCGTCTTGGATTCTGTTCTCTCTTGATCAAAAGATCCTGAACTTCTACTAGATTCTAGCAACTGCTTAGGAAATACTGGAGCAAGCTCCATCAATTCTCTTTTCCAAAGCAACTTTTTGTTTTCTAGTACTTCTCGGTTATATACTAGACAGTGTCAAGATCTTAGAAGAACCGTTATTACTGTTGCAATCCTTAGAAATCTTTGTTAGTCTAAAGACTTTTAAATGGCTCAGTAGCTGGAAACACTCACTATTTGGAGTAATTTCTTAATTGCTTTTACTTTTGTAGCCGAAGCCTATGTGAAGCGCTATTCTGTTCTATTGGCCGTCAGTCATGGCATGATTTTGACCTTCGCGGCTTGCTACTTTGTCAATAGCATTTAGCAACCCAGACAGAATGATGCTATTAGTTGTCCTTCTTTTTCCTTCTTCCTTGCTGTTGTGAATTCCTTGTATAAATGTAACCTGTAACTTCGTTTGCCTTTTTTTGCATCCTTCATCTTTCTCAGCTGCTTCCGGCTCATGGTTGCACTTCAGACCCGTGGTATCGATGTATTTGAGAGGATTAATATAGAGGTAAGTCAGAGGTGTGAGTAGAATGATGTGGTTCTCTTCAGTGAAAGATATGTCAAAGCAGAAAAACGACATGGACATCAATATCGAAGACACTCGAGAGCGCAAATGACGATGATGACTTTGCCCTTCGCTGATGACCTACAGAAGAGGTACCTTATGAGGCGACAATTAATTAATAACCCCCAACAAATCCACGAAATGAATGGCAAAACTTTCCATTGTATCTACTTAAGCAGACACAGAAGGGTCACCCCGATGCCTATTCTTTAGGCTATCTATATAATATCTCTATCCACAAGATCTACCGCCAGGTAACATCTTATCTCTTTTACCTTCCATTAAAAGAGCCCCGTTTGCTGGACAACCTGACCGACGTTTTGAAAGAAAGAGAGAGAGAGAGAGAGAGTACATATTCTATGGTGTTTAGAAGGGTCTCATAGAGGAGATATTTTTCCTGTGGCTCTAAAGGTTAGTAGGATACAAAACGCTATAATATATATACACTTGAAAGAAACAGACTGCTACATACAGTCATAGGTTAAGAAGAATCGGGCCATCTCTGCTCTAATGTATAAACGAAACTGAATCAACATCCGATCAGGAAACTCATCACTCCAAAATGTCAAACCAGGGACCTTAACAGATTCTTAGTATTGTTTGCTAGACTTGGCTGCGTCAAATTCTTAAATTGAATACCTCAAATCCTGCTCTACTCATTTCGAAAAGCGCTTGAGCAGGACATGAGATCAATACCCGACATCAATCAATGGGCCGCAGGGAGACGTTGTGAGGGATACTATGTTGAAGGGGCAAGGTGGGGAGCACATTGCCAGGTCAGCGGAGTACATGATAATGACTTAGAGGATTTCCGTGCGAAACAGATCTTGCGGATGGCAGAAAATCGTCTGAGGTACGTGGAATGGCTTTCAGATATTGAGGCCTGAAATTGGACCTTGACGATAATATTTTGGTTCAAACACTTGATTACGGCTTATAGGGAAAAACAACATTGTTGATAATTTGCAGTCGAGAACTAACTCGGAGAATATTCCCAACAGTGCTTTTTTCTGAACCTTTACGCTCAACAGTCGCCTACAGATAGATATATTGTGAATTTAAAGGAACATATTGCAGTATATAAGAGTACTACTATAAAACACTTCTTTTTCTGTTTGAAAAAAAAAAAAAAGAAAAAAAAGAAAACAAAACAAAACAATACTGTGTCTAAATGAGGAATGTCTACCTTCATTTATATCTACCGAATAAAATTAATGGCTATCATAAGCATCTACCTGTAGTGAATAAACACGCTTTCAATAGAGATTTAAGGAAAAGAGCAGTTGAAACATTGAATAACTAGGTTGTTGTAATGATCCGTATTGAATTTTACAAAGCTTCAAACACGATATAATAAGTAGAAGCCTCTGGCTGTATGAGGCCAGCCTTTATCATTCTGACCAGTTGTCTGACTGTTTTGCTTTTTGTTTTCCCCCTGTCTGCAAATATTCTGTAAGTTCATACAGAGCTGTTTAACGGACTAAAATTTCGAGTTTTAAGTATTTGGCCTTGCATGCTGGAGTGTCTGAACAGTCAAAATCCTCTTCTTCCTTGGAACATCCACATGTACACCATATCAAGCTTAACTACCATATATCCAAATAACACTAATCATACAAGGTCACCATGTAAATCTTTCAGCGGAGTAATATTTCTTCAGACAACAAGATATGCTTTTCGGTATATATTAAATCAAAGCCTATTTGAGATAACTACAATACATTTTAACTAGAGTATGATGAGGAAAAACCTGACTATTATGTGCGTCCTCGCCGCCAAGTCAACCCACACAGGGTAACATGTTCCTTTAAACATCATATCTCATACTTCTACTTCTACATTGACTTCAACCAAGGCTCTGAGAAGCCCTACAGTAGGAGATTAAGTGACGCTGAAGGTAACCGCTCGCTAATAGTCACCTACCATCTACACTAAAGGGGAGAAAGTGCACAATTACACAGGACAGTGGTTCTATTGTTTAATAGATGGCCAAGACGACTATTCTGCGGATGAGAATTACTTGGTCCTGATTCCTGAGTCTGCCATTGACCATTGCTATCGACCCTTAGAGAACTTGGTATCTCAAAGTGACCAAAAAGGATCTAAGTGCCAAAATCATCTACCATTTGGCTGAGTTCTGCAAAACACTGTTTGACTTCATAGATATCGAGATAATGTAGCCCTCAGTTAATCAATAGGATACGAGTTTACCAAGAGATTACTTTGCGTCGTATGCAAGGTATTGCTTTGCAATAAATCAGCCACTTTGTTTCGATATCTGTGATACAAAGCAAGCCTATTATGCATTACCTGCCTTCAAGAGGAACTTTCACTGAAAGAACTTCTCTATATGGCAATAGATGTTGATGACTACGTGGATATTCTGTGGTTGTAGTGGTTCAAAATAGAGGGATGATGATGTTTCAACGTTTAACACCCACAACCACCAAGTTTCGTGGGCTCTGTTGATAATCGAAGACGCTCTCGACCCAGCAATCACCGACAACATCATTGTGTTCTCTCAAAAACAACCATCGATCTACAACAATCAAACTTTCTACAACCCCAGCGCTGAAAGCCATTAGAGTCCACATGACACTAAGTTCCTTCTTCCGGCTTTCATAGGTATTTGAATATCCCATGATTTCCTCGTCAGTCATTTGCGACATCTTCTCTTGTATGAAAGATCCCCGCTCAGCTTCAGAGTTTGTAAGAATCTTTGCCAGGGCTCCACGAACGTAGGCAGTGAAAGAGGTATAGCATTTCTTGCTCAAGGAGCCGATGATAACAGGATCGGTGCCTTCATTATTGATATTCTTGCTGCCATCATTGTTGGCAGATGCATTTGGTTTAGACACCACTCCACGATCCAGAAATATCTTTTGTAGCAAGGCTCGGTAATAATGCCTAGTAAAGAACGAGTCGCTTTCCTTCTCTGTCCAGTTGTATGGCGCTTGGACGGCCATCATTCGTGCGGTGATGTTCAAGCGAATACCTTCTTTATTGTGAGTTGCAATGCGGTCGCTCATTGGAAATCCATGTGGATCGCATGCTTCGGATTCTCTAGTCACACGGGCGTTTATAGCTCGCAGGTTTGGTCGTAGGATTGGGTGCTTGTAAGTAGGTGGTGCAAGGCGTTCAGTCAGGAGATTGTAACAGCATCCCACAATTGCTATGGCATGTACGGAAGGGTTGAGTAGGAGAGACTGTATGCCGTGATGGGAAAGATTACCACAGGAGTGTATTGAAATTGCCATTAGACAAAGGTCTTTTGGAGCAACCTTTTGCACAACCTTGATATCTGATGACATAGTTGGAGTAGTATACTCATCTTGTTTGGTACTGGCATCAGCATCCGCAACCTGCGTCACAACCGATGAGAGATCTCCATTCTCGACTCGGTGTTCAACATATTGTATTGAACCCTTTCCATCTCCAGGTGTGTAAATGGTAGCAAGTTCCCTAATGGGCCGCAAATCAGCAACAGTCTCTTCCAGAGGAACAACTGAAGCATTTTCGACAGCGTTCGTCTCCAGAGATGTTCGCTTTAAGACAGGAGTGTCGATTTCCCTAGTGCTAGAAGCAACCTCTGTTTCACTATTCTCGTTCTCTATAGGCTTCGCAGCATTTAGCACATTGCCCTCCTTATTTTTCTCTTCCAATTGCTTCCTGTAAAGCTTTTTATTCCTCATAACGACCTCCCTCTCTGCGACCTGCGCAGTAACGTCCATCCTTTTGGCCCCAGTTATGTTGATCTCTCTACTCTCAACCGCAACAATATGTTTATTGTATGGGGGGCTGGCCAAACTTCTGCCTAAATAATTCTGTCCGCTGCCAAAATCAACATAGTGCGTAATGTTCTTGCCACTTATATCTTTGATATCTTCCGCAAGCGCATCAACGTAGCCCGCAAAATTCGTGACCTCATGGATCTTTTTAGGAATCATGCCCACAGCGACGTGGTGGGGTAGTTTCTTCTGCTTTAATTCCCTTGGTGTATAACTCCTTGCTAGAGAATGGCGCCGGATCTGCTTAATATATTCGAGTAGCGAAGGCGGTACATCTGCAGTATTGGCAGCCGCGAATGGCTTCGACAGGTCATGGCGCATGCATAGATCCAGTAGCTCCATGGAAGTGCATTTCGAGAAGTATATGCGCCAATCTTCAGGTAGAACAGAATCGTAAAGGCTTGGATCGCGTGTGAAGAAATCGAGGATATGTACGCCACCACAGAGGGTTTGAAAGAGGGTTGATGAACTTGCAAAGTCGAGGAGCGAGTCGACGTAAGTATCTACCTCAGTGAAGTCCTCAGACAATGGTAGGGGCGTTGCAGGAGGCATTTCACCTTGCAGCTCAGAGAACAAGAAACTCTGATTTGGAATTCGTACTCTGGAAAGCTGATAGCTGTTGTGGGCCTCAATGTCGCAGGAGGCGCATCTATGTTTTTGGTCTGTCCCTCTGGATGGGGATTCTAAGAAAAAGTTCCTGGAGACCCTTGAGTATGCGCGGAGCTTTCCGCGCATACGTCAACAGCACCGGCAGCACATGGCATCTCGCATTGTGTTCAACAGCCACGTTCATACAACACATTCACAGCTTTTGTTATTCCAAAGATTTCTTGGGGGCTCTCAGCCCACCCGCGCGCAAAATGATGTCCTCAACAAATGAAGAGGATCCTTTTCTCCAGGTCCAGGCGTAAGCATTCCTAACTCTCACAAGGTCCCATACACCAAGCTCCCGCAGCAGGCAGTCAACATTAGCTCTCTTACACAGTCTACCAGCCACAATAATAAAAGCGACATCCAAATTAACAGTTTCATAGCGACGTACTCTCTCAATTACAAACAACTCGTCCTCTTTTCAAATCCTATCTCCGCATTCGCTCCCTGAGCACCAACGCAAATAGTCCTGAACTACAATCCGCACTTTCCGAGCTCGAAGACTCCCTCTCTACACTCACCGAAGACCTCGCCGACCTCGTCGATTCAGTGCGCGCCATTGAAGGCGATCCACATAAGTATGGACTGGAGATTGAAGAAGTCGTGCGGCGGAAGCGCTTGGTGGAGGAAGTAGGAGGGGAGATCGAAGACATGCGCGAAGAGTTACTCAAGAAGGTGGGCGTGGGAGGGGGAGCGGTAGCGGATCTCCCACATCCAGAGGCATTTGCTGGTGGGGAGGATGGGTATGAGGAGTTTGAGCAGCAGCAGCAGATGAGGATTATGGAGGAACAGGACGAGCAGCTTGATGGTGTGTTTCAGACAGTGGGGAATCTGAGGCAACAGGCAGACGACATGGGCAGGGAATTGGAGGAGCAAAGAGAAATGCTGGAAGTTGTGGATGGATTAGCGGATCGAGTTGGGGGTAGGCTAGAGGCTGGAATGAAGAAGATGCAGTGGGTGATCAAAAAGAATGAAGAGACTATGAGTAGCTGCTGTATCGCAGTTCTCATATTTGTCCTTATTATTCTGTTGGTTTTGCTACTTGTGTTATAGAATAGCTAAATGGACTTTGGGCGGCGTTTGGACACGTACATCAGTTATACCAGGCTTTGGGTAGCATGGTCAATAAGACACTTGGCTTTCGTTTAGTCACTTTTGGTAGAAATTTCCTTGCTTTTCATGTCTAATTATCGACCACGAGTTGAGACACCTATTGAACTTCTATTGCAATGTCCCAAAAACATCGAAAGATCCTGCGCAATGGGATGGCTTCGCTCGCAGTGTATGCTCGTCGTCATTCATTCAAGCTGGCCCTCGGCCACCACACATACATATTTATCGGTGCTACCTCCCATAGTAGTAAAAAGGAAAAAGGGTTTCATTATCTCCCATAAACCAACACATCTCCCACCCAGTTTCATATAAAGATGAACTAGGCCACGTTTTCGGCCACGCGCGCCTCCTCCAATCCCACAACAGCTTCTGTTGATCCTACACTGTCAGACCGTTTGAGGCCAGTAGAATCTTCGAGACCTACTTCGCCGGTCTGCAATATCTTGTCAATACTCGAACACGAAACGCAGAAAATTTGTGCAAAACACCGAAAAAGAAAACAACACGGAACTAATGCCAGTTAAGGTCTATGGACATGAACGCTTTAACGCAGCATTCCAAACACAAAAGCAAAGCGGCATAATGGGGGCAAATCATCGCTGGCTTTTGGAGGAGCTCACCGAGCCTTGACGTTCATGCACAGGTCTGGGATCCCGCCTATCTCCATCTTGTAAATTCAACATATCCAAGCGCTTTTGACTATCTTCAGTCAAAGGATCAACTTCCTCTATCCGGGATGGTGCTGAGACCTTTGCACGTGGGTATGTTGTTCCGTTGGCCTTGTTGCGGCTGGCTTGCTCAGTGAGGGTCTTCCATTTATTCTCTCTGCTCTGTTCACGGGCTTCGGCATTGTTTTGGTGCTCGGTGTAGTCATGTGAACAATCATCGAATAATTGCGGGTTGATCTCCATGAATAACTTCATGGCATTGTACACCATGCCGTGAATTGTTCTATAAACAGTTAGTATAAGCTTGAAATCAAGCTACATCTACATACCTGTTCCAGTGTCCTTTCGAATTCTCATATAGTGGTGCGAACATGATTGGCAGAATGATTTCAACGTTATCGCTAACGAGATTACAGAAATATTCGTTGTTCCAGAAGTACAGCGCACGCTCGGCAACTTGGAAATGGGGACTTGCGACGGATTTTGCCAATTGATGGAAAAGAGGTTCTTGAACCTTGGCAAATTCGGCTGGATCCATAACCTCAAAGATGTCTTCGACTTCGTTAAGGAACATGACCTCCTTAGTGCTGTTGACCTTTGGCCAATATCTAAGAAGACCTAGGACAACCTGTAAAACTATTAGCTTTACTCATCAATAGTATAATATCTTTACATCTGCGCATACCTCTTCTGTCAAAGCAGCATCCTTCTCCAAAAATTGTACGATACAGTAAGCCAGCTGTGGGTGGTACATGCTCAAGCTCTTGACCTTGTGCATCGGTATAAGCACACGGGTGAGGAAAAGTTTGTGTTCCTCCTTGAGAGGTAAAGCAAAGCCGTTGATGATGGATCCCAAGATTTCAAGCAATTCTGCGATTCCATTGAATCTTTCGGTTTCATAGATGAATTGGAAAAACACGTTGTTGATCGATCTTCTGATGTAGGATCGCAAATTGAGGAATTTTCCATAAATTCTATGAAGAGTGGTCTTCAAGAAATCACGCTCGCGAGGATCCTCCGAGTCGAACAATTCCAGCAACTGAAGTACGAAGCTGTGGTCAATGTATGCTTTGGCAATGTTGGTGTTGAAGTCCTGGCTCTCGATGAAACGAAGGAAGAACTCGTACACAACTTGGATATGAGGCCATGCAACTTCCAAAACAGGTTCATCTTCCTCTGGATCGAATGCCTCTCCCTGAGGATTGATTGGTGGTGGAATAGGTCGGAACAAGTTCTTGCTGAACATGTCTACAACTCTTGGGTACATGACTTCAGTAATGACCTGTCGGTTATTCGCTACATAGTCCAGCAACTCGTGTAAGGCTAGACGCTTGATCTCCTTTGACTTCATATCACCACTAGCGTCATTGAAATCGAAAATGATATTACATTGGTCGATTTTCTGCATGAAAAGATCTTGGCGACGATTTGGAGGAACTTCGTGAAAGCCTGGGAGCTTTTCGAGCTCACGCTGTGGCGAGATGTCAAATCTTGAGGAGTGTTGTCTCTTTGGTGTCCTGATGCCTTCTGGTACATCTTTTGGTGTGGTTTGAAGTCGGTCAAACATAAGTGACTTCTGACCAGCTTTTGGTGGGGCCAAATCGTGCGGCATTGTCTCTGCAGCACCTGGCGGTGGAATGTGCTAAGTCATTGTGTTAGATCATGAGGTCTCAAAGCACACAGAAAAGTATAACTTACTGGTGCGCTTGGGCTGATGACGACACTGGGAGGGAGGGAATTTTGCCGACTTGGTGTGCCGGGTCCAGGGGATCCTCCACCCATTGCGTTGAATCTGTCTGCCGAGGCAGCTGCTTGATGTGATGCGCTTATAGCGGAGATAGATCCGCTTTGAGGCTGAGCGCCAGCAGCATCAGGCAGTGGCTTGTTTCTGATGTCGTTGACTGTGGTGGTGGATGAAGAAGGCGTGGTCACTGGCGATTGCGAGGCATCTTTGGAGTTGCTGTGAGGAGAGGCAGTGCCATCCTTCGAATCTTTGCTCTTTGACTTCGATGATTTGTTTGGGTCTTTGGCGCGCGAGAGCTGTTCGTGCTAAAGAGGTTAGCAGGCAAAATTAATATCAGTGATACCTATGAGTTTTTGAGAACACATGGTGGCTTACAACCCTCTGCCTGAATCGATTCATGCTGTATAATGGCGCCTGCAGCGACCTTCACTCTGTTTGCTGTGTGTTGTGTTTGGTGAACTGAATTGATAACTGCAATTGGTGTTGTAATGGCAAGTTATTGATGTAGCTGCACACGAACGATAGCTTTCACAGACGGCGAATGTCGGTTGAGATACTTGATGTGAGTTGCGCGACGATTGCTGTCCTTGTCCAACGATGATATCCTGAGCAGCACCCTTTTGAATAAAAGTAATGGTGCCTTAGGTAGATTCGTGGTTGATAGGCGAAGGCGTAGACGATAAAAGGGATTGTGCAGTGTCAGATGGCAGCAAGACTCCTTTCGCGGGTAGTTTGACGCAAATTTGCCCCGTTTGGTTTTGTGATTTGGTGATGTCAAAGGAGCTGTTGTTGTTGTTGTCTGGCGTCTGGAGGCTCTTCGGGCACGGTGACGGAGGTCGCAATCAGACGAGATTATCTAAACGCACGACGAATCAGCCAGGCACCGGTGACGAGCGACAATATATTATTCAAGATGGATATTCAGGGTCAACCCCAGGCATACTCCAGAATTGTATGGGAATGTGGGGAGCATACACAATATTGTGGCTGGCTGTTTGTTGCTGCAGTTCAGATGATCTGGGGGGTTCGATCTCAGGGTCCCTCCACCAAGCCTATGCCAACCCGAAGCAATACAAGTTATGAATTGCTCAGGGGTTTCTGGTCAGGAAATTGTGATGTTGACGCGTCGATGATACTCTATATCGACGTTCGTAAGGCTGGAGAGTTACTCCTGGGAATGTGGAGATAATTCGATGGTCGTTGTCGTGGGACCGTAGTAGTGCTTGCTCCTGCGCAGTTGTGATGCAACAGCGTATTAAGCCTCAAGCTCCCATTGCTTGGGAGGGGATCACAGCCAATGATCATTTAGCGCACTTTCGACGTACTGGGTCATAGCCACACACCCAGAGGTCATTGATGCCTTGTGCGGCATTAAAGGGCGTCACACCAGCAAATATCAGGCATGAACATTTTCTCTTATTTACCAATTCACCAATTCAATCTATTAAGCTCTCAGCTCTCTACACTGCAAGTTCATTGTTTGTTTACCTCACCTCACCTCGCCGTCCTCGTCTACACTACTTTGTGTCTGTTCTACTTACAGCCATATCAATACTCAATACCTAATCAAGATTGCTCCAGATTCGAGGTTGTCTTTGGAAGTATGGTCTGGAATCTACACTATTCATGAAGGTGCAAGGCGAATCTAGCATTACACCAACAGCGTCGAATCGCATAGCCATTATATCACGTGAGCACCCATCAACACTCCCCCCCTTAATATCCTCGGTCAACACCTTGTGATATGGAGGCACTCGCAGCGGACAGGCTTCAAAGCCTTCAGACGGGTAAAACGAGTCATTCAGCACCGCAATTCCAGGTTGCAGATCGAGAGATTGTTGCTATTGAGCATCCTATGATTATCAAAAACATCGACGAAGGCCTAAAAACTTTTGGAAAGTCTGTGTCGTTAAACCAGGTGTGTGCTATTATTTACTATTTTATATATCTTCAGTTTCTACTGTATCTCTATCTAATTTGTTCTTGATGTTTGTTTCTCCCTGATAGGAGAAAGGCTTCCTCAGCACATGACCTGAAATTAAGCTCCCAGAAGAACAAAAGATCTTAAGTTGACAGCAACTGCTTAGATCCTCCATGCAGGCAGCTATGATGATTGTTTGCCATTGTACTTACGACCGAGTGATCCTATGTGCGCGCCAACGCTCTCACACAATGCTTGTACGAGTAATATACTCTTGAAAATCGAAGTGCCCAAAAGGACTGGCCGAAAACGCAAGCGTGGTACACAGAACCCCTTCGAAGATTCCTATGCTGAAAATATCAACGTCACCATAGATGCAAATGTCTCGGAGGGCTTGCGTTCACATGCAAGGAAGGATCCGCCTCAGAAACTCCTTCGGTCTTTGAAAGACAATGTCGGGAAATATAAAGTTGAAGCGGTGGGGACTATCCAACAAACACACAGGTATCGTGGTCTGGTTGATTTTCACCAATCAACAACTCACCAATCTTTCATGACAAAGGTTCGTGATAATCTGCTTGATGGTCAACTCTCAAAAATCAAGAACTTTAAGTTCGACCCCTCAATGGGACCGGTACCAAATGATGAGCTCATCATACCTCCGTCAATGTCTGATAGAAACCTGCCATTTATCTGGTCGTACCATCAAAACCCAACGGTTCGCCTTACCACAGACTCTACTGGTGCTGCTGTTATGGCCAATGCCAATCCTGCGCGAAAGCTTATGGGACAATATGTGCGTCCGGACATTCTCCCATCTGAGGTTCCAACCAAATCAGCTCTATCTGCTCCAACCGAGCCCCTGATGCAGGAACTTGTCGCAAAACTTTTGAAAGCACAAGAAATTCGACCTATCTGGACGCGCCGTGCAATTACGAATTACATAGGAGATGTACCCGGAGCATACCTCTTAAAGCAAGCTCTGCAGCATATTGGTTATCTCTTCCGCGGTGGGCCCTGGCGAGATGCAATTGTCAAGTTTGGGATCGATCCACGGTCTGACCCAAAGTATCGCATCTACCAAACGCTTTTCTTCAAGCTCTACGACGACGCGGAACGCAAGGCCGCAGGTATCACTGCCTGGCAAGACATCCGTAGTGAATATACCAAAAATCAGCATAAGGATAGAGGTACTCTTCGCGAGTCACATATCTTCGACGGAACAAAAGTGTTTACAGATGGCAAAGTATGGCAAGTCTGCGATATCACTGATCCTCTTCTTTGCTCCATGCTCGACACTGCGAACCTGCGAGAAGATTGTGATGCGACGTCGGATGGGTGGTATCAGAACGGCACATGGGCCAAAGTGAAGGCTGTTATGCGCACCAAACTCACTGCTATCAAAATGGGAAAGACATTATCGGAGTCCACATTTGATACTACCCTAGCATTACCAGATATCATCGAAAAAGCTGGGAAGCCGTATGCCCCTATGCCTGACATTGGGATTGAAAAGGTCAAGGACGGGAGACGAAGAAAGCGGCTTATAGACGCCGGTGTATATCCCGCCGAGAAACAGAAGAAGAGGCGGCGAAGGCCCCCTGGCTCTGGTCCAAGAGGGAGCCAAGGCGCGAAAAAGGCTGGAGAGGAAGGAGCTACTAACGGGCAAGGCGATCCTAGGGTCGCAGAGGCTGTTCTGGCTTTGGGGGCAATAGCTGGGTCTGGAGTTGAAGGTGGGGTTGGAACTGCTACTCCAGAATCATTGCCATTTGGTCTGGATAATACAGATGCTACCCCCGTTGATAAAATTGCACATCAATCAGGCTCAACGGTAGAGATTCTTGGAGAGATCGATATTGCAGAGGGTGAGGATGAAGATGATGATGCTGAGGGGGAGGATGATGACGATGAGGTAATGAGGTATGAGGATGAGGATGAATTCTATGGTCAGGGATTGGAATCTGGGGATGAAATGGGCTATGATGACGATGAAGATCCACTAGCCTAGATCTTGGAGACGACCAATATCATAGAGTGATTATATTTCGGGTTATCTATCAACGAGGTGCCTTGCCCTTCGTAAATTATGTTTGTGACTACTTGACCATAACTCCCACGATGCACCAACTGTAAATATATAGCCGTGAATTAGGAATGTCTTATGGCTCTCTATAATGATATAGGTTGGAATGACAGTTCTAAATACTGTATAATTTCAAGAATCGAATGTCATCCAACAAATTTCCAGCTCCTTATAGCTTTGATCTCCACACCAGAACACGCATTTATAGTGCTCCAATGCGGGTGAACTGTCATAGTATTCCGTGCGAATAGGTGATTTCAGATGCCTCAGGAGTTGTTTTCATGTCTGCACAATATTTTTAATTATCTTTTGATATTATTTACCGTAAACTGAAAGTTTGGTCGAAAATCACTTTAAACTAGTATTGAATGGTTTCTTTTTATTCTAGAAAAGGTTATGTTATTTGTTCTGAAGAAGCTCTTGATTGTGAATTGCTCTTCAGGATAGCCCCATCACATTTTCGACAATGTCACAAACAAATTCCCACCTCCGTAGTAACGAGAGTACTTTGGTAATACATATATGGTTCTCAATATACCCAGGCTCTTCAAATCGACGACTATCAATGCACGTGACTCGTTTGATCCCCCCGGCCACATTGAATAGGTAAGAAATGACTCACTGCCTCATCCCACTATAGATACGATATGGCACCTTTCGACAACAACACAAGTCTACTCCTATATAAAGTATTAACCCTCATTAATCCACATCACATCACCTGAGCTCACCACAATATCAATCCACGATAACCCATTCAAAATGACAGCCACGCTTTCACCCCTCAGCATCCCTCCACTGCCCTCCATACCACCCATCTACCTTACCAATTTGTATACAAGCGATGCCCCTCGTCTTCAATATGTGCTAGATCACCCGGCTGTAAATCGCGCGCTCATCAATATCCCCGCGCCATACACACTCACTCATGCTAAGGACTGGATATCACTCTGCCAGTCGACGTCGTCGCCATCGCCGTTCCCGAGCGTGATTCGGCTCCACGCGCCGGGCGAGGAGGGCTTGTACATCGGGTCATGTGGACTGTCTCCCAACCCTAATGAAGAGGGGAGTTTTGAGCTCGGGTACTTCCTCGATCCCGAGTGGAGTGGGAAGGGCATTATGAAGCAGGTGGTGAAGGCCGTAGTGGGGATGTTGCAGGAGTGGGGTGCCCAGGAGGTTCTTGTGCGAGTGGAAGAGGGGAATTTGGGCAGTACAAGGATTGTGAAGGGGTTGGGATGGAAGGAGGATGGTGTTGAGTTATCTACTTGGTCAGAGGCGAAGGGAGGCCGAACTAGTTCTGTGAGGAGGTGGAAGTGGGTGCGTGGTGAATAAGGTAGGGTTGACGTGTGATTTGTGTGGCTGAGGTTTCAGGTGCTCGATCGGGCTTCCTACTAATAATGTGATCATGAGGTACGGCGGAATCTGATGTGCAAGGGTGGTGATTTGCAACAAGTCCTGTATAAAAGGATTGGGTGGTCGCAGGAGATTCTTCAGCATTGAGTGATGAGTGAATTGGTGCTTAGACTTAAATGATAGATCTGCTTTGCATTGCAACATTGTTGATTTAAATGTGGGTTTTTATAATGAAGTAATAGTCATGCCATTCCAAGGTACCATTGAAGTGAAGGGTACCGGTGATGCGTTGGGACATTATGATAAATATGTACGTACCTACTAGCATGGAGAGGCGTGTGGACACGCTGGCTTGCTTGGAACATGTACGACCGCTGTTCAAGTATGTTACCATGACTCAGCAGCGTGAGAATATGAATTGCTTAGTCTAGCGACCTGCTGGTAGCCATCAAAAAGACCAGATTTGTAGTTGCTTTCTAATGAGGACGAGCTAGAAAGGAAGTTGAAGGATAGACGAGAGAGTATGACTATGGTTAACTTCTGCCACAGCTTACCAAACTCTCTCGTAAACCTTACCAACTGAGTCTCAGACATTTGTTTTCCAAGCAACTCCGGTCATCATGCATAAGAATGTCGAGAGCATGGATACTGAGATTGGTCTCTTGGTGTAGACTTTTGGCAGTGGTGCATCACTCGTTCACCTATAGATCAGACGGTTGCCATATGTTGTCTATGTTCTAGCTAACAGCTGAGTCTCATGTTAATGCCGGTATTGATTAATCTCGGCTTTACTTTGCATGCAGCTTCTTGAATATCTTGGGTTACTGTTCAAAACCAGAACTGCTTTGGCTGGGTGTGATACGAATCTGCGGGAGTATAAGTTGGAGGCTGTTCGAAAGAAATAGTTGCTAGTCAAGCTGACTATGGCTGGGCATATCGAACCGATATCATTATATATATCTTTATTTGTCTGAACATGATATGCTTATTAGATTTTCTATCACCTGTCTGTTTGTATAAAATTGGTATACGTTATGTAAAGATAACTTTCCACATTATGGGACCTTAAAATATATAATAGCAGTAAGCATTATGAATAAAAATTTCCCAGTTAGTAAATATATGTAATATCTGCCCCTTATACTGGCGTCATATTGCTTATATACTTGTATATAATTCAAGTTGGTAGCATGGCCCTGACAAATAATGACTTTGAAGCAATTTACATATGTATAGCTCCTCTTTCAAATAAAAAACTGATTAGCGAAAGCAATTGATTTTACATAAAGGTCTCTTGATCTCTTTAACTTGAATATTTATTGGGTTTATATATAGATACAAATAACAGCAGCTTATAACAAACTATAATTGCAAATTCATGGATACACTCTCTTGATTTAATGAATACAAGAGAAGTATTTGAATGAAAATCGATTTTCAGCAACGATCTGCTCGAGGATTTAGATACATGCTTAAAAATACCTAGCTGTATGAGCATTGATAAAACTTATCCGGATATCTAACACAATAAGCTACATTGGGTATTAAGATGCTTGCAGATTACGGCAGTAGAGAGCTGTTCTGAGTTCCATCATTGGAGCGGAGAACATTGGCGAGGCCTTGAATAGTTCATATTAAGCCTATAAATTCCTATTTGGGACCCGTGTCAGACGAAAGGATGAAATCCCGAAATATGATCTGGCTAGGCAGAACGGGACTTCGTAATAGCGGAGTATTTTGTGTTTGTCTGATACTTTCTCTACACATTCACCAATGAACATGAAATCAAAATCCAGTACTACGAACCGATTCGACTCATATCACCACATCACCATATCTACCATTCTAGCCCAGTAGATACGTCAATAATGCCCAATTCGCAAACACGTTACACAACATCAAGCCACTTGCTGTCAAAGTACAGCCAGATTTTATGTAGCCAAGGTAATTGGAAGATGCCATCTACGATCCGGGGAGAAAGATTACGAGTGTGGTGTGGTTGCTTGCGTGTGGTTGCCGCGGCGTGAGCTGGAACTGCTTGCGTGAAGAAAGATCACCACGCCTCAGCCGTTTACCCCAGATTTTTTTTGATTGCACCACAAAGCAAAACTTTGTTAGATGCGGAGAATGTAACACAAGAACAAAAAACCCCATTGTCATGGATCTGGTCCTTTCCATCGCGCCTCCATCACGCCAATGACTGCATTGAACTTCTTGCTTACGTATTGTGTGAACAGGAGCAGCACTCAATGTTGACTGATGAATGCTATCATATTTTCATGAGACGAGAAAGGAGGAAATTCGATGGTTGGTGACTAGGACTTGGACAGCATTCAGAGCAGAGTGCTTGCTTGCTCCATCACCACGATGAGTGTCTTCATTCAATTCGCTTACTCCAAGATTCACTCACACTCTCTCTACAGATTACGCTGCAAAAATGCATGCCCTGGTGGCCATCTCTGCTTGCTATCCATATCGGGTGTCTTCCGTAACGACTAACGGATGTACGTAGTATGAATTCAAGTTCTTTTGCTGTGTGGCGTCTTGGCGTTGGATGAGGAGCCACGGAGCGGGAGGGCAGAGTTCCGTACCGCAGAGTAATACGACAACTTCGGCCTGTTGGTGATAATTATGCAGCAATCACCATTTTCCCCGTCGCCTGGTATTTTTCTATTTATCATTGGCACCAAGCACTGACAAGCCGGTCATGTGCACTGATGCGCTGGTGTTCCTCCCTTCTCGCATGAATCTCCGGCTGTGGGACGAGCCTTTTTGTTCTGCTGCCTTCGGTGACATTGTTGACAAAGAGAAATGATGAAAACTTGATTTGAATTGTTGGATTTAGTATAATTATGATCCCGAGTCTTTTTTTTTTTTTTTCAGTGGGGGGGAAGAGAGGGGAGACGGTGGACGAGGAGAGTCAGAGAGTCAGAGAGTCAAAGAGTCGAAAGGTAGATGTTGGGATCAAGGTAAAGAAACCTTGATTTGTGGTGACAGTTGAAACGAACTCTCACTCATGGCAGGCAACATTTGGTGATTGTCCATGGAAGAGGCTCTTGCTCCCTCCTTTGCGAAGCTTTTGATGGGGTAATATGAAGTAAGAGTTTGGTGGTTGTGGTGTGAGCCATGGATGTGAGTGCATTTGCTGCTCGATCGCTCCTCCACATCATACGTAATGAGAATGCGCCCTGAGCGCGCGAGAGTTTTCCTCTTCTCCACAGATCCGATGTCTCCTCAATTGGCATAGACGGACGAGCTATCGATGGATTTATGTATTTCCCTTTGGATGGGTGGATATCGTAAGTATCCCAAGTATCGTATCGTAGAGTATCGTGTCGTATCGTATCACCAGTATCAAACGAATGCTCTCTGCTCTGTGTGCCGTACTCCCAGCCAAATTTCGAAATCTGAATATCAATTATGGATATGACTAGAGAAAAAAAAGACGTAAACTTGACGAAACTGCGAAAGCTCAGACTTTCTCTTCTATCGTCGCTCGTAAGCACGCAAGA
Organism: Allantophomopsis lycopodina; assembly: GCA_024752465.1. NCBI lineage: Eukaryota > Fungi > Ascomycota > Leotiomycetes > Phacidiales > Phacidiaceae > Allantophomopsis > Allantophomopsis lycopodina. The sequence goes on from CP103012.1 coordinate 671,548, forward strand.
TAAGCAGCTCGTTGCGAGTGATATTGCGGCCTTAACGGGCTTGCCCTGCTCTCTGCTTTCACAGTACGAGTAGGTATGAATAAAAGTTCTGGAAAGATACGCATCGGCACACTCCCATCCAAATGCAGGTCAGCCTTGCCAACACATTCCTTTCCTTGCCTTACTGCGTACATGCACCACATATACTATGTAGAGCCGTGAAACAGCGGCATTTGTTCGTATCTTGCCTGGCCTTAGCATATTTCGAGATTTCCTCTCCACAATTCCATACTTGGCGATTGCGGTCCTCGGCGGGACGTTCCTGGTATTGCAGGTGGGAAAGGAAATGCCTGCAACCTCGCTGTACATACATACTACATGCGTACATAGTACACCTTGCTTCGAGTCTCCGTGCTTCTGGCTATACGTGTGTATCACCACACGTACTCCGGAGCTGCGGGCTCTCTGCAGCCATACTATATACTATTCCATGCTGTATGTATGTACATCATACACGCCTCTCTCCCCATGACGCACATCCAAAGTCAAGCAGAAGTCAAAGGAAAGTTGCAATGTCACTGGACCGCTGCCATCTCCGTAAGGCCTCGAACGAAGCTGGAAAAAAAAAAGAAGAACCCCTTCCCCAGCGTAATCTTACGGATGGATATCGTATGGTGGTAACCAGCAACAAATGGACCTTTCTTTACTTCCATCACTTTGGTACGAACTCGCGCCATGCATTCACCATTTATCACTTTCCTTGCGGAACATGACAGCCGCACGCTTCGTTGCCCAACGTCAATACATCGCTCTGCTCCTTGCTGCTGAGAGCACGTTTTTGATCTGATGGAGCACAGATGGTTCTGCATAGGAATGACTGTAGAAGGGCGTCGAAGTCGGCCCCCTCTCCCATCAAGCTATGACTACAAGCAACTGCTCAATTCGGCCAACTTCGAAACTGGTTGGCAAAAACGACCCATTGTATCATTTCTCACCGACGGTTAGAAGAGGTACAGGAGCTCCAAGTCGATGCGCAGAGATACAGTAGCATTGGCAGTAGTCGGAGGCGTGCAGGCATGTACTTCATATCATCTCATCACGAGTGCCAAAGGGCGCCTACCATTGAGTCATTAGATTTGCCCAGAACGGGCCCTCATGCCATCTACGATGTTGGACGTATGGACTACATCCCCTAACGCACCCCTAAAGCTGATCTTCTGGGGCTTCAGAAGCGTGCCGCGGCGCTGCGCTTTGGTCGGCTATGGACCATTGCCATGTCTTGAAGTGAGCGAGAGCGAGGAGGGGGATGGTCGGTTGACCTTTGCGTGAAATCTTCGACTCCTAACGCCCTGGGCTGCCCCTCGCAAAAGTCCATCATACTGAACAACTTGATGTGCACGTGGACAGGAGAGCATGCAATTCTCGATAGCACTAGCAGCGTGAACCACCTATACTACGCCCGCCGACCCAGCCACTGTGTAGACTAAGATATTGAGAAAGGGAAAAACCCAATCATTTTAGAGGACTGAGAAGCATTTCTCTACCTTTGGCCTACAACTGCCTCACTTTAGCTTGAATTTCGGAAAGATACGAAGCAGACTTCCGGAGAATGGGTCAATGACAGATGGAGAGGAGAGGGAGACGAAGAAAATCCATTTACTAGGTATTTTAGTCAAGCCTTTAGTACTTTATTTGCATGAATACTTTGTCAAGTTAATTGAAACCATAGAGGAAAGAGAAGGAGCCGAAGGTATGTGTCGTATCATTTATTACCTTATCAACACGCACTATAGAAGAAAAAAAGAAAGGGAAAAAAGAGGAACGGGGGAAAAAATAAGATGAAAAGATAAAAAGATTAAATAATAGAAAAGAGGTAAACTGTTAAGATTTATTTTACTAGCTAGTACCTATAGATAAAGTATCTTGACCATCAAAAAAACTTATTCTACCTACATATCTACGGCGCTCGGAGCGCCGCCGCTCGCTGGTCACATTTTGTTGCTTGGTTTCTCGTCACCCCTCTTTCTACCCCTCTTCCTGAAAATCCACCAAATATCCATGGGAAAATCCGGGCGGGAATTAAAACAACGTCGGACGAAGGAGGGAGAAGGAAGAGGCAAGAAACAAGAGTTTAGGCGGAGGGAAAGCGGGCAGTAGGTAAAAGAGGTAGAAGATAAGCAATATAGTAGGCATGGGGAAAATAGAGAAAAGAGAACAGAGAAAAGACAGAAGTCCAAAGAAAAGAATAACAACGTCATCCTCACTTATGATAACATCATTTGTGCGCCCTATAGATATGGCAGTTGATATTCTATACATACATACTCTATCAACAAAGCAAAGGGGGAAGAGACAGGTAAAATGTGAGCCGCCCTTCAATCTTATTCTGACCACACATTTCTTATGAAAAAGAAGTATTAACGCCCCGATATTCCCGTCTTCTAGCTCAGTGTTTCTCACCAAGTTTTGACACCATAATTTTCCCTCCTTTCCGATCTGCCACTAATTTACTAAGAGGGCCTACCAACACACACACAAAAAAAAAGTAACCCAACACAGACCTTTTGCAGAAAAAAAAAACACTTTAGAGTATTTTACTATCTTACTCCGTACCTTACCTTACCTCACTTTACTCTCGAATTTCGCACGAGGTCTCAATTGACACCAATCCCCCTCAATGATGTATTACTATTATTAATAAATCCCTCCACAATACCAATGGAAGGCTACCTTTGCTGCCTTTCAAGGACTAACAATGTCCACTCCCAAGACATGGACCCTCATTATTCACCAGTAGGGAAGAATCACTGCGAACCCCCCGTAGGCTATCATGCTATCGAATCCAAGCAGCGCGTGTCGTGCTTCTTGTCCTATCTGATCTGATTGAAGTTACACCTTATGCCAACCAGAGTGCGTGGAGTATTATCTGTGGTTGCTTTATGAGAGAGAGTGTGTGTGATATCTTGTCCTTCTTTTCCTCCTCCTCCTCCTCCTCTTTCTTCTCTCCTTCCTGCTATTCCATTCCTCTTGAATTTCCAGATCTATCTGTGTTGTATCTCTGTTGGGGTTTCTAAGCTTTACATCATCACGGCAATCATCACTTTCAATATCCCCCTCGGTACTATACTCCGTCACAACTCACCTGCTTCAGAAGCAAGACCCCGTTCAGGATCCAAGACCAAAGTTCAGCAGCTTAAATCACCAGCATTCTCACAGTTGCACCGAGATTTGCAGTCTTCCGTGCCTTTGCATACGTTAGGTGTCACCAACGTCGAACTATTTCCTGTACTCCGTAAGACCAGACGAGTCTGACAGGTACTGTACCTTGCCATCCTATACACACAACCTGCGCCTGGCACATCCCGGAGTACACGCAGATATACGCCAGCTCTGTATGCACATCATTGCTGCAGCTACTCCATTCGAATAGCGAAGCGCCGAGCCAAGCCCAGTTACCTTACGCTTCGGACTTCCTCTTCGTGTCGAGCAAGTGAAAGTGTTGTGCTCTCGCCGAAGCCAGTCACCACCATAGGAGGATTATTACCTACGGTATTGAATTTTCGGAGTCGAGATCTTTTAGCTTGCAGCTTCTCGTTCGCGGACAGCTTTGCACGATAACAACGACAACGCACCTTCGCTACCAAGCCATTGGGAAGGCCTTTGCAACAGAAAAATTAAGATACCGCATAATCCTGCATACACGCATATCGCATACCGCATACCGCCATACCGCCATACCGCAATCTCGAAATAAAAACGCAAAAGAACGTCCGATCTTGATTTTTGAAGCGAACATCTCCTCGATATCTCCGCTCAAACCTACGCACGCCAACGTCTCATCTCGCGAATTCGTGGACTTCTGGTACTCCTGGCCTCGTGGACTCCTGGACTTCTGAACCTCTGAACTTCTGAGCTTCCCTATCCGATCACTCTTCCGCTCAACTTGCTTGTACATGATATATTGGCAGATTGTCATTAGAGTATAACTGTCCACAACACCCCGTCACCGCCTTGTATTTGCCCTATTTACATCCCAGAGCAGGCGTCAGATACGCGCGGAGCTTCCGATTGGTGTCACGCAACCATAAAAAATCCCTACAATTCTACCGTGCCACTACGCCTTACCCCAGAATTGACCCGGATACCGAAATATACTCACCCCGGCCAATTTCACCATCTCTCTCGATTTCGACAGCCTTGCAAACACCAACATAGAAACCCTTAATTCATATCTAGCCCCATCACATCCTGTTGCGGTACCCTGCCTCCAAATAGATATAAGAAAAAGAGAAGGTCCATCCAGCCAGTGACAGGTTCAGTATTCCAAGCTTTCCGAGCATACGCCGCAAAGAAAAGAGAGCACGGGACCCTACATACGAATCACACATAATCACGCATACACTTGCACAATCTCCAAGCAATCAGTAACAAATCACGCAATTTACCAGCTTGTTTAGGTATCTTGCAGTCAGCTACCTGCCATCACCCTGCAGACAGTAGAAAGGGCCAGTAGGCACAAATACCCAAGTGGTTCATACTAAACTCGCGAATGCCCTCTGCAACGACGAGGTCTGTCCTCGCATTCAGACCACGAAACTGTGCGAAGAGTCCAGCTTCTCTACCTACCACCAGTACCACTATCTGCAACGCGACTGCCTGTCATATTCACCAATATTCTCCATACCCGGTCTCCAAACGGAAACCTCCCATGACGAACAAGACGATAGCAGTGGTGAATTCAAGTGGTCGCCAAGCTGCTTCTCTCATCCGTGTTGCAAGCGCTGTAGGCTACCATGTCCGCGCGCAGCTTCGAAATCTTGACGGCATCGTCGCCCAAGAAATCTCAGACCTTCCGAACGTCAAAATATTTGTTGGAGACCTCGAGGATAAATCCCTCGTGAGGTCACTATTTGAGGGTGCTCAGTTGGCTTTCGTCAATACCACCTTCTGGGGCGATGAGGTCGCTATAGGACGTTCGTTGGCTGATGCTGCCAAGAGAGCTGGTATCCAACATTACATCTACTCATCAATGCCAGACCACAGCGCGCACCATCCCGAATGGCCCTCAGTACCGCTCTGGTCCGCTAAATTCACCGTGGAAAATTATATCCGCTCCATAGGTCTCCCGGCCACATTTGTGTATACCGGTATCTACAACAACAACTTCACCAGTCTGCCATATCCTCTATTTTGTATGGAGCTGCAGAAAGATGGTAGTTTTGTGTGGAGGGCTCCTTTCCATCCAGACGTCAAGTTGCCTTGGCTAGACGCTGAGCATGATGTGGGACCCGCAGTCTTACAATTGATCAAGGATGGTGTCAGGAAGTGGGGTGGCCACAGGTATGTCTCACCCTACCCGAATCAGGGGACAGAGTCTTCGAAAAGTCTCATAGTCTTCTATTTCGTCATTCCACCTTCCATTAAACTGTGACATAACCCTTCCATCATGATTCTAACGTTGATCCACAGAATTGCTCTCGCCTACGAGCTCCTGACCCCACTGCAAGCCTGCCGCGCTTTTTCAAGAGGTATCGGCCGTCCCGTCCGTTACGAGCGCAGTCCAATAGAAATTGCTGTTGGCATCCCTACCGGCTACCGTGAGCAGCTTGAGGCTCTTGAAGCCCTCTTCTCCCCGCATAACCCATCGCCGAAATTGCAGCCACCTTATTTTGGTGACGAGGGCCTCGAGGCCTCATGTCCCAACGAAGCACTTAGGTTGTGGGAGGGCTATAGAGGCCTTGAGGAGTACGCGCGCGAAGTCTTCCCGCTGGAAGAGGCGGCGAATGGAAGGAGGTGGATGGATGAGGCTGTCGATGATGATGGAAGAGCTGGGAGAGGCGAGGAGGAATGGTTGGCTTAAAAAAAAGTGAAGCGAATTTGGGAAAAAAGTTATGATGTACGGCCTTTTGTTATACCATACTGATAGCATTAGCCTTTTTGTTTTTGTTTTTTTTTTCTTCTCCCTTTCCAACCACCAGCATTTTCTTGGGGTGTCCTGTTTTTTTGGGGGGGTTTTCACTGGTCCTCGTGGGTTCGGGGATATCGGATGGGCATAGCATGGTTTTCTGGGACGGGGTTTCTGGGGGTGCTTTTTCGGATTGGACTGGGATTCTAATATCTCTCCACTTTATTTTATTCTCCGTTGAGCTTCTTGGGGGTTCGAAAAATTCAAAAATAATTTCTTTGGAATGGTTTGTGGGATGGACGGATGAGAAAAAAAAAGTCTTTGGATATGGGTTGGGGTGTTTGGGGAATACCAATCAATGCATGCATACTTCTTTTGCTGTTTTATGGACTTTGATGTTTGCTTGTGGGGTTGTGTGGAGTGTAATGTGTATTGTGGTGTGATTCTTGCTGTTTGCTCTGTATAAGGTTTTCTGGGGAAATGGAGAGTGACACTTTAAATGGCGTCTTATTCGACGACGATTTGTGGAGAGCTGATGGGAATGAGGGAAGGTATTGGATGATAAGAGTACGTACCTCAATCTCTGTTGGAGCTCTTGCTGCTATTACTTCATGCTACAACTCAAAGAAATCTGATGTTCCTTGAGATGTACAAAAACATGGATATGATCTATATGTTAGATTAGAGATGGATGTCTGTGAAATATCCTGACCTTGGAGATAGTTCTAGAATATCCATCAAGACAAGACATAGAGCAAACATGGGAGTATTGTTGGACTGAACTGGAGTGTCTATTTATCTACAGTATCAAATCCTCAGACTCAGAAATGAGGCACATGCGATCAATCGCTTTATGTAGAAGCAGAAGGAACCCGATTGGTCAACACGCCTTGGTCACGTGAAATTAGCGTCTTGGCGGTTTTCCGGGTCAAACGCCTGTCCACCGTGATCGACCTGGCTAGCTACTCCAGACTTTGGTGTGCGCCGTAGCTTTCGCTCTCAGTGCCTCAGTGACTTTGAATATCGCCAAAGTGCTGAAATCGCGTACTCACCACCAAGCAGCGCGCTCTTACCTTACCTACACCAGAGGATCTATTTGTCCAGCGAAACCCACGCAATCGCTTCCATATTCCATTGACGAACTCCCCCACGACACGATATCCTCTCTCCATCAATCCTCTCAAGCTCGACTAGCAATTATCTGCCCGCCGATCATTCGAACCGCCATATTTTTTTGAGGCTGCTTTTTATAAAAATATCGAGGGAAGGCTGTGATTCTGCGAATTGGTCGCCTGTTCCTGTGATTTATGACCACTTTGCGCTTTTGATCTCTCTCCTCTCACCAGCTCCCCGCATACCTGCTGTTTATTCTGGAGGGCGGGTGAAGGGCGTATGAGGGCCGATTGACGGTCGTGGTCGAGCAGCGGCCATGTCGTATAATATTGAAACTGTGGTGTCGAGGTTGGGGAGCACTGATATTGGTATGTGATATGCCTGGTCTGGATGCGCACGCGCCTGTTCCAATAGCGCGCCCTTAGATGCAAAGGATGATGGAGATGGGGAATATGGTGTTGCTGTCGCTGCTAGGATATCATGCTGATTGGGATGCAGATGTAAAACTCAAGCTCGAAGCTGCGAACCAGCTTAAGGACAACCTCGAAAATTATACAAATGGACAGATCTACGCCAATTTTTTGAAGAAGCTCGTGCCCATCCTTACAACAATTCTGAAAGGCCCGCCGGTGTTTGTGAGCACGTCGGCCGAACAGGTATGTGCATGCGTTTGCTGCGATGGCGGGGTAGGTGGATGGAGCTGATGGAGTATAGAAACTTCGCAATGCGGTGCTCGAAATCATACATCGTCTACCTACGACGCCCCCAGAGGCTTTCGAACCATATGCTGTCGATGTGGTGGATTTGTTGATGACGCTGGTGCGGGTGGAAAATGAGGAGAATGCCATCATATGCGTCAAGACCATCATGGATATCATGCGCCATCAGACTAAGGTCCTTGGTGACAAGGTGCAACCGTTCTTGAAGCTCATACAGGACATGTTCGATGGGATGGATCAAGTGGTTAAGGATCAACTCGATAACCCTGTGCCCGACAAGTCTTCCGTCGCTGGAGTACCATCGACGCCTGGCTCAACTCAGAACTTCCAGTCTCCACGCCCTGGATCCCCAGTGGCTTCGGTAACGGACCTTGGTGCTGATCCTCAACAGCAGACGCGTCCTTTACTGAAGGGAATGCACTCTTTCAAAGTGCTTGCAGAGTGCCCGATTATCGTTGTCTCTATCTTCCAGGTCTACAGACAAACCGTTGCTCACAACGTGAAACTCTTCGTACCTCTAATAAAAAATGTCCTGTTACTTCAAGCGGAGCCGCAAAGACAGGCTCACTTAGAAGCTGCTGCCAAAAAAGAGGTCTTTACTGGCGTTAGTCCGAATATTCGAAATCGCGCCGCTTTTGGAGATTTCATCACTGCGCAAGTCAAAACTATGAGTTTCCTAGCATACTTGCTAAGGGTATACGCCCAACACCTCACAGACTTCTTACAGACTCTACCTGAGATTGTAGTGCGATTACTCAAAGACTGTCCTCGGGAGAAGTCCGGTGCTAGGAAGGAACTTCTTGTGGCCATTCGACATATCATCAACTTCAACTTCAGGAAGATCTTCTTGTCTAAGATTGACGAGCTGCTAGATGAGAAAACTCTCATTGGCGAAGGTCTAACTGTCTATGAGACCATGCGACCATTGGCCTACAGCATGCTCGCTGATCTGATTCATCACGTTCGTGATGCTTTGGAGCCAGAGCAGATCAGAAAGACAGTCGAAGTCTACACCAGAAATTTACAGGACAACTTCCCCGGCACGAGCTTTCAGACCATGAGTGCAAAGTTACTGCTAAACATGGCAGACTGTATTGCAAAGATGCCGAATAAGGCGGACGCTAGGCACTATTTGATCATGATCCTGAACGCTATTGGAGATAAATTCGCAGCTATGAACAGACAATACCCCAATGCTGTCAAGCTCTCAAAACTCTACGCTCAGTCATCTTTAGTAGATGCTCAGCCAGAGAACTACCTTGCCGACAAGGACCATCCTCCGGACTGGGATGAGATTGATATTTTCAACGCTGTGCCTATAAAGACCACCAACCCCAGGGATAGAGGCGCTGATCCTGTGGCAGACAACAAGTTTCTCTTCAAGAACTTGATGAATGGGCTGAAAAACACATTCTATCAATTGAAGGCCTGCAATGTGGGCACTGTTGTCGATCCGGCGAATGCCCCTCCCCACTGGCAAGATGTTTCGTACGGCTTCTCCGCCGAGGAAGTCCAGGTCATTATCAAACTGTTCCGTGAAGGTGCTTACGTCTTCCGATACTACGAAATTGAGAAGCCAGCCACCGAGTCACAATACACTTCACCAGTGGAGTTCATGGCGAATCATTATATGATCTCTAGCAGTAAGGAAGAGAAGGACTTATTGGAGACATTTGCGACTGTTTTCCATTGCATTGACCCGGCCACATTCCACGAAGTCTTCCATGAAGAGATCCCTAAGCTCTATGATATGATCTTTGAGCACACCGCTCTCCTTCACGTACCTCAGTTCTTCTTAGCTAGCGAGGCTACTTCACCCAGCTTTGCAGGCATGCTCCTCCGCTTCTTGATGGATCGCATAGACCAAGTGGGCACAGCAGACGTCAAGAAATCTTCGATTCTCCTCCGTCTTTTTAAGTTGGCCTTCATGGCTGTTACTCTTTTCTCTAATCATAATGAGCAAGTATTGCTGCCGCATGTCCTCGATATTGTCACCAAATCTATCGAGCTCTCCACTACGGCTGAGGAGCCCATGAACTATTTCTTGCTCTTGCGATCTCTCTTTAGAAGTATCGGAGGTGGTAAATTCGAACACCTGTACAAGCAGATCTTACCACTGTTGGAGATGTTGTTGGAGGTTCTTAATAACCTTCTTCTCGCCGCACGCAAGCCTTCTGACCGCGATCTGTACGTCGAGTTGGTCCTCACCGTACCAGCACGCTTGAGTAATCTCCTTCCCCACCTAAGCTATTTGATGAGACCCCTCGTTGTAGCGCTCAGAGCTGGCTCAGAGCTTGTTGGACAAGGTCTCAGAACTCTCGAGCTTTGTGTGGACAATCTCACTGCCGACTATCTTGATCCAATCATGGCTCCTGTGATCGACGAGCTGATGACAGCCCTCTTCGATCATCTTCGTCCTAGCCCATACAGCCATTTCCATGCGCACACCACTATGCGTATCCTTGGAAAGCTCGGTGGGCGTAACAGGAAATTCATGAATGGCGCGCCTTCTTTGACCTTCCAACAATATGCTGATGATCGGGCTAGTATCGATCTGAAGCTTATTGGTGCCAAGAAGGAAAGAGCTTTCCCCGTTGAGATTGGTATTGATCTCGCTATTGGAAAGTTGATGGAAGTGCCAAAGGGTGCTGTTGCGAAGAAGTCCGATGGCTACTACAAGCAGCAAGCCTTGCATTTCATCAAGACGCAAACTAAGCTGAGACTCGGTTATGATAATCTGCCTGACGACTTTGGCCGTATTGTCCGGCTTGAAGCCCAAGACCTCCTACGCGGCAAGTCTGATGCCGACTTCTCCATCTTGGAGACTTCTGATCGCGAACGATCAGTTGCAAAGAAGGACGAGCAAGAAGAACTTATGAAGAAGCTTCTCAAAGCGTGTATTTTTGCTATGTCGTTACCGGACCTCCAAGACGATGCTACTACTTTCGTCATGAATGTCTGCAGACACTTGACAATTCTGGAGGTAGGCCGTGCTCTGTGGGAAATGAAGCATAAGATACAGCCATTCGACGTAAAAGCTGGAGAAGGTCCCATGTGCATTGATAGCCGAGTGCTTTGCGATGCTATTGTTGCTTCTCTATCTTCTGATCAGATCGTTGTCCGTGAAGCTGCAGAGAAGGCTTTGCAGGAGGTCTACAACTCCACTGTTACTATCTTCGGCTCAGACAAGCAAGTCAGCAAGCTTTCCTTCTTCACACACCTTAGCAACACCTTCTGTCATAGCTGTTACGAAGAGGAGTGGTTCACAAAAGTTGGTGGCAGTCTTGGTATCAACATCCTTGTTGAAAAGATCAATCTTGGAGACCAATGGATGCTGGAACGACAACATTCCTTTGTTCAGGCTTTGATGTATGTCATCAAAGATATGCCTCGAGACTTGCCAGCCAAGACACGTATCAGTGCTCAGAATACCCTTGAGAAATTACTTGAGCACTGCAGCAGGAACATGACCAAGGCCGACTTGCAACCTCCCCAAGCTCTGCCAGGCCAGCCACAACAGAGATCTTCACGCTTGAACAGCCTCTGTGGAATCCTAATTAGTGAGCTGCCTCACTCAAATCGACATGTTCGTGAAGCTGCTCAGAGGGCTCTGGCTATCATTGCGAAGGCGATTGATGTTGAAGTTCATGAGCTCATCGAACCTGTGAAGGACAGATTGTTCTCACCTATTTACAACAAGCCGCTTCGTGCACTTCCATTTGCCACACAGATTGGATACATTGATGCCGTAACTTACTGCATGGAGTTGAAGCACAACATCGTCACTTTTGAGGAGCCTCTTGATCGTCTTCTGACAGAAGCTCTCGCTCTTGCGGATGCGCACGATGAGCACCTTGCTGGCAAACCGGCTGAGCAGCGTACCCAGGAGTCAATCGTTAACTTGCGAGTATCTTGCATCAAACTCCTGACAAAGGCCATGGGTTGTGATGAATTCTCCAAGGGCCCTGAGGATAAGAGAAGACATAGAATCGTGGGTGTGTTTTTCAAATGTCTCTATGTAGAATCCACGCAGACCATTGAAGCTGCCAACGACGCCCTGTCTCAGGTTCTTAAACAACAATCAAAACTGCCCAAAGATTTGTTGCAGAATGGCCTTCGCCCTGTGCTTGCCAACTTGCAGGACTGGAGGAGATTGAGCACGCATGGACTCGATGGACTGGCTCGTCTTTTGCAGCTTTTGACTACCTACTTCAAAGTCGAAATTGGGGCTAGACTCCTCGAGCACGTCAAGAATATCGCCGACCCCGCTCAATTACAACGATTTTCTTTTACTCTCATAGAGCAGAACGACCAGGTTAAAGTCATTGCCGCTGTTATCCACGTCTTCCACCTCCTGCCTTCAGCTGCCGAGCAATTCAAAGAACGACTCATTGAGACTGTCCTCAACCTTGAAGAGAATCTGCGAAGAACTAGATTCAGTCCTTTCCGTGCACCACTGTACAAGTATCTGAACAAATACCCTAAGGAGGTCTGGCTGTTCCTACTTGGCAAGATTGAAGAGCAGAAATATGGCCGTTTCCTTGCCCAGGTTCTCGAGCACCCTGGAAGTGTACCTTTGAGGAATCTCGCTGTTTCTGGTGTTGAGTCTTTAATCAAAAGCTGTAGTAATCTCGGCGCTGAGAGTGATTTCAAATGGTCCGCTGTCATCAATTCGATCAATATTATGCATGCTATTTGCAAGTACCCATCCACTGAATCCTGGATGAAACCTGAAATCCTTCAGTGGTTCAAAGTGGTTGGAAAGGGACTGGAAGCACGCCGTCGCAATAATACTCTCCCTGCTCATCTTCGTTTAGCCGCCGAACAAGCTGGTGAACAGCTCATGGTCATCTTCACAAAGAACCTAGAGCATCATCCAAAGGATCTGGATTCTCTGTTCCTTCTTATCAGCTCCATTACTGCCGAGGAGTTTAAGCCCAGTCACACCATGATCGCTTATATTTACGAGCATATCATTTGTAGTGATTCGGTTGAATATTGGAAGTCTATTGTACTCAAATCTCTTGAGGTCTATGCGACGAAGAGTTCCTCGCAGAAGACCAAGGCCTATGTTCTCCACAATCTCGTCAATCCGATCTTGGCGATGGATGTCATGCGAACTTCTCGTCATACAGACCCAGTCAAGGGCCATAGACTTCTTGACAAGCCTGTCCTTGAATCAGTACATGCGAAGATCTGGAAGGTCAGTCTTGGTGATCCGGCAGAGGAGTTGACACAGCCAAGCATCGATCATGCGCGAATGGAGGTTTTGCAGCTCACGGCTATGTTGGTGAAGTACCATCATAATATTATCCAGGACTTCAGGAAGGAGATTATCAAGTTTGGCTGGACTTATATCCGCTTGGAAGATGTCATCAACAAACATGCTGCTTATGTGGTCATCAGTTACTTCCTTGCCCACTATGAGACGCCTCCGAAGATTGTGCAACAAGTCTATTATTCCTTACTGCGGGCAAGTCAGCAGGAAGGCCGCGCATTGGTCACTCAAGCCTTAGAGCTCATTGCACCTATCTTGCCAAAGAGATTGAACACTTCTTCTAATGATCGCAACCCAATATTAGTCACTGCTCCGCGAAGACTCCTCACTGAAGAGGCAAATAACGTCGCTCAAATGAGCAGTATCTTCCACTTTATTGTCAAGCACCCAGATCTCTTTTACGATGGCCGTGAAAGACTCATGACAACTATCGTCCCTTCTCTGCGCAAGCTTGCTCAGCCCCAGAGTGCCTCCAACGAGAGCAAGAAATTGGTGCTACATTTGATGTACCTTGTGTGGCATTGGGAAGAGAGAAGAGTCGACGGAAAGATCGAGGTCGATATTCGAGGCCTCTCCGAATCGCCAAACGTCAGAAAGCGCAAACTTGATGCTCCTGACGGCCCTGGTGCCATATCTCCCTCGCCTTCGAAACAAGGAGAAAGACCAGAGTACAAGATCCCTGATATGATGCGTGCGAAGATCATTAGGTATCTTGTTGAGTTCATTGCAGGTCTTACAGAACGCTACCCTCTGCCATCTGCCAAGACGAAGGATAATCCTTCGCATGTACCGCTACCATCTGTGCAGTCTAATGAGATGTGCAAGAAAGCCATGGCGCTTCTATACAACTTCCTACAACCAAAATACTGGGGCGATCTTGATATTGACTTGTTCCCTGCGGTCACTGATACTGTCCTTGCAAGCGAACATACCACCGCTGCATTGGCTAGTGAGCATTCTGATACTGAGAAGACGGATGAAAAGTTTCTCACTCAGATGATCAACACACTCCAAGTCGTCAGAATAATTGTGAACATGAAAAACGATGAGTGGATCTTGAAAAATATGGCGAACCTTCAAAGAATTCTTGACAAGACCTTGAAGGCTGAGAACCCAGAGCTCCAGGACTGTCTTCATGCTGCCGACGAGAAGCTAGATGATGGTAGAAAGCTTAAACCTCTACTTACTAGGATGCTTGATGCAGTGCCTGAGGATGTAGTTATGGAAGACGCAGATGCTGAGGGTGAGACTGTTGGAGCTTCTACTAGTGAGCTTATCCAGTCGCTTTCTAGTATTGCTACGGAAGCTCTCTCCTCTGGAAGCTATGTGTCTGGTATCAACATTCTTTGGACTTTGTCCAATCGAAAGCCGTCAGAAATGGATCAACATATAGCTAGTCTCATGAAGGCTTTGCAGAGTAAGCTTGCCAGAGATCACGTCGCTCACTACACTGCTGCTGCTACGCCACAAGGAATGCCTGCACCACCAAGACCCGGAGATCAAGCAGCCCCTGCCACTATGGATCTGTATGACCTTGAGATCCAGACGGGCCTGATGCTCAAGGCCATTGACGTAATTGCTAAACGGATGGACCAACTTGCCGATAACAGACGCCCATTCCTTAGTGTCCTTGCTACTCTGGTTGAGAAGTCTCAAAGCATCCCTCTTTGCTTGAAGATTCTGGATATGGTGGAAAGCTGGGTCTTCCGATCTGAAGGGTCTTGGCCAACGCTCAAGGAAAAGACTGCTGTGCTCCACAAGATGCTTACCTTTGAAACGCGACAGGACCCATTACTGTTGACAAAATTCTTAGAGCTTGTTATTCGTATCTATGAGGATCCAAAGATCACTCGTACTGAGCTCACTGTGAGAATGGAGCACGCCTTCTTAATTGGTACTCGAGCTCAGGATGTTGAGATGCGAAATCGCTTCATGGCTATCTTTGATCGCAGTCAGTCTAAGACTGCCAGTGCTAGACTCAGCTATGTTCTCACTTCTCAAAATTGGGATACACTCGCAGACTCGTACTGGTTGGCACAGGCCTCACAACTACTTCTCGGCGCAGTTGAAGTCAACAATGTTATTCAGCTTCACCATGAGGACTTCAGATACCTACCTGCTTCGACGCTCTTTGGTATGTATACTAAAGACAACAGAGAGTCGACAATCATGGAGGATAATAAATATGACGAATTCATTCACTCTCATAAGCATTTCGTTGCGGAGCTTGGAGATGTCAGAGTTCGTGATGTCCTTGAGCCATTGAGTCAGCTTCAACATCTTGATTCAAACATGTCTCATGAGATCTGGGTTGCTCTTTTCCCTCTGTACTGGAGTGCCACGCCGCGAGATGAGCGTGGTGATATTGAAAAGGGAATGGTTGCTCTCCTTACCAAGGACTTCCACTCTCGCCAAATCGATAAGAGACCTAACGTTGTGCAATCTCTATTAGAGGGTGCCGCGAAGTGCCAGAAACCAACTTTCAAGATTCCCCCTCATGTCTTGAAGTTTGAGGCTAGAACCTACGATGCTTGGTACACCGCCATTGTCCAACTTGAGAATGCAACTACGAATCCAGGTACCTACTCCGTTGACACACCTACCGTTCGTGAGAGTAACATGGATGCTCTCACTGAGCTGTATGCTGGTCTCCAACAGGATGATCTCTTCTACGGAATTTGGCGTCGTCGCTGTCAGTACACCGAGACAATTGCAGCTTTGTCTTATGAGCAGCATGGCATGTGGGACAAGGCCCAGAACGCATACGAGACTGCCCAGATTAAAGCACGTACTGGTGCTGTTCCTTTCTCTCAAGGCGAATACATGCTCTGGGAAGATCATTGGATTGTCTGTGCCCAAAAACTTCAACAGTGGGAAATATTGGCAGAATTTGCTCGCCATGAGAATTACGCCGATCTTTCCATGGAGTGCAACTGGAAGGATCTTGAGAAGTGGTCTGATGCTACTTTCCGTGAGGGCGTAGACCAGCTTGTCAAGGGCACCATGGACGCACCTACCCCTAGACGCATGTTCTTCCAGGCTTTCATGTCGCTACTCAAATTCCACGCCAAGACCGAGAGTCAAGCAGACTTCAGTAAAGTCTGTGACGAGGCTATTCAATTGTCTATTCGTAAATGGCATCAGCTCCCGAAGAGAATTACTCATGCACATATCCCCGTGTTGCAAAACTTCCAGCAGCTTGTTGAGCTTCACGATGCTAGTGTTATCTGCTCCAGTCTTGCACAGACCAATCAGCAGAACCTGGATGTCAAATCTGGTGAGCTGAAACTTCTGCTAGGAACCTGGCGTGATCGTCTACCAAATGTTTGGGATGATATCAATGCTTGGCAGGATCTAGTTACGTGGAGACAACATATCTTCAACTTGATCAATACCACATATCTTCAGCTCCTACCACAGCAGGGCCAGAATGCCAATGGTACTTCGTTTGCTTACAGAGGATACCATGAGACTGCCTGGATCATCAATCGCTTTGCTCATGTGGCAAGAAAGCATCAGTTGCCTGAAGTCTGCATCAATCAGCTTAGTCGCATCTATCTTTTGCCTAACATCGAAATCCAAGAAGCGTTCTTGAAGCTGAGAGAGCAAGCCAAGTGTCATTACCAAAACCCAACAGAGCTCAATAGCGGATTGGATGTAATTAACAACACCAATTTGAATTACTTCGGACCTGGTCAAAAGGCGGAGTTCTACACTCTGAAGGGTATGTTCCTTGAAAAGCAAAAGCAACGCGAAGAAGCTGCAGAAGCCTATGGTATGGCTCTATTCTTTGACATTAAATTGCCAAAGGCCTGGGCTGAGTGGGGTTACTACAACGACCGCATCTTCAAGGAGAAGCCTAATGACTACGACAAGGCCAAGAACGCACTCAGTTGTTATCTTGAGGCTGCCGGAATCTTCAAGAATGCCAAGTCAAGAAAGTTGCTCACTCGCATTCTCTGGTTGCTTAGTCTTGATGATGCTAGCGGTACTTTGGCTCGTCAATTTGATGAGTATAAGGGCGAGACACCTGTTTGGTACTGGATCACCTTCATCCCACAACTTCTCACTGGCCTTGGCCACAAGGAGGCTGTAAAGGCCCATGTAATTCTCGCGAAGATTGCAAAGTCTTATCCTCAAGCTCTTTACTTCCAACTCCGCACGAGCCGTGAGGATATGTTGACCATCAAGAAGACACAGGAGGCTAAGGAAGAGAAGGAAAGACGTATCAAGGCTGCTAAAGAAGCTCAAGAGGCAAAGATTAGAGCTGCTAAGGGCGAAGCTGCACCTGCCCCAACTTCTGCTCCTGCTCAAGGTGCCCCGGCTCAGGCTCCTGGCTCAAGACCAGCTACTGCATCTGGAGACAATGCTGCAGTCAAGACGGAGGGCGCAGATGTTAAGCCAAACGGTGCAAATGGACCCACTTCTGCTCCTCAAGGTCAACCACAACCATCTCCGGCTCCAGCCAAGACGAACAAGTTCCCCTGGGAACATACCGAAGAAATCATGGGTGTTCTTAAAACCGCTTTCCCCCTCTTGGCTTTGTCAATGGAGACTATGGTTGATCAGATCCAGAAGCACTTCAAATGTCCTCCAGATGAAGATGCTTATCGTTTGATTGTCGCCCTTCTCAATGATGGTCTCAATTATGTCAGCCGTATGCCATCATCTTACGCACAGGACGTCAAATTACCTGCTGCTACGGAGACCAACATCACTCGATTCGCCGAGACAATCCTTCCTGGTCACATTCGAAAATCATTTGAGGCTGACTTTGTAGTTAAGAAGCCTACTATGCATGAGTACATTCATAAACTTCGCAAGTGGCGCGACAAGTTCGAGGAGAAACTTGATCGTAGATCTCACCGAACCTCATTGGAGAACTACAGTCCTCATCTAAGTGAGTTCAAGTACCTCAAGTTCGACGAGGTAGAGGTTCCTGGTCAATACTTGCAACACAAGGACAAGAACCAAGACTTCATTCGTATTGAACGCTTCTTGCCCAACGTGGATCTCGTTCGTGGTGTGGGTGTCTGCCATCGTCGTCTCAAGATCCGTGGCCATGATGGTAGTGTCCATCCTTTCGCTATTCAGCACCCTGCTGCACGTCACTGTAGACGTGAGGAGAGGATCCTGCAGCTATTCAGACACTTCAATGGAACACTGAATAAGAAGAAGGAGAGTAGGAGGAGAAACCTTAACTTCCATTTGCCGCTGATGATTCCTCTTGCCCCTCATATTCGTATGGTGCAGGATGATGAGTCGTATATTTCTCTGCAAGGTATTTACGAGGATCATTGTAGACGTAATGTTATGTCGAAGGATGACCCAGTCTTGTTCACTATGGAAAAGATGAGGGCGCTGAGTGAGTCGAAGACAAATGTAAGTTCATCAATTCCGATATCTGTCAATGTAGATGCTGATACTTCACAGAGCAAGGAGACCACGGCTGCAGCTCGTCTGGAGACATACAAGGCTATCCAGGATAAATGGGTATCCCATACTCTTGCTCTCGAATACTTCCAGGCCACATATCCTTCTTTCTCCGAGTTCTGGCTGTTCCGTCGCCAATTCTCATACCAATATGCCGCTCTTACCTTCATGACATATATTCTCTATATGGCCAATCGTACTCCTCATAAACTTTCCATTTCGCGTGCGACAGGACAGGTCTGGGGATCCGAGCTGATGTCCTGTATGGCATCTGGCAAAGCTTTCTTCAACAACCCAGAACCAGTTCCTTTCCGCCTGACGCCAAACATTCAAACTCTCATCGGCCCTATCGCCACCGAGGGAATCTTCGCGCCATCCCTCATGGTCATCGCTCGCTGCTTAACAGAAACAGAATTTGAACTCGAACAACAACTCTGTCTCTTTGTCCGCGACGAGATGATCTTCTGGTTCACATCCTCTCATCGCGTCGCTAACATGCAAGAACAACTCCTTCGTGAGAGCGTGCAGGTTAATTCCGAGATGATCGTGAAACGCGCTTTGAGTCTTGCCAGAACCCCCGGCGAGAGCTCTGCGGTTGCCGCCGCCGCTGCCGCGGCCACCGCGGCTGCTAATGGAGCGGCCAGTACAAACCCTCCTGTCGTTGTCCCGAACGTAGCTGCATTACCGGCTAATCAGACGGTTATTGATCTCATTGCCAAGGCTGTTAACCCTATGTTATTGAGTGGTTGTGAGGCTCTTTGGATGCCTTATTTGTAGGCAGGAGAATTGAAATTGAACAGTGTGCTCTGTATCTTATCGGTGGATTTCCTCGGGTTTGAGGACGTGCGGAATCTGAAGTATAGCTTGTCTGCTCTGTGGTGGTCCGGTTTAGCGTGGAGTTTTGGGGGATATAATGAATGCCCATCTGTTCTTAGGAACATAGTTAGTTATTAGTTGCTTTTGCAGCACTTTATTTAATAAATGACTTTTTTGCGTCTGTTGCTCTGATCTGATATTGTTTATTTGTGTTGCTTGCAAAGGAACTGATGCTATATAGTAATTTGGACATAATTAACTTTACAGAGATGGAAAATTTGGCATAGAATGGTATCATGTTACTGATGTGTATCTGGGTATATGTGGAAGCCCCCTTTGAGATTATAGGATGAAGAAAAATTGCCATAAGGAAGAATGAAAAGAACGTACACTTGACATGTCTTCTGTGAGGTGCCGGGTAAAAGTACAAGGGGATTATTCCGATTCGCGCGCTTCTGTCGAAGTTTATTCTCAATGACCCCTCATGCTCACAACACATGACCGAGGAAATGGCGTGCAGTGTTGGACATAGCAATTATGCTCTCTGCCTCCTCTATGTAAAAACAGGAATGACAAGACTTAGGATCTACGACTTAAGGAATAATTTTCAGCCGCTACTGTCCTTCTATCAAGCCCAATTCTGAATTTAATTCTTTCATGATCTCGCTTACCTATTGTCATTGCACAGTTCAATATCTATCATGCAATGTTCCCGAAAAAGTATTAGAAGATGACTGAGCTTGCATCAGAACTGCGTGAGCAATCAAATCATACCCACCATCACTGCGAGGCTACGAACCAACCAGCCTGCCCCATCTGTCAAAGTACATTTCGACGACCGGAACATTTAAAGAGACACCTGAATAGCCATACCGAGACGAAGCCCTACCAGTGTGGTACGTGTGAGAAGCGGTTCTCAAGAACGCAAGTGATAGTCCCTTTAATTATGCCGAGACTGTCTGACTTGATTATAGGGATTCACTTCGGCGACATGAAAATCTGCATACCTCAGGTCCGGACAGTCAGGTGACTGTACCAAATAGCTCATTTACTTCACGTTCACATAGGGCTTGTCAGGCATGTGTTATAGCTCGAACTCGTTGCATAGGAGGCGACCCTTGTAAAAGGTGCTTAGAGCGAGGCACTGACTGTCAACCTTCTCAAAAGAGGCAGCGAGTGGGATTTCAAAGTACTATTCAAGAATCACAGGATACCCGCCCTACTTCTCTATCTTCCGGGTTCTCAACCCAAAATTTACCTCCTGAAAATGGGAATTCAGTCCTTCCAAATGCGGAGTCTAACCGCATCGTCTCTTCTGAGAATGCTTCCATCTCTTTCGAGCATGATATGTCCCGCGATCAAACAGAACCAAGGATCCCACTTCAAATTTCTAATGTGGGAAATTCAGCAGTCTCTTATGCGAATACAACTCTCGAAATAACAGACAATCTTCAAGATCCTGCAGCCGCCAGTTTAGGAAATATGGATGTCCGCAGACCGACATTTGACTACAACAACTTCGATCCTACAGGTTTCTCAATATTAAATTGGCTTCCTTTAAGTTATCCTGTCACTGGTTTTCAACAGAGTGAATTGACACCAATGTCGTTTTGGCAACCATCAATGTCACAAGGTACTCCATCACAAGAGGATGCATCTGGCTTGGGACCTGCACCAACTTCCCGCTACCCTAATAATGCGAACTCCGACCATGAAACTGGTACTGGTTTCTCGGAAAGAGTGGTTTCCGAATCATCTTTATCAGTTAGTAGAGGCTTGGATGGAGATTCTGTTGCCGACAATCTGTCAGACCATGAAACGACCGGCGAGTATTACGTGGATGGAATTGGAGCAAGACAAACAAAAACGGCAGTGAGAAGCAGGGAGCGACTCTCAGATATTGCTTCCGTCTCACCAGTGACCGATGGAAGCATCCCAAGGCGGTCAATGCAGAGTGAAAATCGTGGCGCCATTGAAGACTTAGGAAGAGCTGTCCCAACCGCATACATCAGTCCAGAGCTCTACCAACAAATTAATTCCTGCTTTGAGACTTTGCAGAGCACTCCTTCATCCAGTTTATTTTGTGATGTACCTAAGAAACTTCCAACTGCAGAGGTTTTGGAGCAACTCCTACATCTTTCTATCCAGCGATTTTTACCTGTTGTGCCTATCATACACCTGAGGAGTCTTCGAAAACAACACTGGGTTTTGATCTTGGCATTATTGTATCAAGGGGTAAATTTTATTGAGAGTGAAACAATTGAAGAGCTCAATATCATACTTGATTTTCTCCTTGAAGCTATTCCATTCGTGGTACTTATATCACCCTAAATTCTGAACTTGGACTGACATAAACTAGACCTGTGGAAATAATTTTATTAGTACAGACAACATACATATAATTCAAGCAAAGCTTCTGGCCTGTATTGGATGTATCTATAATCGAGATCAGCCCCTGAACCAAAAATGTATCGTTTTCTACGAAGATATTTTGGCATTTCATGGCAGATTCTCACAAAGTCGCAAGAACGGCTCAGCTTCAGATGATAATAACTACATTATCTGGGAAGATTGGTTGGATTATGAAACACTCAATCGGACTATTCATTACGTCTGGGTATGTGAACGTAATCCAAAGAAATTCAAAACTGACTCATTAGCTTCTTGACTCCATGCAAGCTTTTCATGCTCAACGCAAAAAGCGGCTCTCTATGCAAGACATTTATAACCCGCTACCATGTCAAGAAAATTTATGGGAAGCTGATTCAGAACAATCATGGAAGAAACTCCGCGATTCAACGAATAGTAAGTGCGCAATATTAAATGACGTAAGAGATCTATGCTAATGAAATAGCTAACCCGTCATTGTTGCATGCTTTGCAAAACCTATACGTCTCCAAAAAGGTTCAAAATAGTATAGGAGAGTTTGCCCGTATACTTCTAATTTATGGTCTTTTTGAGCAGACATGGAATATGAAATCTCACTTCCTAAATTCCTTTTCGTCTTGGATTCCCACGGCGCGAATCTCCACCACTCTGTTCCACAAACGTACAGCTCGTGACCTTGCTGCTCATCCTACATACTCCCGTTGGCGAAACTGTGCGTGCGATTGCCTAGATGTTCTTCACTGGTCTGCAAATAGTGTCATTGGTGCAGCATCAGGCATGGAACACCCAACAGTCCACCATCTCCACCTGGCTCGAATTGTGCTCTTGACTCCACACGAACACATACGCAGCTTGGCATTGCACTGTATCTCCAAAGCTGACATAGCACCATACACGGTTTCGGAGAGCTTGAAGGAGATCCAGCAATGGATTATAGACGACCAGTACAAAGCCCGACTTGCCATGATCCATACTGGTGTGCTCTTCTGGCACGTTCGCCGCTACTCCGTAGATGCGTTCTATGAAGCTGAAGGGGTGTTCCTGGCATCTTTGGCTATGTGGGCATACAGTCATTATCATCCATCCCATCTGAATAATAAACTCCGTACTGAGTCTGGTATTGATGGAGCGCCGACTTTTATTAACCTTGACAGGCCAGCAGATGATGAGCTTGTGCAGCTATTTGTTAGGAGTGGAGAAGGGATGGTGGCCAATATTACTGGTGTCGGGAATTTGAGGGATGAGGGGAGCGCGGTGCGTGTGCTCAAAGTTGGGTGTAGGCTCTTAGAGAAGTTGTCGAGCTGGGGAAATGCGAGGAGGTATTTATGGCTGCTGACTGCTCTTGCGGAGGCGAGAGTGGAAAATGTGGAAAGGGGCTGACGGAATAGAACTACTGATACTGAAGTCAGTTATTCTCTCGGCATATGATGTGTCTCTGTAATCTAAAATACCCTTCTTCTAAATTTAATCATATTTTCTGAATGTATGGGTAAGTTATGAAGATATTAGCTAAGTATATATACTTAAGTAGCTTCTAAAATTAGATATAACGATATGTCTAAAAGAGACCTCTATAAATGACTTAATATAGTTATATTTATTGACCTTTCTGACGGTTTCTATTTAATTATACTTTAGGGTGAATTGTAGTAAGATATTGTTTTAATATTTTGTATAAAATGAGTTCATTGGTAGATAATCATATATAAAAATAAATAAAATAATTCCTGAGAAATATACTCTGAATTAGGGTGCGTTAAAAAACCGAATAAACCGAATACCCTGACCTATCCTAGCCCCGCAAAACCTAATCTAAATCAAACCTATAGGTTTGGGTTACAAGATCTTAAAACGTAACCTAATCGAACTGACCGTTAGGACACAAATTTTATTTCAATATTTATAATTCTAGTATAAATTGATATAAATCGAGCGTAAGCTAACCTAATAATTACTTCGATTAGGTTAGGTTATATAACTATGCTAACCTTACCTTGACGCAACCTACTCTGAATACTCAAATACGTATCTATCAAGAGCCTTACTGCCCTAAATATTTATTATGCAATTCCAATAAAAAAATCCTGTAATATACTGAAGTATAAAAATTGATTGTTATTCATGTCGATGAAGTATTAGTATTTAAACAGGTCTCGTCCAATATGGAACTCTGACCCGAGTCATAATGTTGTACGTTAAGGTGTGTTACACGACATTATATTGGGAAGGGTTGTTTGTATCTAATGTAATGACTATGCATGCGTATTGGTTATGATACTACCTGTACGAATACTTAGAACATTTTGGTACAAGCTTACGCTTTTGTCAAGTCGTTGAATTTGAAATATTCTTGATACCTCTTCACTTGCCAATGCTGCGACTGTATGGAACGATTACTATATATTTCTTGAAACAGTTGAAATTGGGGGTTTGAAACCACCAAAATTATTGCCATTTTCTGAAACCCCAGCATATAGTAATAGACATATGCGTAATTTTGGGACCCCTACCTTTACAATACTGTAGGCTGCAAGCCTAGTAATCGTGTTTAGTGTTTCTGAACGGGAACACATTGTGATGGTGGCATTAGCTCTTCAAAGTACAGTTCCAAACTATCTCTGTACTTTCAGAATATCTCACCGTGAACATTATTTACGGGGATATGTAGCTAAGGATGCCATTACTGAGCAACCAAAGTCAAGTCCTGCTAAAACCTCCTCGGCCTCTACCCTTTCCCCGTCCAAAACGCACGCTTGTCGGTACAAACATCAACGAAGACATTGCGCCAGTCAGACCTTCCATCTCTGTATCCTTTGGCTCCTCTATCTTCTTGTTAGTAGACAAGTCATTCATCTCCGAATTTTTTGACTCCTCGACTGGGTTCTCAACAGGAACATCATTGCTACCCATCTCATGATCCCTCTCCTCGCCACCACCGTTCTTCCGTTGTTCTTCTGTCCCCTTGTCACTATCTTCCTTCTTCTCGCGCCCACGACTATCTCCCAATCCCACCTTATTCCCCCTCACCTTACCCCTATCCCATCCACCCTTCCCCCTCAGCAAGCTAACTTTCCCATCAACCCCCTCAATCACCACTCTGAAATCATATTCCTTCGGGAACCCATGCTTGTCGATCAAGTGTGCCTTTCTTTTTGCCGGCTCCGCACACAACTTCTCACAGTCCTCAACAAAGCACGCATATGTCTTCTCGCCCCGCTCACGCCGCACCGCTACCATGCTGTCGTGCCGCTCGCTGATGTGCAACGCCAGGAAATGCGCTGTGGGAAAATTCCGCCGGCATTCTTGACACCGGTTTGTGTGAGATTGGCTATAATGTGTCTCGTAGGCGGAGTATGTGGTGAAGGGAAGAGGGGGATGGCCAGGGAGGGCGCAGGTTATTATGGGTTCCGAGGGGGTAGGCGTTAAGTGGGTGATTTTAGTGGTGGTGGAAGGGTCATTATCCACTGTTTCTTGCCTGTATGGATCGAGGTCTTCTTCTCGTGCTCGTTTGGACATTGGGTGAGATGTGACGGTTGCCTGTGTATGTAGAGTTCAGATGAGGATATTGATTGTGGTGATTGTGAACTTGTGGTTGAAAAGGCGCAAGGGTGTTGTTGTCACAAGATTGAAAATTTTATCGACTATGGTTTGGGTATAGTAGTATAATATGATAATCGAGTGAGATATGTAAAGGGAAAGTGAGCGAGAGTGTGTATTATGAAGAGTTAAGGTGTAAAGTATGAAAGTGAAAGGCGCCGACGAGGCTATCAACACAAATATAAAATTTGGGGATTGACGTACACTGTGTCAGCCTTGCATTACCGTGCTTCTTCCCGCAAGTGGTACCATGGGCTGCTCTAACGTCTTCGTTAGTGAATGAATCCTGACCAACAGCACCGTCTGATGTAAAGTCCCAGCATTTTCGCTACCCTGATCGACATAATGCGCAAGGTTGGATTCCACCGTGAAGGTTGTGTCGGAAACAAGTGACGAGGCGGAGGCGGATACGGAGACGGGGAAATAACAAACAACAATAAAAAATCATAGAATGAAGTGGTGATATAAATATCCATCAGATGTAAATACTAGAGTGTATATATATAATATATGTATGTATCCATTAGAAACCATTAGTTGCTCTTATTATAGGACCTAAATGAATGATATGTATTGGAAGTTCATGTTAATATACACAACTTTATCTATAATTCCTAACCACTCGTCACCAACCAACCTTACTCACAAAATCCGTTCACATTCACATTCACATTCATATTCACATTCACTCATAACTTATGACACAAAGTGCGGAGTACGAGTGTTCATAAGCTAAAGTACTCTCCGTCTCGTTTCAATATTTATCTACACGCCCCTCTCACCTTCTCACCTTTTCGCCTTTTCACCTTTTCACCTTCTCACTTCCTTGCTCCATTACTTTTCTTATACCATCATACTTTGCCTACCCAACTAAGCTCAGTTGGTTGAGTTGAGCCCGTACGACTTACCCGTTGTGAGTAATCGACATAACAAAGTAAGTTTTGGGCGTGCCTATCATCCTCACTAGGGTGTGCTTTTTACCTTACCTGACTTTGGTGTTCCGCGGCCTTGCGAAATTAACTTGGAGTCTTGTTAGCCTCGCTCACCCACGAACTTCAACAACCACCACCACCACAATCTCCACGACCCTCACGAACTTGATTATTCGACATTCGCACTGTCGTCTTCGCAGTTCGCATCTATCCCTAGAACGGCGCGATTCCATCTTTTCCCTCACATTCACTTAATGGATCGCATCTCGGCCGCACTCTTCGCTGAGCCCGACTCGCTCGTATAACCTTGACGGTGGGGTCAGGATTCCGAGGTGAACAGTCCGCGGTCAAACCCAGTCTACACAAAAATGCCTGCTATTACAGTAGAAGAACAGTGGAAGTCAGTAGCCTACCAGATCTGGGTTCTCCGCAGGAATACTGTGTGCTAACTGACTTTTAGCTACGGCGAGAAAGTCGAGAAAGTCCTCGATGCGAAATTGAGAGAAAAAGAACCACTCTTTGACGATGTGGATAACCTCATACAAGAGTTAGTCGTTTGCTAGTAGCAATGCCTATCTAGCGCTGATATCCTATACAGATTCCGCATTGCCTGTGAGAAAACTCTCTTCCTCAATTTCGAATATGCTACAAAGGCAAAAGTAGAAGACCGATTATGGACGGCCCATTCACGAATCAATGGTCGCCATCGCGATCTTGTCAATCGCTATAAGAGGGGCGAAAGAACGAAGCTGGTGGTGGAGAAGCGCAAATGCGAAAAAAGATACGCCGATTTCCTCAAAACCAGCCAGCACTTTTATAAGGGCTACATCCAACGACTTGCTTCACACTTTGAGGGCATGCAAGAGCTCCGAAAGATTGCGCATCGCCTACAGCTCAGCTCGCAGTCAGCCGATCCCAGAGTTCGAGTTTCTCCAGAAGTTGCCCACATGATATTGCTGTCTTGTCACGCAACGCTTCTTCGCCTCGGAGATCTATCTAGATACCGTAACGACATTAGAACCAAGGATCGAAGCTGGGACATTGCGCTCGGATACTATGGATTGGCCGGAGATTTATACCCACGATCAGGAAGTTCACATAACCAAAGAGCCGTGATTGCACAGCACGAGCACAACCATTTGGATGCGGTCTACTACTTGTACCGTGCTCTCTGCGTTGAAGAACCACATCCTTTGGCCGGTAATAACTTGGAGGTTGAATTCAGGAAAATTGTTGGGGAATGGGAAAAAACCAGGAGTCATTCGGCATCTTCAAGACATCATCATCATCATCATGCTCCTCCTGTGCATGATAATACTACTCACCTCATATCTTGGTTTGTGCGACTTCATGCGAAGCTTTATAAGGGTGTCGAATTCGCAGGCCATGATGAACTTGAAAATGAAGTTCTCAGTCAGATGACCGTATTGTTAAAGGAACAGTCATTGGAGACAATATTGGACAAATTCGTGCTGGTCAACATTGCTGCAGAATACTTTGCTGGTGTCAGACTTCAGGAGAACCAGGATGAAGCAACTTACAACTCCTACTTTGGCTTCCTTCGCCTTAACGTCAGAACACTTTTCATGCTGCTGCAGCTTTTGCAGCCAGAGCTTGAGGGTCCTTCGGAGGGTGAAGATATTGCTGGTATGACCAATGGGAACTCCAAGGCAACTGTGGAGCGCATTACGGCCGTTACCCGCCGTGTACTTCCAGCTCTTCGACACTACAGCATCTGGTTCGTGTCTCGTGCTGAAATTGTTGCTGGTTTAGTCGACAATGTATCCCTCAATGTACATGTCAAGGAACTCTGGAAGATCTATGCGGATACATTGACTATGCTTGTTTCGGCTTTCCCTGTTACAGAGTTACCTGAGGTTGACTATCTTCTGGAAGAGGATGCCGCGACGGTTGATTTCAAGCCTTTCCGAAATAAGGATTTGGCACCGGACTGTGATCTTTACACTGTCGCGGACGAAGCAAAGACCGATGAATTGAAACCAAGGACCACCGATCAAGGTATCTCGCGATCTCACCCTAACATCGAGATGCTTGCGCGAGTTCGGGAACTCTTGAAGGATGGTGTACGCCTTGCCAACAACCCCAAATTCCCCATCGAGATTTCGTCTGGCCAGTTCACATACGCTGAAGAAGGACTCCCAGTTACCAGCCCAATCCGACATGCCCATTCTTCACACTCTTCAATTAGTAGCCCCGACAATGTTCAAATCCAAGAACCACCTAGCCATCCTCCACCTCGAATGCACGAACGCATTAACATCTTGAGAGAAGACATTGCAGCAGCGCCTCGAAGCGTTGCCGGATCCGATTCTCACCAGAGTATGGGCACTGAGATGCACCGCATGGTGGATGACCTGGTCGACAACCCCGTACGTTCCAGCAACTTCGCCAACGATTCCACCTCATACGGGATGAGCAGCATCATGGCCCAAGAAATCTTCAACGACGTCAACACTGGCAACAACGGTATAGCCCAGCCGGTTCGCAATGAACCCACCCCTTCACGGGCCCAAGCCTTCACGAAGTTTCCTAGTCTTCCATCAATTTGGTCCACTCCTTTTGCCCCACAGCCAAATGAGCTCAGCACCACGTCCACGTCAACTGTCACGCCAAATCCAAATCGCTTCAGCCTCCACAATGGAGCGCAATTCTCCCCAAACCCGATGCGCAACTCCTTCTCCAACTCCACCCCCCTAAGCCAAAGCCCTTTCCGCCGTGACCAAGCCGCCGCCGCCGCCGTAGCACAGAACCTACAGGCACAACTGGCGGCTCAATACAGCAACCCACACAGCCCACATAGTCCGCACACCAACGGCAATCCCAGTTTCCACATCAATGGCAACGGGAACATGAACGGTAATATCAACGGAAATGACAACGGCAATGGTAACTTACAATCCTCCTGGAGCCACGACAGCGACCTCTTCGTCTCGACGCCCGGCTTCCCAGGCCCAGGCCGCACTCACCCATCCCTCTCCTTCGCGACCTCCGGCTCGAATGGCCTGGCCATGAACAGGGGCATCTCGAACGACAGCTACGACCGCTTCATGCAGAGCTCACTGCCTCTGCCAACAGCCACGGGCCATTACGGGTGGGCAACCCCGCCGGGTGGACAGGGCGGTTGATCTGCATTCTTCATGAGCCGGTCCAATATGTCAAGTCACACCGGGTTGATTTCCTCGTTATGAAATTGGGATGTGAAGAGGGGGAAGGTGCATGAGAGGTTTCCGCTTCTTTTCTTGAGTCGAGATGGGCTATACGTCGTCCCGTTTGCACATGCTTGCATACGAATGGTTTCGCCATCACGCTTGTCGTCACTTGTATGGCACCCCATACCCAGGCCTCGATCTACCGAACAAGAATGACCATCAAATGCAATGCAATGCAAATATACTCCTCCCATTTCATTTTCTCCGAATCCACTTGGCTTTCTTACGTCGATTTCCAGTCAATTCATTGGGACGCCCACACAAGGCAACAGCAAAATCTCGTGTCGAACAGTAAAGAAATGAGTTCATCAAAGTGAGTGATTGATTTTCTAGAATAATCATTAATTAAAAAGAAACTCGACCTTCTGCTTCACACGAGAGATTCCGGTAATCTTCTATTGGTTGTTGAAAACTTGGCCATGGCCATTTACTGCATATACGATCCCCCAACACACCAGCCCAATTTTTGTTGAAATTCCGCACCCAGACGCCTTTATGCGAAAGAAAAGAGGTTTATCAAAGTAGATTGATTTATGCGGCGATCTTCTTGTAGGACTGCTTTGGGAATGGGTAGCTGGTAATTTGTTAGCAGATGTGGAAAAATTATGGGATGAAATTGATGGGTGGAGTGGCTTTGTTGTAAAGCGGGTTTGTCTGGGAGATATCTATAGCAGGGGGTTGGGTAGTAGTAAGAGCAAGTAGTGCTCTGACAATGAAGCTGTGCTCCATCCCCATCCCCATCCCATATTATCATAATGCACGTGAAAGTGATATATTGACAGAGACGTGCACAACCCAAGAATTTCATGTAGAAAAGAAAGGAAAAAGAGAACTTACGAAGGACCCAACTCGCGGATGCTCAAGCTAGCGAGCCAGTGACCCTGGTCAACAGCGTCGTCGATAGACTTGCCCTCGATGATACCAGCAACGAAACCAGCAGCGAAAGCATCACCAGCACCAGTGGTGTCGTTGATCTCAGCCTTGTCAATGACGTGGACTGGGTACTCCTTAACACCGTCCTTGGTAGCGACAATAGTAGGAAGAGTTCCCTGGGTAATGATAGCAACTCTGTCTCTCTTCTCGTTCTTCTTTGGAAGGGCAGCAAGAGCCTTAGCGATCTCCTTGACATCAGTAGTGCCAAGGTTGTGGCTCTCAGCGTAAGCAGCAGCCTCAGACTCGTTACCGACGACGTAATCCCAGTAAGGAGCGCTGGCATCCAGAGGATCCTTGAAGAATTGTGGGATGAATGGTGCAGAGAGCGACATCATGAGCACCTTGTTGTGCTTGGCGGCCTCCTCGCCGAGGGCCTGGATGGCCGGTGGGCACACGGTGAAGTGGTAGCCACCAATGAAGTAGTACTTGGCGTTCTCAACGAGCTTCCAGACCTCTGGGCTCTTCAAGTGCTCGAGGTCGTAGTGGTTGGCGGCACCGAGGTCAGTGCACATGGAGCGGTCGTGGCCGGTGATGATGACACCGCAGCGACCAGTTGGCTGCTTGGCATCGACGCGGTACTCGACGCGGATCTCGGCCTTCTTGACGGCATCTTGAAGGATGGATGCGTACTTGTCGTTGCCGACACCGCCAATGAAGGCGACGCTGTTTGGTGGGAGGACGTATTGGGCTCCGCGGGCGGTGTTCTGAGCGGCTCCTCCAGCGAGGAGCTTGGCATCGTAGTTGTTCAACAGGTCCTCGTAGAGACCGAGGTGCTTCTCCTCGGCGAGGATGGCATCGTTTGCCTTGAGGCCGTACTTCTGAAGGAGGGCTTCGTCGCCGAATGCCTGGATGTCTAAAGCGGGTGGTTAGCTGTGTTCGAATTGGGGGTTTCTTTCCATTGCCTTGCATTACGATTGCACTACGATTACATATCTTTGATCAAGGTATGATGTATAGATATTGACGGTCTGTAATTGCTTACGACTTCTCTCATCCACTCCCTCCTGCTGACATGATTACATGCCCATATGCAGCAGACAATTGGAAGGGCAGGAATGTAACGGAAATGACCTACCAAGAAGAGGGTTCTCCAAGCACAAGAGAGCGTAGTTGTTGGACATGATGGCGGCGGTGATGGGGATGAAGGTGAGGTGAGGGTGAGAGAGATGTTTTTTTGTGGTGAGGAAAGAGAGTAGATTGAAAGGTGATGAAGGAAGGGATGGTGGGGTGTAGTCGCGGGGTCAGGAACTTTTGAAGCTTACTCGACTAACTTTGACTCTCAGCAACAGCCACGCACCTCACGGTCCACTCAATCCATGGAAAACTAAGCGTAGCTCTTGTCAGGTCCGCCCCGTTCTTCGTTTATTCGCTGGTGCACTGGTGCACCGCTCCACCACTCCAAGTGTCAAAGGGAACAATGTTATTGTGGTGATTGTAACAATCCAATAAGTCCTGTATGAGGGTATTTATATTGCTGATTACTACAACTTAATCCTTCATGAGATCTCAACAATTTACATATGTGAATATTAAGTACAATAGTGTCTAAATTCTACTTTGCAGATCAATGCTACAGTTCAGACATTCTTCAATAGCTCTACATCGCTCTACTTCTACACCCACACACCACTTAATATATGACTTCCTGGTACCATCCTACCAATTCATCCTCAATCCACGGCCTCCACCCAATATAGCCTCGCAACAGCACAAAAAATAAAGAACACGAAATCGTTGAATATTCATTCTAGACGCCTACTCAATGCATCCATCACCCAACAAAAAGTCCACCGCTAAACTATCTACTTTCCACAAAGAAAAAGAAGACAACAACAACGACGACTAAAACAAAAGAAAGAAGTATGAAGGAAAGAAAAGAGAAAAAAAAAATAGAAGCCAGTAAAATAAGATGAGGACCAAAAGAGTATCAAAATACACATCAAAAGGCCCCCTCTCAAACCCCCCCTGGAAAAAAAGAAGATTCATGAGAAGGATTCCGAAATTCCAACGCCGATCCATCCCCTTCCCTCATCAAAACGCCTCTATACGCCCTCGAAGAAGAAGAAGACAATACAAAAGAAAAAAAAAACAGCAAAGAGTAAAAAAAAAACGAAGAGCAAATGGGAAACAAATTGCCTGAAAGGGAATAAAGAACACCTGTCCATGGTGTATCTTCATGCACAAAAGACCACGCATCGTTTCCCCCCCTCCCACCATGCTCGCTGTGCCTGTGCCACTTTAAAATAAAATAAAATAAAAAAAGGGGAGGAGGGGGAATTTTGGTTGTTTTGGAACGCATCAAAAATGAGTATTTACAAGAAACGAAATGCGAGAGCTCGCTCAGCAATGTATGTTGCAATAACCCGGTGAACATCTAATACAGATGGAAATGGGTGGGATAGTGGCACGGGAGTCTTTTTTCTATGACTCGGGGAAGAAGATGTGAGATTTCTAGAATCCTTCTTCACCCGCCTTGCAAAGCTTGATCTCACGACCCCATTCGCTCTTGAGGACTTGAGAGGCGGTGATACGGCGGGAGGGATTAGGATCGAGGATTGAGTAGATGACATTTCGACAACGTGCCTTATAGAAGTTAGTGTTTGTAGATAAGGGAGTATGGGTTCAAGTGGGGACTTACCCGATGGAGAGTCTCAATAGGAGCATAACCCTCTTCGTCCCGTCTGCCGACAAGATACTTGTCGTAAAACTCATCATCGCCCTTTTTCGCTACTCGCCACAGATGTCTTCCGGTTCTCATGGCCATGTAAATGACACCAGTAGCCCAGACATCGACAGCACGAGCATCGAATTCCTTATCGATGTATTCTTCCGGAGAAATGTATGGCGCTGAACCACAAAGACCAGACACCATATGCGATTCTGATTCCCAGGCCATGCGGAAGCATTCGCCATTTCCGAAGTCGGTAATCTTAAGTGCTCCATGGGTGGTAAGGAGAAGATTTTCGGGCTTGAGATCACGATGCGCCACTCCCATTTCGTGCATGTATTCCACACCGCGCATTAACTGCTTGAAATAGCAATCGGCCTCAGCAACCTCAAGCTTTCCAGCAGCCAACACCAATGTGTAAAGGTCACCACCGGCACAAAATTCCATGACTTCGCAGTAATCGCCCTTGGAATCCTGGAGGAGATCGAGGGTATGAATGACGTTGGGGTGACGAAGACTCGAGGATATGCAGAATTCGGAAGTCAAGCGCTTGCTGTATCTCTTTTCGTTCTCATCTGGACGACGTCTAAATTCCTTGACAGCGAAAAGTTGCTCGCCAGCCCCCTCGCACCGCTTATGAGAAATCCTGACAATACCAAATGCGCCGCGGCCAACAATTTCTTGACATTTGCCGTATTTTTGGACGAGTGTGGCCGTTGCGGCTGGTCCTCCTTTCTTGTCGGATGCAAGAGTGTCTCGTTCGCTCTTCAGTTGATCGACCCAAGAATGCATAAGGGATAATTCCTGGTCGTTGTTTGCATTAACGTCCTGCTTCTTCTTGCCTCCAAGCATATCCCGCAACATATCTGAAAGCTTCTCCTGACGCCTTGCGCTCTTTAAATGATGCTCATGGCCACCTGGAACGTCTGGGGTGGGTACAAATCTATGGGAAGATGGGTTTTCGCCGGACTTCTTTGCTGCATCCTTCTTGTCGATCTTCGAGACGGCTGGTTTATCGGTGGAAGATGCTTGGCGGGAAGGTGGGGCGGGTCGAGAAGTGATGGATGCACCATTGCTGTTGACGAGGTTTGTCTTTGAGGATGGCTGAGAGGTATGGTTGCTTTCTGGGTACTTTGCGCCGTCTTTTGTCGAGAACATGCGGGTCAATCGTTTGGTCATGGATGGCTTCTCTATTGTGGATGTGGTGCTTGGAGCCTTTCCAGCTGTCGTAATTGAATCCGGTGTACTCTTTCCAGAGGCAGTAGCGCTAAGGTTCTCGAAACTTGGTGATGCGATGCCATTTGCAGTAGGACGAGACTCGGGAGAGTTGATGGTTGAAGATGCCTGGGAGGGAACTGGAGATGGCTCTGGTTTGTCGACGGTGAGTGACTCTCTTGGTGCACTGACGGTAGCCATGTTGTCAATGGTGATTTCAGATGAGGCTTTTCGAATTCGGTAGGGGTTTCTCGTGTTAGGAAGTTGTATTGCCTTTCAAAGAAAAGCTGGGTGGCCGCCGAGGCGGTGCGGGCGATGCCCGAGCTCTGGATGGATGTTGCGATTACAAAACCGCGTTCGCAATCTGAAGAGCAGAACAGAGCGAGACTGCTCGGCTCAGTTGAAGTAGTTGATGATGTTGCGCGATGTAATTGACGATGCACGCACGCACACACACACACTCTCTCTCTCGCTGGCTGGCTGGCTGGCTTGTCTTTCCCTCTTCACAACCTCGCGAATGCAAGTGGGGTTTTATTCGGAGTTTATGAAAGGCACAAGAAGGTAGAGAGGTTTGAAGGATAAATATGTGTATGTGCTAACAAGGCGAGGGTGTGTCTTCTTATTCTGGTGGACTTTAATCAGGATGATTATAGGGTTGGCTATGTTCTGTAGGAGAGAGTAGAAGTTCGTAGGGCAGTAGGGCAGTAGGTAGATTTATTGATATGCGAAATTGGGGTGGGAGGGGAGGCGATTTCAAGATTTGAAAGGCGGCGGCGATCCGTGAGATTATTTGTGGTGAGGGTACGTACGGCGGAGTCGAGAGTGAGAGTTGCTTTGGTAAGAATCGAAGGGTAGAACGGTTGCGTAGGTTGGAGGTAGGTAGGTGGGTAGGGTGTTAGGGTGTAGGGTGTGTAGGGTGTGTAGGGTGGGTGTACCTTAGGATGGTGCGTGTGGGTTTTTCCTTTTTTTTGCTTCATTTGAGGGGGGGAGGCTAGGGGGGCTGGCTTTAGCTGCGAGGGGGCGTGGGGCGAGTGGAGAGTCACTAGGTGACGAGACGATGGCTTGATGAGACGAATAAGGATGAGAATAAAGATGAAGATAGAGATGAATGGATATGGGTAGGGTTATGGATATGGGTATGGGTATATGTATGGGTATTTGGTATGGATGGGTACGGATATGGGGATGGGGTTTAATTTGTGAGAATAGATGGACATTTACATTGTGGATATGATGAGTCTGATAGAGAGGGGAAGGGAGAGGGAGTGAGGGATAGAAAAGGTGAAAGTGAGAGTGAGAGTGAGGGTGAGAGTGAGATCAAGAGTAAGATCAAGAGTCAGAAAGAGTGAGTAACAGTGAGTGACAGAGTGAGAATGTGTGTGAGTGTGTGAGGCTATGTGGGAGTATGTGGGAGTGCAAGTGAGAGTAAGAGAGGAATACACAGCAATAGAGGATGAAGAGGAACAGTCTCGAAATAGAAAGGCTGTTATGTATTATTATGTACATATGTCTGGACTGTACGAGGAGTAGAAGGAGTCGGAATAGTCCTAGACGGTCGTCGTATTAGTCTTAGTAAGCTGGTTCTGGTAAACCGGTCAAGACCACAGAGGAGAGTAGTAAAGTAAGGTACATGTAGGTGAAGGTGACTTTTACAACAAGTGATAGGTAATTGATAATAGATAATAGGTAATCCAAGTCTTGCTCATACACCTCATACACCTCATATACCTCATACATATCTTGAAATCCAGGGCAACATGCAAAATCAGAGTGAGGCGCTTTCTTGCATGGATGGGCTTTGAATTTCGAATTGGAATCTTTTTGATTGACTTTCCGGAGTAGAATTGGTTGGTGCAATGCAGGAAGCAGAAGCAGAAGCAGAAGCAGAAGCAAGCACAAGCAAGCACAAACATAAAGCATATCCACATCCACATCTTTATTCATATCCACAACCACAACCACGACCATAACTACAAACCTCTGACTGGGGGGAAGAGAAAGGAAGAGGGAGAGGGAGGGAGAGAGGGAAATAAAGAGAAAAGGTTCCAAGAGTTTGGGTGGTTGAGATTGTCTTATACAATCATTCATCAGCTGTACAAAGAGTCTCTCGTACAGATTAATCATTCATACTCAAAGTCAATACCCATGATAACCATCACACGCACGCACCGATAGAGATTTTGCCCTTCTTCTGTACAACGAAGCACCACAACTTACACTGGATTCTCATTGAGATTGATAATGACATTGACATTGATGTTGATATTAACATTCATATCCATATTCATCTGCCTCTGTGGTATTTCTCATTTGTACATAGTTAAATACACATGCCTCTCGGTCCACCCTAGACCCTCGCTCAGTCTCCGGCACCCCATTCTCCCTTTCTCCGTGGGCATTGACGGCAGTGACAGTCGAGTGGCTCCAAGCAGGTAGTAATAGTGGGTGTGCAAGTCTGGGCAGAGGCGGTGTTGGTGGGCTACCTCAGCTGTACAGGCTCAGACTCAGACTCAGGCTCAGACTCAGGCTCAGGCTCGGGTTCAGGCACAAGCTCATAATAGCCAGCTTACCTTACTGCTACTGACCACTGGATTTGGCTTGGCCACACATGACAAAAGACTAGAAAAAAGTGACTGAATTGATTTATAATAATTCTTACCCATTCCCACTCTCTTACCTGGGTCCATCTCACTGCGTATTCAGTAGGTAAGGACTGTGCAAGTGTGTATGTATGTATGTATGTATGTACATACAATACTTTGATCTCAAGGGGGGGGAGAAAAGGGAATAGGGAAAGGGAAAATCAGGGAAAATAAGGGAATATCCCCACGACATGAATAAATTACATTTCCACGGACACTTGCACAAATAGCAGTCTAGCTCTCTGCAACTGCAACTGCAAATGCAACTGCCACTGCCACTGCCACTGCCACTGCCACTGCCATTGCTATTACAGCACGACTGACTGCTTTTGCTCGACTTTCTGTAGGGAATAAAATGCAACGGGTAGCATAAGCCGAGGTGAAGTCGAATTGGGTGACGAGAAAGACCCCAGAGGAACCAAAGGACCCGACTTTTTTCTTTTTTCTTTTCCTTTTCTTTTTCTTCTTTAACTACGTACTACGTACTACTTACCTACTTTTACCTACCATGAAATGCACCAGAAGCTTTTCCGATGCTTCTGGTGTTCTTTCTCCCCCCCCTCACCCCCTCCACCACCACCGAAGGAACGGCCGATGGTGGACGAGACGGATGGGATACTAGGACAAAGCACAATTTTTTTTTTTTTTTACAGTGAGGCATTTTATTCAAAGGGGGACAAACAAGGAAAGGTCGTTGCCCATGCAACATCCAACCAAGTTACTTGGTGCAGTGAAAAGAATGGGATGGTGGAGGAGTTAGAGAAGAAAGGATGTGGAATTATAATTGGAGAAGTATAACAGGGAAAAGACTTTTGAAAAAGAAATTCTGAATAAATAAAAGAAAGACGAAGAAAAAAGAAAGAAAGAAAAATCAAATACGTAGAGTTGAGCAGACACGCAGACTTCAACTCTCTTCAACTGTCTTTCTGTCTTCAGTCTTGCTGCCTGTCTGCCTTGTTACATACCTTAAATCACTCGGATGAATTTGGTGAATAATACATAACACTCCCAGTAACACTGAGGTCCAAAAAGCACCGGAAAGCTTTCCGTGCACTCAAACGATACACCAATACATACGCGACAAAAAGATGTCACTAACATTGCTCGCTACTCGATACTCCCACTCCCTCTCCATCCAGATACTCCACCTTAGTCAGCCCCATCATTTTACCTTAGCCGTGCTCCGGGTCCTTGCGAATCTGCGATGATGAAATGGCAGGTAATTGATACCCCGCGAAAAAGAAAAACAGATGAGAGAGAGTTGGGTAGAGTAGAGTTGTGTTTGGGTCAGGTCAAGTCAAGTCGACTCTCACTCAAAGTCCCGGACAACGAATCAACAAGTCAACAACAACAATCACAACAACACCAACACCAACACCATCCCACTCCGGAGTGAGAATGAGACTCATACAAACACTGGCAGAAATAGTGCATTATCTTTAACTCTGCTTTAGTTCATGTGTCAATTGACAACTACCCACTACTGCCAGCAATGCAATCAACAACACTACACACTCTACCACACAGTAGTACTGTGTACATACATTGTGACATTCTACTCTCCTCCACCCCTCCACCCCTCCACCCTACCCTCCTTACCCTACCTACCTCTCCCTACCTACTTGTGCTACTCTACCAGTTGGTGGGTAACAACTAACCAGCTTCCCCGAAGGCCCTCGCGTGCTTCGCCGACATTACGACGAAAGGGAACAAGGGTAGGGGGGAAAAGAAAAGGAAACAGACCAACAGACTGGGGAGGGGGGAGGGAGGGGAGGGGGGGCTTTAGGGTGGAAGAAAAAGGTCCAAAAGGCAAAATGACATTTGAAATGGACATTCTGGAATTCTGGAGTATGTACAGTGTACATATTCTATGCAGTACAGTGATACGGTGGGAATAGGGAGTGGAGACGAGCCGTGTGTTGGTGAGCTATGTACATATGTAGGCAGGTAGTAGATAGGCACATAGGCACATAGGCACATAGGTATGGTGGTAGATAGGTAGCTAGGTAGCTAGGTATAGGGTAGTTAACTAGATACGTATAGCTATGCAGTACAAGTCCTGCCTGCCTGTGCTGTTGTGGCTTGAGCCAGATTGACGCTGTCACCGTCAGGGAAGATCCAGAAATGTCGGATGAAGGCGGGTAGACGTCCTTCTTAGTGTCTTCTGTTTGGTCGTTGAGCCTACTCAGTCCTGCACCACAGTCCTGCACCATTTGTATACACACCCACCACCAGATGCGTGTTTCGGTAAGTGTGGCGGGTAATGTTTTAAGAAGCTATGGAGCGGAGTAAAAAGTATGGAGTACGGAGGACGACGATTATGGATTCCATCACCTAAATAGAGGAAAAAGAGAGAGAGATGATGGTGTAAGTAGGATCATTTCTTCTTCGGAGTAGATACTATATGGGCCTTGTAACGTAAGAGAAAGTACTGTTATCATTCCGAGGATACTAATCTACAAATACTTTACTCTGTTCTGTTCTACTCAACTCTACTCACAATTCCTCACAACCCTATCAAAGCTCCTCTCTGTGCAGAAAAAGAGAGACTAGCAAATCAAGAAGGACAAAACAAAAAAAAGAAAGGGCTTCAAGTTGTTTCTACGTAGCAATTATCCCATGCATTCAATCCATGGTTTCCATCGAACCCATCGATTTCCATGCAATGTTTTGCCCCGCGCAGGGTCCTCCTGTACGTGTATGGGCGTCCATGCGCGGCTACGCAACAGAGGGCGAATTCATGGAGTCAAAGGCCGTTACAAGATTAAGCACCACAAGTAGAGGGAAAGAAGTTGACCGAGGTGGGAGTGGACGAGGGGTGTGGAAAGACGGGTTGATTGATGGGCACGATAAAAGCCGAGAGCGAGCGATGGTCGGAGTTGATGATTAAGGTGAGGTGAGGTGAGTGAGGTGAGGTAAGTGAGGTAAGTGAGGTAAATGAGGTAAATGAGGCAAATGAGGTAAGGTAAGTGTGAGGTGAGGAGTGAATGGAATGGCGAGAATATTATTATGATGATACTATTCCGACTTATCCTACCTGCTTGCTCTCTACCTAATGATTCCATGGAATGGCTTCTACTCGTACTACGATACGTACTACGTATGATATGAGGGTCCAGCACCACAGCAAGTCCATAGCCAAGCAGGAGATGTGCACAGCCAACCAAGGTCCCTACTTTACGTATTGTCAGCCGGCGTCATCGTGTCATCTTGTCATCGTGTCATCGTGTCATCACGCTGCAGCTGGGTCGAGTGATGTAGATGGAAGATCAAGCATACGAGTATGCTGTTCTCGTATGGTCGGTGGTCATTCTTTTTATGAATAGAAGCTCTCGTGACTTTTTTCTTTGTTAGAATGGTTTCTACACCGTCTCCTACCGCCAACCCGGTGCGTGATTCCCGAGGCTATGTTATGTATGTATGTACTTGCACCACTTGTGAAGCTTTTGCTTAGACTGCGCACCTACGCACCTACGCATCTACGCGCTTCTTTACCCCTACACTTACTTGTACGAGAATGAAGGAATTTGGCACGGTACTTACGAGATCAGGGAAAGGTTGAATGCACCATATGCACCATATGCACCATATGTACTGTTACATACTGTAGTAGAGTAGTCAATAGCCAAGTGTAACAAGCGTGACAAGCTACCTGATGAAGTTACTGGGAGTATTGGTTAAAGCGGGGGCTCCGCAATTCCATGCCATACACGATGGTCTGGCCTTGGTGGGTGGCTTGGGATCCATCTATCCACCATATCCATCCATCTCCATCCATAATCATTCTGGTGAAGGACGAGTCAACCACCACCACCACAAAACACATTGCCGAGATTGCTTGCTTCGGAGATGAGAAGTCGTCGTCTATGTAGTATCGTATTCCACCCTTCATATCATTTTACTCTTCATCTTTCATACTCTCATCCGGTGTACATGCAACAGCAACCAAAGCATCGCCATGCAATCAAGGATCCATTCTCTGTACACAGTACAACATCAACTCCATCGACTCCATCGAAACTGTCGACTTTGAACACAGAAGACGCGTAACTTTACGGGTGGCTTTAAAGTGCAGCCCAGACCAAGCGGCGACCAAGGATGTGAAACAAATGATGCCAGAGATTCATTTTCTTTCCCTCATCGTTGGACCCTTTATGCGCACTCATGTCTACAAACGTACACAATGTATGTACACATGTATGGACTTCGCCATGTATCTATTTTGTACACATACCGCCATCACCGCGTCTACAAACCCACCTACGACTACTCCATCGTCAGCACCACCGCAACATTCATCTATTCATCAGCGACAATCCATTCGCGTGCTAAGAATAAGGTAAGGAAAGGCAAGGCTCGATCTCATGCCGCCCAGTCTCAGCCCTGCCCACACCCGAAAGCTTGTTTTGTCTTGATGCCAAATCCAGACTCAACTGTTTGCAATACAACACACAGTAAAGAAGACTGTAGAATAAGCCATCCATCTCCAGAAGTAGA
This sequence comes from Allantophomopsis lycopodina, assembly GCA_024752465.1. Taxonomy (NCBI): domain Eukaryota; kingdom Fungi; phylum Ascomycota; class Leotiomycetes; order Phacidiales; family Phacidiaceae; genus Allantophomopsis; species Allantophomopsis lycopodina. Next base: position 712,893 of record CP103012.1, read on the forward strand.
GAAATGCTCCTCCAATTGCCCATATACAGACTCGAAACCGCGTCAGCCGTGCCCTCTCCAGATGTAGGTCACAGTTCACCCGTTTCGAATATGTATGTATCCATACATCTCGATGTTGAATATCTCCGCTGCTGAAAACAGTCCCTTAAACTCAGCATCCTCCTGAACATGAAATGCCCTTCCGAGCAACTCCAAGATCTAGATCACACACCATCTCGAGTTCCTCCAAGAAAACCAAAGAATCAAGGGTAACAAATCCATCAACTCTCCATCCATCCCGCAAAGAGACATGTAACATGCAAACACAAATCGCCACGCCATATATTCCGCCCACCGCTCCAACCAAAAAAAAGCAAGGTACCATAAATCCACAAAACACGTAGCCCTACAACCGCAGCACCTTACAAAAAGATTAAAAAACCTTACCAAACCTTACCAAACATTACAAAGCCGTTCGCCATACCAGAATTTCCCACGATGCCACTCTGGTGTTCTGCTCTATTCTGCCAGCCGCATACCCATGCCTCCCCCATCCCGAACGCTACGTCATCGGGCCGCATGCACGTGCGACGGCCGTTCTCGTCGACCAAAGTGCGCGCTGCACCACAGGGTTAAGGCGACCCGCTGGTGTGGCATGGGAAGGCGGGATCGCGTGGCAGGACGATGGGCAGCGATTCGATGAGTTGAGGTGAGTAGAGTTAAGTTGAGGGGGGAAGGGAAGATATGGGAGGGAAAGGACGGTCAGGATTTGGCGGCTGGCTGGTTGGTTGGTTGGATGGATGTGAGTTGGTGAGTTGATGAGTTGGGGAAGAGTGACTGGGTGGACCGGATGGGATGCATGGCGCTGGCTTTGCGCTGGCTTGAGTGCTTAAGTCGGTAGCATGAGATTTGTTGTGTGATCGGCGGCTCGATCAAGTCACCTGGTCTGCTACTCCACTACGCATCTGTATCATGTAATTGATAGAGAATGGGGTTGAAAGACGTCGTTCTTGGTTGCCTTGCTAGACAAGCAAATGTAATTGACAACATAGAGGACTGACAAAAGTACTATCTGACTCCCTGAAGAGCTTCGTCTAGCTCCAAACTGATATATCATTCTTCTTCACCGTCTTAGCCCCATAGAAAGTCTATATTGTCTCAAAATATATACACACGCTGGGCTCATTCCCCATGCCACAGCCGCTAAATAGCCACAAGAAGTGCCTAGTATAATTCTCTCATATGACCTGCTGCTATAGCATCCCACCATTCACACAATCCCAAATAGTGAAGTTCTTTTAAGCCTCAGATTCAAGAGGTCTCTTTTACCAAGCTCTGCAATCCCCGAGGGTTGAACTTTCCCATAGAAGAGTATGTAAATAGTACAGACAGATCAATCTTGAAAGCTCTATAATACCGACGAAACTGACCTTTGCCCACACCCTCTGGCCCAGATCCAGCGGCAACAGCTCTATACAAGTCGCCTATGGACTCTTGGATGGTTTCGCTCATGTATCGTGCTACTGACTCGATTTTCTCGGCATTTCTTGGTGGTGAGTTGCTGGCGGCAGGAGAAGAGGTGAATGATAAGGTTGATGTTCCAATCTTGGACATTAAAATTAATACAATACCAAGTATCCAAAAGTCCCGTCCATTAAGATGTCTAGCCAGCAGTCCCATCGAAGTCTTGAGGAGATCCATTCATATTGAGGATGGTGTCTGTATCCGTCCACATCCAATCATCAGCAATCTGACCATCACTTAGCTGTGTATAGGCCGGTTCCCAATCCAACATTCCCGCAATAGAGAGCATCTGATCTGGTGAGAGGCCATTCAATGGTCGTGAGGGATCATTTTGCGTTGCGGGGTTCTGCTCAATGCTATTAATGTTGCTTGGAGCCGTCATGTCGGCCACTTGAGGCATTGCTGCAGAAGTCGTCGTTTCAAGCTGCACGAGGTGCAGAATCTCAAGCAACTTCTCCAATTCGTCTTTGCGATGCACCGCCACAACGTTGCCACGAGAAATCATACAATCCAACAACTCAAAAGCGGTGTCGATTGAGCTGGGATTTCCGTATGGTAGAGATGGAAGAGCAGTCATTAAACAAAGCACAAACCCGCAAGAATATGTACTTTCAAGGTCGAATGGGAGGAAAAACTCTGTGAAGATGTTAGCTAGGTTTCAATCATCACATACTTTGAACTTGCCAAGAAGATGCTGTGATTTCAATGCAGAGAGAATGCGTAGTGACTTCGTCGCTGACTCATGGGACGCCCTTAGAAGCTCTTTGAGAGGTCTCGCTATGTCCCGATGAGTATTATCGTTGTTAGATTTCATTACCAGCATATCGCGGAGGAGACACATAAGGAGTGGTCTAGTAGCAAGTACTACACACTGCAGGGCGTCAGTTGATATGGAGTCTGCTATAGAATGATAACAAACCTGGTGATAGTACAAGTTGAGAGTTGCGGAAACCCTCGAGGTTGGTTCAGAGCTGTTGAGCTCAAATTGGAAGACTCTATTCTCATCTGTGGCAAGCCTTGCAATGCTTTCGAGAACTACGCGGGTGTTCTTTAAGAAGGAGGGGTCTAGCTTTCCCTCGACTCCATAAACGGCTGTTTAAGGGGCTATTCTCAGTATTTTAATACAAAGAAGCAGTATCTGAAGTAACTTACTGCTCAGAACCTCGGCTTGGACTCGCGACAAAGCAACATGTGCCCCCAATGCTTTGGTTGTTGGGATTTTATGAACTAGGCCAGGTAGAGGAACAGTGATGTCCTCATCGTGGATCGAGTTAGGCACACCCATTAAGGATGAAAATTTCCTGTCTAGGATATATATCGTCCACCAAACAGAAGTATGTCTGTGGACCTCGTCCATTGTCAATGAACCAATCAATTCTCGATGTAACCCTTGGGTCAGGGCCATTCGGAATGCTTGTCCGATCTGTACCATTAGTATGCGCACAAAGGCACCCGACAAAAATGCTGACTCACGTATGTGTATGCGCTGTTTCGATGGTCAATCGATTGCAGATAGAGCGCTAGGCAACATAAAATCTCAATCGATTGTATTGGATCTTGATAAAGTCCGTACGAGTCTGGAAGTAGTTGTATTGCTCGGGACACGAAGGCTGATCCCGTTGGCTTGTAGCCTTTGGAGCCATGCAGCAGGGCCTGCCCAAATGCCATTATCAACAGGAAGTGAATGAACCACAATCGTGCTGCTCCTACAGGCTCTTGTTGTGGTCCATTACTGTAGTACGTATGAAGGCGGTCCATAAAAATCTTTTCATCAAATAAATGGTACATTTGCCCTAGATGAAATTTGGCTGTGTTGGTCAGGTATAATGCATAGTCAAGCGAAGGGATCATGTCGATGGGTAGAGGGCCGATTGTAGCCACCGATGGCCAGTCTATGGTGAAAGCATTGCCGTTCGCATAAAGAGGTATTTCTGGTGACTCGTGCTGCTGGAGATGATCTTTGATCATGTTGATTACTTGACGACTGTACGCCCATGTTGAAGAAGGTCCTAAGAAATCTAGACCAACATCAATTCAGGATCCAATCACTACTGATGAGGGAGTATACGTTTCCTTCCACAGGAGTCTGTGACAAATTTCGATTGGCCACTGGCAAGAGGATTACGCATCTGGGACAAGCTAAGCTCTTCATTTTCACTTTGAGTCTCATTAGGAGCCTCGGGATGAGCTTGATCGCCATTGTTGACATTGGCACTTGGTGAACTGCCAATTACATGAGACTCATCGAATGTTTCTGGATAATGTAAGCAACTATAGCCGACTGGTGAAGAATTTTGTGATATATTACCTCGCGATTCATTCTGATGTTGTGAAGATTGGCGACGAGACCTTTTTGCTGTAGGAGATGCAGAATCACCATGAGCCAATTCCGACTTTCGCTTCAACGTGTTTAAGAACCTTGCAGTGAAATTAATGACTAGAAATAGAAAAGCTGAGTATAGGATGCTTAGATACAAGACAGAGCTCTAGATTTTAAGCCGGAAATAGCAACCTAATTCATTGGCTGTAGGTGCGTCAAATAGGTCAACATAGAAATCCTAATTGAGCATCATGAAAGCTTTCAATATGCTATTATCCAGTTGTAATTGCGTAGCTACATGTCATCACACCCAAAGAAATTTATTAACATACCTCTCTGAGACGACGACCTTCCTATCCTCTGCATCGAGGACGCATTCAATGTTGTAACGGACACAGTTGCTACAGGATGGAGTTCCCGAACACTTGACTTTACGTTCCCGGCATCGCTTGCATCTTGTATGCGTAAGTGACGTGAAGGACCTTAGGAATCTTGACCAACTCACGCGTTGCTGGTTCGTTTGCTGCGATTCAACGGCCGCGCAATTTCTGTGACACTAGGAGAAGTTCCAGGATCATCAGTCCCTGAGAAATGTAGCGTACTCATGCTCTGTATGTCTTACGACTCATCGACATATCCAATTGATGTGGATGAGAAGAAATGGCTGTGCGGAACGAGGACGTTATCTATGTACGTTCAATTGGGGTGGGACATACTAGTGGTGTGGAGTAGCGTCGGCCACAATACTACCTAGCTACGGAAGGCTACACTGCTGATAAGACAAGGCTTAGGGGCCATGCGACAGTGAATACTCTACGCTACTCTTTAGAGCAATCGACCATCGCATGCAAATAATAGCGGGGTTACAAAATGATAATCACTTTAACTTCTTCCAAAGATTCTTAGCTTCTTCTTTTGCAAGCTTACTTTTAATCCTGTACGTCGTAAGCAGGAGCTGGTGGAGCTATGGCTGTTGGCACTTCTGTGAGGCGTCTTCCAGTAACATTGTCTCACTAGAAGCACTTTCTTAACTCTTGAGAATATATGGACCTTTCGTCGTTATGATTTACTGTGTACTTACTGCAGACACTAATTCTTTAGTGCTCGCGAAATCACGGATTACAACTACAGTATCTCCGCAAAAGTTCGACTCGCAGAGAAGGTTCCCCCTGTTTTATATCTACAATAACCCACTAAATCCGCCTCCAAATTACTTCCTATATTATACATGGAATTAGGAGCTTCTGAGATTTATAGGGTATGAATCTGGATGCTGCAAGGGTAACAAACTCTCAAAAACAAAAATGGAAATTTTGATGGTTTACGATACATGGGTTCTAACGAACGTAACTTTACCATTTGTACATACATTCTTAACAAGGAGCCGACTCTATTATATGTAATATTGTGTAGAAGCTTCACTCCATACGTAACGTTACCTACAATATATCGCGTTGCTCATAGAAAGTCACAAGCAGTCATCAAAAATTAATCTAACTATCACAACTAGACTAGTTTATATGATGTAAAGCACTATTAATCTCTATCTACATTATGAACTCCATGTCCCACCCATTTGCATAAAGCACAAAGCTGTAAAATCTTAACATAACAGGGAGGTCTAACATTCCCTGGTTCTTGTAATACATCCGTTGGCAGGGAAGTTTCTCTTAATTTCTCCTCTACCACGCAGTTTGCAAGTTCTCCAAAATCTTTCATTAAAGATCGATCAGACACCTATTCTCTCTAAAGAAACTCATATTTCAAGCGCGCCAAACGCACCACCTCCAGGAGTTCCTAGAATAGCCGTTAGAATTTTGTCCTTCGTACGAGTATGCTTCGCGATAGTGGTTACTTACTGATGATAATGCGATCGCCCTTGTTCATGCGGCAAGTGTTCTTGGCACCAAGGTTGATCTCTCGAGTGCCATACTCATCCTTTCGAATCCAGATATTCTCACCAGCCTCACCAGGCCCGCCTCCAAGCAGACCGAAAGGGCGGACAGTACGACGCTCACTGAGCACACTGACCTCCATAGGTCGTCGGAACTCAATATCACGCACACATCCATCACCACCTGCGTTGCGTCCTTTTCCACCGGAACCGCGTCGAATGCTGAACTCGTGAAGAATACATGGATATCGCTTCTCCAATGACTCTGGATCCGTGATGCGTGTGTTAGTCATGTGCACGTGGACACCTGACTGGCCCTTCCAGTCTGGACCAGCTCCAGCACCTCCAGCGATTGTCTGAGAAGCCATGATTAGCATTATTTCAAATATGAACCATCTTGATAACTTACCTCGTAGTATCCGAAGCCAGGAGCGACCTTGCCATCAACAATCTCACCACCATAACCAAATGTCAAGTTGTTGCATGTTCCCTGACTTGCAGCCGCAGCCTGGAAGGCCCGGAGCAACAGATCAGTGACACGCTGAGAAGTCTCAACATTTCCTCCAACAGTGGCTGCGCCTAGCGACGGGGAGATGATAGTTCCAGCAGGGAGAATGACTTGAATGGGAGCCAGACAGCCTTGATTGAGAGGAATGTCCTCCTGTACAAGCGAGCGAAGGACGTAAATAATAGCACTGAAGGTGATAGCACGGGGAGCGTTGAGGTTACCATAGACTTCACGACTGGTGCCGGTGAAATCAAAAGTCGCTGAGCCGCTCTCGCGGTCGATCTTAATCTTAAGCTTCAGGATAGATCCATCATCCATGTAGTCTTCGGCCTCAAGCGGCAAACCGCTGAATTGGTCATGGACCTTGCGCAACAGATTTCGCACAACTCTTTCCGCATTATGTTGGATGCCAACCATGTATTTCTGTCACCACTCCTGTCAGTATATCTTTTGAAAAGATGATGGTGTTTGAGTTGACATACCTGAACTGTTTGCAATCCATACTCACCAATGGAATCCTGGATGAGTCTAATACCCTTTGCATTGGCTGCGATTTGGGCCTTCAGATCGCTGACGTTGTCGTTCCAAGTACGTGTGCCTGTACATCCTGGGTAGCTGGCTGGTTTCTCCAGCATAATCTCTCTTAAGCCGTCCTCATTGAACACGCCTCTCTCGACCAATTTGAACGAAGTGAATGAGGCACCTTCCTGCCAGATTTCCTTAGAATGGGGTGGCATAGAGCCTGCCGAAATACCGCCAATATCAGCGTGGTGAGCACGCGATGCCGCCCAGAAGAGCACATCGTTGTTCTTCTCGTCAATGACGGGAGAGATAACAGTGATATCAGGAAGATGGGAGCCACCAGCAACAGGATGGTTGGAGACGAGAACATCGCCAGGCTTAAGTGTGTTTCCATATTTTTCAGCCTGGTAAGCCACGGCATAACTCATCGCACCCAAATGGCAGGGAATGTGAGGGGCATTAGCGACCAGTCCTCCTGATGGTGAGAAAATGGCACATGAGTAGTCTAGTCTTTCCTTGATATTGATAGAGACGGAAGTTTTCTGCAGTGATCGACCCATTTGCTCTGCAATGCTCATGAATCTGTGACCGAAAACGGACAACTGGATGGGATCAATGGCATCACCCTCCTCTTTGACGATAGTCTTCGCGTTGTCCGCATCATCCTTCTTCAGTACAAGATGTTGTGGGAGAAGAATTGCGTTCCATGCCGGCTGAACGACAATAGTTTGCGTCTGGTCGACAATTACAGCAGGGCCGACAATCTTATCGCCAGGAGCAAGCTGTTCGAGCTTGTACAGACACACATCATGCCATGCGCCAGTAGTATACATCTTCGTCATTTTTGCGCTTTTATTTTCTGCAACGACAGAGACATTAACCTGCTTAAGAGCCTGGGTGACGCTCGTAATATCCAGACCCATAGTCTTGCCAAGAGCGCGCACTCGAATGTCTTCGACCAGGATTTCACGGTCAAGAGTGAAACCAAACTCTTCTTGATTGTGATCGATAAATCCTCGGGAGAAGTCCCACGAGCCCGCTGGCTTGCGAATCATCAGGGAGCTGTTAGTACCTTGATATCTCAAGTTGAGGTACATTTCGTACTCGATGGCTTTCGCTGGGAAGCCTCGTTCGATTAAGGAGACACCAGCTTCATTGCAAAGACTCTGGAACTCGTCCTGCAGCTGTTCTTCACTCATTTGTGACAAAACTGCCGAGCGAGGCCGTTGAATCTCGTGCGTGAGGTCCGCCAAAGCCATTCCGTAAGCCGAAAGAATGGAAGAGAATCGATGAATGTTGACTCGGTCGATTCCCAATGCAGCAGCCACATCGCAAGCATGTTGGCCTCCAGCACCTCCGAAGGTTGCAAGAACATGATCTGCAGTACGAATACCGCGTCCTTCGGTGAGCGAACGAAGTGGTCGACTCATACTCTCGTTGGCAACCCGGAGGAAGCCACTAGCGACTTCTTCAGCAGTCATGCTTAAACCTTCCTCGGAGTTGATCTTCTCGGTCATTTCCTGGAACGCTTTGGCAGCGGAATCATAGTCGAGGGGCTCGTCTTCATTCGGGCCAAAAATGGCAGGGAAATATTCTGGACGAAGCCGTCCAAGAAAAAGGTTGGCATCTGTTACTGTCAAAGGGCCTCCTTTACGGTAGCAGACAGGACCAGGATGGGCTCCGGCAGACTAGAAGTCCAGTAAGTTATCTGGTGTGCAGAAAAAGAAAAAAGAACCTAGAACTGAATAGAGCTTGTACTTACATCCGGTCCAATGCAGAATAGACCATTCTTCCAATGCAAAATCGAACCACCACCTGCTGCAACTGTGTTAATATCTAATTGTGGCGTCTGAAGAGTAACCTCCGCCGTCTCGGTTTCAAAAACATGATCATAGGTTCCGGAGAAGCGGCTAACATCTGTTGAAGTTCCACCCATATCGAAACCAATGACAGGAGTCTTATCGTCGACATCATAACAGGCCCGGGCGTAACCAATAACACCTCCTGCTGGTCCTGAGAGAATAGCTCGCAATCCAGAGAAGTCTTGCCACAGGCAAAGACCACCGTCACTCTGCATAAAGAGGAGTTTGGCTGCCACTGCATCCATGCCACCCTTGAACCCACTGCCAAATGTTTTGACGTAGCGGCGGATCAAAGGTGATAGATAGGCATCCGCTGTCGAGGAATTTCCTCTAGACACCATCTTGATCTTGAGGATGTTAGTAATTGAAATACTAAAACTCTCATGACAAACTTACTGTTGGCTGTAGTTCTGACGAAACAGAAACTTCGAAACCCATCTCTCGCGCAAGACTAGCCACCTCGCGTTCATGATCTGGGTATAAGTAGGAATGTATGAAGCAGAGTGCCAAACTGTTGAAGCCTTCTCGTTGCAGCTCTTCTAACTGACTACGTACCACAACCAAGTCAGGTTTGGTCAGAATACGAACGGGTTCGCCCGTTAAGCCTTCAACAAGAGCGTCGTCGTCATTTACGTTAATCGGTTGCTTCTCTGGGTTTTCCAGAAACTCTTCCATTGTCACTCGCTCGTTGATTTCAACGACTTTGTCGTACAGATTCTGTAGCTTCTGTATACTTAGATCAAAAATATGCGGTCTTGCTTGATTGCCAATTTCCAGCAAATCATGAAAACCTTTAGTCGTCAATAAGGCAACGCGCTCACCCTGTCGCTCGAGCAGCGCATTTGTTGCTATTGTGGTACCCATGCGAATGGACTCGACGTCCGATATATCGAGCGGCTCATCACGAGGCACCGGCTTGCGACGGAAATGCTGGAGCACTCGTCGAATTCCTTCTGTGGGTGCATCTTTGTAGTTGCGAGGATCAACAGAGAGAAGCTTGAGGACAATCTCTGGTTCTGGGGAGTTAAGAATATAGGCATGAACGTCGGTAAATGTTCCACCACGGTCTACACGCAAGTCAGTTCCAATCCCTGATTTAGCAGCGAAAGCAAGCATACCTATAGCAATTCTTACCCCGTTCGTAGGGGCTGCAGCAGCGATAGAGCCCATCTTTAAGTATTTTGATTTTTTCCTTCAGCCAAGTTCTATATCTTTGGCTGAGTTGCAATTCTTCCTCTCCGCTTGCTCTCTTCAATCATAATGGGTCATATCTGTCGGGGATGTCATCTTTCTATATACCTCGATTATTTACTACAATTCTCCGAAACGGCCGGTTCTTCGATTAGCAAAGGCGATGTCTATTGATTGTCCTTACTAGAAACTATCGGTTGAGAATCTATGTTAGGATCAGACGTTGGAAAGCGAGTTGTTGAGGCATCTGATTATCTCGGATTGCCAACCCGAGCCCTCCGTCTAATCGCTGTTGCTTCGATTCAAAGGGTAATTAGCAATAACACGGGAACTTCGAGTTCTCGGAACATTTACTACGTAGTTTGGCGATTATCTTATCAACTAGCCTTTCCAGATTAATCCTTGATAATCTTGTAACTAATGATCTCGGTTTGCAAGCCGCTATCTCTCGGATCTCTAGGCCGAATATCCTAGTAAACTCAAAAGCGCCAATGAGGCAGAAAGGATAGTGGGAACAAAACGTAAAATCCGGGATCGTGGAGGATTTGTCTGGACATCTCTACTGCATACATAATTGTTTGGACCCCTAACTGCGTTGGATTTAATTGCCCCAGTACCGTCAAGACGTCAATGTCAACTCTATAGGGATAGGCCTGAGGAACATAAGGACAGTAATTAGTACCTCCAAGTCCCCTATTTGCATAGCGCCGTTTTTTACGATATCAAGATATCCATTTGAGGTCTAAAATCATCTTCTTGTTATCATGCCATGTTATCTCATAGATAACAACTCAGCTCCAACCGTCTCGACCCTGTATGCTACTGCCCTTCGCTATAAATCAGCTCTCGTGTAGGGATATCCTATGTGATTGAAAAGACTCGTTCGTTTCGAAGCGGGGACCATTAATCGTCTTGACTTATATACTCGCTTTCTTCTGCTATATAATAGTACTGTAAGACACATTAAGACGCCTAGCCAGCATGGCAATCCTCTCAAAATCTACAGACAAGAAGATGGATATCATCTCCCAAAATAATGGTAATGTCAGTCCTGTTGTTGAAGAAGGCAAGATTGATGAATTTTACATCGATCCGGTAAAGGAGGCCAAGGTCGTTAGAAAACTTGACCTTTTTATCACGCCGGTTTTGTTTGTTGTCTATTTGGCATGCTTCATTGACAGAGCAAACATTGGTAAGTACTCAAGAGACTGCGTTAGCTTGCGAGTATCAATTTTAATTTCTCCTTATAGGAAATGTGAAAGTTGCAGGCATGCCCGAGGATATCGGTGCTACAACTCAGCAGTTCTCGATAGCCATCTCCATCTTCTTCGCAACCTACGTTCCCTTCGAGGTGCCTGCAGTTCTGCTGGTCAAGCGTTACCAACCGCGTTTTATTTTAACCATTCTCTGTATCATTTGGTCCGTAACCACGATAGCAAATGGCTTCATTCACAATATTGGAGGCCTATATGCCTGTCGTTTGGTCCTCGGTGCCTGCGAAGGTGGTCTACTGCCGTCGTTGAATATGTACCTGACTCTTGTCTACAAGCGAGATGAGATGGCCAAACGAGTATCTTACCTCGTGTCATGTACCGCCTTATCTGGGGCCATAGGAGGCCTCCTAGCGTATGGATTCCTGCAGATGGATGGCGTAGCAGGATACGCCGGTTGGAGATGGGTTTACATTATTGAGGGGTCGTTCAGTATCCTGACAGCTTTTGCTGTATGGTACGGTCTTCCAAGTGATATTCGAAAGGCTTACTTCTTGAACGCTGAAGAGCGAGAAATCATGGAAGCGCGCCACAAGGCAAGACAAGTGTACATGGGCGATGAGAAGTTTGACTGGAGTGAGGTCAAGCTGGCTTTCCTGGATCCAAAGACCTGGTTGTGGTTAGTTATATACTCCATCTGATCTGGCCGTTTCTGACTTTTTGGCAGTGCCTGGACGCAGTTCTGTCAGAATATTCTTACAAATGGCTTCGGAACCTTCCTGCCATCCATTCTCCATGGCATGGGTTACGATTCTCTTGCCAGCAACTACTTGACTATTCCAGTCTACGTCCTTGGTGCTCTGGGCTTCTTCACTTTTGGAACACTTTCTGACCGTACTGGCAAGGTCGGCGTTGTAAGTATTGCCATCTTAGAAACCCCTAATCTAGTAACTAATGTCCTTTTTTCACAGTTCCTCCTCCTCACCAATTTCATTGGAGCTGTCGGATATGCACTCCTCTTGGGTGTAAGCAACAATGCGGTCAAATACTTTGCTTGCTTCGTCTGCACCATTGCAGTCTACAATGGAACTGGTCTCAACCTGGCTTTGATCAACATAAACACAGCCCCTCAGTACCGCCGTGCCACAGCTATTGGCATTCAACAAACAATTGGTAACTCTGCAGGAGCTGTGGCCGGTCAGCTCTACCGAACCTCTCCCTATGTGCTGGGTAACAGCTTTTCTCTTGGCGCCATCGCCGTTTCTCAGGTGCTCATTACCTGTCATCTGCTCTTCCTGCGCCGTCTAAACAAGGAGAAGGATCAGATCCTAGCTGGGGAGAAGGAAGACACGCGCAAGAAGAAAACTGGAGATCGTGATCTTGAGTTCCGCTACCGAGTGTAAGCAAGAGCATCTTTGCAACAAGCCATCCATATTATTACAACCAAAGGGTGAAGATTGGAGGCGAGGGGATCAATATTGGATATATGGGTTTGATTGAGTATATATATCGCTGAAATTTTGTCTCGTTGTTAATGTTCCGTGGTTAGAAATAGAAGTCGTTGGTTCTTGGTGCATAGAACTTTAAGAATATTGTATACCATTAATATGTTGAAAATTCTCAGACGCTGATATACTTGATGTTGCTCTGATTCCATGATGAATAAGATTTGAGCTCAATCTTATGTCCTTATTGTGGGCCAGCTAAATCATAGCCGCTCAGTAAAGGCTTGAGGAATGAGAGCTTCAGTAGTAGTTATCAAGGTTATAGCCCTACACTCAATTTGATATTAAACAAGAGCTAGATTAATATCAAGTGAAGCGAGCAGCAAGCGGCCAGTTGATAAGATATCAAGTCAAAGTTACACTTACAGCAGTCAACCATACATGTAAATAAATAGGAGTACTCATAACGAATTAAATTAAATTCTTTTATCTACTGTAGTCACGCTAATACCTTTACGGTTTCATATATACTGCATCTATGCCGCCTATAGCATTTATTACTATATCGCCTTCGATCGAACAACTGCATCAATTGCTTTAGCGGTTCGCTCGATGTTTTCCAGATTCAAGCCTGCAACATTGATACGGCCACTCAATGGAAGATGGATATGATGCTCATCAACTAAAGCAAGGCATTGGTCCCGTGATAAAGAGAGACATCTTTATTAAAGAAAAACATTAGTCCAATGTAAATGTATTTGAATGAATTCAAATAACTCACGTAAATAGTCCCTTGTCCTCTACAATATGCTTCCAGTCTCCAGGAGTCTAACCCAACAAATTAGTAAGGGGTACCCAACCTACAAAGAGAACATACATTCAGGACTCCCGTCAACTCTTGGTAAAGCAATGCTCTGTTGCGCTGCAGTCTTTCTCGGATTGCAACAAGCTCCTGATACCTATTATTTAAATCAGTCTAAGCTTAGTGGAGCAAAGGCGACGCGCATCGTAGAGTAACACGTACCACTCTGCTCGTAATTTTGGATCACTTAGGACGATATTTACTAATCGCGATCCGTATGCTGGCGATGAAGAATATTCTCGGCGGATCAAACTTCGCAGCTGATCCTTGACATTCGCAGCAGTTTGTGCCGACTTGGCCACGACGTGAAGCGCTCCACAACGCTCACCATACAAAGCAAAATTCTTTGCAAAAGACTGACAAACAAGCATATCGATACCAGCATTTGCAAAAGAACGAACGCCCGCGGCATCTTCATCAAGCCCATCTCCCAGCCCCTGATAGGCAAAGTCAAGAAAGGGGAGGTGACCATAAGCCTTTATCTCATCTCTGATAATGTCCCACTGCTTGACAGTAAGATCTGTTCCTGTTGGATTGTGGCAACAGCCCTGGAAAGCAAACACACTGCCCTTTGGTGCAGTTCGTATGGCTTCAAGGCATGCTGCAAGGTCAATCTGTCGCGTAACTGGATCAACGTAGTTGTACGTAGAAGTCTCAAGTCCAACATACTCAAAAATGGGTATCGTATTACTCCAGGTTGGCACGCCTACATAGACTCTAGGTTTTGGGCTGATAGATTGGGCTAAAAGCATAGCACCGAGATGGTTTGCCCCAGTCCCCGAAAGTGTTTGTACAGAAGAGATCTGTGGCATGTTAGATATGTAATGTCTTGAGAGTGAATATTGTCCTCTGATACTAGCCATCATTCATGTGCATAAACATACCTGACCACTGAGAAGAGGGGCTGCCTGTTCACCAAAAAGAACACCAGCCGCCAGTTTCAAAAACCCACTATCACCAGTGGTAAGGCCATACTATTAAAATCATCAGTTTAAATTTCTTGGCTCAACTCTGCTTCTTTACAACGTACATCATGTCCAAGGTTGAGTTGATCAAGCCTCTTTTTTGCCTACTATACTTTAGCGCTGAACAGTTCCACACAACTTCAAAATATCTTACTTTTTTCACAACTTGTAACTCTGAGTATTTTCCTGCCTCATCACGATATATACCAACTCCAATGTCCACCTTTTCTAAGCTATTATCTGCCTCAGCCTTCACTTTCAGGTGAAACATGGGGTCCTCCGGACCTGGTGGTATATGCTCGAACATATTGACAGTTGGGAAAAGTGACTATCAAGGAAGAAATGCCATTCATGACAAAAGTCTCTCTCAAAAGAAATCTAGAAAATAAATAAATACATACTTGAAATAGAGTTTTCTCGGTATTGCTGATCTCGAGTGCTCGGGTTCAGTCAACCCCTGACGCCACTTTTCGGATCGAGAACCCGAAGCTCGGGATTGCGCAGCGACAGCTTATCGTATGAACGATAACTCCATCAGCAGTTATACTTGCACCAAAACTTAGAGAATAATTAGTTGTCATTAATAAGATTTTGAGAGATCGAAGAGCATAAAGTATGGGGGTATGGAGGGGTAGTGACTAAGCCAATTGCCTTAAGCTCGTCAAGTATATTGGTGATAGTTGTCCCTCGCGCAAAGCTGGTCCATTTCAACACATCCATTATGTCTTCCATTCTAAATAATCTTCAGCGAAGAGTCAGCGCCGGCTTGTTATGCAAGGTGAGTATTCTGCCCTTGGATAATTTGAAATGGCCAAAACTAATTTGTAAAAATAGGCTTTTGGTATTCGGCTGGTCACAAACCCTCAAGTGGTTCAGTTGGCTCGAAATGCCGGGTTTGACTCCCTCTTCATTGATCTAGAACATTCAACCCTATCAATAGACGATGCCAGCGTGCTGTGCATGACTGGGCTGCAGACTGGCATTACTCCTTTTGTTCGCGTGCCATATCAGTGCGGCAATGGCTTTGTCCAGCGTGTATTAGATGGCGGCGCGATGGGGGTTGTGTTTCCCCACATTCATGGCAAGAGTATGCCATATGTTCACGAAGTAATTGTCTTGATTCACTGACTCGTATATAGTCGATGCACAAGCAGCTGTTTCCATCTCAAAATATCCGCCAATGGGCAAGCGATCAATGACAGGGCAGCTACCCCTTTTTTCTCTCCTGCCAACATCGTCAGATCAGATCATTGCAGAAAGCAATGCCAGTGGCTCATCTGTATTTCTCATGATTGAGACGAAGGAAAGCATAGAAAATGTCGATGAAATTGCCGCCGTCGATGGTGTGGATGTGCTTTTGATCGGCTCAAACGATCTGGCCATTGAACTTGGAGTTCCAGGGAAATTTGAGAGTGTGGAATTCCGATCCGCCCTGGAAGCCGTTAGTCAAGCTTGTAAGAAACATGGGAAAGTATTTGGCTTGGCGGGTATCTATGAGAAGCAAGAGCTGCACGACTGGGCGCTGAACACTCTTGGAGCCAAGTTCATTCTCGGTCAGCAAGACTCTGGTCTTTTAGCAAGATCAAGCAAGGAAGTTGTAGATGCATTGTCAAAGATCCATAAAGCTTGAATATATCCCTAATCAACTTATAGTATGCATACGTCAGTGAAGACTTTTCTAATAGACAGCACAAGAGAGAATAAGTAGAGCCTTTTGGTTTCATTTTTACTTAAGGATGCTAGATATTGATATCACGTGGTTGACTTTGACAAGGTTTCTTTTGAACTTGAAAACAATTCTGACCACAATGTTCCAATATTTAATTTATTTCTGACCTAAACTACTTCTATAATTGAATTGCACTATTTAATCCGAATCTTCTCAAGAAGTCCACTCTAATCAGGGAAATTATATCAAAACGAATGCAAGAATTTAATTCATGGCAAGTATATATTACATGACTGGCATATCTAAGATACGTACACATAGAACCAAGTACTCTAGCGTATCGTACAAAGATGAGTATTATTGCTTCTGAAGTAGATTACACCCAACAAATCTCACCAATTCTGTAATCAGTGGCATATTTCCTCAAGGTACAAGTAGAAAGCCATTCAAGCCACATAAAGCGGCAGGCAGAGCAATAGAACACAACCTCTTCCATGTGGACGAACAATGGGTGTAGAAATGACCATCTTATCGCATATGCATCGAAACAACCGCTCCATGCCGCACGCTCGGATATATCTACCTGCACACCCACCCGTGCCGCCGTCACACGGCATCTGCACCTCCGACTTGCCCTGCATGGGTACACCGCACGATGCATGCGAAGCTCAGATCATATCGATATCTTAAATGCCTCATAGAAAAATTTCCGAGCTGTGACAAGATAATGAGGTGGTGGCGTGATGGACTGGAATGAATTGGTGCGCAACTGGTACGACGGGATGAGGTTGTGGTCGAGATGCATCTGTCGGTGGTTTCTGGTGGATGTACAGGTGAGGGAATTCTCTGCCGTGTTTGGGGTGAGTATATACAACGTACTCTGTACATGATTACTTTGGGATTTCTGCGTGGAAACGGTAACTTGTGGAAAGGGGGTGCAGGTATTTGAATGTAATGGAATGGGGAGTGAGAAATATCAGGGGGTATTTCGTTTATACAGTAGGTGGAGAGACAGAGGTTAGTGATGGGCAATGCATCTCTATCCACGACGGAAGAGTTTGGGAGATATGTACACCAAAAAGTGGATAAATTCAACAAGACAAGGTAGGAAAGCAAAGTAAAGCTCGTCATGAAAGGTCACCAAGCATCTACATATGATCAAGATGCAGTAAATGAAATAGATAGCAGCTCAAGCAAAGAAGGTGAAGCAAAGAAGGTGTATCTCCATAATAATTTCGAAATCTAAAAAGGTCTAGTACCCCACAAAACCAGCGACAAGCGCGGTACGCAGTAGCCGCAAGATACCCCATGCAAATCAGGTACAGCACGTCAAGGACTTGCCGACTCCAAGGCGCCTGGTATATCAGTTCCAATCCCAAGTAGGACGCTGCAGAAAAGCACACATGCCTCAAGACGACATCAGAATCCCACAAGACCATAAAGAGCAACATCCTTACTCAATATCCTTTCTACACGCCTTATCCGTAACCTTCCCCACCAAACTCGCCAGCACCTCGCCCCCTTTATCACCGATATCCTTCCCTCTGCGATGCGCATCGCGCTTAGCCTCATCAACAATTTCAGACAAGCTCATTCCCTTGCCCTTTGCCGTCGCCTGTACCTCCGCCTTGCGTTCGCGGGCACTGTCCAGCAGGCCTTTGAAGCCCTCGAGAGCATTGCCCTTTACTTCACTGGTATGGGGCGCAGAAATCATATTCTCGTCCGCACGGTATTCCTTCTTTTCGTCAACACGGCGCGTCAGGTAGACAGTTGCAGATCGGCCCTGTGCAGCACGGATTCTGTCGACTTCGTTCTGGTAGGCTGTATCGTAGATGCTGAATTCTGCAGCCGTAGGACTCTCAGCAATAGATTCTGGCTCGGCATATTCGTCTGTGTCGAGGGACCCAGTTCCCACGCCAAGGAAGAGGGGTGTTTCGTCCAGTGGATCGTGTGCGTGACCTTTTTCTCCAGTACTATCTTGATGTGGGGACTTTGGGGGTTTTGGTACCAATTCTGAAGCTTCATCGTCGATGAATTGGCGGTATCCAACATTATGAGGCTCAGAGTGATCCTGGTAATTGTGTCTGTCCTCAACAGCCATGGTAACTGTGGAGTCAAAGCGCTCAACAACTGGTACTGTGATGTTGATGTCCGGACTTCCCATGTCCCTATGCACGCCTTCTGTTGCCAGAGCTGCTTCTATTGGCCTTCTAGAGTCCAAATCAAAACTTCGAGTTTTGTGGAGGGGATTCCAGTCGTCGGAGTCATTTATAGAACCTGGAGGGCGTACAAATCGCATGTTGTTGCCTAGTATACCTTTAAAGAGTTCTGGCCGCTTCTTCCACACTAAAGACTTGAATTTTCGAACAGCTTTCATAACAACAAGAAGATCACCCATGTTACCGGTAATAGCATGATTTACTTCTTTTGTAGTTGGCGGTTCTACAAGATTGGCCGTGTTTTCTTCGGCCGACAGTAGGGGATCCTCGCCGTCTTTAGTCACCCATGGATGGTCCTAAGAATAATCAGTATAATAGCCAGTCCACTTGTAGTCTAGAATGTGCTTACACGCAATTCAGCCATTTTGATCCTCTTGCTTGGGTCCTTCTCCAATAGACGGTTCATAAGATCCACAAATTGTGGCTCATCATCTGGCTGCCAGTCGATCTTGTCATTCTTGATTGCATCATACAACTCAAGTACTCCGGTGCGCTCAAATGGAATGCGGCCAAAGCGCAAACAGTAAAGAGAAACACCCATAGACCAGATATCTGCTGCCTTTCCAGATATATCCCCGTGCTTCGCGACACATAATTCGGGGGGCAGAAAGGCTGGAGATCCAGCTGACTTCGCCGTCATCATTTCAGACGACTTTTCAAACATCTCTGAAACTCCAAAATCGACAATTTTCAGGACATCGTCTTCAGTTAGAAGAAGGTTATCCGGCTTGATGTCACGATGTACAACGCCCTGGGCATGTACTAAATTGCATGATTAGTGATTTACACTTGAAAGTGAAAAGGAATCCAAGCTTACAATATTCAATTCCCAAGATAAGATCTCGGAACCAACACCTGCAGCTTTCTGTGTCATACGGATCAGCTTTCTCATCCAAACCCACTTTCATTACCACGCCTTTCTTGCACATTTCCAAGACCATATATAAGGAGTCTTCTTCGGGGTCATCCAACACCTCGATCAAAGACACAAGATTTGGATGGTTGAGCTTTTTCATGATAGCTATCTCCTCCTTGATCAAGTATAATGGATTGCCCTGCTCTTCGAGCTTATGGATGTCGGAAGCAGATCGTCGATGCAAAGGGGAATTGAAACCACTCCCAGCGGCGAGATGTCCAGGACGACGGGCATCAGGAGGTCGACGAAGGATATTCGACTGAGCTCGTTTACGTAGTCTCGACTTTGAGAATTCCTTGACGGCCTACAGTAACGTTCAGCAATTACTCATTGCTATCATGGTCGGCATGATGATCTTGAAGTTCTCACATATTCTGTGCCATATTGATCAACAGCGAGGTGTACAGCACCGAAGGAGCCCCTTCCAATCTCCTCTTTTATGATGTACTGATTGATATGATGTTGTGCCTTGCCATCATCCTCGCTGTTTGTGTATTCCGATCGCGCATTGAGTGTTTCCTACGTGTGGAGCATGTCAGAAAGCACTGACCAGTCCGGGTGCAAGGACGCACCTTTACTTCTCGGTGTTGAGAAGGCGTGCGACGGTGATGCCTGAGAGGGCTCTGATATGCGGGAGTGGAGCTATTAGGCATTAGAACAATGCGAGCTTAATTAAGGTATGGATGCTTGGGCCTACAGATGTTGCAACAATGGTGGACGCGCCGGCTTTGGTTCTTCTATGCCAGGCACGTCGAGCGAGATTCCATGCGATGGCATTATACCCGCAGCCTTTTCTTTTGGGGTGATGTCGCCGACATGTGGAGATGCGCAATCCATCTCCATCTTTGAAATATTGGTTGATTGACTCCACTTAGTCGTGCGATGTCCGGTGTAGAGGTGATGAGTGGGAAGAGAATGGATGAGCGACCTCGACAGGTCCAATGAGCAGACAAGAAGAATAGAAAGAAGCAGAGGCAGAAGGATGAAATAAAGAGGACGAAGAGGTAAGCTTCGCCGTAAATTTAGAAGAAAATGGGCTTTGTGGGGATTTGACTGTAAGGCTGTGAGAGTTTGTGAGGCTGTCAGGCTATGAGGTCAGGGAGGGGGCCGGGCACATGCGGCGATGTCTGTGCTCTTCTCTCGCTCTTTCTTACGTTCTGTATTTGTTGGTGAACAGATCAGATCAAGGTAGCGATAAGAACGATAACTATGATGGGGAGGGTCAAGCTTGGATGAGGATGAGAAAGACGAGTCATTGAATGTAGAGCATTTGTATATGTGTATATAAAGATGTATATGAATATGTATGTATGTGAGCATGTATGTAAATGTAGAGAGATAGGGCTGGCGTATATCTCGTGTTATGTATTGGTGTATGTACCATCAGAGCCACCAGTAGTTTTGGAGGACTCCGCACTGTATGGGCAATAAGGTGCAGCGGCTCGGCTCTGGCGGCAATGGAATAGGAAATCGGATTCGATACTCTACGCAGTATCTAATACGTACTACGTGATTGAGTAATATTTGAGTATGTGGGTATGTGAGTATGTGAAAGTATGAGTGTCGTATATGTCGTATGTGTCTATCACCATATCACTCATTCACTCATTCACTCATTCGCTCGCTGAAGGGTCTTCAACGGCTCCTGCATCCGAAGCTGTCTCTCCACTGAGTGTGGCTGTTCCCCTCCAAGCCACGCAGGGTCGCTGTAGCTTACACTACAGCTCTTGGCAAATGCTTGAGTTCCGCCGCGGACTGCAGCCCACAGCAGTGCAAAGAGGCCAGCGGCGAGCGGCAGCGGAAGGCTCAAGCCGAGGAGACGAGTGAGGCTCAGCTGTGAACGAGCCCCAAGTCCCCCGGTTGAACTGGATCCACCAACGGCAAGCTCCTCGAGCTATCCCATACTCAACCGACATCGTCATTCTGCCCGTCGTGCTGCTGCTGCTGTTGTTGTTGTTGTCGTCCGTCAAAGCTGATCACTACACTCACTACAACAATATGGTCGTCTACTCATTCTACATCTTCGATCGGCATAGTGAGTCCTCCCTACACCCCGGCCCATCCATCCCTTGAAAGCACTCAACTGACACAAGTCCAGCGGAGTGCATCTACAGCAAGCTATGGGCACGACAAGAAGGGGTGCCATCACTTGCGGCCCGCGCACCTCGAACACGACCCGTTTCCGACATCACCACTGGCCTCAATAGTCCCGTCAACTCGGGCCCGGCACGCGCGAGACCTACACGATTGAGCGCCAAGGACGATGCGAAGCTGATCTTCGGAACCATCTTCTCACTGCGCAATATGGCGCATAAGCTGGGCGGCCCGGATGATAACTTCATCTCCTATCGCACGGCCCAGTATAAGCTGCACTACTACGAGACTCCTACCAATATCAAGTTCGTGATGCTCACGGATACGGCCACCCAAAATATGCGCGGCGTCTTGCATCAAATCTACGTGCACCTTTATGTTGAGTTTGGTAAGCACATCAGGGAATTCATGGCGTATACGTGCAATACTAATACATCCAAGTGGTCAAGAACCCCTTATCACCTGTAGAACATCCCGGTGGTGAAGGCGTAGCGACGGAACTTTTCGAAATGGCTGTAGAGCAATTCGTTAGTGGGGTTTTATGATGAACGAATAGAGGACATACAAATACTTATGGCAAAGCATTGGCAGGCGTTTGGGGCATTAAGGGGCGTTGCTGGGGCTAAACAGTGGCAATTATGGATATCAACGACGGCATAAGATAGTCGACTACAATCCATGAGATTACTAGTATCTCGTCCTAATATCATACAGCTTCTCGCACACAGATCGAACCCGATATAACTAGATTATGTATCTACGTAATCATCTTGTTGTAGAATCCACGGACTCCGTTGCTTTCCCCCACGCACTTTCAAAAGCGCTTGCTGAGCCAACATCAATTATGCTTTCTTCACCGCCTCCTGAAACCTGGCTGCCAGCTTCTCGCTCCGAGTTGTCACTATCAGCCACCGGAATGATCTCATTCTCCCAATTGCTTGAATAGATGACTGCCGCAAAGGCTTCTAGGTCTTTCACCTGCTCCATTGCTTGAAGATATTCGTTCGGTACGCCGTTCCCAATACTGTGTGCTTGCCTGGTAAATGTAGCCAATATAATTGGAAGCTTCACAGGCTTCACGTCAACGATCTCCGTAATTCTTGACTCAACACCATCGACTATCGGGGCCTTGTAAGCCTCATGGGCAAGTTTATTGTCGACAAGCATTGAAAATCCAGCATCAAGAATAAGGGTGAGAACATGCGCAAATGGTGGCGAATCAATGAGGTCTGATGTCTCATCTAGTAGTCGGCGAAGTGGTGTGGGACCATTGGTCGAGCTGTCCAGAACAGAAGAGCGGATGTCCTCTGCAACCATGCCCGATTCTCGAAGTACAAAATCTTCCTCTTCGCGTGGTGGAAGTAGATATTGAAGCCACTTGCTAGATCTCCTCTCTGCGTCCGTGGACCCCTCTATCTTCTTTCGCACCTCGAGTGTCAACTCTGATAATCTCTCCATACTAACATCATCGCGGATGTTCAGACCACCAAAGACTTCTTTCACAGCGGCCTCCACCTTGTACATCATGTCTTTCCAACCTCGATGGAGTAGCCACCAACTGAATGTCAGATATGTTCTATTTGTCTCGAAGTCATTACCATATGCCTGGTCGGTGTCATCATCGTGGTTTTCAAGGCTAATGAAAGAGTCATGTGGGGCTCCGGCGGCAAGTGATACCACACTTGACAGGTAGCTTCGACGGCCCAGGAGGTTGAGCTGGATTCGAGTGAGAAGAGTAAGAAAAGCGAGAGTATATATAAGTGTGAAGGCTCTGGTGATAGCTACATGGGTCAATACACAGCCGGTTTGAATCTTGGTTTGTATAACACTTACAGCTTATCTTTAGATCATTCCACAACTGAAGCTTCGACTTCTTCAGCTTCTGTGCCTGCAAGCCCCCATCTTGTGCCCCATTGCCAACAGTAATTCCGGATACTGCGGACGTTGAACCCGTTGGGATTCCCAATTGACTGATATGCATCCCACTTTCGCTATGTGTGCTGATCATGCTCCGGGCATCATCATCTGTCACACTAGGAGGACTTGAGCCTAACTCAGATAGACGCATATCACCGCTTCTGGCAAGTTTTGCTGCCTTTTGCTGTTGTAATTCGAATGTAATGCGTTCAGTTTCTAGCTCCGCAAGTATATTATCTGTCGCAGTTGGCAAGAGGGCAAGTACGGTGAAGGTGCAGTCCTCCTGGTTCTGCTCAAATCGTCTACGAAGACTGAAATTCCATGTTAGCTTTTGTTGGCATGAATACAATAAACGCAGGTGTTGCTTACTTCTCTCTAGCTATGCGATCACTACTCATCTGCTCTCTAGCATCTTTAATCTTTCCCAGGACATATTGGGTGGCTACATAGCCTACTCCAAGTATCCCAAACCCAACGGCGAATGTAGTTCTGTTTCGTCGCAGCCATCGTCGCGTTGCAGCAATCATGGCTCGTAGGATTTCAAGGCAATTGATATCACTGATATCATGCCGGTGCTCGGTGCGTCAAGTTCGTATTGCGTTAATCGCAGTCGAAGGAGATGAGGTTGTGGTGCAAGGAATGTTGAGAGGATGAAGCTCAAGGAGAGGCTGGAGATACTTTCACCTTTGGTACGTAGATATTGGAAGTACATTCAACGTCGAGCTTATGTCCCGAGGCAGGCTCACAGGTCACCAATGATGATGGCATCGGAGGCTGGAGAAGCGGAGCACCGACATGCGACCGCAACTTACATTACCTTTCGTGCCTTTGCATCTTTTTGGTGAGCGACCAGGCCAGCAAACCTGACGTGCTGACCTCACGGATTAAGGTGCTGCATCGTTATCTGTTGCTGCTGACCCAGAACAGCTGCTGATTGACGGTACCCCTCGTGCAGCCTCGCCCCTCCACACGCCATCACGTTGAAACTCAGATTACTAGAATAACAAACTTAATGTACACGACGTTTACTCTTCATTCTTCCATGTTCTCCTGATCCAGTACACCTTGTTTCCATCGACATCTGTGTTATCTCTCAACTCTTTGCGCACTATCTCCAGCAGCTTAGAGAATGGAGCAGCGACCTCCGCCGCCGGAAACAATACTGGATGTATTCGCAGATCCGAGTTCAGTCAAAGAAGTTGTCAAAGGTATTGCTCTTAATGAGTTGGTATGATGCGCTCATACTTATTATTCGTTGTAGGCATCTTAAATACTCTCTTCTTCCATCGTTTCTTCCCACCTATCCGACCGCGGACTTGCGACGTGCTTGATCTCACTCTCCCCATAGTGGACGACGTTGAACTCGAAACTCTCATTGAACAAAGGACACAGACGCTCATCCGTCAGCTGGATACCAGCTCGGACTCTGGAGTGAGGAATGGTAGTGTTAGAGGTCAAATAGTAGTGCAGTTTTTCGAAAAGCGCAGAAGGAAGGCGTGGTTTACCAAGGGTGAGGAGGAGATATGTTGGGAACAATGGACGCTCAATGTTACCTTGGCCACACCTAGAACGGAGATGGGTAAGTAATGTACCAATTTTACCTTAAAAATTTTACTGATTGGTGCGATAGAAAGAGCCAAAGTACGAACGGCAATGGAGTCAATGCTGCAGAAGACGGTAATGAAGATTGTCTCAACAGTCAACAAGGAGAAGGATCATATACCGCCGATTACCACCAGCGAGACGAACCCTTTCCCGTATCAAATAAGCATCAACCAAAAGGGAGATAGCTGGGGAGCGCGAATGGGAATCTTCTGAATTGTTCGAATGGCGTATGGAGTTCAAGGACCTGGATACCTTGGAGGATTTGGAGTCCGGTAAAATAGAGGTTGGGGCAGCATATGATCTGCACTGGTGCAACTCTCGTTTTATCGTCAGATGTAGGCCAGACCTACAGCAAACGAAGAATTTTACTCAAATGGCGAGGTGCTTCTGCAATGTGCCGGCATATTCTGCTTACCTTGAGCATTTACTGAATTGTTTGAGACAATCTATGGTACTAGGATACTTTATGAAGAGGACTCTCTGCATACTAAGGAGGAGGCCTAGGTGGATTGATAGCAGGATATCGACGTGTTATATTGTTTTAAAGACTTCCAGAGTCGCTGTTGTCCATCCACTAGATGTTCAAATATCAAGAAGAGTCATTGATACTAGGCTAAAGGGAATATGTGTTGTGTTCTGCCATATTGGTATGATACAGACAGTATGGACGTTGAGCGCACAAATGGCGTGCAGTATGATCGGCGCTACTGTTTTGTCCAATAAAGCCGCCTTCTGGCTCAATTGAATATTTTTAGAACCCTTTTTCCCAAGAAAAGGAAAATTCAAGTCGATGAGATAGATATCTACCATATATACCATATATTTGCACAATCCCCATTCTTCATTGCATGTGCAGAGTGAGAGTAGACTCAGGTGTCGTGGGGTAAAACAGTGATCGCACACTGCGACCTGCGCATCGTGCCTCGCACCCCTGACTGTAAGGTTTACTAGAGCTGGCCCCTCGACTGCAGGGCTGAGGAGAAGTGCACGATAAGACAGCCCGCTGGGGGCCGCGCATGCAAGCAGCATGAAGTCTTCTGAAACTCCACTCTCAAATCCACAATTTGACACAATTCACTCGCTCACCAACCTCAATACGAGGATCAAAACTGCTTTTCGATTGATACAAGTCCAATAACCACCAAGGACGAACTCGATTCACATTAATATTCGATCTCCATATCTTCTTATCAAATTCCCCTCGGCTGACATCGAATCCGTCGAGAATTGACGTCTGCGACCAGCAATTGCGCAGCCTTTAAGAAAGGGCCTGGTGCCCATACCAGCACAAAGTATTCTCCGATGCCATTTCCAAAACTCAGTCCGCTCCAGTCGCGGCTGGCAGTGTCGATATCTGCATCATTTGCACTATTGATGTTGTATTTTGCTCTGACTTCATCACATTTCGCATACGCATCCGAAATAGATGCGATAGAACCCGAAGACCACAATCACAACCGATTACTCGATTCTCTGGGCATTCACTTCTCTGGTATCGATGATGAAGACGATGCCGATGCCAATGGGGATCTGGAAGATCGAGAGGTCTCATATGAGTCGGAATTCTTCGGGGTGCAGCGAAGCATTATAGGCAGAGTGCCGAGTTTATCGACGGAGCTTGAGAATAACATACCCAGTGTACCGACTTTAGAACAAGGAGCAACCAAATACTTTTACTTCTCGAATACGTCCGTGTGGGGCAAGAAGTCGGCCGAAACGATAGGATTACCATCGCCCGTCCGCTTACGTAGGAGAGACGATGTGGAAATGGAAGGCCTGGAAGGATTTACAGAAGAAGACCGATGGGTGCCAGACGAGGATCAGACTGGGGTGGAAGGCAACAATGATCTTAGGCTACGCCCACGGCAAAGTGACTCTACAGCCTCGCGGATAGTTTATATCTCGCTCAACACCTGCAAACAGCCTCTTGCATCAGACAAGAGGGACCCTCCGCCACAATTGGAACTCTATATCTCTACCTCGGATGACAACCAGTATCCAGCAGCAAATAGTACGGGAGATCAAACAGTCGTGACGGTTGATGGAGGTGCTGGTATGCTGTCTATAAACGTCACAGAAAACGTGTACATCGGTGTGTCAGCGCCAAATTCAACGGCATTCAATGGCACATACGAGTTCCAAGTGGCAGCATCCATTGATTCATTCTATCACGATTACGATAGTACGAGTGCTAATCTGTACTTGATTGACTCTGATGGGACTTCGGCATTGTTGGTTACAAACAATCTTACAACCCTAGGACCCAACAGCACAGTCTACAAAGAATGGATGGATCTTGCTCCTCCGTTTGTTATGTTTGCAAGTAATCAAGACAACAGTTCTATTCTCGGTGTACAGAACTCATATTGTGGACTTGAAAACTATGCCGATATTGCAGCCACTAAAGGAGGGGTTAAAACAGAAACTGTTCATTTGGGTATGACCTCAAGAGGGCTTGGAAATCTTCCCAAGCAACAATTCTACTTTGATGGACTGAACAAGAGCTCCTCGTATATTGGTGTTTTGGCAATGAATGGAAACTCTACTGCAGAAGGCAATGGAGTAGTGGGAGGAGGCGGTAAAGTCTGGCAGACAATGAATTTTACAACCTTGTCAGGTAAGTCATCTTAAACTTGTTTAATTTGTCAACTAACGGATGTGCAGATGGTAATTGTGCCGTGATTTTTGATTTGGAATTTTGTGACCAAGTTGCCTATGCTGTTCCTGGCAATACCCAGAACTTCCCTGACTACAGTAATTTGGCTGCCTTCTACGACAATGCCACAGCAGAATTGTATCAGAATTTTAACTATTCGTTACAACAAATAGCTTGTGAAACTACGTCATCTTCGCAGTTCTCACTTGCTCGTAACTGCGACGATTGTGCTGCTGCCTATAAGGAATGGCTCTGCTCCGTTCGAATTCCTCGCTGTACAGACTTCTCCTCCGACCTTACATGGCTTCAAGAACGTAACATAGGCCAGCCATATCCAAATGGCACCCAGCTCAGCACTATTGTTCTTGAGTCAGCGAAGGATGTTCTGTATTTGAATTCCTCAAGAAATACAGATATCGACACTGTCGTACAGCCTGGTCCTTACAAGGAAACATTACCTTGTCATGACCTCTGTTGGAATATTGTACAGAGCTGTCCCGCGGCGTTTGGCTTTGGTTGTCCCACTCCAGGCGATGATGGCTTCTCATCGAGTTACGGACAGAGGCCAGACGGCAGTGCCGAGCAAGAGGGGCAGATCACGTGCAATTATCCTGGTGCGGCTTATTTCCTGAGTGCTGGTCACATTGATAATGGAGTAGGATATTTATGGTCGACTCTCGCAGCTGTCATGGGTATGACGTTCATTATGTAGATTGACCTATTGTATATAGAGTTACGAGTTGCTTGAGCGCGGGAAAGGGCATTGGCGGCGTTATTGGGAGATAGTAATGGGTCATGTTGTATATACTTGTTCTCCTTGCCAGAATATGTAGTTAAATAGCCTTGAATACGTCTATCTATACCCCATCCACTTGCTTCTCAACTATCCTAAAGTTATCATTTTCTTCGCAATGTCTTCTGGGGTCGATCGTACCAGCAAACGTTCAAACCTGCGGTCTAAAAATATTTCAACGACTACCTTATGATCAGAGCTGGTAGTTTCTTCCATTTAGCATACTGTTTGAAAACGATCTAATACGACTTCTACATTTATAGTATACACTGCAGAACTTTACTAAAGCATTATGTACCACCCAAGATAGAAAACGCCACAGGAAATAGTTTGATATAATATATATGGTCATCAATCGTAATCTAATCGGGATATCTAAACTGAAGTATCTATCTTTAATAACCACGCTTTCTATCAACCACATTAAACATCTCCTTCTCCTCTTTTATGCGCTTTAGGTTCTCCTCGAACACTTGAAATGCTCTTTGGACATATGTTGTAGTCAATCCACTAACGTGGGGTGTAATAGTAACATTCTCCATGCCCCAAAGCTCGCTCTCCTTTGACAATGGCTCTGGATCTGTAACATCAAGTGCTGCTCCTCTCAACAGGCCACTCTTCAATGCCTCTATCAATGCATCTTGATCTAAGACCTTTCCACGCGCAACATTGGAAATATAAGCCTTCTTCTTCCCTAGAATTTCGAATTCCTCTTTGCCAAGCAAGTGTGTTGTCTGTTTTGTGAGCGGCACACACACCAAGAGCACATCAATATCAGCGCCAAGGAACTTGTGGAGAGATGGTTTATCGAGGCCATCGTACCATGCTGATGGCAAGTCGCCTTCGATGTCACCCGTGCCAGGGATATTGAAGCCAGTATCCCGTCTGCTCTCTGGGGTTGGTCGTGGAGAGGCTGTGAAAGCTACGACATCCATGCCCATCGCCTTGCATACTCTTGCAACTTGCCTGCCAATACTGCCATATCCAAGAACGCCCAAGCGTTGCCCCACGCTATCAGTTGTCTTCACCTCCATCGAGTTTCCCCATATTCTCTGGTCTTGCCAAGAATTGAGTTTCTTCATGCAGTGGCTCTGAGCAAGCAGCGTCATGAGTACCCATTCGGCAATCTGAGGACCGTGGATGCCAGAGCTCGTTGTGAGGGTTATCGAAGGGTCGGTGATGATCGGGTGATCTAAGGGGATGTAATCGAACCCCGAGGAAAGGAAATGTACCCAGCGTAATCGAGGGCTGGTTGCTGGTGTTGGTAGTATGAAGTTACTACATTGAGAGCCGCCGATCACAACCATTATGCTAATGTCTGATATTACATCTGGCAGATTTATGTCAGCAAGAGTATACGATCTCAAGATTTTGTGTTCTTGGTTAAAATATTGAACGATGTATATGGTTTTGGGCTAGCCTTACCTTCTGGTGCTTGCGAATCTGCAGCTAAGTGGTCTCCAAAACTCAAGTGAACGAATGTGATTTTGAGCCCTGGATACCTTTTTGATATGCGGCTAAACACTTCCTCTTGCTTGGGCCAGGGGCAGACAACCAACACATGGTCTTCCTCTGGGTTATATTCACCACCTCCCATTCTTAGTGTTGATATATGAAAAAGGCGACAGTTGAAAAATTAACAGATGTTTGAATTTGAGATGTGGGAAATTTTTCACTTTCACTTGGTGCACAAAGGTTTGATGAAGAACAGAGTTAGAAAGCACGAAATTGAATACCCAACTTAAGTATCAGACCACCTGCCAACATTTCTACCTTGCATTTCATCCCTCCATGCAATTGTGGTCCTCGGTATGAAAAATCTGTATTCCTGATACATCTTGCTGTGCGGAAATAATGGTTGCTCGAGGTTGTATGCGGCTTGTAAAAGCCGACGCACCTTACGTGCTCTGGTTGGCCGCACATACCCGATGTAAAGCGCAATTTAACGTTCCGCTCTCAAGGCCCCACTTGCGACTAATCAACGTCACGATGCTCCTCCCTCTAGACATAACTTATATATAATTGATACCTTGTCCTCTTTCGAAGAGGAAGAAAAAAGGGGATTGAAGTTTAGTTTTGTTCTGAATAATGATGCGCATGTTGTGTTACCTCAGTCTGCTGTAACTGCATACCTTGCCATATTCGGTGTAGCAGCATTCTGCTGACAAAACAACACGTCTACTATGGTGTTATATATCTCATACTCACAATTTTGGATTTCAAATCAGCTCACCGATTACTCAACTCCTTTTCTTATCTCTGGTAAACTCACAGCAAGTATCTCAAGGTGATAGGTAGGATCTTTAACGATGTCGCCATTTGCCTGACAAATCTGGCCAGGAACCGCGGTGGAATTCACCAGCTTCTTACATGCACTTACTGGCCTCTCACATGTGCTCGTGTTTCATATCACTAGCAAAAGATATCATTTATTGTTATTGCTTTAGTTTAAATAGATATAAATGGTGGTATAAAGTCTCCCAGTAATCATCTCCCTGGTCAATTTCAGAACATCATAACAATTCTTCATCTCCTTTCTATCCCAAGTTCTTCGAACAATCACACTTGAAACCATGTCCAAGTTATTCGAACCCCTCCAAATTGGCTCAGCCAAAGCCCAACACAGAGTTGTCATGGCACCATTGACTCGCCTACGTGCCAACGACGAGCATATCCCACTCCCTTTCGTCCAAGAGTACTACTCTCAAAGATCTTCGGAGCCTGGCACTCTCATCATCAGCGAGGGAACTGCAACATCGACTCGACTGGGCGGTTACAACTTCGTGCCAGGAGTCTACAATGAGAAGCAAGTTGAAGCTTGGAAGCCGATCACGGCAGCTATTCATGCGAATGGCAGCTTCATCTTTGCGCAACTCTTCGGACTGGGTCGTGCAGAAGTCCCAGTCGAGGAGAATGGTTATAGGATCCTATCCAGCAGTGCAATTCCCATGAATGAAAAGTCTCCTACTCCTGAGCAGATGACCGAGGCTGAGATCCAGGAGGTGATAGACCAGTTTGTCAGTACCTCGAAGAAAGCCATTGAGGCAGGATTCGATGGCATTGAGATCCATGGTGCCAATGGGTATCTCATCGACCAATTTACTCAGGACAATTCCAATCAACGAACAGATAAGTGGGGAGGCAGTGTGGAGAATAGGTCGAGATTCGGAATTGAGCTTACGAAGGCTGTCGCTGCTGCCATCGGCGCCGATAAGACTGCGTACCGAATCAGCCCATACAGTGAATTCCAGGCAATGAGAATGAAGGATCCTGTTGCCTTAGAAGCTCAATGGACGCATCTCGTTTCAGAGTTGAGCAAGCTCGACCTTGCATACATACACATTGTCGAACCAAGAATCAGTGGCGCTGAGGAGAGGGAGGCTACAGAATCAATAGACTACCTGCTGGAAGCATGGGGGAAAGATAAGCCGGTACTCATTGCGGGCGGCCACACGGCTGAGTCTGCAAAGAAGTTGACGGACGAGACCTTCAAGGATTATCAGGTGGCTGTTGTCTTTGGAAGATATTTCATCTCTAATCCCGACCTTCCTTATAAGATCAAGAATGACATCGAGCTCACTCCCTATGACCGATCATCGTTTTACACTCAGTCAAAGTTAGGCTACGTCGACTATCCTTTCAGCCCAGAGTTCGAGGTCTACAGGAAAAAGGCATCTGGGACACTTCAGGCGGTTGTGGGATAGGGTAGGACTATAAATGATCCAATATTTCTCTTTATATAAATATAGCTGGAGTATAGAGCTGTGTAATTCGAGGACTTAATGATTCAATCCAATTCAGACTTCGAAACATCAATCGAGTTCATTTATTAAGATTCATAGGTGCCAATTCTGGTGATAATTAAATGGCAGTAATGGGTGTAAATACATATTCCTACTATTACGTTGCTTAGACCCAGAAATTGCCACAATAATAAGAATTATCACTGCAGCTGCAGCAAATACACATAGATATTGACCCAATTGAACATACATAACAGGGACTTCCCTGTTGACTACAGCATATATAAGTAGGAGCGTTATATTGAATGTAGCCATTTGAGATATATAAATTACAGACGAAGGGATACCTTGACGTGCTTGGCAACAACTCTCTGCTAGTTCGGTAGCTAAATTTCTGAATAGACCTACCTTAATAAGTTTTTGGATTAGTGTTTCTGTGCGATGATAAGTATAGCAAGGGAAGATCTCACAACGCCAACCCATACCAATCAAGCACAATTACAGTTACACATATGAGGCGAAGATATAAGTTAAAGGTGGTATCATTCCGGTCTCATGCCTCATATACATCGAGTTCAGTGTATGAACTCAATACTCAAAACGCCCCGAACTATCCTACGGAAGCACCCTGACAATCCAATTCCTAATCCAGTCCTAATAAGCAGATCGAAGAAAAAGATCAAAATAGAAATAAAACAAAAGGTCATCATTTCACGTCCGACCCCCATTATACTAGGCCGAAGGAACCATAAGACGTGCAAGCATATACCGATCGACAGTGACGAGGGGAGGGGCGAGATCGAGCAAGATGCATATGTACGCTCTGCCCCGGCCCCAAAGAAAAAAAGGAGGAAAGAGAAAATAGGAAGAGTCGATCTACAGAGCCCCTCATGAATCGTTTAATATCTCTCGTCCATTATGAACTCCATCCCAGCCCGCCTAAACCCATCCAATATGAACTCCAAACATTATAAAGCTGCCACATCAGCTGATCCAGAAGTCATTTTTGTTTTCCCAAGCCATGATGGCTGACTATCCCATATGCAGACCATTTCCGACAATCATGCTTGTATCAGCGCCAACGAAGCCGAACTTACCCATGGGGTAGTCATCGTCCGGCGTACGCATGCTAATGCCACTGTCATCGTGGCCAGCCGCAGCATTCATAGCAGCCTGAGAGACGGCATCCATAGGGCCCGTACTGCCGCTATTTGGACCATGAACAACAAGCCCATTGCCAGATCCCCCCAAGCCACCACCAGAGAAATCATCATTACCGGTATATCGACCACTCGACTGGCTTCCATTTCGCTGTTGGATTTGCTGTTGGGATGACGTGGTCTCGCGGTGACTTGTCTTAGAAGTCTTGTAGTCCATGAAGCCACCCTGCTCAGCCATAAAAGATATCATCTCGTCGAGCCAACATTTGGTTACCCACCATGCACCGAAACTCTGGCCTTGTTGAAGGGTGAGGTCTCTCATAGCACTAGTACCCACTCGCTGGACGCACCAGACAATCTCGGCATGACTCGCATATGGAAATTTGGACGGGAGGCTTGTAAGGAAGGCGACCCATCTGTCGAGCACATTTTCTGTTGTAGAATCAGCATGGATGTTAGCCTGTGCTTGTCTTCCATTGCGCATCGCCATTTCTCCATAGATGGTAGGTCCCTCAATCTCCCACGGTACAGCAGTCGGGTCTAGGAGATCGCGCATTTCAGATACAAGTAACATGACAACATCGTCCATGCCTCGTGTTGGAACGCACTCTGCAACCTTTCGTGGTCTAACCATAGTAATCCAGTCCTCATACATCTGATCTCGATTGCCTGGGTTCGCAAGCATGTTGGCAGCAGCATGCGCTGTCAAGTTGACCCGGAGCTCACGATCCAGCAGTCCAGCGAAAAGAGTGGCTGGTGCAATCTTAGCAGCAATGACGTGGGCTGGGTGGCCTTGGAATGAGTCCCGAATGTGAGGAACAAGGCGCTCAGAAATGTTGCGAAGGGTATCAAGAACTGGCTTTGGTGCGACCTGAAGCGTCAATGGAGCGACAACACGCATCATCTTCTGGTACATGAGAAAGTCACATTCTTCGATCCATGGCGCGATTGCAGGATTAGCAAAGAGCTTTTGAACCGGCATTGTGAGTGTACCGTGGAATGAAGTGAAGAGGTGGAAGAAGGTCTTTTCCTTGCAGAAGCGAATGCATTCAACAAGTGATGTGCAATGTGATCGATACAAAGCTGTCAACGCAGATGCCGAATCGGGATCAGTGTTAGGAGGAACAAAAGGCTCTATTTTTGGTAATGAAATTGGCTCGTATTCCTGAGAAATCTCACTAGGGGCGGCGAATCGTAATCTTTGAGGCATCTTGCCCGTGGTGTTTTCAACAGTGTGAAGACTCGTGACGTCTGGTTGGTGATAAAGGCTGGTAGGCTTGATGAGACCTTCTTGAACGCGTTGCGCAGAAGCTTCTGAGAGACGTGTGTTGTTGCTAGGAGAAGGGAAGACCGCGCGGTCAGAAGTCATAGAAACTTGTGAACTGTAAAATGGTAAGTGAGTGTATACTAGCATGGAAATGTGATGAGTTACTTCATATTTTGTGAGAACCTTGGAGGGTCAAAATTTTGAACTGCAGGAGCAACTGAATTGTCAGGAAGGTCGGCTTGATCCTCTTTGAGGCTGAAGTTCACATAGTGGTATTTCGACTCGCCACGAACACCAAGGCGACGCGTCTTGAGGCCTGGAAAAAGCACACGAACAAGCTTCCCAAATGAGGCAGGATTTAACACAGTAACTCTTTCCGTTGCACACCTAGAAACATAATTTGCATACACACGTCCTCGAGGTACAGAACCTTTCCCTTTATCGCAGACAAGGTTGATCCTAAACAATCACAGGTCAGCATCTTCAATATCACGTGGCTAGCAATGTTTCTACACACCAGAGCATGGCAAACACTTGTCTCGTTCGTTCTGATTGCGGTCCTCTTTCATTGCCATGAAGTTCTCTCGCTACATCAGGTAGGCTGCGGTTCTTGTTTGCTTGGAATAGTTGTCTCATCTCCAGTTCGTTCGCCGCACTTGACTTGGAGGCCTTTTTTGGTATCCCGTTTTGTCCTTGCGAGTCTATTTCGTCTTGCTCCTCACTCCGGTTATCTAATATCTGGCTGTCCTCTTCCCCGTAGCTCTGTTCCTTCTGTATTAATCGTTGTGGGTGTTGTCCGTTGAACTGGGCCTCTTGGGGATATCCAAGACTGTGGTTGACGGCAGCACCAAGTGCTGGATCTAAGCCATACTCGCGCTGGTTTTGAAGTTGTGATTGGAAGACCATGGCATCTGGAGACATTTGTGGATATACTCGATGGGTCTGCTGGTGCGCAAGAGGTTGGCCGCTCTCATACCACTCCTTGTTGTACTCTAATCCGGGGTCGGCCAATTGGTCGAGTTGTTGGGTCGCGACGCTGTGTATACTTGTGGTGGAAGCGCGAGATTGCGGCCTCCGTCGACTCTTGACAGACGTCGCCGTGTCAGACCTTGATCGCGTCTTTGTTGGTATCATTTCTGTTCGCGAATCTGGGCGATCTGCTTGGGTGGGAGTTAGTCTTGTTGTCCGTAGAAGATTCAACATGTCAAAGGCATGTAAGTAATTTAAGCGCAATTTGCTGGGCCAAATTGCAGGAAGAGGATGCAGAGATGATTGAGGGATCAGGAAGTAGATAAATCAACGGACCCATTGTATCCATCGCAGGATGAGAGCGGAGGTGGGGGGTATATTTGTTGATATTTATCCTGGGTGGCGGGTATGTTGTTGTTGTTATTGTCGTTCGGAATGGGCGTTTGGATTTGAATTGACTCGGTGGGTTTTGTCGCGCGCGCACAATGACGGATGGACGTTGGACGAACACGGAGACTTTGGAAAGATGACGATAATAATAAGATGTGAATTAATGAAGAGGTCTGAATATTGATATCGTCTGGGAAGTGGAGGCTCCGTGTCGAGGACTGGAGGGCGTTGATCGTTGCGGTCGGCTTTGACTTGATTGTTTCTTACAGTCTTTCTTTGCGTACACACAAGACAATACACACGCACATAATACACTGACGGACATACACACAACGAACGACAGTAAACACAGAGAGCCTGGCTTATTGTGGTGACGAGGCAACAACGGACGGGACGCTGATTGGTGGAGGGGGGGAAATGCCAGGTGGTTATGTAAGCAGCATCTCACGAATCGGGAACCTTTTTTGGGAGCTCTGACAATTTTATTTCGAGTTTTTTGCGATGAAGGGTTTTTGTGGTGAAGGGTCTTTGTGTCCATGCGCCAAATGTGGCTCGGGCCATGGAGGATACTGCCCAATACGGCAAGAGTAAACAAAGTGACAGGCTAGTGATGGAGTAAGCCAATGAGATGGTCAGATCGTATACTAGTAGACCAATAAACTAATCAACTAATCAACTAATCAACTACGTAGTAAATGCGTTGCCGAAAAGGCCACCGCGGCCACTTTCCCTTTGATTCTGCTGCCATCGACGGTTGATGTAAGTGGTATCCCGCCGTCTCCGGCCAATCACAGCCCTTGGAAGTCAGAGCTACTGTATCGCATCCTATTGTTTGTTACTCGGTAGGGTAATAATAACTCAAAGCACCATAGCAAAGCAAAGCACACCAAAGCACACCAAAGCACCAAAGAGCACACCAGAGCACACGCACTCCACTCATTTTGCTGCTGTTTCCTGTGCTTAACGAGCAAATAAGCCCACCAAAGCTTCAAACTGAGTTTCGACGTCATTCCTGTCCTCGTCGCCATCTCCTTCTTCCGTTTCCTCCAAAACAACTCCCATAGACATCCCCTAAACAACACCCAAAAACAACTTCATCTGCATTTGCATTTGATTCTACTATTTGCATCTTTCAATTCTCTGTAAACAATCAACAAACACCCAATCGAGCTACCCTTTTGCCCTTCACCGACCGCAAAGATGTCTTTCCAAGATAAGGCCCAGCAGCACATTTCGCTCATTGACAAAGAGGTATGGACACGCGACACTTTCCTCCCAGTCTCAAGGAGCATCACCGGATTGAGCTCTGCTCTCTCGAGCTTCATCGGGGCTCCAGGGAGCTGCTGCAGACAATCAACCAGCACCAGAAGCTAATTCGTCGTAACAGCTGTCCAAGTACCCATTGCTTAACAACCTCGAGAAGCAAACCTCAGTGCCAAAGGTCTACGCCTTCCTCGGCCTCATTGGTTTCTACTTCTTCTTCATTTTCTTCAACATTGCCGGCTCATTCTTGACCAACTTTGCTGGCTTCATCCTTCCGGGCTACTACTCCCTTGAGGCACTTTTCACTGCTGGCAAGACCGACGACACCCAATGGTTGACCTACTGGGTCGTCTTTGCCTTCTTGACGTGAGTTTCCCCCACCTATAAAACCTCAAAAACAGCTTACTGACAGCCTCCTCTTCAGCGTCTTTGAGTCGGCCATCAACGCCGTCTACTGGTTCCCATTCTACTACACCTTCAAGTTCATCTTCACCCTCTGGTTGGCTCTTCCCCAAACCAGGTAAGTCTCATCCGTGCTCCACCCGCCCCACCTTACAAACCCTAATGGTGCTCGCAGCGGTGCTCAAATTGTCTTCCGCTCTTTCCTCCAGCCAGTCTTCGCCCGCTACTTTTCCGGTGCCGGCTCCACTGCCGCCAACCTTCGCGCCAAGGCCGACTCTGCTACCTCAGACAAGACCTTGTAAGCAGGTCAATGACGGCTCAAGCGATGGTTCGATCCCTATAGCAAACAATGACTGCCGAGCGCGCAGAGCGGATTGATGATTCGATGGCACGTTATGCTGGAAGAAAAAATTGTAGAGACGAGAGACGGTTGTTATGATCCATTTCCTTGGTCCTGACTACTATATGATGTCTTTATGTGTGTATGTGTGTGTTAAGTGTGTGTGTGTATGGAGGGGGAGTTTGTAGTGTGTGGGTAAAGGAGCAATAGACTGATGTCGGGACTTCCTTGTACTTGTGCGCTGCAAATATAGGACGTTACGTTTCTACGTACATTCAACCCATTTATTTATACCACTAAACTTGGTACCAGATCACATTTGATTTATGCCTATGTGAAAATGAGTGCTGTGAATTGTATATTTCCTGATATTGCTGCATTTTATATTCCATCTATCCATTGCATGCAGCCATTCTATTGCGCCTTGATTATAACCATAGCTACTCCGTGAATGATCATTACGTCTCACATATCCAATAATATACAGCCTGCCAATAGTGTCTAAAGGGAAATGCTGGAAGCCGGGTATCACTATCCTACAGTTTGGGGTAGCCCAAAATAAAAATAACCCCCCACCAAAAACCAAACCGCAGGAAAAGAAAGGAAGAAAAAGAAAGAGAGAAAAGGCCCTCCAGACGCAAAATATCGATAGGACAATTAGTAAAATAGAAAAGTCTCTAAAGTTGACAGCCCGAGCCATCGCCCCGTCTATTGCCTCATCTATCGCCAGTACTCCAACTAATTATGGGATTCTTGAAACGAGGCCCATCTCAGCTCAAAAAGAAATGAAAAGAAAAGGATAGGAAAAGAGACAAGGGTGACAGAGCCGACCATCTACGACTTGTCAATGTCCTGTAAAAGTAATGTCTCAATCTTCGTAATCAGCTGCGCGACCCTGAAGGGCTTGCTAACCACGCCATCCATACCGGAGCCCATGGCAGTAGCGATCTGTTCGGCACGCGCATTGGCCGTGACCGCAATGACAGGCACGTGATGCACAATCAAGCCGCGCTCCTCGAGGTCGCGGATGCACTTGACACATGTGAGGCCGTCCATGACGGGCATCTCGAGGTCCATGAGGATGAGCGACAGCTTCTTGCCGACGCCGGCGTTGGCCGACCACACCTCTGTGGTCTCTAGGTAATCGAGGGCTTCTTGGCCGTGGTTGGCGACGGCCACGGCGGATCCGAGCTTCTCAAGTTGCTTGCGAAGGACTTTTTGGTTGACGAGGTTGTCTTCTACTACAAGAATATAAAGGTCTTGCGGGTTAACAGTGGCGGGACGGTGGGAGGATACGGGGGCGGGTGTGGAGTGGGATTCTCGGAGCGGTGGTTTGGTTAAGGCGTGACTTAGGCGCTTGGTGTCCGTGGGGATATAGGGGACTTCTGCAGGAGGCTCGCTTTCAGCCCTGGTGAGGGAATGGTGGGTTGCACTGTTTGTGGAACGCCTTGCTTTGATGAAGAAGGCGAAGGTAGAACCAACACCAGCTTCGGAGGCAACGCCAATCTTACCACCTAGAGAAACGAAGTTAGTTTGAACATGCTATAAGGATATTTCATGGACTTACCATGCAGCTCAGTAATTTGTCTGGAAATAAAAAGACCAAGACCGCTACCACCATATTGTACGTGAGTTCGAGGAGAAGCCTGCGAGAAGCGCTGGAAAAGGAGTTTTTTCTCATCACTGTTGAGACCACGGCCTGTATCATTGACTTCGAATCGTAGATAGACGAATTCACCTGAACCCCAGCCTTCACCAAAACCAACCTGATGGTTGGGAGTTTTGACATCAATGTAATCAAAGCCTTCGGAAGTTTCCAGTGGCGGCTCACGAGATGCACTAATTTCAACCACGATTCGTCGATCAGATTCCGTTTGGGTGAATTTAATGGCGTTTGTTATAAGATTGATAAGCACTTGAAGCAGCCTGCTGGGGTCCAATAGCATCCAATTTACTTTGAGATCTTTGTATGATTCATGAACGTTGAGATGCATCGTCATTTTGCTCTTCTGTAGTTCAGTATCAAACATGTTGATGGCACTTTGAACTACCACCACGGGTTGTGTTTCCACTGGTGTAATAAGCAGTAAATTTGAGTCGAGTT
The DNA here is from genome assembly GCA_024752465.1 of Allantophomopsis lycopodina. Lineage (NCBI taxonomy): Eukaryota > Fungi > Ascomycota > Leotiomycetes > Phacidiales > Phacidiaceae > Allantophomopsis > Allantophomopsis lycopodina. The sequence goes on from CP103012.1 coordinate 752,683, forward strand.
TTGAGACTGTAAGAATATCATCCACGATTGACTTCTGATGCTGTCCACAGAGTGCGATAATTTCAGCTGCTTCGATGCAGTTCTGCACCATTACTTGTGATATTACGGTACTTGGAGACTCCAAAAACTCCCTCAGAGATTGCGAAATCTCATCAGCAGATTGGAGAATAGCACTCAATGGATTTCTCATCTCGTGACTTGTGATGTCGATAAAGTTATTTTGCTGTCGTCGAGACTCCTCTGCCTCCTCTAATCTGCGCTTTTGAAGACCCTCGGCCCATTTGATCTCGCTGATATCAGTTATGCAAGCCATAATGCTCGATAATGTACCGTCCTGGACATCGGGGTATGCTGAGGCTAATATCCATGTCTCCCGTTCTCCATCAAAAGCCAACCATGGCTTCTTCATACGAAGTTCAACAGTTATTGTTTTGAGGTCCCCTTCAAGTTCTTCCCATTTAGCGATAAAAAGTGGCATAGAGTCGCCGTGAACGACGCTTGACCAGGGTAGGGTTTCTGAACCCGCGGGAATGGTCATTCCCGAGATCCTATACCACTGGTCATTTGCGTATACGATATGACCATTTGGATCCAAGATTATCAATCCACCAGGTGCTAAATCGCTAAAATTTTTGAAATTCTTTTGACTCTGCGCAGCTTCTTGTGTACGGATAGATAACTCCTCCGATAGCACTGCTCGTGCCAAGGCATCCTGTGATGCGCGCTTTTGTACTGAAATATCTGTGAGGCTACCCATGATACTCTTTACCGTGCCGTCGGGACCCGATTCTGGATGTGCCATAGCTAAAACCCAGCGCTCAACTAGTTCATTTGAAAGGGGGTTGAGAACATCATGCTTGAGTTGTAGCTCGCCCTGCCATGACTCGCCAGCCATGAGAGAATTCCAAGCCGTCATAACAGTATCCCTGCTCTCCTCATGAAAATTTTCTACCCAAGACATGGGTGCAGAAAGGTTCCTGGACTGCCCTGTAATGGTATACCAGGTATCGTTGGCTTCAATTATATTTCCATCAGAATCAATATAAAACATGCCAACCGGTGAAACCTCTGTCATTCGCTGAAGCCTGCTAGTCTGTAAAGCGAGCTGTTCGGACAGGGCATGTTTTTCTGAAGCAGCGGCTTCAGCAGCTGTTCTTCCCTTACGAATCTCCTCCTCGAAAAGCATTGTGGAGGCCAATGAAGTTGCAAGTTGCCTATTAAGCATGTCTATAAAGGACACATACTCGGAATCATACGGTCTACGAGGATTGACTCCAATGAGGAGGAATCCCAATACTCCATCACCGGTTGTTGGTCGTATCGGACAAACCACAGCTTCTTTACAAGGCTCTTCAAAGCCTCTCCATGCAATGTTCTCAAGAAGAGATTCCGAAAGGGTTCCTGTTCTTGTTTCTAATTTGGTGGGTTGTCGTGTTCTCATAGCCTCACGGAAAGCAGGAATAAACCCCTCTCGGCTGCGCTTCAAGTCCAAACGGGTTGGCACTGCATCATGATCTTTGGGAACACCCAATGCACCTTCAAACATGCAAGATTTCAAGGAGATCGAACTACCAGTAGAAGAAGTCGAAGCCAGTTCAGCACTGTCTAGATCATCAATAACAGAGTAAAGGACAAGAAATGGTATATCGACAGCAAAGCCGGGTTCAGAAAGACCCTCAACCACCAGCCCCCAGAACTGCTTGATACTTTGTGCCAGTGCAAGCTTCTCTCCCAGATGGCGTAGTATCTGTGTCCTTCGGAAGTTTATCTGTTGCAATGTCGTTTCAAACGGAGCGTTATAGAACCCAAGTATTTTTTTGCTTTTCCCGTACAAAGGAGTAAAAGACCAGGAAAAATATGTCTCTTCTAGGAACCCATGCCTCTCGATTGGGATATGTTGGTTGATCATATGGACGGACTTTCCAGTCCTTGCACATTCTGAAAAAATCTCTCCGACTGTGCTCCACATCTCTTTGAAAGGGCCTTTGAATCCAGTTCCCATCAGATCAGGATGCTTTCTCCCAGCAACCTGGTCACGGTATGCTGCATTATATAACATAGTCAATTCTTCGCCCCAGAAAATTGATACCGGCTGTGGAGTGCCCATGAGCAAGTTTACAATTTGTCGAAACTCGGGTGTCCATTTCTCCATAGCACCTAAAGAAGTTTGTGCCCAGTTGATGCCCCGTGCAAAAGCTTCATGAGATCCTGGATTTGGTTGAGCATCAGGTGCGGTCCAATCCGTTACGATGTCTAGGGGATTAGATAAAATCACGGAAGCTGTGGAGCTTTGGCCTGTGGAGCTCCAGCTAGATTCATCTGCGCCATATGTCGTTGGATTCGGCACTGAGACGGAAGCTGTAGCTGTGTCTTCCCTGTCTTCATCTTCTTTCGATGCTTGTGCCAAAGCTGGTTCCGAGGGCGGTTGCTTCTCCAATGTTTTGGGATCTAGTTTTGGTGGAGTATGACTTGCGTGTCTAGAGGGTGTATCGATTCCTACGGACACTTCCCCGATAGGAATTCCAGCAAATATATCTGATCTAGTTCCACTGATTATACGCCACCGTTTTCGAACTGTTGACCCAGTCCAGAGCATGTCAGAATATGTGAATGTAAGAGGATAGCAATCCATTGAATTGTCAAATTTTGTGACGCTGGTTGCCCAGGCCCGGAACTCTTCGTATGTTGCGGCGCTGGCTTGGGGAGGCTTCTCCGCGGATTCATTTCCAGTTATCAGATCTCGAAGGCGATCATAGGACTGGAGTGATAAATTGCAAAAGATAGGAGAAATCTGAGTGGTTGCCACCAAAGGGAAGTCCGGGTCCAGGTCGAGAACGAAGGTGGGTCTAGAATCCTGGTCCAGTAACTCTACCACCCCTACAGCATCCAGCTCTGATACCGTATTAGATATCGCAGTATCATTTCGAAGGTTATCAGAAGGAAGCAGTTCCACTGTATAGGGGATGTCCGGTGGTGGTGGGGGCCCCATTGGCTCCTGTCTTCCAACTGCACCGCGAGAGCGCTTACCAAGCACTCTACCCAGACTCACGGGATTCGGCATAAGCAGACCTGTCTTGTTTACAGAGATGTGATGCGATGAAACTCGTAGCTGCTCACTCGCCGTATGGGCCTCCGCCAACCCTCCACTCTGTTGCCACTCTAGTGGTTTGACCTAGGCTCCAATAACTTTTGATTACCAGAAACGATGAGATAGAAGATTCTATGAAGGAAAAGATTAGAAAGAACCCAATATGATGGCTACGTTGCCAGAGGTACATCGTTTGAATAGATACCTGTAAGGTTTGTTCAGAGTGTCTGGCAGGATATCATCACGTGAATTGGTGGGAAGAGAATCGGAAGAGTGCGCGTGTGGCGCTTGTAGGAAAAGGTGAGCGATGAGGGAAAGAGGGATTCCTAAGGTAGACGCTATTGAGACATGGCGGCTCCTAATTTGGGGTGGGTTGCGAAGTTAAAACTGGGCTAGGACGTGCGATGTTCTGGCAAGTTGGATTGCACAGGATTGTATGAAGCACACACGTCAGATTTTGAGATCTGAGGTGAGAGATGAAGATCAGAGATCAGAGGCTAGAGACTAGAGACCAGAGATCAGAGATCAGAGATCAGATGTTCTAGGTTTGCAAGCAAGCGCAGGGGGGTAAGTAGAGTTGGATGAATAGCGTAGAGTGTGAAATTTGGACAATTGATGAACATTGAGGTGAGTAAGTTAAGGTATGTTATCGCAGCACATGCCGGATTGATGACGAAAGAGCCGATTGGGAAGTTTTCAAGCCGGTGAGGTAGTTTGAGGTGGTAAGGTGGTGAATTGAGATGAGATTTGAAGTTTTGAGGTACGAGGTACGAGGATTAAGGTATGAGGTATGAGGTAAGTGGTAGAGTAGAGGATGGAAATTGAGGGTTGAGTGTAGATCAGAGTGGTAGGTCATAGAAGGGGAAAACGGCTACGTAGGAATGATTTAGGTGCAGAATTGAAGGGAAAGTAGTTGACAAGATGCGCATTGACGGAGTGGTATTGGTGAATGGCATGGCATATAGGTGTAGGTGTGTGGGTTGGGAGTGTGAATGTGGGCGTGTGGGCGTGTGGGAGTGTGGGAGGTTGGTGGGCACGGTGGGGTTCGTTGCCAGGCACGCACTACTCTGGATCAAGGCGAGGAGGCACACGAGTACGTATGTACTTGTACGTAGTACCGTCTGCTGCGTCTATGCGCGGAGAAGTGTGGTGGTGCGTAGCGTGATGGGGCGAAATAATGGCAACAAAAGTAAAGCACGTAAGGTACGGAGTAGTCTAATTAAGTATGTAATTAATATAATAAGTCTGTAGAAAGAAGTCTCGCTTAAGGCTACCTGATAAGTACAATCGAAGGACGCTTGCATTTTTACAATGAATTTCTGGCATGGATGGTATACATGGCTTAGGATACCGCGGAATACCTCGTTAATACTCATTCTTTTCTTTTGCTCTACTCATTCACTCCGAGTACTGCAATGGAAGTCATGATCAACATATCGAGGTGAAGTTGATACTTTTCAATTGATGATATGGTGATAGTGATACGGTGATATGTGTAATGAGGTGAGGTAAAGCGTCCCCTAACTACATACATACATACATAATAGAAGTTTGCCATGTCGTTTTGCATGCTGCTCAACATACTCCCATCTCGCTTTCTCCATGGTCTTTTCCATTGCACTTGATCGATATCCAATGTCGGTCGGACTCTTGCTGCACACGCCCTGCCACCATGCCAGTCAAGTCGAGTCTAGTACATAATACTTAATTCTCGGTCTGTCCCTTCGCTTCTCAATCCTTCGCTTGACATCATCAACTCAACCTAATCAGACGTGTTTGGATATTCAACCCCCAAAACCCGCCCAATTATCTTTAAATATGACATTTTCCGCTCCACTCCTCTGCTTCATCCCGCTACATCCCGCTACATCTCGCGACTCGTGTCGTGTTCACATACGACAAAGAGACACCAGAGACAGGCCGTAATGAAATACTACTCTAATACTTTACGTACTGTGTAAGTTACTCCATACAGGTAATTCGTAAATATCATGCTATGTATCTATATATATATATAAAGATCCCACATATATGTACCTTAGTAATATAAAATAAAAATGCTTTAGATTAAATATTAATTAATTCTCTTACTATTCTGCTCTCCCCTACACAATACTAATAGCCATTTATCTTTTATTTGTCATACTTTCCATATCTTACATAAAATCTCATCCACACATAAATAAACCTAGTGTGAACGTATCTATCGGCCAGCTAAATTCAATTCAGTATTACTACGTAAATACTATATGCAACGTCCTGTAATGTATGTCTACATCCCTACTGAAATTATGCATGTAAGAATGCACGTACATATATCTATCGTATGTCACGTAAAAGCCAAGTAATATGCAACAAAGTACCCCGCAAAGTGCAAGGCTACTCAATTTGATTCGAATATGATACCACACCACCACACTTCACAAGAGAAAATGTACACATACGTCCATCTCACCCCTCGTATTTGAAATAGCCCGCACCAACACTCCATCATCATTTGTAGGCGATACTTTTCAACCCACGAAGTCTCATAGAAATGCCTTGATTGAAGTCATACGAACTCATGTTTCCAGAAGAGTCAGCAATATCGCTCATATGTAAGACGCCGCACCGCAGGGTACAGCCAGGAACAGAGTAACGAATAGAGATTGAGATGTTCTCCAAGCATATTTATAAGTAAACATCAGTCTCCATGTCCTTTTGGTTTTTAATTTCCTGTCTTACATGTTCTTCTGCGCGCCCAATTTTTCTTGAAAACGTTTGTAACTGAGGGTATTATAATCACGATGATGATCCCGAGTCTTTTAACGTTGACGCTGGTATTGATAGCCTGTCAATTATCATTTTTGGTAGTAGCTACGCCCTTAGAAGAGCAACTGCAAGAGTATGGATTGGATGAACTACTTAATAGCGGTAATCGATATCAAATAGAGTACCTTGCAAACTGGACAAATGCTTCGTTAAGCTGCCAATTTGCCGTAAGTATTTAAGTCTCGCCACAACACTATGTATTCAGTCGCAGAAATTCATTGAGCAAATTACTAAGGAAAAAACAGTGTCAGCTGTTACCAATTTTCCTCCCAGGAAATGTATCATCTGTGGGAGAGTCAAGCTACCAACCTTTGGAGTATTGGTCAAACCAGCAAAACAGCCTAATTCCAGCATGCAGAGTAGATGCAACATCAGCAGCTTCAGTAGCAACGGTTATAAAAGTCTCTCGTCTTACACAATGTCCATTTGTTGTAAGAAGCGGTGGCCATGCGTCATTTGCAGGAGCATCGAGCATCTCAGGGGGGATACTAGTGAATCTTGGGCCGATAAACAGCGTAATTCCTAATAAAGACCTCACCAGCGTCTGGGTTGGGGCTGGAAACACGTGGAGCGATGTATACTCGCAACTTGACCCGCTGGGTATATCTGTGGTAGGAGGTCGGGTTTCTCCAATTGGCGTTGGAGGCTTGACTTTAGGAGGTTCTTTATTCCCTTCATTATCTCCCAGGAACTCTTAGCTAATGCCACATAGGTGGAATATCCTATTTCAGCGGACGCTACGGCTGGGCCTGCGACAATGTGCTTAGCTATGAGGTACAGTGGATCTCTCTCCTCCATTCCCTTCTGACATGTTTAGGTCATTCTTGCAAACAGCAGCATCGTAACAGCATCACCAACCTCATATCCAGACCTATACCATGCGCTGAGAGGCGGCTCAGGTACAAATTTCGGCATCGTGACGCATTTCGAACTCGAAAGTTTCCCGCAAGGCGACCTCTGGTCAGGAAGCCGTTACCATGACATTTCAGCCAATCGATCTATCATCCAGGCGTACTACGATTTCGTGAATGCCGCCCCTACAGACCCCTATGGAAGCCTGTATATTGGAGTTGTCTGTATGAACGGATCGTTCGCAGCGATATCTTTCCCTGTCTACGGAAAGCCCGTTGAGAATCCACCAATCTTCGAGGCGTTTACGCAGATTCCTAGTTTGAGCTATACGAGTACCATAATGAACTTGACTCAGATGACGGTAGACTTAAACAAAGTCCAGCCAGTTAATATGAGGTTAGTCCTGTCCTTCACTTATCCATGACATAAAAACTAACTATGTCACAGAGATACGTAAGTACCATTGCATTCACATCCTAGCACGATGAAATCTGAACCCATGGTTAGATACCGCACAGCGACCTTCAAAAACAATATAGACGTCCTCTACGGTATGGTTGACATCTTCGTAAGGGAGATGACTCCCATGCTCGACGCAGCCGACCTCGTAGCTTCGTACACTCTCCATCCCCTTACCGTTAACTTCCTTGAACAGTCTCTCAAGCGCGGAGGTAACGTGCTGGGACTGGATCCCGACGACGGCCCGTTGATAAGTATGGCCCCAGCATCCAAACTTCCATCTCGCAAACTATCAAAGCTAACAATTATTAGTCGCATTAACCAGCCTCTCGTGGTCCTCGCCTGACGATGATGCACGCATCTACAAGGCCACGCAAGGTTTTATATCGGGCACTGAGGAGCTGGCGCGTAGTTTGGGCGTTGGGCACCCATATATCTATATGAACTATGCGGAGAAAGACGAGGACGTTTTTGGAAGTTATGGAAATGCTAGCAAGACTTTCTTGGAAGATATTAAGAAGGCCTATGATCCGAAGGATGTTTTTGGGAAGTTGCAGCCGGGGTATTTTAAGCTTTAAGTAAGAAGGGGTTGTGAATGGGAGTTGAAGTACTTGAAAGAATTGTGTTTGCAGACAAGTCAGGCAAATCAAAGATTTCAATGGGATGATAATGGGATTGTGGAATTGATTTGGGAATTGAATAGTAAGAGTATCCTAGGCTGTACCTATACTTTTCTATACACTACATAGATATATATCTCCAATCGATGCTCCATATTTAGAACTAAATCTGAATCGTTGCCATCAGACGGATCCGTGGACTTCATCTCGGGACACCAGCTATTTAAATCCATAGGCTGTTAGCTGGGCGTGGGAATGAAATCCAACTTGCAAATAACATGAAAGGCCTCTCAATACTGGTGATTGACTCAAGGAGGGATTGTTAGCATTTGAAGGAGTGCCCTTGAGGCTTGTAATGTGCAGGCATAAACTTCTAATAATACTTGTTTCTGAAGACAAAATTACCTTTGAGTTACGAGGGGGTTTTGTCGTGGTTGAAGTTTGGGATGTCAATTGGCATAGCATTACAAATTGCTTGGGTAGTGAATGATCCCACTTCTTTTTCAAGGGATTCTTGCCACAATTCAATTCATTTTCTATGTTCAAAATTCTCCAGTCTAGATACCACAATCTACATCTACATATTCCATATTATCAATGGAAAAGAAAGTCTACCAATTATGTAAACTCGTCTAGTTTTATTGATGGGGTTCAATTCTACATACCCTATCCTAATTATCTCTTATTTATATTATTCTGTAGTCAAGTGTATCGAGACGTGAAAAATACGGGAATGCGCGCTTCAGGAGTAACTGGTGACACTGATGGACGAGGCGCCTAAGTTGCCTTGTGTATCTTGAGAGAGACAGCTAATTGTGCCTTTTCAATTTTCAGTAAGGGGCTACAAATTGAAAAGGCCCGGTTGGATCAGTGTCATCTCACTAAGTAATGTCAACATGGTATTTAGGTGAACAAAGCCTAACATGACACATCACACAGCCAAGTTGTGTGCAAATAAATTAAGATAACGCATCGAAATTGAGTCGAATATCATGAATAATACAAAAAGGAAATGTGGAAGAAGAAGAATGCGTACTAAATTGTCTGTGTTGCGCAAACCATAAATACCATGTCAACCAACAAGATTCTATATGACAAGCTGAAGAATGCAAGGCGCACGTTATTTTGACAACATAATGCATACTGCACGCTGCAATTTATTCCTGCATATGCGTTTGATCGTGTAACGGCTGAAGGCATGAACTCATGTAACATTCGGAGAATTAATGGAACAAAAGCTTTTGTGCGATGGAGTTGCGATAGAGTTTGCTGCCTTTTCTGTACCTGCAGAGTGAGATTCTATAGATACACGATTGGCCAGTGTTTGGAAACTGTGGAGATATTTCTATTGATATTACAGGAATCCAGAAAAATGAAGAAAATATCAGAAATCATTTTTTGATGGTGAATAGTACGATATAAAACAAGTCAAAATCATGTCCCCCGGTCGATCAATAACGAACTTTAATTGTATGCGTCTGATGAAATCTCCTGTCCAATACTCTTCATCAACTCTAGGAAATGCGATCTGATGCTTATGTAAACCAGTACATATCTCACAGCTCCATACATCAGAGTCTTATACAGCTGTTCCACCTTCGATCATATAATCATTATATCGAGATGAAGATATAATCAGAACTCATCAGCCTAAACGGCATTAGTTTCAATATAAATAGAAGCGACGAAGATCCTACCTGAACAGTACCTTCTCCTTCAACCTCAATGTATTCGTCATCGTCATCGTCATCCTGGCGATCCACATTGCCACCATCATTGACACGGCGCTTGGAAGTCTTAGTGTTGCCGGAGCGCTTGGTACCCTTAGATTTGCCGGAACTCTTGGTACTCTTAGTGCTCTTGGAGCTTATCGTGGTGTCAAGTCTAACTGCTGTTGTGGAGTGGCGATCTGCAACGTGGCTCAAAGGATATTAATACTCTAGATTCAACAGCACCTTATCTTGTACTCACTGTGATCTTAACATATTTGTAAATTTTCTCTAGTGATGAAAGTAGTGCACTGAATTGTATTCGGTGTTTGAGCATTGATGATCGTGGAAAGAAGATCAAGGAGCTCCCTCAAAATGCCATTCTCAAGACGTAAAGCTTAATATTCGTTTATAATCCTTACTCTCTGCCAATAAAGACACTCTGTGACTTTCACCTGTCCTACATAGTCGTTGGCATCTGTTTCTTGCTAATTTGCGGTCTGCCCATAGAAGCGACCTATAGCAGGATTGATTGACGGCGTGCTTCTATTGTATTCTGATATATATGATTGTACATTCGATTCGCTCGTACATGCAATGCCAATCCATTTAGCGAACGATGCCGTCGCTTTAAAGATTAGCTTCGTATGGAATTTGAATATTGAATGGTGAGTAACGCTCTAATACTTTTCCCCCCCTCTTTCGCTTTCTGTTCCTTGGTAACAGATATGCCACAGCACTAGTGTGTATGAAAGCTAGAGCACACCTCCCAACATATTTACTATGAGTGGTGCTCCGTTGTACTGGTGTTACACTAGCGGTGCTCGAGCAAACTTGGTGGGTGTTCAAAGGCATGGAAATGTATATGGATCGTGCGTCTGTCTGTGCGAGCATCGTGTGTATGCCCATTCGTCTCTTGAAATTGTAGTAATGTCCTAGGAGATTGTTTGCAAACCGCTTGGTAAATGACTCGAAAAATGTACTAGTTGTTCTGTTAGCTGAGATATATTTTAAATAATTCAAAGTGCCTTTTACGTTTTGATTTCTTTGTCCAACTTTGAAACCCGAGCGGGGGCATATGGAAGGAACATAACACAGTGATAAACTTCGTAAGCACTAGTTATGCGACAGTCATCTCGCCTTCATTACTCCCCCACCACCTTTATCAACTCAGGTCAATGATTCTGCTTCAAAAGGGCGTTACCCGATGATAGGCTTGCCGCCATCGGCTGGATTGTCTCCTTTATTTCAAGATGTGGAGTGCAATCTCAAAATTTGCAGTTGACATTGACAGTTATGGAAAGAACCTTGAGTGACTTGGTGAGATAGGATAAGATACGGATGGCAGCGAAACCTGACATTGAGCTACAATCCCCTCTGTTGAAATTGCAACTGAATTATTGTGAATAGTTGAAGCAACTACCAAGGTGTGATACACGCATCGTCAAACATCACAGTCGACAAGTCATGAAAACTGAGCTTGAGATAATGATGATCAGTCCCACTGGCAAATAATCGAGTCTCAACATACCATACATAGCATGCCCAATCCATCTCCAAGTTTGTCGAGCGCAATGTGGGTTCCATGCGATTTTATATGAATGGCAACATCGATACAGGTTTTGTTAGAGTGCCCTCTCAATAATTAAGGTATTATTTTATGTTGTTTAATATTCTGAGCTAAGTGGTTTTTGTTCTCTCGTCCACTATATCTCGACTTCATGCCAAGTCTTCTTCGTTGTTGATGTCATTTGAGGTATATCGAAGTGTGTTATGGACAGGCTGGTTTTCGGATAATATAAGGATTGTTTGGTGTTTTCGTTGCTTCACCGTTTTTGAAGCATACAAGAGAAGCTAAATGGGCGTTTTACAGTCTATTTAGATTACTTGGTTACCCAAAGGTCATCAGCAAAGTGTTCCAGATTATCTGGTATCTCTTACCTCTATAGCGTTCAAAAAGCCCTTGAGATGCACTCATTCCTGATGTATGAAGCCGTATCGCTCGATGTATATTAAACCATTCTTGGGCTTGTAATCATTAAGATTACTTTGACGCCGAAGATCTGTTCATAGCAATCTGTGCACGTCTCCTACCTCGGGTCTGGGAAATAATCTCTGACTTTGAGATTAAAAATTATACTTGCATGTTATTTTTAAAATAATAGCAAGATAAGAACACGCCTAAATCTTTGATTTCGGCTGATGTGGACCAGATCTTGATTCAGGAGTGGCTCCGGACTTTCCCTTTTTAAGTAAAATATGAATTGAGATGTACACCGAAAATATTAAGAGTAGTCGTCATGAATAGTCTTTCGATTCATTGGAAACGTTTGTTGTTCTGATCTGTATGCAGTACAGCCGTTAAACCCTCTGGTGGTCCTTTGTTCTTATGAGTTCTTATTAAAGGCAATTGCTTTCGCTTTTGAGGTAGTATCAGGCCCTACAACCAAGATCTTTTCCAAGTTTTGTCGATTTCCTATATCTTATATCGCTTCTTTAATAGAATAAATATGGACCAAGTGGTTGTGGGTGGGAGAATTCAGAAGCAGCTTTAGCCTTGCAATCAAAAGGGAAACCAGCGCTTTATGAATACAACAATTGAATGAAAACACCTGGCCGCTGATGATATGAGACGCGCACTTCCTACCTCTTGATTTGATTATAGGAGAAACCACTAGTAGATGACAGACCTCATAGTGAATTGGGGCAAGGTGCGATACCTGTTGTGGCGCCAATGGTGAACTACAGGGCACAAAATTCGTCGGTGTACCATCCTCTTGCTAACTGGTCATTAATCAGATAATCAACACCACTCCATTCAATATATTCCCGGGTCTTGAAACCATCAGAATTCTTTATCCTATTACTGCGATACGCGCTCGTAATTTTGATACAGGCACACACACATCAACTGGTGATGCGTATATAGTCTCTATTAGCATGGTTATGCATTATCTTGGGTAAGGTCTTATAGGTTCGGCTCGATCATAGGTGGGTTTTCAACATCGGCATGATATTCAAACAGCAGCCTTATGAATGACGGCTTGTGATGGTCAACTTCAGGATTGCGCCTTCAAGCAATCTACATACCTTTTTCATATGGTAGTGTTTCGTCAGAAACTCCAAGGCTCGGCAGGTCTGACACACAGTTTAAATGGCAGTATAATTGATTTGTTCCAAATTTCTTTTGCAGTTGTCAGATAGCTAATTGTTAGTGTGTGTATAACTGGGCACCACACCTCTCTTCCTTCTTGTCCCAACCAATGAGCACCTTAATTATCCCGTTCAGCTCTCAGTCCTAGGCTTGGCGGGTGGATAAAGAATTCATAATCTACCAATTATCTTCTAGCAATAAATAGTCGTTCTCCAAAGTCTGTAAACCAGACCTACAGCCTCGTTATATCTCCATCAATATCAAGAGGTCATCACGACATTAAAGATCCCCTCGCTAACGACTATATTATTTAAACGAGAATTTTGAGTTTATACAGAGCATTTACCCGTGTTATATCAATCAGCTTCAAGAATTTGACAACATTTTGTTATGGAGAACTCGCAAATGTTTATGTAGTACTGCTGTCACCTTTGAAAAATTTGGTTTATTTTTTATCTTGTTAACATGAGAATAACATTATGTATTTTTATATACGTGATATAAGTTATCGTTAATAGGATAGTTGTTAGCTAGGAAATCCTTTCTAGATATTTGGATGTTTAGGGAAGGTGGTGCTGTGACTTTGACGAGAAGCGTAGATCTACCTCAAGATTCTCAGTGTCCCATAGTTTAATCCTTTAAATATCAAAACATTGAAGATATTTGTGTATTGATGATAGTTATTGGGTGTTCATAACTCTAATTTAAATATGCAAGTGGACGGTTTGATCGAATGGACCCAGCCTTGTTATGAATGTATCACGATATGTTTGTGAAGAGACACTGGACTGGGTTGTAGCTCATGGCTTTCAATCTGGCCAGTGAGATAATAATATTGCTAATGGCTTGCATACTTGATACAGAAGTTGCTTAAAAACGAATCACTTTATTATACTGAACTGTGAACAAGGCCTTGTTAAAACAGCTGACAAACAAGCTACCTTATGATGGTGTATGTTGTGGCAGCTCTGTGACACAAGATTCAAGGCAGCTTTCAGTGTTCTATGATGGGTATAGGAGGAACCTTGTCTGTAGAGCGGGGAACGGAGAGATATCAAGTGAACAGCAACTTCTTCAGGGCTTCATCGTTTGAATAGTAACATCTTCCCATCTTGTTATGTATCGAAGTCATAAGAACCTCAACTTGAATATATCGCATACAATTTACAAGAACATGTCTACTACGTATCCAAAAGAAGCATATATTCCCGGCTCAAGTCGAGAGCGAATCAGCAAATTTCATGACCAGGCCGATATACTAGAATCTGGCGAGACCGGAGGTCAGAGTTACCAAAAGCTCAACAAAAGTGGAATTAAAGGTAATCACTCTAATCGTCTATAAGCAAACATCCTTACGAGACTTGAGAACAGAATCTCTGGTATTCAAATGTGTTTTGATGATTCTTTTATCTGCTCTTGTGCCCTTTTCCTGGTTACGAACCAATATCCGACTTATAAGCAAGCCACAAGCAAACTTAGATGATAGCGAGTTCAAGAAGGGGAAAGCAAGGTTTCGGTATTACGCTAGTACGTTATACTTGTAAAGTATAAGGCTCTACCATAACGACTGACATATATACAGGCGAGAAACGCCCCCAAGGATGGGCAAGCACCGCAACACTAATGAGCCGCGGCAGGAATACCATAATTTTCAGAAGTTTTCGATATCTTCAAATAAGACTACTCCTCAATATGCAGGCCGACATTCAGATCCTCGAGGAGGAACTGATAAGCCTAGACGAAGCAGATAGTAGCACTTGCAAGGAGGAGCAATCTAAACAGAACTTAAGGGGTAGGAGAAAGCGAAATGGGACATCAGCTCAAGAGGCTGTGTTTGAAAAGCTGGAGCAGAAGATTACAAAGTACAGTAAGTATCATACTTTTCCTTGCATATCAGCTGGGGATGAGAAAGTATCGTCTCCTCCCTTCATAGAACTCAATTATCCACCTACAGTGTCAGTTGTGACATTGCATGGCGATGCTTTGTGAGACTGGGCAGCATCAGACTGAGCTGCGTCCATCTCAGTATTTAGTGTTGGAGCCACTGACTTGTATGCCTTAGCAGTTGGCCGTTGAAGATCTCCCGCAACTTTTAATATAAAGATTTTTTTTTAAATAAAAAAACTGTTGTATATTTTCAAAGCTAACAACATAATTGACATAGATGACTTACTTCTCAAGTTTTCGCGTATAGGTGCTCTTGATCGAGCTCCTAGAAAAGACCACTTGAGTCTCTTCAACTGGATCTGGAAGCATAAACCTTTATTAGGTGAAGAATATGAGTGGATCTTTCACGTTGATGACTTTGTAAGCTTGATGCCCATCAAGAATAACCTTTATGAAGAAATTCTCCGGCGCAAGTCGACAACACGCTTGGGGAAATATTTGAAGGTCTGATCAGTTTGATCACCTTTTGCTCAAATACTAATTTGAACTATAGTCTTTCCTCTACAGCAAATGGCAAAAGAATGCGACACAAACTTCGGATATAAATTCTTTTAGCAACCAGAAGATTGGCAGGCTTGCTAGGATTTGTATAGTTTTTTCCGCTGTTACAGTGCTCTATATACCAGTCATACTATTTTATATGTCATCCATGACACGAGAAAGTATGGCTGGTATAACCCTGCTGAGTGTTTTTATTTTTAGTGTCGTTATGAGCGTGCAAGGAAATTGTGAAGCCCATGAGATCTTTGTAGGTAGTGCTACTTACTGTGCTGTTCTTGTGACTTTCTTAGGCAATCTAGCGGGTGTTCAGAGAGACTCAAATGCAACTCCTGGGACTTCCACAATTTCTTCGCCAAATTCAAAACTCTCATGATGTATTAGCAGCGAATGCTCTAGGTTTCTAGTATAGTGTTAAGCGCATAACTTCTTACTTTTGATATTACTCTATTTATGATCTTTTACTTGGTTACAATAATAAATGCTACCGGTTGTAGTTACTGGGAACTGTAGGTCAATATTTATAGCAAGAGTATACGGATGATAAATTAGGCTAAGCACATAAGACCAGAGCTGTACGATATGTAAGTGTGGGAACGTTACATTGAATTCAATCGTCGACATTCGTACGAATACGCTCATGTGGATTGTAAAGTCGCTATTGACCGTATACTCTGGCAATTTCATGATTGATTTCTAGGAACTTGACTAAGAAGCATTGATCAGTATCTACGTAGTATCTATGGATTTAAAGGTAAAGATGGTGGTTCTAGTCCATATTTGTTGGTAGGTTAGTACATGTAGGTAATTACGAACTAATGCTTATCCACTACGAAGTAAGGAGAGCACACCGCCATTTCATGATGATACATAAAAAAATAACGCACAAACTTTCACATACGACCACAGACTGAGGAGAATTGGGCATCCCGTCCGCTCTGCCATACACAAGCCTCAGATCGGTAGACTAGTAGTTGGGTGGGTGACCACCAGCGAATCCCTACTGTTGTATGTTTTTGCTTTTTTGATATTTTTGGTGGTGTCAAGTAGACATTCTGGCTCTTTAACACGATGATGTACATATTAACGGCGAATAATCTAGCCTAACAATGCAAGACTGGGTAAATATACTATCATATTGCTTTTTTCTTTTCTAATTTTTACGAGCACTTATTAAGTAGTAGTGTGGTTGTTTGCAAGAAGGGCTTTCTATTGCTATTTATAAAGGGCACGTTCAAAACATTCTAGAACGAATCATAGTGTGGTATACAGTAAAAAATACTACCTAGTTTAAGTCATTAATTAATGTTGGTCAATAGAAGATTGAAGGAATTTATTTGAGCAGATCAGAAGTATAATCAATTTACCGTGTTGAAACTCATAGCGGCTTTCAAGTAAAGAGGTCGTACAACTATGAAAACACTGGAATAGTATGTTTTTTAATCTCTGGTTTGCTGCTTTGTCATAGACTTGGTGGTATTCAACCTAGTCTAGTCTCATCAGAGCCACACTTCTTCACCTTGCCTAGTCTTTTATCCAAGTTTTATGATACCATCTGTTTCAAACTGGGGTCTGTCATGCTGTAACTCCCCAGTATGAAAACTCCGAAGTGTTGAAAGGAGGTATTGTTTCTTCTAGACCACAGAATCAAAAATGTGCTTCCCAGGCTTATCATGTACCAGATCAATCCACATAAAAGATTTCAAAATGTCCCGCATCTCACCCCACGATTTCACCCCACTTAACGCAATATTTCTCCGCAACCATGACTTCAGCCACAGTCCCTCAGATTTGGAGGACATTGAAATAGCGCCAATGAATAGAAACCAAAGCAAAATCTGAGATGAGAAGCCTTCTATGAATTTCAGCTCAACAAGGCAGCTTCTATAAGCATCAGGGAAGTGACTACAGGATGGCTTAACATTTTGCCACTGTAAGAAGACGCTAGAAGAGAAGGCTAATAGACCAAGGCGGATTGCTTCATCGAGAGAGCCAGTTTCAAATTTCATATGAAGAAGGCGATACATAACTGAGGCCATAGTATACAGCAGAGCTTCTTGGGGGAGCTTGTGTTTGTTTTCCACGGAAAGGTTGACCAGCCAACAAAATCTCTCCATAACTCCCCAGGTTGTGGCTAATTTTTCGTCCGTATTATGAAGAAATTTCTCAGGCTTATACTGAAGGTCTACTGTGTTGGTACTTTTTGGAATGAATGGCAACGTCTGGTCCGGATACGGCATGAAAGGCTCAGAAGTTCTGTCGAGAAAAAATAAGGGTTCGGAGCAAGTATGGAGAGCTATCCCTATATCACATCTATGCACAATTAGGCATTTTAAGTCTGTATAGGAATGAATGGCTAACAATGGATAGTGAGCTACAAATGCACTTACCTAAGTATCTCGATCATAAGCTTTGGCCTATACATGAATGATCCTAATCCCCCTCTCAAGTAAACGATTTTTCGAAGGCCCTCCAAATGGTGCCTGGCTGATTTATACTGGCCAACTTGGTATGAAATCATGGCAAGGGTCAAGACCACTAATACTGTGGAGTCTGAAAACTTTACCTGATTATCTTCAAGTAGTAGTCTTTCGCGTAGAAGTTGGACTGTCTTTATAAAGTGTAACGTTGCCCCTTGGCCAGCAGTGTGACCTTTATGGTCTAACGCCAAATCGGCGTAAGCCTGGCTAGAGAAAACGACAGCATTAAAGTAGGCGGCATCAAATGTTAGAGGCTCGAACCATGTTCTGTCTTTCCTTTCAAAGAGAAAACAACTTTCCAGAGGGAACAAGATCTTCTTTGCCACGGAAGTGTCTGCTCTGTATTAGGTAACCATTGCAAATAGTAGAGGGTTATTTTGATAGCTAAGATCAACTTACACTTCAGAAGGTTTGTCAAAGTAGATGGTTGAATTGTGTCTGCAAACTCGACAAAGGAGTGGTCTGTTCCGACCCTTTCGGGAATAGTAGAGTGAGAGGTTTTAACCAATGTTTCCAATGGTTCACTCCGATCCTCATTGGAAATCACCATATTCTCTGAACTTTGTGGAGAATATTTTGGTTCTCTACGCTTGGCGTATCGAGACTTCCCTCGATTCTTTCCTAGCATGACATGACTCCTAATGAACTTGCGCGTCTTCAAATCAGCTTTCTCTACGCCTGTTGAGACGATGAAAGGGTTGCCTGAACCATTTGTAGAAGACATATCGTTTAGATTGAAAGGAGCGATGATAAGTTATAGATTGTTTCCCTTAAAAGGTTTAGAGGGTCAAAAAGTATTGGAGAGCAAGATTAGATATTTATAATGTTTATTCAGCTCGAATCGATCCAATGAAAACTCAAACGGAACTTGTAGCCTAAGCCAAAGTGTGACCGCAGTAGTGCACTGCATGATGATGTTGATTTAGGGAAGCAATGCTTACATGTCGCGATAAGCATTGCGGCTCATCAGTAGTGCCAAGGCATAGATTGTTTTCCTTTTTAGGGATAGCTCCAGCCATTAGCCTGTAATTAAGTCATACACTGGCCAGCTGACAAAAATCCATAAACGTTTCCCAGTACTAAAATAGTCTAACTCTAATGAGATTGTATACTGTTTTGGGGATAGCCCCCGAAACAGAACGTATCTCCGCAAGGGCATTTGTGAAGGCTGCAGGATCTATACGTAAAAGGGCATGCAATCTGTGGTCGACTACCAGTTCATTGGACTAAGTTCAACATGTAGGCCGCCATCCGGGCCTCGACTGGCTCATAGATAAGTTACCCATAGTCGCATGTAGAGCTTTGAAAGACGTGTGGCATGTGCTTAGCTTGAAAAGGTAGGCATTTGTCTGACTGTCATGGCAAATGTCACAACTAGAAAAGAACAAACGGGTACGATCCTCAAAATATATAAGACGTACAGCAAGGTCCACAAAATCTCTCTTTTTAGCTACTACACCAAGATTTAACATTCTAATACCATCCAATTTCGCAGAAGCAAGAGATCATAGCAGTCGGTTCGGCATTTCACCATGGTTGGTTCAAGAGATCTACAACCCTCAAATGTTCCTTTCTATCCAAATGTATTCTTCCACAATCAATTCTGCGCCAATCCACAATGGCCGACCCCAAATACAAGTCTCTCTGGCCAGACAGCCATCATAACCGGAGGCAATACGGGGCTTGGTTATGAGGCCGCGCTCCAGCTCCTGGGTCTCAAACTATCACATCTGATCCTTGCAGTGCGTTCTCTTGAGAAAGGAGAAGCAGCTGCCGTCAAGCTCCGCCAGCTGCATCCGAAAGCCAACGTTGAGGTCTGGCAACTGGATATGAGCTTATATGAATCAATACAAGCCTTTGCCCGCCGCGTTGAGAGCGAGCTGTTGCGCATCGACATTGTCATTCTCAATGCCGGTTTGATCAAGCACGACTTCGCCACAATTAAGACCACCGGCCACGAAGAGTGCCTGCAGGTCAACTATATTTCGACTGTTCTGCTTACCATTCTTCTTCTACCAACTCTCAAAGCCAAGGGTCCGCCGGGCGGTCAGCCCGCGCACTTGACTATCGTCAGCGCTGCGCTGAGTTTGGCTGCCAAATTCCCCAACAGGGATGCAAACCCCCTGCTGCCATCTTTCGATGATCCTACAATGTTCGAAGGCGGAGAGCACTACAACTCATCCAAGCTGCTAGCACACATGTTCCTCTGGAAGCTTGTCGACTACGTTTCGGCCAGCGACGTCATTGTTAACCTCGCCGACCCCGCCTGGTGCAAAGACACCGAGCTGACACGCGAGGTCGGTGGCGTGGGAAAAGTGGCCGTCAAGATCTTTGGCATCCTTACAGGCAGGACCAAAGAGGTGGGCGCATCGTGTTTTGTTGACGCCGTGGTAAATAAGGGGAAGGAATCACACGGATGCTTTCTTATGAGCTGGCAGATCCATCCGTAAGTTTCCCTCCTAGATTTTTCTACTTGTACCAGCCCCTTACTAAAGCCTCTAACAGATTTGCCGCCTTCTTGTATACACCCGAGGGTAAAGTGGTGATAGAACGGATCTGGGAGGAAACGTTGGCCGAGCTTGATTTTGCCGGTGTTCGCTCTATTCTGGATTCTATGAAAACATGATGCAATTTGACTTTGGAAAGAATGTTCTTTATACGTGATGCTTAGAGGAGTCACTATGGCTGCTGTCGTCATACCGACTGTCCTGTTCGGCCATGGGGGGATCGATGGTTGACCACTCGTTTATGATCTGAGTATAATCATTTAATCTACAATTTTCAATTTCCACGTTTCTTTTACTCATTTCTTCTATCATATTGTGTCATATGAAGAATCTAGCCGGACTCGCAAGTTTATAGCCGGTCAACTCCATACGAAACCTCCAAAGCATCTCGTCTTTGGTACGTACAGTCGAATATGGGCATTAATACATCTGGCTGGGCTGTCAGATCCTGGGCTTTGTGGCACAGGTAAAGTGGTAAATATCAAATGACTTGATTGATAGCTCTCATACCACTGACTTGATCAGACTGACAACCGACTATGCACTTGATCTAACTGCGAATTCATTATAGTACACCACAACATATCACCTGGTAGTCGGGCTGTTATCCATTGTTGCTAGGTAGTTGCTTAACACTTATTCTTTTGTACTTTCCCAGATATCATGAATACCCGCACAGGCTTTATCGCTAAGCAGCCCCTTCCCGATCCCATTTAATGTCTCCTCTAGTTGTTCCGGGCTGCTTGTGCCAATGATTAGTGCATCGCCATTCTCTCGATTTAGCACTGAATGATACGCAACCCATCGATAAGCCAGCTCAGCTCCATTCACCCCTTCAACTTCCGCAACGGCATTCCACTTAGCCAGTATCTCTAAGAACTTAGGGTTGCCAGCATAAGTCCTACAAGTCGCAGAGACAAGCGCGATATTACGTGCCATCTCCTTAGCTTGTGCCACTGTCTTGCCGAGAAAACCCCCAGCCGAAGGCCCGTATGCGTAGAAAGATATACCTAATTTACGTAGGGTCGGGAGGAAGTCCCTTTCTTTATACCGATTTAAGGGGTTATAACTACCTTGGTACACCGTTGGGAGAGGGTAGTCTTTTTCGACGCAGTGATTATATATGGCTTCAACTTCCGAGGCCGGGAATCCAGAGAGCCCAAATCGACGGAATACACCACGTGTATACACGTCATTCACGGCGGAAAGGGTTTCAGAAATGGGTGTTATAGGGTCTGGCCTGTGGAGGTAGAATACGTCAACCTCGAACTGAGAGTTAGCATATATTGTTCGAACTAATCCTGATATTCTAACGAGGATCGAAGGGACCATACTAGGTTGACTCTCAGCCTATGGATACTATCCTTAGCAGAGTTCGTGATCTGGTCTTTCGTGGCCCATGCTATACCGGGTTCATTCCATGGTGGGCTCCATTTTGTGTCGATGCTGAATCTATCTCCCGCCTCTACCTGACCAATCGTGGCTTCAGAATTGCCATAGCTTTGCGCTGTGTCAATAGTGGTAACGCTGTAAGCAGCTAAGATGTCAAAGAACGTCTCAAGTCGGTTCTCTGGCATAAACGCCTGTCTATTGCCGATTCGGGATCCACCAAATACTGTAGCTATTGGCTGAAGTTGTGATATTGACATGTCTAGAGTCGTGAATGGCGAAGTCATATAGTAAGTTGAAGCGAGCTGGACTCTAAACCCCTACTTCTAAGAGCTCTTCTTATAAGTCATCCGTGGGGAAGGAATTATTACAATAAAGATAAATTAGGCAGGTGCCGACATATTCACCCAACCGAGTTAGTATAGTAGAACAATAAAAAGACGCATACTTTAGCTATGCTATATATAGTCTATATAATACTATCTTTTATCTAAAGAATACCAAAGGGCATGTTTAGAAGTAAGTATATCCTGTCCATTGATACCAAGATTTGTTTCAATAACGGTTAAATTAAGGCCAACACTTCACGTCTATGGAGTTCGTGCATTTCTATCCACTCACCTATTATTGATACCTTGGCCCACAGTTCTGCCCAAGTTTAAAAAAAAGAATTATAACTACATATTTGAATAACTTATTGCTGCGAGTCAAGATACCATATAGCTCCATGACTGAATCACTTGTATATTTGTCTCGGTTAGTACGTACTAAGTAGCAAGAGGGGCCTAAAGATATTAGTCACGTACCTCATAGCCAGGTGTCCAAACTTAATTTAGACTCCATGGGGCAGTTCATAAACATCTTTATCTTTATCTTTATAAGTTTCCTTTGAATAATAACTAGAAACTTTATCCTCATTCTCTTGTTATAGTTACCGAACCCAACTTCGCTGTGCAGGCGCTTGGCACCATTTGCCTTCTTTCGTGATTGC
The DNA here is from genome assembly GCA_024752465.1 of Allantophomopsis lycopodina. Classification (NCBI taxonomy): domain Eukaryota; kingdom Fungi; phylum Ascomycota; class Leotiomycetes; order Phacidiales; family Phacidiaceae; genus Allantophomopsis; species Allantophomopsis lycopodina. The sequence continues at coordinate 775,188 of CP103012.1, forward strand.
TCAATCTATAAACCCGATGGGAAGTCCCTCAGTATCGAGAACATCAGAAACTTGTAAACAGTGAGCCTGTGTAGCCTGTGTAGCCTGTCGGTAAGTAGAGTATCTCGAGATAAACTACACCCTCAACGTATGGCAACTAAAATTATCAAAGACAGCGGAAGAGTAAGTACCCCGGAGACTGGTTATTAAGCAAATAATGCACACAATGACCAAAGGTATACATATATGCCAGAGACAACCCATAAACTATGGTGGGATTACAAAGCCAAAGCGCGGCATCACATCCATTGCATATACATCGCAAAATAATAGCGGTAAACTTTCTCATCTGCAAGTGGTATGATTTCTCAAGTGGTCTGAGAGATGATTATTTCAACATTGCTGCAGACTTTCGCTGGGACATCACCATTGAAGCGTTCACCACGTTTTTAATTAGTACGGAGTTTCCTTCTTTTGTCTTTTTAGAGAACCTAAAATGACTGACGACTTGGGACATGATAAAATTCCCAGTAGTTACAGTTTTGCATTCTATACATGATGGTAGAATCCATTTAGACCATGCTTTACTATCTACAATGGAACAGTTGGAGCGAGCTAGCGAACGAATGAGCTTCAACATTTAATGACTTCAATATGTATGGCTACAGAGCGTTAAATTTAACGTCAGTTGGAATATGGACCAATCAAACTCACCTTGAGCAACTGGCTCATTTGAATATTCGTAATTCTGCAGCTGACCCGTAAGAATTGAGAAGATATGAAAGTAGTTCATTTTCACTCCGGCACTTCGTTTCCCATTGTAAAGCAAAAATTGGTTGTAATTGTAAAGAACTGGAACTATTTACGAATGAACTAATATCTCCTCCCTACTCATCAAACTTACTTCAAAGCCTCCTTCACACTCTCATCCAAGTCCTCCAACTCCAGTCCCAAAACCGCATTATCCTTCTCCAACTTTGTCTTATAATTGCTGCCACTGCCTTCGATATAAAGCTGGCCATAGAGCAATGGCATGCCACCTGACATGTCGCCCTTATAAAATCTCTGCCGGCCATCTTCTCTCCACGCATGCACATCATCGACCCGTTCAATCTCCCAATCAGCATCAGATGTCCCAGTAAGACGCTGAACTGCTTGCAATATCTCACGCTGGCTGTTCACGTGGCTGCCCAGATACACGAAGTTATTGGCATAAGTCTCGAACTTAGGTGCAGGAAGGGACAGAAGAGCTGCCACACCCTCGCCCACGCGCGACAAGTTTGTCGTCACGAACTTCACGTCGCCACCACCATATATGGTCGCCTTGCGAGCCTTGACGTTGATGCCAAAGAAGCCGCCTTGGAGGCCCTGTACACTATTAGCCATGGTTCAACTCAATCTAGCTCAAATGTAATGAAAGTTCAGATCCACTCATCGTCTAGAAAAGCGCAAGTTTCTGAAGACTTCTTAATTGAGTAACTCACATAATCAAACCACGGGTTCGTCACAACCCCAATCCATTTCGCACCTTTCTCCTCAACCCGCTCCCGGAACTGCGTTTTCATATCACTGACCGGCACATCCTTACTCTGTTCCACATTTGCATTGTCGCTGCCAAATTCGGTAGGCAATATCCACTTGATACCCGCCTTTGCAGCGGCATCGATGAGCTCGAACTGCGTCTCAACGGGAGTGAGGTAACTAAGAGCCAAGATCATCGCATCCTGGCCGGCAAAGGCTGATGCCAGGAATGAGGCGTCGTTGTAGCTACCTCTGGCCGTTTTGATAGAGGCATGCTGAGGGACAGTTGCAGTACTGTCGGCACGGGAGATGGCGGTTATGTTGAAGGCGTTGCGTTTCAAGAGAGAGGAGACAATTAGAGAGCCTATACGGCCAGTTGCCTGGGGATTGTTAGTTGTTGGAAGGGATGGGGTGGAGGCTTGCGGAGAAAGGTGAGATTGACTTACGCCGATGATGGCGACATTTTTGATCGCTGATGCCATAATAGATGAGTTCTGGAGAGACCGATAAGTTGTTGAGAGAAAAAGCTTTGATAAATGTAATATGGAATCTTTGACGTTGAATTGAAGAAATTGATTCTTGTGTTTGAAGGAAATGCAGTCGTATTTATATTCTGCACCGTATGTATGTACATGTACATACCTAACTACTATTGACCAACTCAACAACCTTATGCATAGCCCTTGTGGGCTTTAATCCTATCCAAAGGAGAGGAAGGTGTAGGCCGTCGATACTGTAGAAAGAGTCCGTCAAAACCTCCGAAGCTGTCCCTGGCTCTTCAATATTCTCCCGCCCGGACACATGCGGAGACATATTCGTAATTCTGCCCCGAAGCTACTACGATGATGATGTGATAAAGTATGGGATGATAAAGCTGTGTAACTGAGTGTCCCAGAGGATATTTCGTACTATTTTCTAGCTGGACCTGTTCAGCTGCACAATGTACAAGGATCCTGGCCACTTCACGACCTTGGGTTGGTGGTCTCGCAGTTCTTGATGTCGTTCTCGGACAAATTGGGAACAATTAACCTTATTGTTGGCGGGGTAGTCCGCAACAATGAGATTCCCTGTTTGCTTCTTATCATAACATCAACATCAACATCAATGCTGTTTTATTGTGCCATTCAAAGTTAATCAAGCTCTCCTGGTATCAAATAACTAATAACGTGAGTTGTTTCAAGAGATACAGTCTCCAATATTGTAGACAAGCGCCGCATTTTACCAGGTACCGTAGCTACCATTAGAGTATCTAGTGGTATCACCAGGAAATCCAATCGTACGTGATATAATAGCAATAATTACGCCAAAATCAACTCAAAAACGGAATATCGGAAACAATCCACTCCGCGTTCATTCTATCCATACAGAAATATGCTCTGGTGCTCTGCAGCGCTCCATTTCTGAACTCACCATAAGTCCGAGTCGAGTACACCTCATGAATTCCAAAGCACCCAATGATACAAGAATATGAAAGCCAGGCTTCGAATCCTCGGAAGATACATTGATACACGAACTGAATATCCAAATATTTATTCATTGTAAATCCAGAGTTAATAACATAGTAGCTTTTGTTATGGGCAGATGCCATATATTTCCACATTGTTCATCATTAGCATCGCCTCGGAACAACCAGTCTCCAAAGTCGCCGAGATACGCATCGGCCACAATATCACAAATCATAGGGCGTGCTAATCATGACCAAATAAGTTGAGCACATAAGAGTTAACAATGGGGTTGGTCATAACGTAATAGTTGCATTAATTCTATGTGGATGTAATTGTAATCTAAACCTTAGGGCCTTCCACATATGCAACATAAGCAGAACAATATTTCTTTTCATGTAAACCCTCCCGTAAGTACAGTACAGCTAATGGCAACATACATCGCTCCTTTCTTTTCCATATTTTAACAAGCCCTCCCAAACCACCCAAACCAATAATCGTCCGAAACATAGAACCGTAGAACGTGAATATAGAAAAAAGATATCAAGTAAGAGTCGAAAAAATAGAACGCGCTAAGCATATCTCGCTGGTACCCAGGTGTCTAATATAGAGACAAACAAATAACAGAGATCGCCATGGTATAAGGTTTTGAACACGAGAAACAAAAAATCAAGTGGGGAAAAAAGAATTAGTTTTTCCAGTAGGGAAGCCGCTTGGCAGCAGGAGGAGAGAGCGGGCTGAGATGTGGCATTTCCAACTCAAGATCATCTGGACCACCACCAACGGTGATATGAGTTCTTGTAGTTCCTCTGTTCTTACCCTCAAGGTCCGGCATCTCCCAGTTCTGCTGGAAGTTGGAGGTGTTGCCACCGATGCCGTTCATAGACACCGTAGTGGGGGGAGCGGTATTTTGATGGCGAGTGGGGTCAGTGATATTGCTGACACCGCTGAAACGCGATGAAAGACGCGATGCAATGCCCATTCCGCGCGACTTGCCCTCGTTCTTAGACCAGCCCAAGCTATCGTGGCTGTTGAGATCCTCAGTGTCGAAGTTGTAGTCTCGCCAGAAATCCCGCTTGCCTCGAGCGGCTCGCTTCACCCATCCTGGAAGAATACCGCCGGAGACCTTGTATGTCCAATAGTCGGATTGTTCGTAGTCGTATGGTACAATGCGTCCTTGGCTTGCCCAGGAGATGATGGCGGCAGTGGAGTTGAGGACAATGTAAGTGACGATACCAGCAATGAGACCGTATGCGATAGAATAAGTGAATGGCATGACTGCTAGAGTGACAAAAGCGGGAACGGAGTCACCAATGTATCGCCAGTTAATTTCTGTGCATGCGCGAGTCATCATGGCTCCGACAAGAATGAGTGTACAACCTGTGGCCCAGGCTGGAATTGATGCAAAGATAGGAGCGAAGAAGATCGAGATGAAGAAACAGAGGCCGGTAACACAGGCGGTAATTCCAGTTGCGCCGCCTTCAGAGATACCAGCACCAGACTCAATGAAAGCTGTGACAGGAGGAGAGCCAAAAAGGGATCCGATTGTGATACCGAGTGCGTCGACCATGTATGCAACAGCCGAACCCTCAAAATCACCAGTATCTTCGTCAATCGCACCGCAGAAGCGTGCCATGGAGTATAATGTTCCCGTGCAGTCGAGGATGTCAACATACAAGAACGTGATCAGGGCCAAAAAGAATTGACCAGCCTTGTCACCAGTTATGTTCCAGTCTTGAACAGCTAGGATATGCTTGATAGGATGGAAGGTGATCACTTTCTTGAAGAAATCGAAAGCGGCGTCACCAGCTTCGGTGCGAGGGAAGTTCGTTACTGGTGTATCGCGCGGCCAAGAGATAATCGAGACAAGAAGGATTCCGGCAATGATGGCGCCCTTAACTCGGTACATCATAAGAAGGGCCGTGAACATACCGCCGCAGAATATACCAAGCCACATAGTTGGATTACGCATCTTTCCACTCTTACATACACCATCAACCAAGCTAACACAACCAGCAAGTTCAACTGGGTCGCTGGTGCTGCCAGTGATTGCACCAATACCTGCACTGTAAGTGAGTCCGATCAAAGCTAGATATAGACCGATTCCAGCCCCACTGGCAATTTTCAAACTGGATGGAATGGCTCGAGCCAGCCATTGACGAAGACCGAGGAATGAGAGAGCGACGAAAATGAGACCTTCAACGAAAACAGCTGTGAGAGCCATTTCATATGAAACCGGGCCCTTTCCATGATGTCCAACTACCTGAGTGGCGAAGTAAGCATTCAAACCCATTCCTGGAGCCAAAGCAATTGGCATATTTGCGAAAGCACCCATAGAAAAACTAGTCAATGCAGCAATCGCTGCTGTTGCAGTGATCAGATCTTGCGAGATTTCTTGAACACATAGCCCGTAGTCCGTATCATAATCACACCAAGGATCCGTTTCAGTACCAACACAGACACATGTTCCACCACAGTCTATGACTATGTTAGTAATGATTCTTATTCACGGGGTTACGAAAGTATGAAGCATTGAAGCCTGAATGAAACTGCAGTTTGTATTGACCAGTTGTATTCATCCAGGTATTGATATCAGATACCCTTGTTGATAGAAATCCAAGCTTACCTGAAACAATAGAGGCATTGACAGAGATAATGTATGCCATAGCAAAGAAAGTAGCCAAGCCGGCTCTAACCTCGGTCAAGAATCTTGAACCCTTCCTTTCATATCTGTGTCCTGAAAATTCCAGTCGGAATCGTCGGCCTACCCAGCTCTGGGCAACGGCCGTGTTGGTCTTCTCAGCCTACATATATGCTGGTCAGCGTATTTCTCCATGGCAAGGCTTTTCTTGACATACCCAACCCATATTGAGGAAGGATTGATATAAAGTCGATATTCAAGTGTTTATCAAATTATGTCGCTAGATTTGGGCTTCGATGATAGTATTCCGGATATATCAACGAAGACGATGTAATGAGTGAGAGACAGGAAGTGGATGCTGATGTCGTCCGTCAGATTTTCAGTGGCGGGGTATGCCTTATCGTGTGGGCGAGAGTTTGGATGATGGTGAGCAGGGCAAGAGATGTGTATAGCTGAATATGCCGTGTCACCTTTGATGACAGCTTCTCTAGCTTGTATAACCTTTCGGCCCCCAACAAGGCAAATCGATATAAGATGGATGAGGAATTTGAATTTGAAGTTTGCTTCAATAGTTTGATGATTTCGGGGTGTTACCGGTAACACGTCGTCGGTGACAGTGGGGAGAAAGAACGTTAGGTGATCGGTTGTTGATCACTACTTCTGGGTCGCAAGAGTGTTGTACAAGTACATAAATGAAGAAGAACCGGTGCAGATCGGGATCTTAGCTACGGACTGGAAGGCGGATACATGGGGAGTACTTTAAGAGAAAGATAAAAAGAATGAAATAGCGTAGGGCCCATGGTGTATATACCTTGTACACAGTAAGGGTTCCTGCTGCCGCACCTTCGCATACTCTACTCTACTTGTACTACTGTATGTACACACATTGCATTATGCAGCACAAGGAAGAGTCTAGCAGAGTAGCATGTGTCCAACGTCCAGGAGCCCAGTAGGACAAGGAGTAGGACTAGGACTAAGTTGAGCGGAACTTACATAGAAAGCTACAAGGGACTGACCCTCCTAGGATCAGGGTTGAGGCATTTCTCGGTGTGATGGGCTTAGATGGTGGCGGACAGGCTCTCGATGTGGCCATCGTTTCTTGGGATTTGAGCAGCGAGTAATGGCTAGAGAGGCTGTAAAGCGGATCTCTGGACAGTAGTCTGTGCTGGAAGGATGAGCACTGTGTAAAATTAAGACCTTGGGGTGTGTGTATGTACTGTGTAGTTTGGATGGCATCATGAGCCTGAGGGTTTACTCTTTTTTTTTTCTGCAAGGAGTGGGGTTTGTTTGGTTAAGTTCACGGGGTGGATGGTGTGGTTGTCTTCGAGAGTAGTAGTAGACGGTCGTGACGGTGGTCATGTTGGGTGGAGAGTGGGGATTTTTCGAGCTTCTGTCGGAAGAGCTGACGTTAGTGACGTCCGCAGACGGAGCATTACGGTGACTGAAGGGATGGATAGGCATGCGGGTAAGAAGATGATAGTTTAGTTAGTTAGTTGATACTGTGTTTTCCTTCTTGTCAGCACATATTTCCCTACAGATATTACGCAGATATTACGCAGATGTTGTGCAGATGTACTACACAGATGAGCGTTGCGTTGTAGACCGTACGGAAATACTCCATGCTAATACGTCCGTACTGGGAGTTTCCCTCCCTTTTCACCTTTAAACTTCATTCCGTACATAACACAGTCATCAACAGCTCCCGCCTTTTCCTGACTGTCAGATCTACGCATACGAGAGAGGGAGACACTGCAGTTGTACGCTGAACAATGCAATCAATCATTCCACGCCAATGACCGATGTCTTCTGATTCTGATTTCTCTACTCTACTCTACTCTACTCTACTCTACAGTACATACCCACATAGCCAAACTCTATCCAACTGTAGCTTCGCGCGGGCACGTGTGGAAGGGGTTCACTTCAGGGACCCGTATTCCGCAAAGTGCGAATCATTTGAGTTGCTTGTAGTAATGGGCAACGGATGTGGTGGATGCGTATGTAATAAAGTGGCATTCTATTACACGCTGCGAATGTGTGACTCTACTTTGCACCTCATTATTATAATCATCAAGAACCATCAATGGAGCCTCTTCCATCCTTCATTCGATGAGAGAGAAAGAATATGGAACATTAGACTTCCCTGAAATCTTTCTCTGAATAGAATATAGCACCGGCATCGCCTTATTCGTAGTGTGTGGATTCTATGGAGAACTCTTGATGTTCCTTCGGTACCTACGAAATACCTGTGCAGTGTTCGGCGTCGCCTATAGCCTATGAAGTACCATTCTGCCCTACGCAGGATTGCAGGGATAAGTGTCAGCAGCCATTCACAATGAATTGCGGCTATCATCAGATCTTCACTCTATAAAATAAAATAAATGCAGGAGCCTTTGTTCACTGATTCCGTGGTCTGAATGGTACCAAGGCCTTCTGCACTTGCCACAGATCTGAATGCAATACTGTCCTGTCCAGCGATGCCGGTGTGTTGTAGAGACTGCTGGTGGGTCGTCTTTGACCTGACTATTTCGTCTCTCCAGCCACCGGCTTAGAGCTGTCGCGGCATTACGGAAGGTAAGAGAACAGACAATTTAGACAGTGTGTCGTATACGTGTGCAAGGCCTCATGTTCCCTTGCCTATGTACGCAGTATGTCTGTATCCATCGTGGCACAGCAATAATAATAATAGCTATACCAGCAATACCAGCAATACCAGTTCAAATGCATAATGACTTGGTTGTCTTGACTCCATGCTTGTTCCCTAGCAATTGTACAGCACATTCCCTTCTCTTCTGTCCCCTCGAAAGTGTTTAAGCGTGCCATTGTTGCCGTGTTGGATCTTCATGACGTCCAGTCCTCACGGCCCGCCAAACTGCCAGAGCTGCAGGAGTAGACTGGTCATCACAATTTTGATTTTCAACGTGGCAGTAAGGCGAGTGCTTATCATTACCAACAGACAATCCAACATCGGCACTCCACTTCACTGTCCTATGCACATGGCAGTAAGTTGCCATGCACACTTCAATTGTATTTCATTCACCACATTGAATTGACAGAATGTCACTCTTCCAAAAAAGCGCACATGCTTAATTAAATGCGTTTCAGGCTCATAGCCAATCGAAGAGCAACCATAAAGCAGTCGATTCTCATCTGCTCGTGCACCTTCTGCACCAAGGAGACTGGCGTCCAGGATCCGCCTCTCATTTGTTACACAAAATCTCCGTCTTGGGTAGGTAGGTCATTCTGACGACTACTTTCACCACAACTAACTCTCAAGTATATGCGGTTGCGAGCGAGTACGAAGGAACACTTCCATTTCCACTCTGTCTATAATAATACGAGTACTCTACTGCAAACCGTCAAACTCGGTACACCAAGTCCTCCGGTGCCTGTCAATAATAAGAACGCGCAAGACACTACTGCTGTGCCGTGTCCATCTCCGTTGCCAATGCTCTAGATGGCCCATGCTAGGACAACTTAGGGAATATGTCCAGTGTCAATCCTCTCATTGTGAGGAGAGCAGCTCTGAACGATTAGTGCCGTACGCCCAAAAAGAACCCTGCAAATCATCAGGCACCAAAAGTGCTTAAACACTTTGTCTGTCACTGGTGCTATGAATACTTTTCCAAATCCTATATGCATCATACGTACATATCATCTTAACCCATCCTAATTATTATCATCAATTCGAACCAGTCCAATGGAGTTCATAGTGGGGGTGTCATGTTCTTTAGGGTCCTGGGAAGAAGTTAGTCTCAGTCGCAAAGGTCCCGGCTGATCAATGACCGTGTTTTGCACTTCCCCCAGAGGCCAAGAGAAGCTTTGAGGGTCTTTTTTCCATGCTAATTAAGTGGTCTCCGTACACAGTAAATACTTGTAGCGAGGGTCTATCTGTTCAGTCTCAGTCTCAGTCTCATCACTTGGAGACATCTTCAATATCTCAGTCCAAGGCCATCATCAAAACATCATGAACTCTTCCAAGAGCTAACCTGACATAAAAAAGGAGTCTGGTGCCGTAGATCTGGTTTGAGACCTGCCTGAATTACTCCCTGGTGCATTATGCAGTTTACTTCGGCACTGTGTTCATGAATTATATAATAATGGCAAATTGGCCTTCTAACACAACCAAAGCATGTAGACTGGTAGTTGAAACTCGAAGATATTCGGAAGCGATAGCCGGCCGTCTCTTCTCTGTATCAACCAACTTTCGACTCTTTGACTTCAGTGATTCACATATCATCACATGGTTGCCCTCCGCATCCATATCAAAGCTGAATGTTGAGACACAGATGACTCCTCTTACCAGAAAATGAGAAGCCGGATTCTCTCCTATGTAGGTACATATCTACCTATGCACATACATACTCCTCGTTTCTGCGGAGTGCAAGTCTCCGCCACACCATGCATGCAGCGGCACATTTTTTGATGAGATAAAAACATCTGAGCGTGCATATATGCATGGAAAATATGTAGCAGGACCTGCTTCACATCCTCCTTACTGCAAGAACACCAGAAGATACGAAGGGATGAGGTAATTATTACAAGGCCCGGATAATCCCATATTGGCGGACTCTACTAGTGTTTTTGAAGCTTCTACGAATCGTGGTCGGCATGCTCTGCATTGACCTATAGGCCTGCATAGACGAAGCCCCCCACGATGCTGGAATGAGATCTCGAGAGTCGACTTGACGCGTAAGGAAGGCAGAAGTTCCCCGACGCTCGCCGCAGGTCCCCCGTATGTCCCCAATATCGAAATAACATTGCTCCGTGCAGGCAGTATGGGGTGATTAATGTTTGATGTACATACTATACGATGTGCGGATGGAGATCCGGTTGCGAGTTATTATCTGGATATTAAAGTTAGGAGAGGGGTACATACATATACATACATATTATCTAGGAGAAGGGTGAGTAGGCAAGTGAGATGAAATGCAGTCTGTAACGAGGGAGTCGTAAGTATTTTTTTGATTGGATGATGAGTGAAGTCTGTGAGCAAAAAGTCAATTGTATTGATTTTCTACTTTATTCTACGGGCCGATGATTGATGGACGATGAACGAGATGTTGCACAGCACCTGTCAACTAATCTATTTGCTTGTACATTATGTACATACAACATGTGATGTAGATTATGCTGCACATGTACGATTGACAGCTTCGTCACACGAGATGGTTAGAGGATTCCTCAATGTTGTAATCTGAAGATCGCATTTTCCCAGCTGCGCTTGAGCGTCTCGTCAACTACAAACCAACAGACTCGATGTCATCACATCATTTCACTACCCCATATCCTCCTCCCTCTATCTCTCAACATTGCAGCGACTCCCAAATTCGCACGTAATTCAGCAGCGACCAAATAGCGCTCACTCCCACTACCACTGACCACCAAACCCCACGATGATCCAAAAGGGTCTCAGAAAAGCAACCAAACTCAGAGGGGGTTCCAGCACATGTCGAAGACAATCTCATCAAGCCAATTTCACTAAATCTCACTCGATTCACCTTTCGCACAAAATCGACATGTAAATGTCCGACGTTGTAGACTTTTCACTTGCAGACACACAATTGACTTTTCTGGCGTAGTATATAGTCGCACCGCCTCAGGCGCCAGACCGGCAGTGGTGCAGAATCGTGTATTAGGTGCAGTCTTGACGGCGGAATACTTCAGGTACTGTGTGTATGCGTTTACGAACAATAAATACTTAATGCCCGGTATGCTACGTGCCGTGGGTTACTAAGATCGATGTCCCGCTATCAGCTCGTCGTTCCAGCGAACAGCAGCGGCGGCTCATATTCTTGCGAACTTCACCCACCCCTTTTTCCCGGCATTAGTCGTTGGCCGGTGGCCATGGGCTTTGACGAACTTATTCGTTAGGGCTGGCTCGGAGCGAACACCGGCGGGCGCATGGGGATATATTCAATGAAATTGGACTACGTACGTAGTAATTCTATGTAGATGTTGGGCATGCAGAGGAGAAGAGATGAGCAGGACGGCCTGTGTAGGATTCCTGCGAATATCACGACGGAGAAATAATGTGCGTACTATTACATATGTACTCCATACGTTCTGAACTTCGTCTGTTTTGTCTACATATGTTTAGGTGCTGGGTGGTGTGCACGCTCCACTGTGGTATTTTCTTGGACCTATAGTGAGCTCCACCATGATCGCCCCGAGCATTGGGTGGGAATGGAGTTCGCAAGTCATTGTTGATGTGTGTTCTGTTTTCCGTGATTTACTCCGGAGCCTTCAAATCAAGAAAATTAAGCCAGCGGCATCTCGCACGCAGCAGTTATTGGTATGCACATACATACATACATTCATACATTCATTCGTAAATGTATTTTCCGTACACAGTATACATTATAAAGTATACGATACGCACTGACGCAAAGGCCTCATCGCCGAAGCACTGCTATGATACCCGGTAAGCTGGCCGAGGGCGTGGTTCACCAGACATCTGGGTCCGGCTGCCTTTCTCTATTCAGACCAAGGCCGAGAATTGGTTTCAGTGCAATATCATCACAAACTCCTTCGTCGTGCATGAGGAGTTGGGATCCAGAGATGCATCTGTAACCTTGGAGTTGTATTTCCAGATGTTGAATGAGCCTGACTCTGACTTTCCCACTGATTTATGTGTAGTCTTTCGATGTGATAACTCGGGGAGATTTTGTTGAAAAGAAAACCCCCCAGAGTACTACATCGTATACAGATATCATGTGGTACGCGCAAGCAAAAAAGAACATGTATTATGCACCGTATCCATTTCTAAATGATCAATAGATGCGTAACACAGTACAATCGTCCACACCCACTCCAGATTCAATCTCATACTCAAACTGCAATTCTAGTATTCCAGAAGTTCAAATCCCAGCACCAGTAGCAGCCGACGATACCCGAGCGATTCTAGAGCACTCTCACGAAAACCTCATTCCATCTCCTAAGAAAGAAGTATTCATAGAACATAATCTCCCGGCTTTTCACAAGGACAGTTCGCGCCAAACTCACCGTCCCCATCTCCACTAACTATTTATGCTTCATTTCATCTCCCCCGCCGACTCCTACGAACCATCCTTCGGCCCCGTAAGCGCAAGCGCAGCATAGCGTCTCAATAGCACCATACTCGCGCGATCTTGCGCGTCTACAGCGCGCAAAAATCGTAGAACTACTTACAGAGGAGAGTATGATGGGCAGAAACTTTAGGTAATCGACATCGCCGTGCCGCAAAGCGGTCCTTTACTCAGTGATTCCGGCACGGCGATCCGGGGTGTGCACGAACTCACGTCCAGCTCTCCTTGGAGCGATGGAAAAGACAAAAAAAAGAAGGTATGTAATAAGGTAGACATGGAATCCTTGGTGAGAAAATATTTTCCGAGGATCGATGGAGGAAAGGTGCGAGATGTGTGATTGTCGGTGGAGAGAATAGGAGATTGGGTTTCGTTGGTGATGTCAAGGAAGAGTTTAAATGATTGCTGAGTTTGCACTTGCGTTTGGCTTTCCCGGTATCGTGGCCGTGGCTGCCCTGAGCCCGCCATGGGTGATATGGAACACTTCAAGAGCCAGTCGAAAATCTTGAGATTGACTTTCGATGTGGGAGATGCTTTTGTCTACAACTCTAGATCTCGATTTGCTTTCCGCAGGATTGTAACTAGTGAGATGGCCGTAAATATAGAAAAGTGAAGAAAGGGGCACAGTGGAAATTACACAAGTCATGAGATGCTTTCAAGAGGATGCTGATGTACATGGTTATATATATATATATATACAATATGTACATGCAGTATGTACAGAATCTAAATTTCAGGATATCTTCACAAACTTCCAAAGAAAAAAACGTAAAAACTCTAATCCATGACCAGACACTCCACCCCCACACATGTCACCTGGAAATGGATGTATCTATCCTTCGTAAATCGCGATTTCAGACCCGTCCGGCTTTCCAATGCAGTTGATCCATCTTTAAAACGCCCATAACCTATCCATGCAAATGCTCTCTTTTCACTTATTGGTCCACACTGACCGGCCGAACAGAGTTGAACTGTCGACGTAAATAATATTGTGCTTCCTCTTTGTACTTCACCTAGCTCTCTGTATCATGTTTCTGTGTTCATTGCAAAAATGTGAAGAGGTTAGTGTGAAGAATATTCATGGCACGATTAGCCTCGTAGGCTTCAATAACACAAGAGATATTGATCTCGCTCGCACCTAGGGTAGAAGGTCAATAAGGGGAATCTAATACAAATCGATGCCACATACCTTGAGAGATCATCTCAATGTTCACGTTATGCTCTCCGAGGGTAGAGAACATTCTTCCAGCAATACCAACCATATTTTTCATCTCGGCACCGACTAGACTCAGAATTGCCATCTTATCGAGAACAGACACTTCTCCAAGAACCTCAAGATCCTTCTTGGCACTCTCCAGTTGAGCCTCAGTGAAACTGCCACTATGGATAGCCATGGAAACATGGACTTCTGATGTGGAGATAAGATCAACCGAGATCTCGCGGTCGTTGAGGACAGAGAATACCTTGGCAAAGAATCCGTGTGAGATGGATCGCTTGTTGGAATGTACATTAATGACAGAGATCTTGTCCTTGATAGTAACAGCAGTTGGTCGCTTAGGTGTTTTGCGGTTGGCTACACTCGAGCTTCTTTGTCTGATAATGTGCTGGCTAGCAGTTTGTACTGGGTCGGGAACAACAATAGTACCCTTACCACGAGGATTCTTGACGTTCTTGATGCGAATCTGGATTGGTGGACTTGCATGGATAACCTGGTCCATGGTGAGATGGTGAATAACTTCACTACCATAGAATGTAAGCTCAGCAGCCTCCGCAGGAGTAATAGTCGATAAGAGGCGAGCCGTTGGAACCTTGGTTGGGTCGGCTGTGAAGATGCCATCAACTTCCTTCCATACTTGAAGCTCCTTGGCTGCGAGGCCGACGGCGACAAGTGCAGCACAGAGATCCGTATAACCTCGTCCAATTTCACCATCCATCAGGCCGCCAGGTACAGTACCAAAGTAGCCAGTTATCACCGGAACCCGACCGTCACAAGCAAGAACGCGCTCTCTCAAGGCAGCTGCCATGTCGCGATAGAAGGCCTGGTCAATACCACGGTCTTGCGGGAAATGAACGATGTTTGATAGATCGACATATTCAGAATCCACACCCTAAGAATGTCAGTTGATTCTATGTCCAGGTCATCCAAAATATGCTTACTCTATCTTTCAAAAGCGCTGCGACAAATCGGCAACTGAGCTTCTCTCCATAACTGACAATTCTGTCCTTTGACTTGACAGGTAGGTTTCTGACCAATTCCCATTGTTTTGCAGCTGCTCTGTATTCGAGAATCTCATCGCATTCAGTATGAATATCCTTTATGAGTGCTTCTTGTATCGAAGAGTCCTTGACGTAGGTTTGTGCAGCGTGAATGTGGTCTTCGCAGATGACTCGTACCAAACCCTCATATTGGTGGACAAGACTCTCGTGGTGTACAGCTTCGGATTCCTTAACAACGTCGAGATCCTTGAGAACATTAAATATTTCTAGGAGCCTGTGGTGGTCTCATTTAGTTGTGGCCTCACAATAATCGAAATTTGAGGAGGATTGACTCACCGACTTGTGGTACCCTCAACTTTTTTGCCTGTACTCCGCGCCGAGCAAACTACAGCTATTTTATTACTGCTCAAGCTGGCTCTGTATAGACTGTCAATTTCAACTCTTCTGTTTGGAATATACGGTGCTCCTTACCTGACAATGTCCTCCGCAATGTTGACGGGCAGCTTCCCTACACTAGTTCCACCAAACTTTTGAACTACCCATCCCCCTTCACTGTCATTTCTTTTCAGTTGCGCATTGTCGTGCCCGTTTGTAAGTGATACGGCACTCATCGTCTTATAAATTTACTGCAGTGGCAATTGTGTGTTGGTTGGATGAGCAATTGTGTTGGAATTATTGGCAATTGATTGAGGGGCCAGTAAGGCTTCATACGATGCAATCAGTCATTCAGTGAACATTTTCTCGCTTGGGCCGCTGTCGGATGACACCGTGCCTGACTTCCGTCATGCAAGGCTTTGACTTACCGGGGTTCAGCGTCCCCGCGCTTCAGCCTCACTTCCTTTTTCTGCCCCGGAAAAACAAAACCGCGTTGACTGAACTCTTCGATAGCGATAACATCCAACCTCAGCCTTGAGACTTGCATCTTCCATCAATACTACATTATCACCACAATTTTCGAAGAACCACCAACATGCCAAAAGCTGAAGTAGGATCGACAAAGCACTTGAACAATAAGCTCAAGTCCAAAGGACTGCAGCGTTTGCGATGGTACTGCCAGGTATGTTTGTATTGCGATTCTCTATTTTTCGTCCGTCTATTTACACTTATTTAGGCATGCGAGCGCCAGATGCGCGACGAGAATGGATTCAAGATGCACACCCAGTCTGAGGGCCACGTCAGAAATATACTCTTGGTTGGCCAAGACGCGAATAAATTCATCAACGATTACAGTAATCAATTCCAGCGCGACTTCCTACTCCTGCTTCGAACTGCTCACGGCGAGAAGCAAGTGCAACTCAATCATTTTTATCAAGAATATATTGCGAATAAGGAGCACGTACATATGAATGCCACAAAGTGGCCCTCTTTAACAGAGTTTGCTAAATTTCTGGGACGTGAAGGTATCTGCAGGGTTGAAGAAACAGACAAGGGTCTGTCGGTGGCGTGGATCGATAACTCACCAGAATCACTGCGACGACAAGAGGCAATTCGCAAGAAGGACAGACAAGACAAAGGCGATGAGGAAAGAGAGCAGGCCCTGATTCGGGAACAAATACGGAAAGCGCAGCTTGATGCCGAACAGCGCGGAGCAGAAGTCGGCGACGAAGGAGGAGAACTGAAGCGCGAAGAAGGAGAAAAGATCAAGCTCAGCTTTGGGGCAAAGGCAGCAACTAAGCCAGAAGCATCCACAGTGGTGGCAGACAATATTATCCCAGAGCAAATATCTACTATCGCAGAGCCGATGTCGTCAGAAACTCCTGTGGCCTTGGATTTGGGTTCGACGCAGAGCCTTATAAAAACTGACCCACCTGCATCAGCACCTGCAAAGATTGCTATGAAGTTTGGGGCTTCCAGCAAGCCTAAAAACGTTTTCGCTGCAGCCAAAAAGAACGCTTTGGGAGGCAAAAAGGCTGTCGCTATAGAACAGCCAAAGAAGATGAGCGAGGCTGAACGAATCATGAAAGAGGAGATTGAACGCAAGCGAAGCCGGGAAGCAAATGGCTCCAAAGGTCCTACTACGAAACGACCGCGATTTTAAATGATCTCTTTCTTTGATGTGTGGCAACCATGCAAGTTGTGTCTGTTTTATAAGCGGGAGAAATTCATTGTCATGGCGCATTTGATTCATAGATACCACGTTATTATAGGCATTCAAAATAATTCATTTGGTTCTTGATATCTTGGAGTTTCCAACTCATCTTGTAACTCCTGCCATGACCAATCCTTTTGCCCATATGACGCCAACGCAATGCAAATCAGCCATAAAACGCCGTACTTCCACCACTTAAGTCTTTCTTTGATTTATAGCATTAATCAGCATCTGTAGCACTTCCATCGCGTCTAAAGGCAGTTAGTAAATACACAGTCCGTAATCCAGCACTCAACATACGGTATATATCTGATTCTCGCGGTATTCTCCATGGTATCAATAACCTCTTCCGGCAAGATTCCTGAGACCTTAGTCGCGTAGACGCCTCGCACATAGCCATCTAGACGTTGCCATTTTGCAACCCATGACTTTGCTGGATCCGCGAGGGTAATAAGGCCTTCAAAGACTTGGGAAGTGCAATCTTGTACAGCTTCTGAGGAGCCAGCGAGCTGTAAGAACTCCTCACAATTCGGGCAGCCTTCTCGGAGAAATCTCTGCGATATTTATGTCAGTGCAAGCTCGAGTTTCCGAGAAAAGCTCCAATATCGTGTTACCTGTTGAGTTTGGACAATCGAGCAAACCATGCAAGCTCTCAGGCTGCGCTGTTGACCAGGAGGGACAAAATTTGACATATTGAAGTGGTTTATAGAGCCGAATGCGGTCGAATGAATGTTCAGAATACTCAGCAATGTGAAAAGAGGAAGGTTTGACTAGTTGCGTGAGATGGCAGTTAGATGTTTGTTCGTGCAAGTCAATCTGAGCTGTCTTCGGAACGGAACAATATTGTTGCCTATCGCCTTACACCCCAGACCGAGGAGCGGCGAAACCCCTGCTCTCATTATCAACCGAAGTTCCTGGAAGCTCTATCAGAATTATTCGCCGTTCATTTGATACTTGTGGGACCTCTTGGAACAACCTCAATAGCCTATTGATAATCGCCACATTTTGAGAAGGCACAATACAAAACAATCATCGGTTTTCTCCAATTCGCTTATAACAGTCCAGACAATGGGCTCAGCAGCGGAAGAAGCAGTTGCTCTCAAGAATGAGGGTAACAAAGCCTTTGCGGCACACGACTGGCCTACGGCTATAGATTTCTATACCAAGGCAATTGAGAAAGATGATAAGCAGCCTACATATTACTCGAACAGAGCACAGGTATATTTAAGCATAGATTCTCTATTCTGTGAATTCGTGCTGAATCTTTCAGGCAAATATTAAGTCCGAAGCATACGGATATGCCGTGGCCGACGCAACCAAAGCTGTGGAGCTGGACCCAAAGTTCGTTAAGGTATGCTTTTTGGTGTTCTTATGTGTCAAGACTTTGCGACATCAAACTCACCTACATCCCTAGGGGTATTATCGCCGTGCGATCGCCTACACTGCAATCCTCAAATTCGAAGATGCTCTTAAGGACTTCAGAACTGTGGTGAAGTTGTCCCCAAACGACAAAGATGGAAAGCTCAAATTGGCGGAATGCGAGAAGATCGTAAGACGAGTGCGGTTCTTCAATGCCATTGAAGTTGGCGACGAACCATCAGCCGCCGAAGGCCTCGACCTCGACTCGATGGTTGTAGGCGACGATTATGACGGAGTCAAGCTCGGAGATGAGATGACTGAAGAATTTATCACGGACATGATGGAACGTTTCAAGAACGGCAAGAAGATTCATAGCAAATATGTTTATCAAATCATTCTGGCTGTCAAGAAGATTGTCTATGATGAACCAACAATGGTGGAGATGGAGGTTGAGGATGATGCTCAACTTACAGTTTGTGGTGATACCCACGGTATGTTGCACGGTATTCTCGCGCTCGTCTACTTCTAATTCAAATTACAGGTCAATATTTCGATCTTATGGAGCTGTTCAGACTCAATGGACTCCCAACAGAAAAGCATTACTACCTCTTCAACGGCGACTTTGTTGACAGAGGCTCTTGGTCTTGCGAGATCGCTCTTCTACTTTATGCTTACAAGTGGCTGAGACCGGGCCAGTTCTTCATCAACCGTGGAAACCACGAGACTGATGACATGAACCGCGCCTATGGTTTCGAGGGAGAATGCAAGTACAAGTACAATGAGAGAACGTTCAAGCTCTTCTCCGAGAGTTTCTCTGCACTTCCTCTTGCAACCCTGATCGGCAAGAAGTATTTGGTCCTTCACGGTGGTCTGTTCTCCGATGACAAGATTACACTGGACGATATTCGCAAGCTCAACAGACATAACCAGAGACAACCAGGACACGCAGGGTTGATGATGGAAATGCTTTGGACCGATCCACAGACCATGCCTGGTCGTGGCCCAAGTAAGAGAGGTGTCGGTATGCAATTTGGACCAGATGTCACCAAAAGATTCTGTGACAACAACGGATTGGAGGCTATCATCCGCAGTCACGAGGTCCGTATGGAGGGCTACGAGGAGGAGCACAACGGAAAATGTATTACTGGTAAGCTATATACAATGATCGGTTCCATCATCGCTTGCTAACACGACTTTAGTCTTTTCTGCACCAAGATATTGCGACAGCACTGAGAACAAGGGTGCATACATCAATATCAAGTCTGATTACAAGCTCGAGTTCCATAAGTTCGACGCTGTGCCTCACCCTGATATCAAGCCGATGGTATGTGACTATGTTCCACCCACTATCTTGACTACCACTGACAATCGATCCTAGGCATACGCCCAAAACAATTCATTGATGTCAATGACATAATTTGGCCATGTAGAATAATACCAAAAGTTTTCTTATAGCGGCATACAGGACGTCGGTATTGGATATTGAACCTCTTTGGATCATATGACTGGACATGATAGCAGCGAGATTATGACCTTATGGATACATGAACAGAATGAACTGTATAGTAGACATAGCATGGCGCACGGCATGGGTAGCACGACGCGGTGGTGGTATATAGCTGGCCACGTAGCGGACCAAAACTCGAATTCTCGATCTCTTGGTAATCAGCTACAACAGTAGCTTCGGGTTTTAGCCAGGAGCTCTTTTAATGCAAAGTATCAACTCTCAAGAGTTCCAGATTTGCTCAACGTCTCGATTCGCAATAAGAGTGCTCAGCCAATTTCCTGATCCCTTGACCCTCCAGCCTACTTGGTCTTCTTCAGATCCTCCAACCCAGCCCCCAACCGCTGCAATAACGGCACTGAGATCCTGTCTTGGAATCCGAATCCAACAATCCTTGCCTTCTATCTTGAGGAAGTCAATAGCAATTGCCGATCCTGTAAGACCGAGAAACCGTGTGAGAGCAGATGTTAAATGAGAACGGAAGGTGACAATATCGATTTCATCATTCTTTGGGACATCAAACATCAGTGAAAGATGTGCATATGCGAATTGTGGTTGCTTGATAGTCCTGGTAATGATCTCATGACCTTTAGATGAGTTCATAGTCGAAGCCTTGCGTTTGAAGCTGGCGTCTGCTGCAACGTCTGGCACGCCATATTCTTCAATTGTAGCCGCCGTCATCAGAATGATTGCGAGTCTGTTGAATATCTTGATATCCGGCCGCCAGGTTTTGTGTCGTGTCCGAATATTTTACATAGGTCAATTGGCAATTTTTTTTTTCCCTTTGCACCTTCACAAGTAATGGATATGAATTTCCCTCGAGGCTGCTGCGTTCGCTAAGTCGGATAAGATTAGCGCAGCCTTGCGCAAGGCGGCGACATCGACCTTGTGGTTGCCTGCGATTACATCCCACTTCTTCTTTATGGTCGCAAATCTCAATGTCAACAAAGGGAGCCATGGCCTCATCAAATGCACTGGTAAGAAGGTCTACTGACACGGAGCTGATGCCTCCACCTACAAAACGCATCAAACGACCACAGAAAGTTCTCGACGAAGATACCTATACAGATGCCATCTCCGAGATCATTGCTCGTGACTTTTTCCCGGGGTTACTCGAAACGGAAACCCAGCAGGAGTACCTTGATGCACTGGAGTCGGAAGATGGAGCATGGATTTCAAGCGCTCATCGCAGACTTACACAAGTCATGACGCCTGGTCGAAAGCGAGGAAGAAGAGGGACATCTATACAAACGCCCGGTCCGGTATCAGCGACGCCAGTAGGATATGGCGGTGAGACCCCGATGTCAGTCTATTCGGAAGCATCTACGGAAACAGCGCAAGCACCTGTCAAGCTCGACGTTGATACAAATATGAGCCTAGACCAGTTCCAAGCGAAATATACGTCTGAAGATAATGAGAGTTTTTACAAGTTATTAGACAAGCAAAACGAGAAGAAAGCTGAGAAATATGCCTGGATGTGGAGAGGGAACAAAATGCTGTCGAAACAGCAGATCAAGCAAAAGGAAGTGGAGACAAAGCTGTTGGAGAGCAGGCATAGTCTTGAGGATGATGGGTGGAAGAAGGATAGATTGGCTATCATGAGCTCTTCCGACAAACCCGCCAAACCAGACGGCTGGAAGGCAAAGCCCAGAAATAATTTTATGTTTGCTCCTGACAGCGTGGAGGATTCGGTTGAGACTATAGCCCAAAGAGCCCAGATCGAGTCAAGAGCGGCACCAAAGGGAGTGGCATATAACAATACCCGTATGCCGGTACCTGAGCCACCGAAGGTTTCAACCAGAGCATCATCACCAACTTTGTCGGCGGTAAGGGCTGCCATAGCAGGACGCCCGAGACCGAGTGACTCGGAATCCGGATATGACGGCGGTGAAACTCCACGTGTAAACGGATATGCTTTTGTGGATGACGAGCCTGAAGAGCATGAGTATCTTCCACCACCCCCCAAAATTGATCTTGGAAAAGGAGATTCTACACCAAACCCTTTCAAGATCAATGCGCAAAGCGCCAGAGAAGATCTTCACCATCGAATGGTAGATCAAGCAGCAAAAAAGAAGCGATCGTCATCAAAGATGGGTCTGACTGGAAAAGTCGATCAAACACCTATACCGAAGTTCCCTAGTAGCCCAAGAGTCGGTGCAGGTGGGCTGACGCCTGCAGCTCAGCGACTTTGGAGTAAAGTGGGCAGTTCAAATAGGATTGGAACACCTGGAGGATTCACGAGTAGCACCCCCAGCGGCATAAGAAAGGGCTCGGGCCTAAGGTCAGGTTGGACTCCACGGAAGTAAGAGGTATATAATACAGTATTGGAGACATGAAGGGGGCACATTATTTGAGGGTTAAACGGCGCTATTAGATACCCACTACAACACAAACTCTGTGTCACGAAATTGAATTGTTTACTTGAATTACTGGTTGCTTTTCGTGAGATGCTTGTTAACGATTAAGAAATCGGGGTAAAAATCTTGACCATAAGAACAATAACAATAGTCGTATTTAACGAATGTAATGAATACACTGATATGTGTCAATATACATTTCGAGCCAAGCCTCTAAACCTTCAAAGGCGTGGTTAACACTATTAAATTAAACGGTTTATTAAATCTTGATTATCATCTGATACATGTAATGGAACGAGCAAGTAGCCTTGCCATATTTTTATGCCGAACATCTCAGCCTCGCCAGTCTCGTGCGTCATGCTTCCTCCATCAACATTTCAGTATTGAACTCGGCATAGATCCCACTATGTTATAGTTGACTCTATGAATTAACTGATATACAAAACTAGTCCGAAATCTCCTGACATGTCCGGTCGAAGGCTTTTGGATGTGGCAGCTTTGTTCAATGCCTCTCGTGGCGTTGCACAGAAGCACATCGCACTAAGGTCTCGACAGCTTGATATATACAGTAGGACATCTAGTCTTGCTAAAGCAGTAAAGAGTCAGACAGACCGGGTCACTGAGACAGCAAAAGCAGCTTCGTTTCTAGCTTCACGATTGAATGAAAGCGCACCTGCTTGGACAGCCGACGCCGAAGAACCGGATCGTGAAAATGCTCCGACAGACAAACATGGACCAATTCCGAGCAAGAAAAGCACCGATGCTGCGACTTCGAGAGGAAAGCCTAAAACGGGCATAGATCAGGATCACCATTATGAGGCGCCACTGGAGTCTACTGTTATTGACGCTGTTCCCGAGGAGGAGCTCAAAATCAAACAAGAAACGGCCGATCGCTACCCATTACCGGATGGGACAATTCCTCCCAAGGGTTCCACAATCAATGTTCCAAAGACTGATCGAGATGTCATCTCAGAAAAATCACCCGAACCAGCGAAGGCGCCTGTAGGTGGACAAGATGGATTCAAGCCGGCGTCGTGGGGAGCTTCGACAATTCCTATACCTGAAAGATCGAGTGACCTTAGCCCAGATGACGCACGTCAACTTCAGAGACAGTCGAAACAGCAGATATCATCTCAGTCAGCAAAGCTATCGTCAGCTAGAGCCTCTGATAAGCTGCTTGAAGGTCATGATCAGGACGTGTTTTATAGTCCCTCGGGTGAAGCACCATCAGTGCTATCCTCCCTGCCACGGGTCAAGATTCCAAAGCAAACTGAAGATTCACAGGGCGGTGATGAACATATCGCAGACGGGCAGATTAATTCGGACTCATATTATTCCTCAAAAGGCCGACAGGCTGCTGCGCAGATTCCCTCTGTTGAGGCACTTCCAGAGCAGGAAACGCCCGTAGATGCTAACATGGAGATTTTCTACAGCCCGAGGGTGGCTAAATTGCTTGGGGGGAAGACTCATACAGGGCAGGCAGCAGTGAAAAGAAAGGACTTTGAATTAAAGTCCGCAGTACATACTCCCGTAATACCGAATCCGTTGACTGTGGATAAGAATCAAGACACATCCAATGTGCGCTCACATTCAAAACCCCACCCTCTAGATCCAAATGCTGGTCGGAGACATGTAGTCGATTCCCCAATCTCGAGTGTCACTGGTGGTGTAGACGATGAGCTCCAAAAGCTTGCTGATGATATTTCCAAAGCCACAGATAGTGCTCAGCAATCAGTGCTGGTAAGCTACGCCGATAAAAGGCATAACTCTGTCTTTGCAGATACTGGTCGCTGACAGACTTCTTACAGGACCAAACAGCAGTGAACCCAGAACCTTCACCATATCAGATGAGGGAGTCTCGAATCCCTTCATCTCGATTGGGTCGACTTTGGAATTATGGTGGCTTGGCTGCTGGTATGTTTGGTGGCGCTATCAGTGAAGGTATTCGCAGGGCTACAGGAAATGGTGGAGAAGGATCATATATGCTGAGTCCCGGAAACATGGATAGACTCGTGGCGAAACTCTCTAGAATGAGAGGCGCTGCTCTCAAACTTGGTCAAATGATGAGCTTCCAGGACGAGAAAATGTTCCCAGCAGCTATTCAGCAAGTTCTTCAGCGTGTCCAAGATAGTGCAGATTACATGCCAGCATCGCAACGAAATAAAGTACTGGCTGCGAATCTTGGTCCCGAATGGAGAGAACTATTCTCATCTTTTGATGAAAAACCTTTGGCTGCAGCCTCAATTGGGCAAGTTCATAGTGCAGTATTGGCCTCTACTGGAGAGAAGGTTGCCGTCAAGGTACAGTACCCAGGGGTCTCAAGCTCTATCGACTCCGACCTCAACAACCTAGCTGTACTTCTCACTGCGTCCAAACTCCTTCCCAAAGGCCTCTATTTAGACAAGACGATTGCAAATGCTCGCGTCGAACTTGGCTGGGAATGCGACTATATCCGCGAAGCAGAATCCGCTCAGCGATTCCAAGAGCTCCTTGCAGATGACCGAGACACTTTTGTTGTACCCAAGGTCTACCCAGAAGCTTCTGGGGCGCAAGTTCTTACCATGGAATTCATGGAAGGCAAAGGAGTGACGAAAGTAACAAACTTCACACAAGAGCAAAAAGACCGCATTGGCACGCAAATTCTGCGTCTGTGCCTCCGCGAGATCACCGAGTTCAAGTTTATGCAAACAGACCCAAACTGGACCAACTTTCTTTACAACGCAGATACCACCAAATTAGAGCTTCTTGATTTCGGTGCGTCGCGCGAATATCCCGAGGATTTTATTGACAAGTACTCGCGCCTACTTGTCGCCGCCTCACGTACCGATAAGGCCCTTGTCCGAGATCTCTCCATTGAGTTGCGCTATCTCACTGGTGCTGAATCAAAGGCCATGCTCGACGCTCATATATCCTCCGTTCTCACTCTCGCCGAACCCTTCCTTGATTCCAGCCCTGAGGTCTATGACTTCAAGGATCAGACTATCACTGAACGTGTCAAAGCTTTGATTCCTGTCATGATCAGGGAAAGATTGGCTCCTCCTCCTGAAGAAACATATAGTCTACATCGCAAACTGAGTGGTGCATTCTTGTTGTGTGCTAGGCTTGGCAGTCGAGTCAGATGTCGGGAGTTGTTTGAGGAGAGTATGGGGAAGGCTGGGTTATTGTAGGGTGTAGTAATATATGTATTATATACTGTAACTATTTATGGAAAAGTCTACCTTCTGTTAATGTTGAGTTTCTGGGCATTGTATTATGGATGAATAGACACTGAACCAATTGCAGTTAGGTGTATATAATAATCACATTTACCCATCTTACTTTATTTAACTAGTCTGTTGCTCTGAGTAGTTTGATTTTTTAGTCTATGATAACTTGCTAAGTCAAATAAGTAGATACTTTTTAAAATGGATTACAATTTCTGTTGTTGTTGCCGTATCTGTAGTTATATCCTGGTGGTGATAAGTAGTACTGTGTTCATCTTGTTAGAATAGGAACTAGAATTATCTTCCTTTGTCATGTTGAGATCGTGACTGATTGTTGGAATACTTGTTGTCACCAGACGTAATGACCTTGTCAAAAGCAATGGTGAGGTAAATGACTGAGCCGTCTATACTTTACGTTGATTCAGATACCACAAAGTGATCATCTGCATCCTCGTGGTTGATTATATTTTGTATGGTTACATAACTAGCTACTTCAAAATGAAGTAGTGGTTAGTTATCAAAGGGTGTTTGTGATTTAGAACACAGGATGAGTTCTGGTTTCGGTACAGTTGAAAATATAAATTTACATAAGAAAAGTTCATGTTTGAGAGTTAAACGTCCTGACATAATAGTTTCCATTTCTGACAGATCCATAATCGTATTATCTTAACCAACACTTAAGGTGAATTGATCACATGCAAATTCCCACCGTAAAATGAAGCGAAGGAATACAAGCCTTTTACCATATATCACCATAACGCCAACCAATGCTCCGAGTCATGATTAAACTCCTTATGTGTACAGATCAGCACCAATCTTGAATGGATTCATTCGTATGTAGCTGCTGATATTTTTCTGATGCTGCAGAATGTCCAAGTACGCAAGCACATCATCCAGAACCGCCCTGGTCTCATGCTTTCCTTCGAACGTAGGTGTCTCAATGATATTGTAAGGCTCACTGGCCGCTTTCTCTGACGTATCATCGATCAGTACCGTATTGCTCTGATCCCAGACCCAGTTATGAGCCGTCCAAGGATGTGATGCCTTAACCATAGGGTCTTCCCATACCAGTTCCAGCCTCTTGTATACCTGAACCTTCTCATAGAAATCCCTCTTAGATAGGCCCAAGTGCGAACGATCCCAAGTATTGACTAGCTTGTGTCTATGGTCACCATGGAAGATTTTATCGACCATGGCCTCCACATTGCCTTTCTGCGCAGATGACCATACCATCACTGTATAACGCTCCATAATAGCAGCCAGAAAGCGGTCTGCACCGTCGCGTGTGACAAAGCTTAGGTTCTTTGATTTCTTGCGATGCAGGAGACAGCCGTTGAGATCAAGGATGATGAGCAATGGCTGAGGAGAATCTGGGAGGGAAGATGGCTCCATATTTGCTCGTTCAAGGTATAGAGCTGTAGGGGTTGGTCTGCTGGGAGACTTCGCTGCGAAGTGCTGAGGTTGTTGTGGCCGAGCTGCTAGAGGGTTGGGAACAGTTGTCGCAACTCTGCGTGGAAAGACATTGGTTTGAGCGACAGAATTCTTTGCCGCCTTCTTTTTTTTCTTTTTTTTCTGTCCTTTAGTCAAACTTGCGACATTTGTGGCCTCCTGGGTCGCAGGTGGATGTACATTGTTATCTATATCGACCATAGCTGAGCGTGGTGTATTGATGCGTGATGACGGTGATGAAGTTATGGTTCGAATTGGGAATTCTCGTGGACGAATTTGGGGCAACCTCGTCGCCACCCTAGCGAGGTTCGTTAGAAGTATTCGCATAAGAGAATATGAGTTAATACAAGTGAAGTGAAAGAAGTGGTAGTTTGGGCTATGGCGAGGTCCAAAATAATCCGTATGTGATTAGTACTGTCAGTGTTTACCGCCTAAAGTGTTGACCAAATGGAGTATGGCGGCTATAATTTCAGTTGCCATATCTTATCGATTGTGATACTTTTTGAGGTCCAGTGTTTGAGCATTTTCACACAATCCACACACTTCAATATGCCAGCCATAAAACGCAAAGTCCTTGGGGGCAATCTACAGCGGAGAGTCCGCGCTAGACGGGAGGACAGTGAAGAAGTGGGCGATATTTCGGAGAGTGAGAGTCCCTCCGTGCATGGCAACAACGAAGAGGGCAGCTCAGATGAGAGTGAAGCGGGATCAGATGGAGAGGATGGCGAAGACAATTCTGTATGTTCTGCTAAGTCCAGTCATATACTTAACTAATATCCAATCTAGTCGGAGCAAGAATCTGGCTCAGAACTAGACTCTGATTCAGAATCCGAGGACGGCGACACAGCCGCATCAATATCCTTCGGGGCGCTCGCCAAAGCACAAGCAACTCTGGGAGGCAAGGGCCGCAAAAAGAAGAGCGAAGCCGTAAAGCTGGACAAGAAAGGGAATCCAATCGACACGACATGGAGCAACAACGAAGCAAGTGAGCGCAAAGCCGGTCGTCAAGATCACCGCGATTTTGGGCGATCAAGCAAGCATGCACCAACAGAAATATCCAGCAAGAAAGCTG
This sequence comes from Allantophomopsis lycopodina, assembly GCA_024752465.1. Lineage (NCBI taxonomy): Eukaryota > Fungi > Ascomycota > Leotiomycetes > Phacidiales > Phacidiaceae > Allantophomopsis > Allantophomopsis lycopodina. The sequence goes on from CP103012.1 coordinate 803,082, forward strand.
TATCACGAAAGCGAGAGGTCGTCCCAATCATCAAGGTGCAGCATCGAGATCCACGCTTTGAACCGCTGGCTGGACCATCTATTGATGAGAACAAGATCAAGCGGGCGTACGGGTTCCTGGATGACTACAGAGAAGACGAGATGAAGGAGTTGCGACTGCAGATCAAGAAGAGCAAGGACGAAGGCGCGAAGGAGCGAATGAAGAGGCAGTTGTTGAGTATGGAAAGCAAGAAGAAGGCGGATGATAGGAAGAGGAGAGCTGAGGAAGTCATTGAGAGGCATAGAAAGGAGGAGAGAGAGCTTGTCAAGCAGGGCAAGCAACCTTTCTACCTCAAGAAGGCGGAACAGAAGAAGAGGGTGCTGTTGGATCAGTACAAGGATCTCAAGGGGAAGCAACTCGACCATGTTATCGAGAGAAAGAGAAAGAAGGTGGCAAGCAAGGAGAAGAAGAACATGCCATTCGCACGAAGAGCTGTGGAGTAATGGTATTATTATATTACAGAATGGATCTCATTCAAGTCGCGGATAGTCTTGTCATTGCTAACTGCATGTATCTTGCCTTAAGGTTGAATGGTCATCATCCCAAAAACTGATCACGAAATATGAATACATTATGCAGGGAGTCACTTAAATTGGGAAAAGTAAAGATAAGGTTGTTCATATCGTTTGGATTCATGTGCTAGAGCAGACAGCTGCGCTGCATTTGGTATCCTTTGTCCTCCACTGTGTCATGATCCATTACAAGTCATTGTACCATCGCTCGTACATTTAAAAAACAACTCGCTCATCAGACATAATTTACTTGAAGACCTTTCCGTCGGCCCACTTGTACTCCTTTCCGTTAACGACGAGTGGCTTCTCCCAAGTCCACTCGCGCTCAACGAACTCCTTGTCCTCTGGCTTGGAGGCATCGAGCTTGGTGAACTCGTAAGATTCGAAGTCTGGAGCGACATCGAAGGCTGGAAGAGCCTCCTGGCCGCGGATGACGAAAGCACCCTTGATGATGCTGTCGTTGGACTCGCCGTAGACGGAAGCACAACCGAAGATGAACTTGCGGGAGGCCTCAAGACGGGCGAAGAAACCACCGATCAAGTTGGAGGTCATGAAGGTGAGGGTGAGCTCGTCGTTGTACTTGTAGTCAACGGCCCAAAGGGAGTACTCCTCTGGGTTGTAGTTCTCCCAGAACCAGGCAAGGGCCTCTGGGGTGTCCTTGTTGGAGTACTGGCGCTTCCACTCATCGAGAGGAATGGTGGCCTTTGGAAGAGCCTCAAGTGGGTGCTTTGGCTTTGGGGCAGCTGGGGCCTCCTCTTCCTCCTCAACCTCCTTGGCCTTTGGCTTGGCAGCGGCCTTTGGAGCAGCAGCCTTTGGAGCAGCCTCCTTCTTTGGGGCAACGTTCTTGATGGCCTCATCGATGAAGGTAAGCTTCTCAACAACAGCGGAGTAGATTGGCTGGTTGTAGACAGTCTCGTACCATCTGGTAACAGCTGGGTACTCGGCTCTGAAAGCCTTGTCGAAGAAGTACTGGAAACCACGGGAGATGATACCAGCAGCGAAGAGATCAGCAAGAGTGATACGCTCACCAGCAAGGTAAGTGTTGTTAATGAGGTGGGCCTCAACAGCGCTGACAGCCTTGATGGCAGCCTTGGAGGAGTCATCAACGGACTTCTTGTTGTATGGGTCACGGCCAATGAGAGGGCGGAACCATCCAGAGAGGGAGCTGAGGACCTCAGTGTTGAAGAAAGACATCCACTTCAAGATGGAAGCGTAGTCCTGCTTGGTCTTGCCAAGAAGGGTGGTCTTCTCATTCTGGGAGGTGACTAGGCTTCTGTCAGTAAAATTCTTGAATAATAGTCATGAAAAATAAAGCTGAAGATGAATGTTCTCAGAGTCTAATTTTATAAATAAATCCACATGGAGGATTAGGACAGGGATAACTGTTGACAATTTCTTTCATCATAGTACATTCTTCGCTGGAAGTGGGGCATTGCGGGGTATGAAAAGAATTTTGCTTCTTCGGAAACTTACTGTAGATGGCAATGGCGATAGCCTCGTGGAGAACGTAACCATCAGCACCAACGAAGGTTGGGACCTTGCCGAGAGGGTGGAGCTTGAGGTACTCCTCGGAGACACCGTTGGCTGGAACGGTCTCGACGATCTCGAGCTCAACGTTGTTGGCCTTGGCCACGGCCTTGATGGCGGTGGAGCGTGGGTTGCCCTAGATAAGAATGTCAGCGAGCTGTTACTTGTACGATGATATTGTTGTATGATTGATGCTTACCGCGTAGGTGTAGAGCTTTCCGAAAGACATCTTGTGTTTGTGATGAAGAAATAATTTCTAAAGGAAGAAGAAAGCTCGAGGCTATAAGAAGTCAATAGAAGTTTGTGTGTTCGCCTAATCCACTAGGCCGCGTTGGGCGTTAGCGTAAAAGTGCGCCTGGAACTTCTGAATAGTAGCAGTATCAAGATGCGACAAGGGAAACAATTATTCTCAACCCCATATCTCTTTCAATCAAGATGAAGGCAATGTGGCGGCCGGCTGCAATAGGCCAATGTTTTCGATCTTCCTGCCGGCCTCAATTGGCTGCGCCCACGGTCAAGCCTCTGCGACAAGCTCTTCTTGTGACTTCAAAATCCTATGCCACAGAAACAGAGTTCCCGACGGAGGAACCCATCAGAGCTGCGCCAGAAATCAACTTCGAAGAGTCTAAGAAGAGGGTGAATGCTCGAGTCATCCCAAGATCGCCCTCATACTTCACTGCGAAACCATATTTCAACGATGCGCTCATCTCTCTCGAAGCCATCTCCCGCAAATATGTCGCCCTTCCAAAAGTCAGCCCAGGTGATGCACCTCGAGTTGCGTGGAAGACATTGACTGATTACAACAACGCGGTCGGAGAGGCTGTTCAGCCATCGAAATACCACAAGATCGTTGACGTTCTCCGCCAATTAAATCGAATTCACCCTGCTCTTATGCCGGTGGAGGTTCAGGATGCACTGAACGAATACAAACGACACATCAACCCTTACTTGAACGTTGCGAAGCCCATTCCAATCGACAAGTTTGGAAGAGCACTTGGTACAGGGCGGAGGAAAACCTCTGTAGCTAGAGCTTGGGTTGTTGAAGGTACAGGTGAGGTCTTGGTCAACGGAAAGCCCTTGACGGAGGCTTTCGGAAGAGTACACGACAGGGAGAGTGCTATCTGGCCGCTAAAGGCCTCAGAGAGAGTTGATAAGTACAATGTTTGGGCACTCGTTGAGGGTGGAGGAACCACTGGTCAGGCGGAGGCTATGACTCTTGCTGTTGCGAAGGCATTATTAGCTCACGAGCCAGGATTGAAGCCTGCACTCCGAAGAGGTAAGCACTCATTGTCCAACGTAACGTGGTTTTAGTTGACTAACATTTATATCTTTCTAGCTGGTGTGATCACCCGTGATCCAAGAAAGGTAGAGAGAAAGAAGCCTGGACATGTCAAGGCAAGAAAGATGCCTACATGGGTCAAGAGATAGTTATCATGCTATGTATATATGTTGTATTATAAGTAAAAAAAAGCTGATGTTCCAGAACGCATCATGTCTTCAATTTTCTCATTCCGCAGCCTGAGCTTTAAAAGTTTCCTTTTGACATTCATGGATGATAGCATATCCACCAGGTCTAACTCTTTGGGATGGACTACAATGAACGAGTAACTTCAGTGGTCCTTCCATCGATGAGACTAGCAGCATACATATATAATGCGAAGAGACTGCTGATATGTCAGGAAGTATTCGGTATCTCTCATTTGTAGTCAATGTAGGTTGATATTATAATCGTTAACTAGAATTTTCTTTAGACAATAACTTATAAATATGCACCGTAAGAATATCAGAACTCTCACTGTAAGCTGATGGACGTGTGCAGCTGCTTCTTTCAAGAGATGGCACAAAGGCTTGATTGGTCGTAGATCCTGAAAAACCGGTCCAAGACAGCTCTTATTTTGCGTTGTAAGACTAGAGAGTATTAATTCTTCAATCCATAATAAGGACAGGTAAGTCACGTCACCTTGTTAATTGCTATTGGAATTTGATATGATGCGACTTCTTGAGCCATACCTGCCTTGAACTGGAAACACTACAACGTAAATAGTCACCAATGTTCGAGCCCGTACTGTACTATACGTACATGCATCTCTCTACTCAGACATATTTAGAATAACAAAGCGCTCAAGCACTTCTCAAGTTTTCTGCCACAGAAACTTGGCATTATGATTTCCATTCAATTGAAGACACATGAAATAATGAACGCAGCAGATCCCAAGCTCCAGAAAGGTCCCAGGCTCAAAGAAAATAAGCAGCATGGCACGAATCCTCTGGTCTCCACACATCAGAGCTGAAATGTGAAAAACGATTTTATTCTCAGACTGCACAGATTGAATTTTGTTGAGGCCAAGAAGTCATCAAAGATTTACTCATTGATGCGTCGCTGGCGCAACATTCCAGCATCTCAAAGCAACAGATCCTCAGGGAAAAAAAGGAAGGAAATTTTCGGAAGTTAAGACATAGGATGCACAAGATCTGCACCATACATAAGGTAGATATTTATCATGCACAAAAAAATACGGACGTCTATGGTCCAGAGATATTCTTGACCAGGGGGGTCATCCCTCGATCGGCGCTTCTCAACCGAGTCATCGGTTGAAATGCCTACCGAGGGAGATCTGGGTCTCTGGGCCAGGGTATATCAGAATCTATATTCCGAAGTGAGACACGACATCAACAACGCAAAACCGACCGCATGAAAGTAATGAGTCTTCGAAGTCGCAAAAATCATTAGGGTCGTCATGGCTTACTTGATCGTAGCAGTATTACAGGAAAACACGGGAGACATTGACGCTGAAAATGACTGGTCGGCTACGACTTTTCTGGTGCTTCTGTCTTGTATTTGGGGGGGTCGTATGCATCTAAGTAGTACAGGGCTATCTTGAGAAAGAAATAAGCAGAAAATAACGAGCAAATTGCAGCAGAGCCTCCTCATTAACCTTCGTATCTTGACGTATCGCATTGGGATATCATGAAACAACCTCCTCCAGAGTATAGCTGTACAAAATAAGCAAACAATAAATGAAAATCCACCTCCGCTATCAAATGAAGCATGCATAGATAGACGCTGAGTCAAAGCCCCAGCTTAAAAATGTGGAAAATATAAACCTGCCTCCCGCCAGAAACAACCAAACCGTCCGTCCCTTCTTCCCTATCCCTTTATTTTCTATACTGTGCTGGTATTTCGGTGTATAATCTGGGAAGGCAAATGAAGTGCAAAATGTAGCCGACAACGCCCGTGACATAGTCCGCCATGAATGTACATACCAGGCATCATGAAGATGAAACGCTAAAATAAATAAAGGACATGCGATGGTGGTATTACACGAGAGGAAGAAATATTAAGGCCTCTGATGAAGCTATACTCAGGGTGCTGAGCGTCCAGCTCCATGGCCGGAGCCCGCCTGTTGAGAAGCGGAGTTCGAGGACTCGTTAGTTTCAGGAGGGGCAAGAAGGTCACAGCATTCTATGATGACTACAATGGTGTTAGGTATTTGCACAAGACTGTTCTTTACAGGGGCAATACTCACTTTCCATGATTTCCTCTTCCATCACACCATATTGATAATCCACAAGCCCATGCTTCTCAATACCATCACAGAGTTTTATCAGATCCTTTGCCATCTTCTCAAGGGTCTCCAGGGAGACCACGCTTTGTGGTTCCCGGTATGTTCGCCCTGTATGAATCATTTCATCGGTCATATCCTTCTGCTTTTGCATAAAACTCGTCCAAGCAGTGTTGAACTCGTTCCAAACCTGTATGCGCTCGGCGTAGAGGCTCGCATCGTCAATTGTAAATCCTTGAGAATTGAATCAGTACAATGAGCCTCAAAATCAAACATACAAACTTACCGAGTTCTCCAATATGCGATAATAGCCATTCTGAGACTTCCAGTAAAGATCTACTTGCCTCTCCCAAAACACCATTTGCGATGTTTTGGAAAATGTTTTTTATTTGTGCTTTGTAAGCCTCGTCAATGCCTACTGGACCGTAATGGTCCTCCATAGGTGCCTGCTGTGCGCCTCCCTGAGCCATGCCACCCATATTCTGGGGAATGTCAGAGGAATATCCCTGAAGTATAGATGCGCGATCTGCAGGGCTCTGCTGGTACACTGTTGAAGAGCTAGAGGATGCTTGATGATGAAGGGCCGGCGCAGGAGCACTGGTTGGTTCGCCAGAGAAGTATGGTGCTGCAACATCTGACAGTATCTGCATTGCTGCAGGTTGCCGCGGTTGAAATTGCTGTGCGGAATCATATACGGAAGCTTGCTGTGTTTGCTGAGGAACCCCATACATCATGTTCGCGTTATACGTGGTGAAGTTCTGTTGTCTTTGTTCCGGAGTGTAGTCCGATGTGTATTGCATCGAGTTTGTTGGCATTGCTGTTGCGAAAGCTGTTGATCCGCCATCGTTGTAATACCCATAGGCACCTGCACCTGCACCTGCACCTACACCACGACCCGCCGTTGGCGAATTCGCCACAGGAGGAGCTCGAAAACGATCCGCGCTGTTGGCCGCAAAATGGCGCGCTTGACCTGGGGGATATCGCGAACTTTCTGGGTACATTGGCGATTCATCTTGCCTTCTCGGCCGATTATTCTCGTCCATACCACGATTCGCGCTCATCTGGGATCCAGCTAATAACGAATCGATGCGATGCGCTCCTGGCAACGGAGCTGGCGTAGAGTAGAGGACAGCCAGCTTGCTGGTTTGAAGCCTGTGGGAGGAAACTTCGCCTGAGCTTGCTTTGCTGAGACTTGAATACGGTGCAACGAGTTGCTTTCGACAAAAGGCCAAACTGAGAAATTTTCGAGCGCAGGTTCCTCTCTTTCTTTCAAGGCAGGGTTGGTCGGCCAAAAAATGAAGAGTAGCCGCGGAAGTCGCGCTGTTGGTCTTGATATACTGCTGGAGGACCGTGTCTTTCTCTTTGTTGGTGGCCGAAGGATTTTTGGTTGGAAGCGGTTTTTTGACGAGGAAGAGGAAGAGGTTGTTTATGAGTACTTCCCAGTCAACACCACCAATACGGAAGATCGCCGGAATGTCTGGTTGAAAGGATTGAGGGTGAAGAAGTAGCTCGTGCACAACCAGTGGTACAGGTCAACAAGGAACCCCGGCGCAAGACGGCCGTTGGAGGGTGTTGGGTTGGTGTTGTCCTTCTCTGAAATTGAGTAACGTTTTGGGGAAACTATGACACTGCGATCTAGCAGCTGCGCAAATAAAGCTCACGGCGGATGAGGTGGGAGGGCAAGGCCAGCTCGTCGTCATTCAACAGTCAGGGTTATCCTGGTGGAGGCAGCGAGGAAATGATGGTGTTCAAGCAGGGACCTTGCTGAGATCTACTGTTGTAAGGCAACGGCACCAGGGTCTCAGGATTTCTACTTGTTCCGGAAGTGACGAAGTTTCCCAAGCTGGGTCGAATATTCTCCTGTTGGACCGGTGGCTATGTATGGTGTATCTGAGCTGGCGTCTCTTGTTTATTTTGACGTTTGGAGTGGTCGGTTTATAGCTTGCTTGAATCTCGCTCGCTCTCGATCTTACACGCACACCTACGCAACCAACAGGAACAGGAATAGGAACAGGAACACAGGAACAGGAATAAGACAAGACGACGAGTGAATGACTACCTGACGAAACACGAGGTTCTGCGAATCTCCTGAGAGACAGGTGGGTGTCCTTAGCCCTCCCCTCAAATAATACACATTTCGACGGTATGTAAGAAAACCTGCAACACACCTTTCTACAAGTAGGATAAAGTAGGATAAAAAAAATTAAGTAGGTAATGAATGGTAGGTAGGTGTTGGTACTGGTGGTGGTAGGCAAAGGATGGATTAGCTGACTCGGGGCGTTGTCGACGTGGTAGGAGAACTAATATCAGCCACTAGGTTATGATGGGTTTGGGCTACGAGACGGAGTCTAAAGTAATCTCTCAAGCCCGTCGCAGAGTGCCAGGAGAGTGCCAGAGTAGCAGCCAGTGAGTAGTAGTAGTATGCTACCAGACACAGATTGAGTGAGTGCCGCACAGCAAAAAGGGAGAAGGGTAAGGGGGGGGAAATGGTACTTCAGCTATCAATGCTGGAGCTGGGAAGTCTGTACAGTCTGTACAGTCTGTATTCGAGTAAGAAAACAAGAGGCCGGCCCAATTGGATTGGATGCACACAACAACCACGGACGACAGACACGAAGCCCGCACACTCGACCAAACTCCTAAATTTTGAGCCTAATTGTAAGAAGGTTGCGCCGATGATGCCAATCCGACTATTTCGAGATGACGGAGAGAGAGAGAGAGAGAGATTTCGACTAGAACACTTCAAATATTTCGACTAGTTCGACTATTTGACTATTTGACTATTTTTTCCGAAGGGTGCTCTCGGCGCTGGGCGCTACTGACGAAAAGTCCAAAGAATCAGATCCAGACCGACTTTATGAGGATGAGAGTGTGGAGGTGGAGAGAAATGATCGGTGAGCTTTTCTTTCTCTATCTCTTAGGCCTCCAGAGCAAGGCGGCAATGATTTTGTTTGGTAAATTGGGCAAAATTTGGCGGGGTGATCTCAGGAAGGGAAGTGGCAAGTATATACCTTACTGTATTCCCTTTTGATTACTATTATTTGTATGATTCTTCCAGACCGCAATGGGCCGTAGAGCGAATCTCAGCCTTTCATGCACACTGACCCACTGACTTTGCTTTCGTGCTTTTCCCACCCGCTCTCCTTTCACTTGCGGCCGCAGTTATGGAGGGACAAAACAGCAGCTGCAGAGTGCAAGGACCCTGGAATGTTACCACTGCAGGAACGCTGTTGTCTGTCGTTATTCGTTAAATACAACTAAGGGGGGGTGCGGGACTGAGGTGGCGGATGGGAGCAATTTGGAGTAGCAGTGAGGAGTTGCTCTCTCACTCTGTATTTGCATCCGCGCCTGCGTCTGCGTCTGCGCCTGTGTGGGGTTGTGGAACTTTTGGTTGTGTGTGAGTGTGTGGGTTTGAGTGAGAGGGCGAGGGTGAATGTCTGTGTGAGAGCGTGTGTGTCTAAGTCTCTCTATCATTCCCCTCAACTCCCACTTCAGCTGCTTCTTCGATATGTCTTTTCTCACTCCTCCAGACTCACTTCTTCCTCTCCTACTTGTGGGTTGGACCAATTGAGGGCGCTGGAATGCACCGAGCAATAGCCTCGGATCTGTACCTGACAGTAGTGTCAACCCAAGCTGGCGATCGGGTCCTCGACTACCCTGCTTAGGTACGCTGCACGGAAGCGCCTAACGACAACCCTTCACTAGAAAGTAAAGAGAGAGCAGCACGGTGGGTTCGCCGTACTTGATTATTGCAAGTCCACCACAGCACACGAAAGATGGAGGCGATGGATGGTGATGGTAATGGTGATGGCAATGGTAATGACAATGGTGATGGTGATGGTGATGATTGAGCAGGATTGAGAGTTCAATGCCGGCATAATATCTGTATCTTATCCCAGTCGTAATGCTGATGGGTGCAAGAGGAGCATGTGTGCGCATGAGCGTTAAACAAATGCTGGGGGGGAGGCAGAAAGAATACCGCCGTAACAGTTATCGTGACTTTGTGAGGCTGATACTACCAAGCGCCTACTCACCGTAACTGTACAGACTGTGCAGTGCAATGCGACACACACGAGGACGACACCAAAATGTTGTATGTTGTGCGTGTGTATGTATGTCTCCCAATTGGCGTTGTCTGCGTTGTCCTTGCTGCGCCCGTTCAATTATGACCAAGGCAATGAGGACGAAGGATGCAGGCACAGACGTAGACGTATCAACAGGGGTAGCCCAATTGTTCTTTATTTGGTCTTGGGGGTTTTTGAGGGCTAAGATGAAGGTGACAACATGACGCCAATTGACATCAAGTGCTTCCTCTCTTCGACGTCTCTTCGTTCCTCATTCAGCCGATGATATCAGGTGCCCACTAGAGGAAAGAAGAAAAGAAAAAAAAAGAAGCTTCACTTCGTTTTGACGTGTCTTCTACTGTCCAGTAGCTAAAATCAACGCCTGGAATAGGTTGGTCCTGCCTGCCACCCCATCATCTCCACTTTCTACCTGACCTTACCTCCGAAAACCTCTAGTTTGGCCTCAGCATGACTGGTTGAGGGCTTTGGTGATGATATCTCTTCCACACCCAGAGAGCATGTATTGTTACCTTTTGTGGCATGCATAAAGTACGCACGCAAGGAGAATAAGTCGGCCCCATACGATAATGGACATGGCGAACAGCCGAGAATAGATTCCTGGTCCGTGGAAGGATTAGCAGCATAACGTCACAAAATAACGACAATGATTCGACGAGATGATTAATTGAGTGAGCAGCACTTTCGCGTTTTCGGCAGCATCGGGCCAGCATACATAATTGCATGTACACTGATCAGCGCTCTCCACAATGCGTAAGCTTCCGAATACACGACAGACGGCTAAGGTGGATGAAGGTATGGACTTGCTTGGATGGGGGGAGCGGACGCGCCGTTCTGTGCTTTTTCGTCCCGGCATGCGTGCGCCGATAGAGAGATCCCGTACTCCGGACTTTTCTTCTGTTCTGTCGCTTTTCACGGCCTGAAACATGGTCATGGCCAGATTTTGCTGCTACCCAACGCAGGGCAGATTGGATTTGACATTTGCGGAGAGAATTTAGAGCCCTGTTCCTTGGATGTTGTTGGACCCCCCCTGGTGAATTAACCAATCCTTGTTCAGCAAAGAGATCTACGGAGCTGGGGTGGGAGACAGGGGAGAAGTATGCGCCCCCAGCCCAAGTCGACTCGCATCGACAACAACAACCCACAAGAACAATAGAGTCTTCTTAGGAACAATTGTTGTTAGGAGGCTTGATGCTGCATTGCCTTAAGTCAGCCATCCTTTTCCTACTACAAATTCGAGTCATTAAGTAAGACCAGGTCTTATTCTTAGGAATTCCAGAGTGGTCTGTCTATCTCTGAGGCGGGTCCAGTGTGAAGGGGGAAAATATCCTGATCACAACGTTTACAAACTATGCAGATACAGATACAGTTGATCTAGTCGAGGTCTGATTATCATCTACTGGATATCAATGAAGTCTTCATACCAGGGATCAACAGCCACCGTGCAACCTTTGATTCACAATAACTCACAGCATATATGAAGGTTCAACTGGCGTCCCACTGAGATACACTGCCGTGTCAATTAAGGGAGACAACTCACACCGGACGAAATGATGAATGACGGATTGCGACCTCTTCCAAAGATTGGTACTACTACATATTGCACCGATATATGTCTTAGCTATTGCATGACGGCATACCTACCTTACTGTACTACGAACTGACAGGCTCAGGGTCCTACGACCTGAAAGGGCGACGCATGAAGTAGCTCTGATAATTTGAAGTTGCCACCGCTATCGAGACCTCATGGTCTTCAGAACAGGCACTGCATCTCGCGCCTGTCCTTGCATAATCAGAGAAAGTGAATGGTTCGAGCTTTGGATCTCATGGTGATCACTCGAACACGCGGGGTCGCTTCATCTTGTTTCACCTGACAGTCCAACAGCAGCTTTAATCTGAGAGCCTCAAGGCAAGGGTTTAACTGGCAAACCTGGTCAATTTGCCCTGGTGATCGACAATCTCGACACGCATTACTTGTATTCACGGTTTTCATAAATGAGGCCTAAATTGTGCCCGACGTAGATCGTCGAGTTTGAATATTACTGGCGGGAGATCATTAAAGATGCATGATGTAGGATGAACATATCATTATGATGCTTGGTCAAGTCCACAAACCAAAAGGACAGTGCAGATTGGTAATTGTATGACACGTGCCAGGTAATTATCAAATAGAGATTATTCCGGTAAGAATTTGGGCAAATGACGGCCGAGGGGCCATATCAACGCATAAATCCACTATATCAATAATCCACACAGAACAAAATTAAGAACACCAGGACACGCTCACCGACAATTCTATGAGAACGCACACTTCCGCCATAAGCCGACGAAGATTCAGGTGCTTCGAGCACTGACCTCCCAGTGAATCAGTTAGTAAACAAGGAGCTATCGCAAGTCATCCATACACAGCCCTACAAGTTTCACCAGGAACATCCATTCATCTCAACTCCCAGCTTTTGCCTTCAGGCATGATGGGAACTCAAGATGTGAAAGATCTTCCCACCTTTACCAGCCTCTAATTCTGCCTACTCCATATCCACAAACCTAACGACTGTCACGCCATAACGTTTGCATAGCGATGCAATGAGCCGGTCGATGTAGCTGTTAATCTAGGATATCATGCATACACATGATGCACACGCGAACCCGAAACACGAGAAGAACGGCCACATTGAGAGGGGGTGGGTGAGACGATACAAAACCTATAGCCTGGCCAATAGTAATAATGTGTGGAATTATTCCCATCACTGTTTCTATATTTGGATCTATGCACCTACTTCTATGAAGCACGCAGTAGAGGTACATATTCGTACAAAGTGCTTCTAAGAAGCGTGGCAGGATATGCAGACACAAAGATAAGGTCTGTGAAAAAGATGCCCAAAATGTATAGAGTAGACATTGCAGAAAAATACGCGAGACTCCTTCCTGTTCCCCTCACTCAATGACCCATTAAATAAGATCAAAAAATTACACCCAGCAAAACCTCAGAAATCCCAGAATAGCACACCCCGACCTCTCCCAAATCTCAAATCTCAAATCGCATCTCTAAAAGGGCCGTTCCGTAATCCGAGCGTCTGATCTCAAAGCCAAGCAAGCCCTCCCTTAATTTCCACCAGGACCTTCTAAAGGACATTCTAGGGGGCCTTCTAGAAGCCTTCCAGAATGCTTCGAATCGCTCTCTACCTCATTCCCGAAATGATGGTGTGCAAGTCACGGAATATCCCCGCTTACGCCGAAGGGGCGGGGGACCAGATACCCGGATAGTCGGTGACGAGTTAGCATTTATGGGCAGTAAGACGCATTTTGAATTTCATGAATAGGCACGATAGCAGACGCAATTGTTGACTTCGTTCGTATTTCCTTGCGCCTTATAAGGTTGGTCCAGGGGGGCTGGTGCGAATCATCAAAAAGACAGTCTTTGGCGCGTGCCACGCAGGCAGGCACTGGGGCAGCGGGAGAGATTGTTCGGTGGCAGGATGATGATAAGTAGTAAAATAAGTGGTTAAAGTTGAAGGGTCTGCTGATGGTGATGTAATCTCTGCTAGATGGTTCGACGTAAGTGCATCGGCTTGTATGTCCACGTTTTTTTTTTTTTTTTGGGTTGCTCGTATTTCTGGGAATGCTTGTTGGGATTGGTTGCCACGTTGTCAAGATCTCAATTTACTAGGAATGAGGGCTTTGCAAGCTTGTGGCCGCATTATTCTAGACGATTACTAAATGAGGGGGTGGGAAGCAAGTAGGATTATTGGCCGATAGCTGTTGCGTAATCAAGAAGTCTTAGCAGTTATGGATTTGAAGAATGCTGCCACAAGGAGGGTCTTTGTATGCTTGTATCCATTGATGCAAGTTGGGATATTAACTCAGAAGGAATGAGAGAAAAGGTATAAATAAGCGCTTCCATGTGCTGTCATATCGAGGGCTTTCCCCGCAAACATCTTCCCCTGGACACTAGCTAGCCCTTCGAATAGCCCATTCCCTGACTCGCAACCTTGCTCCAGAGGACTGAGTCCGCATACATATATACTCTTGAACCTCTCGCAAAATGCCATAGTCGTCATCCACTTGATCGCCGTTTTATTCCATTGTCCATTCAAGCCTTCAACGGGGTCTGAAATCAGAATTGGTCTATGAGAAACAGAGTCAGTCTTGCTGGTGATTATCATCTTGAGGACAAACAAACCTAGAGTCATGCTCATTGAAACATCTGTGTTCTCCACCATCTTCGTAAACTCCTCAAAGCTGATCTTGCCATCACGGTCCAGATCTGCTTCCATAATTGTCTTGTCGACAATCTACACAAGGAAAGTTAGCACTTGTTCATCCCTCCATCATAATTTAGGTTCATATCGACGCTCCGGTCAATGTCTCCGGTCCCATAAATATGTATGCTTCTCCTTGCATCGTGTCATGTAGAGACATACCTGCTGCAATTGCCCATCCTTCAAGTTGCTGCCAACCATCATCTTTAACACAATAAAGAGCTCCCCATTGCTGATGTAGCCGTCGCGATCGATATCGTAGACCTTGAATGCGAATCTCAACTTCTGCTCCTTATTTCCCTTGCTGGAGAAGGCTGAGAGTCCGCTAACGAATTCCTGAAAATCAACATTTCCACCACCATCCTCATCGAAAATCGCGATCATTCTGCAAGGGGATAGTGTCAGTATGATAGTCATATACGAATATAATGTATTTCGGAGGTTATATATAGTGGAGTCGCGGACTACAGCGGCTGCAGACGCTAGGGGGGACTGACCTGGTAGCCAGGGGATTCGACGAGATTTGTGGTAAGGAGAGAAACTCTTCGCGCTCGATAGTACCGGAATTGTCCTAAATTAAAACAGTCAGTAAGGATTCGGTGTGATCTGGTATATTATATGAGGTGTGGACTTGTTGTCGTACCTTATCAAGCTTCATGAATCGCTTTCGCAGCCTATCAACCTCATCGCGATCGACTTGGAGTGATGTTAGCACCTGAGTTGCACGGCCAGGGGGTTTACAACAACAACTCACAGTTCGATCCCTGCACGATATTCTCGAGCACCGCACTACTTGTGTTTCCCATCGTGAATGATGGTTGTTGTGGCGTCGAAAAGTGAGGTATGTGGGGTAGAAGGGAGGTTGTTGTAAACGGGAAGCCTTGTGTTGCCTTGTCAGTAGCGCCAAATTGAATCGCTTCAACAAGGGTCCATGATGCAACGACCCCGGATTATGGTTAACTCATAGAATTCTTACCATGTGTTTTTATATTCGAAAAAAAGAAAAAGTTGGCGTTTTATCACATATATTGATTTCAGAGTAGCAAAAATGGCATTACGTCAACAATATGCTAAAAGACAAGAAAGATTACCTTGTCAGTTTTAATTAATCAGATAATAGCATAGGATAAAATATAAGATTATCAAACTGCAGTTTTCTGGTATTTCTTCTTATATTTTTGAATTTTGTAGGAAGTTGCACCAGTCTGAATGAAAATCCACGGATTTGTGTTTTGATAAGATGGGGATTATCTGATGGCCGTCACCAATTGGTTCTTTTACGTAGTAGCTCATCATTTGAAAGAAGGGGGAAAAAATTAATAAAAAATAAAAAATCAATGCTGAGCTCCTTCAAGTAGATGTTTTGCACCAGGTAGATTCTGATGTCTATAGCTCTACAGCGCAAAGTAAGGACCCTGGTAATTTTATAAATTTATAAACAGAATTTTAGTACCTCGCTGTCCAATTCATAACTTAATCTTTTGTGTAATTGTACGCAAGGGAATTTGCCCGTTATATCGCCGAGGAATTTGAGGCTATACTTAAGTTCTATACTGCGAATTCCTCCGAATGGCTCCCTTTACTGCGAAGATTAATGTTTCCGCATGCTGCAAACACAAGTGCCAAGCAACTGGCCACCCAATCACACAGAGTCGCTTTCTGCAGTCATCAATACAGCAGTTTGACGTGTGATCCAGCCACCCAGCTGCTGGTAATATCCAGTCAGAAAGTCTATCTGGATTCTTACACAGTAGTACGTGCTGTAGACGCAGGAAGAACTGCTTTTCATTTCCAATCTTGAATTGATGGCATTTCGTATGATTTTCCTGTCTCATGGCAGTCTAAGGCAAGGCAAATGTAAGGTAAGGCGAGGTTGTTTTTGAATAATGTAGGGCTCTTTTTATTTATTTATCATAGAGTTCTTAAAGAGTCCGTCCGACACACATATGCATTTCATCTGCACCGGAATTTGAACCAGACATTTTCCTTCCGTATAGAGGATATCTCGAACAGCTTTGAACCTTGAGTTTCTCATAAGGACTGCTCGCAATCTGAATATGTGTTTATGAAAATGGGGGTCTGGGCAAAAGTCATGACGTCAATGACGCGAATACGGCGTAGGTGAATGAATACCATCTCCGAGCGCAGTCCCTTGCAGTAGTTACCGTTTCAGGAGACGGAGTACACAACACGATTGAAAGCTGCTTAGACATTTCTCATTCGGTTTCAAATACTATTTCAAAATTTGAACTGATTACACATAAGGTATCTTTAATTGTAAGAATGAACTATGGTCAGTCTATCCTACCTTACTGTCTGTCTATAGATGAATACACCCATACATCTATATCTATACATCACGTGCTACATTAAGAACCAACAACTGACGATGTCTAGACTGGATCCTTGATGGAGGCTATTTGCCATCCACTGTTATTCGGATTGGCATCCGCCGTCAGCTGGCTGACCGGATTAATATCATTGCCTCTACCTCCCTCTCAGAAGCCTATGAGAAGAAGATGGGATACGTTGAGCTTTTGCGCACTCGTCCTATTGCAATTGAGACTGCAACAGCCAACGACCAGCACTATGAGGTTGGTACGGGAGTACTCGCTGCTTGTCTGGGCCCAAGGATGAAGTACAGCGCCTGTTTTTATCCCAAAGGTGGCGAGACACTGGCGCAAGCTGAAAGGGCAATGCTTGAGAGCTATGTCGAAAAAGCAGGCTTGAAGGATGGCATGAAGATCCTCGATCTTGGGTGAGTAACAATGCCTACCTTTGAATCTACTTGAATTGACACTGTTCAAGATGCGGATGGGGGTCAGCATCTCTTTACTTTGCAGAGATGATGCCAAACTCTGAAATTACGGCCTTTTCCAATTCAAGAACTCAGAAGTTATATATTGATCAAAAAGCACAAGAAAAGGGCTTCAAGAACTTGAAAGTTATCACAGGAGACGTCGTTGACTATGAGTTCGAGAAGGAGAGCTTTGACCGAGTTGTGTCTATCGAGGTAAGCGATTCTTAGCATTGACTGTCGATATGCTGACGTTCGGAAGTTGTTTGAGCATATGAAGAACTATGAGTTGCTTATGGCTAAGGTATCTAGAGCTCTGAAGCCAGGTGGAAAGCTCTTTGTGCATATTTTTGCTCACAAGACTACACCTTACGATTTTGAGGAAGGGTGGATGAGTACACACTTCTTCTCGGGAGGTACCATGCCTTCTGCTGACCTACTCCTCTATTTCCAAGAAGATTTGAAGCTCAAAGAACAGTGGTGGATTAACGGCAAACACTATGCAAAGACCTGTGAGGTATGTAAAATTCCATGTCTTTGCCTTCTTGGAACTCTGCTCACGCTTCAACCCAGGATTGGCTCTCAAAGATGAATGCAAGCAAGAAGGAAATCTGGCCGCATCTGGAGGAAACTTATGGAAAGAAGGATACTGCCATGTGGTTTTACAGATGGCAGATCTTCTACATGGCTTGTGCTGAGTTATTTGCGTATGAGGGTGGTGATACTTGGGGTGTTACGCACTATCTCTTTGAGAAGCCGTGAAATTGACCGGACAAACTTTCCATCATAAACACACGGGTTATCTAACTCATAGACGTAGTAGAATATTTAGCCCCTCATCTGATCTCACATGAAGATGCTTTGACAAATGTTTGTTGCTTTGAATTTCGGTCATATGTACAATGTTCTCTTGCTCATGCCGTAGTCCTATTCGCACCAGTACAACCCTATCTTCCCCATTTAACAACACCACGATCCATTCATCGTTATCTATTTTCGAATTCGATCGATCAATGGTCCCATGGGTGCTTCCAGCCGAGCAAAGCTGGTCCTGTTGTGGCGCGTTAGTCCTAATCGCTGGCGTCATAAAGTACTTTGTCATACCATCCTTCTTCGCGCGGTACATCAACTATTGGTCTGTCAGATTGCAATCTTTTGGAAGTATAAACGAAAATACTCACGAAGAACCACATGCTGGCGGGAAGGGCGGTTGCCATGAAGCGGTACAAAGGCCTCACAGGGTGAATGTGGATTGGGTGATTGCCGGCAGCCATGATGCTAGAATATGTCAGTCAATCGCGATTCTTCATATCGGGGAAGCAGGAAGTCGTACATTGTTGTGCCGATACGAATTGTTATGATACCGAACGTATTGTCGTCGTTCGAGAACAGATGAGGTCTAAGATGACCGATATTGGTTAAAGCAGCGTACAATCGGAATATTGTTCTGCCGAAGTGGCTCATTCAGTCGCGCATAAGGTATCACGAAAGCCATTCAATTGTTCGCCTCGGTCAATGATTGTTCAATAAGCATACCAAGCCATTGTCGTTCACTTGTGAATAGCTTCATTCCTTTCGCCAGCCGCCTCTTTTCCTTGTGATCGCACCTGGACGAGCGTCATGACTTACTACACGGTTTCCTTGACTCCGAGAACCTAATCATTTCCTTCGTCGACCTGGTTGCCGCATTCCAACTTGTCGCATCGAGGATTTGTTAACATTTACATCCACCAACGCGACAAGGGATTGTTTACGAACCTGATCTATATCGGATACCGTCCACGTACTTGAAATAGGTGAGACACGGTAGTGTCCATCAGGATGTCTGCACCATCGCAGCAGTCCAGCCCACAAGGCAGTCGCACTCCTGCACAGCTCTCCCAGGCTAGTAGCAATGCGAAAGTATTCTATGGCAGCTCGAAGATCTCAGAGTATGAAGTATTGAAAAAACTTGGAGAGGGTACATTTGGGTATGCTCGCCCTACAATCGAAGGGGGGGTTCGTTACTAAATAGTTACTTAGTGAGGTTCATCGAGCTAGAAGAAAGACGACGGGTGAGATCGTGGCTTTAAAGAGGATTTTGATGCACAATGAGAAAGACGGGGTATGCTCAACTTCCAGTTTTCATGGGCTCAACATGGCTGACCCCGTAACAGTTTCCAATTACCTCTTTGCGCGAAATCAAGGTCCTCAAGCTGCTCAACCACCGCAATATTTTAAAGCTGGAAGAAATGTCTATTGAGCATCCTGCAAAAGCTGGTACGTTTATGCCATTTTACATAAGTTAGCAAGAAGTCTAACAAAGGTGCAGATCAGAAACGCAAGCGAGCTACGATGTATATGGTCACTCCTTATATGGACCACGATCTTGCTGGTCTCCTCGAGAACCCCTCCGTCAAGTTTACCGAAGCACAGATTAAATGTTATTTGCTACAGCTTCTCGAGGGAATGCGATACATGCACGATAACAACATCTTACATCGTGATATGAAAGCAGCCAACATCTTGATTAATAACAAGGGAATACTTCAGATTGCCGATTTTGGTTTGGCTCGTCATTATGATGAGCCTGTGCCAGTAGCTGGAAAAGGTGGAGGAGAGGCTCGAAGAGATTACACTAGCTTGGTTGTTACAAGATGGTACCGTCCACCAGAGCTGCTCATGCACCTTCGTCGATATACTACAGCTATTGATATTTGGGGTATCGGGTATGTTATGCTGTATATCGTGTTCTTCCTGATAACATAATTAACCGCTTTTAGGTGCGTGTTTGGAGAAATGCTTGTGGGTAGACCAATCCTGGCTGGTGAGAGTGATACGAGACAGCTGGAGATGATATTCGACCTTGTTGGCACGCCTACTGACCAAAATATGCCCGGATGGCGTAGCTTGCCCGGTGCTGAAGGTCTGAGGTTCGAGCCAAGGGCATCTCGATTGGCAACGAAGTTCAGAGAGTAAGTGTAATGGTATTCGAAAATATTTTAGTTGACTAACATGCTTGCAGGTATGGATCTGGAGCTTGTAGTCTCCTTGAGGAACTCCTGAAACTTGACTGGAAAAAGCGCATAAATGCAATTGATGCTTTGCAACATTCATACTTCCGTAACGACCCTCTACCACTTCAGCCTGGACAAATACCTGTTTTTGAAGAATCACACGAACTCGACCGCAAGAAGTTCAGAACGCAAAGAGCAGCTCAGCCACCAGCACCCAAGGGTGGCGATGTTGGAATGGGATCTCAAGGTGGAAGCTGGGCTCCAGATGATCACTCCAACTTTGGAACTTCAATGCGATACAACGGTCACCGCGGACCAAGTCGTGGATATCCATCTGGACCACCTGGACCACCGCGCTCACAAGGCTTCCATGATCATAGAAACGGAGGACACTCAGGTCGCAGACCAGCCTGGGCAGCAGAGTCTCGACCAAATACATCGTTGCCTCCCAAGCCTCCTGTGGGTCCACCTATACTGGATGGCGGCAGATCAGACGTGTCGGATGGCTACAGAGGTGACCGACGACATGGTGGTTCTGGCGGTGGTCGATACCCACCACCTGTGGATACCTATGTTCCAGAATACCAGTCTAACGGTCGCGCACCACATCGAGACACTCACCGGGATGATTATCGCAGACGAGACGAGCGAGATCGTGATGGCGGACGCCATTATGACAGAATGGACTATGGTAGCAGTCGAGACGGAAGGACTAGAAGTAGGAGCCCACCTCGCGATAAGTACCGGCATAGGGATAGGGACTCGCAGGACAGAAACGATGTCTACCGAAGATAGGTGTTTGATTATTTAGTCGTTGAAGCCAGTACTTATAGATATGGTCAGACGGCGCATAGGGATCTCGGACATAAGAGATCAGGTTTGAATCTTGGTCTTTTTCAGCGGCGTTTATGGCAGCATCAGAAAGGTGTTCATGAGTAGTACATGGGGTCTGGGAACACATGCATTGCTTCAGGATTCGTCGGGTCCTATAATCACACTCGATAGATGCGAGAATAGTTTGCAATATAAGGAAACAAATGATCCTTCTCCTTTATTATAGCTTTATGTGACCTTTGGCTTTAGTAAAATGCATCATCTGAGTCATCTTCCTCCTCCAAAATGACTTGACTAGGTGCCAATAATCCCCCTTTCTCCCTGCTCGACACTCTTTGGCGGTCCTGTGCTAAATAGTCATTATATTCCTGTCGCATACGCAATGTCTCCTCGATTCTCATCCTTGCCTGCTCATGCGAAGCCTCTTGTATATCCTGCAACTTTTTCTTCTCTCGTGCAGCTCGCACAGATGCCGCTGTCCGTCCCCCCTCGTCCGGTGTCGAATCAAGCATCAGGACTGTAGATAAGAGACGCGAAAGCGCGAAGAGAACTGCACCTGTGGATAGACCTATAATGGCAGCGATCGCAGAAAAGATATAGAGGGACTATGTGAGAATTAGCTAGGTATCGTGCTAGTAGTGCGGCTATTCTCTCTCACTTCAAATTTGGCAAGAAAGCTTAAGGGCAGGATAGTTACGCGCCCAATGTGCTCGATTATGTGCCATGCTGGGGAGAAGATGATGATGAGTGCCCGATAGGTAAGAATGAGGGGGTATATGATGTAGTAGAGGGTGGTGATGAGAGCTGTCATCACACTCATCTTGCGATAAACAGCTACCTGGGGGTAGCTATGCAGAAGTTGATTTCAGGCACTGAATAGTATTTTCTCTCTACGCGCATTTATGCAGCTGAACATGAACAAGGCATGGTTGTTGTGAAGTCTTTAAGCCGTCAATTCAGAGTGGTAGATGCGCTTATCATAAGATACCGTGGATTGCTCGATTGCTCGATTGTTTGTTATCCGGCGAAAAGTTGCTGGAGCTGTCTTCGGTGGTCGCTGCCGCTGCCGGGGCGTCAGCGATGATGTCCCAGCAAACCAGGGCCCTGATCTCATAGCTTAATTTGCGGAGGCAGATCCCTGCTCACAAGCGCCATGTCTATGAGCGAGGTGTGGGGAAGAAGCATACGACCACACCCAAGACCTTCTCACCAGTTTTCCCCCATTCTGTTCGACATCCCCAGCTTGGTTATCGACAACAACCGTCCAACAGCCATCTAAGTATCACCATTCGATATCTCTCCTTCAAGGACATACAGGAAGGCAAAGCGGCTCTTGTGCAGATCCATCCAAGGTGCTCTTCGTGTGTTCACTCCCTCACTCTGCCACTGCACCCCGTATTTACCAACAACTACGTTGTCTTGTCTCAACCTTACCTTACCTTTCCTTCAAAACTTTTGTCCCTGGTACGATCGCGCCGGCTCTGTTCTCAAAAGGGCTCCGACAATTACAACCAACGATTTTGCGACTCAAACTTCGCACCTGACACCCTCGAACCACGCCGAAAATTGATCATGCCTTCCACATCCCGATAAGTGCAGACACAGTCAGCAAGTATGGGGAACCAGAACTCATCTAACAGCAAACCCCACTCGGGTTCACCCGTCGGCTCCAACCACCATCATTCAGGACAAGTACGTAAACCGAGAGAAGGCATTCAACCACCATCGCGAGCTGCTGCTTCTGCCGAAGCGTCTTTAGCACAGGCTCAAGGAAGAACAACTCTTCCCCACCGACCAAGGGCATCCCCCTCTCCATCAAACGCTTTCCACAGCGAACAACCCTTGTCACCAACAACTATGGGCTCAACACAGTCCAAGGCCTCCGAGCAGCGCCAGAAGGCCCAGAAAGATACACCCAGCAAGCCACTCGCTGTCCCAACGGCCTCTTCTACCGCATCGTCGCCTTCGAGGGCAACCTACTCGCATATTGAGGCTTCAGGACCAGCATATCAACACCATGTGGGATACAATCCACCAAGATTACCATTACCTATCGAAGAAGAAGTACATACACCGGGCTCGCCAATCATCGCACCAGCGGATGGGGATGCTCCAATTCTAGATATCGAGTCGTTGGAGGGAGACTCATTGACACGCAAGACATCTGGACTCAGTAGCACAACGGTCGACGAAGATGAAGAGGAAGAACTACCTGTCGATCAGACTAAGGCTACAGTCCCCACTGAAATCAGTTGGCATAGAGGAGGAGGGAAGGTATACGTGACTGGCACTATTTTCCAATGGAATCGCAAGCACAGACTTCATCCAGTGTAAGTGTACTAGCATCATCCAGGCACCTTGCAGTTTCACAATTCTACTATGTGGATGTCGCATCATCATTGATAGGCGTTTAAACCGCCATAGATAACATCAGGGGCTATACACTGTTACCGACACTTCCGCAAAACTATTTATCTAATACTCAACATGCTAACTTCTATGTTAGGGAAGGACGTCCCGGAACTATGTCTGCGACTATTCACGTTCGACCAGGCACGCATCATGTGAGATTTATTGTTGATGGGAATATGACTACATCGCCAGATCTACCAACTACAGTAGATTTCGGAAACAATCTTGTCAATTATATCGAAGTCAGCGCTGATGACCTCCCTCATCCACCAATCACCCACGATGCTTCTGGGGTGCCTTCCACAGATCATTCCAAGGGCACCTCGGCACATGTTGAAAACAAGGCCCCAGATGCAGCCGCAAAACCAGTCAAGACCAAGCCTGTCCTCCCAGATAAGGAATACACTTCGAAAATTCCCCAGTACTTGGTTGATCTCGACAAGCCAGAAGATTCCAGAGCCTTTCAACATGCTTCAAAGGAAATTGAAAAGCTACCAACGCCGCCTAGTCTACCTGGGTTCTTGGGGAAGCCTATCTTGAATGCTGCCACGCCCATGAAAGATGACAACAGTGTACTAAACATGCCAAATCATACTGTTCTGAACCATCTGGCTACCAGTAGTATCAAGAACAATGTACTCGCCGTCTCTGCAACCACAAGATACAAGCGCAAGGTTAGTTGGCTTTGTTGTTATTCTTTCCTTGTTCCTTGATAGTATGCTAACAAGATTGCAGTACGTGACGACAATTATGTACAAGCCAACTTCTGATGACACTTCTTAAGAGTGTCTCTGCGTTCCGCCGTCAGGTGATGGACGATGATGGAGGTATGAGTACTCGGCATATTATAGCTACTTTGCTCATACATTTCCTCTGTGCTGGCGTTCTGGAGTTGAGCAAATTTTTATAGCGCTCCGACCATAGTCAAATATACAGGCATTAATCTCTCCAATTGACAAGAACCTCATCTGTCCTGAATCTCTGCGTGCAAGTACTGTCCTCCAAACTCGTTCTGAAACCAGTTTCATACGCTACCAGTCCAGCATGAGCAATCATGATACCATTGTCAATACAGAATCGTTCGTCAGTTGCAAAGACACTTCCTCCACGATCTCGGGCCATGAGTCCCATCATTTCCTGTAGTCTCTCATTGCAGCCCACACCACCAACAATAAGCACCTGGTTGCTGCCAACATGTGCCATAGCTCTCTCTGTAATTTCAACCAACATAGCATAGATAGTCTCCTGCAAAGTGAAGCACAAGTCCGCGGTGGTGATATTCTCCCCAGTAATTGGGTCTTTCCAGTCTGGGTTGGCCTTCAGTTCCGCAGCAAGAACATCAATGCTGGCCAAAATTCCAGAAAATGAACAGTCCATACCCTTGACCGTATATGGAAGATCAAGGAGCACTTTCCCCTTCTTTGCCAATTGTTCGATATTGTACCCTGGAGCAGGGTCATTCGAGATCTCGAGCGTCCTCGCAAATCGATCCAGGCAGTTTCCAACAGCAATATCCAGCGCCTCTCCGAAAATACGATATCTCTGCTCCGCATACGCAATGACCTGGGTGTTTCCCCCCGAAACATAAAGCACAACAGGATTCTGTGCCCCCGTGATCTCCCTGCCCATCTCAATGTGTCCAACACAGTGATTGACCCCAACCAGCTCCTTCCCCCACAACAGACTGAGCATCCGTGCAGCAACAGCAACGCTCTGCAGAGGCGCGCCCATCCCCGGCCCCTTCGTGTAGCATATGCAATCGATATCGGCGGGTGTAAGCTTAGCCTCTGCGAGACACTCGCGTACAAGTCGGACTACATGCGCGCGGTGGTGCTTGGCGGTATCCTTGGGCAAGAATCCTTCTCCCGGCGGCGAGACAAAGGTGTCACGAATGTTGGATAGGACAAGTGCTGGCTTGGAGGGGTGCGGGTGCGAGATGATGCCCACACCAAGCTTGTTGGCGCTGCCTTCGAGTCCGATGGCTATCATTTTGCTGGTTGGGTGTGATATCGTCTATATAGCTGTATTTGTGCGCTTGCAGTGATATATGACCGGTCCACGCCTTTTCAAAACTGGTGACAAGCGTGTAGAGCTAGAAGTGTGGAATAGTATTGCCGGTGACTTTATGCTTTGTTTGCTGTGTTAAGATTTCTTCAGCCGTTTCTTGACCTTCCGCTCGGGATATGCCCCGCCATACTGTCTAATCGATAACGGGTGCCTCAGGCTACACTGATAAAGCCACTAAGGAACCGCAGCTAAGACGCCGACAAAGCAATTTGATACGCAGTAAGCTTTCGTACTGCGTAAAATCCACATAACCACAACTTGCATTCTGTGTTCAGCATATATACACACGTCTTTTTTTATACCCCGGAAAAACTCAGTTTAAATAATTTTCTGTTTATCTATCCGTTCTCTCAATCAGTTTTCAAAAGAGTGGACGGCTATGGATTATCAGAGTTGCCGGAGTTCAACGTTCAACCTTTGGCGGTTGGTAAGGGACTTTCCCTTAGCGTGCCCGTCATCTAGTCCCCACCCGCTTCAAGAGCCTCTCGAATTCTGAACACATTATTTCCAAGCACAATTCCGACTTCTTAGGATTTTGCCCTGCACAAAGCAGTACCTCTCTCATACGCCATGGAGTCCACTACTCCCGATACATTCGCTATCAATACCGAGAGATTCTTGCAATGGCTGCAAAAGCGCGGAGTCCGTATGAGTCCGAAGATGGCTTTGGTTGACCTGCGAGCTGAAGGTCGAGGTCGCGGCGTGGGTAAGTCTTTTGCGCATCCCACTCTTATTGTCACATAACAGCATTATCATCATTGTACTTGTTCGTCTTACATGTGCTTGAAATACTACTCTCTGCTATTATTTCATCGAACTTTTTGCTCACCCTTTTCTAGTGGCCATTGAAGACTTCGAAGAAGACGAACTAGTTTTTAGCATCCCACGCAGCGCAACTTTGAATGTTAAGAACGCCGTCGAGACAAGAGGTGGAGATGGCTTTCCTGTGGATGGTCTTGCGGCCATGCCCAACTGGCTGGTAAGTAATTTTATGAAGTTTTTGTTTTTTTCCAAAAATTCAGCGCTGACGGAGCTTAGTCATTGACTGCAGTGATGATGAGAGAAGCCCTTTCCACTGAGCCCTCGCCATGGGCAGATTACTTTGCCGTACTACCTTCTGAGCTAGATAGCTTGGTATTTTGGTCGCCGGAAGAACTCTCTGAACTTCAAGCAAGTGCTGTGGTACAAAAGATCGGCAAGGATAAGGCCGAGGAGCTTTTCCGTCAACATCTCAGCCCCTTCGAATTTAAGGACAAGCTATCGGAGTTACATCACACAGCCAGTGTTATTATGGCTCATGCATTTGACATTCCTGACGATTCTCCGGAGGAGGTCAACGATATCGGTGATGAGGAGGATCTTGCACCGGACGATGACGATGAGCGGGTAACTCTAGCAATGATTCCCCTCGCGGACAGCTTGAACGCTGATGCAGACCGCAATAACGCTCGCCTTCACAGCGACTCTGAAGACCTTGAGATGCGGGCTATCAAACCCATCAAAAAGGGTGAAGAAATTTTCAACGATTACGGCCAATTGCCCCGCTCTGATCTTCTTCGTCGATATGGGTACATAACCGACAACTACGCACCCTTCGACGTCGTAGAGATATCAACATCCTTGGTTGTCGAGAGCTTTAAGTCTGGCCGTCTCAGAGATCAGTTTGACCATATTTTACCCATGCTCAGTGCTTCAGAGATAGATGCTCGTCAAGAACTCGCCGAGCGCGAAGACTTCTTTGAAGAATCTTACGACGTAGCATATGCCAATGAGGACGAGCCAGGGATTCCAGATGAGCTTATTGCGCTCATCTACATTTTCTTAGTTGACCAGCCCACCTTTTCTTCGCTTGTCAACTCCGAGTCCTCGCTCTCCAGCCGCTCAAGAATGGCTACCGAGCTCGCAGGTCACATTCTCAAGCAGATCTTCCGCATCCGCGAAGAGCAGTATGCTACAACTCTCGAGCAGGACGAGGCTCTTCTCGCCCAGCCAATTGATTCTGCCCGCAAAGCTGTGGCTATCAAAGTCCGTTCCGGCGAGAAGCGTGTCCTTCGCGCTGCTATGCAAGAAGCTTTGACTTTCAGTGCCAACAACAAGCGCATGCGAGCCGGGAAGACTTCCAACAACGAAGTTGATGCTCGCCCTCAGAAGAGACAACGCATGAGATAGACTGTCACGCATTTTCATGTATTCTCCTAAGAATCAGGACAATCAAGGTAGCTCTTCGCTACGGCCAGCTACTAATAATACGCAATACTGTCACGAAAGCATCTTAGGGCACATATCACAGGAGTCAATTGCATACAGATGTGTCATTTGATCCTTTTTATTACTGTTTTTGTGGTTTTGGTGCTTCTGCTTTTGATAAAGCGGTAAAATACAAAATGCCAGCCATACTGCCATTCCGTCTGCCCTTTGAAGAGTCAGACAATACTATTTAATTCCAACAAAGTTCGCGAACTTCTTCGACTTCCTTCGAACACAAATGGCGGGGACATGACGGGATGTCATTTGCTTCTCGGTGTTGATCCCGTCTCGAAGCGCTAGTATTACACAGGCAGGTGTATTCCGTGTTGAGCCTGATTGTTTTGATATGGGGATTGGTGCTGTTATATATCACGACATACTACAGCTCACGTTGGAGCTGGTTGTGGTTGGGGGGGCGCAGAAGGGTTTGGTCGCGGCGGACTACTCGCAGATCCTTGTGCTGCGGGGTGAGGATGAGGGTGGGGGTGATTGTTTACAGGCGGTGCCTCTATCTGCGGACGGCGAGGTACAGCAAGCATTTGGGAGAGAGGAATGGTTGCACGGAACTGCATGTGCGACGTGCTATACGGATCGATCACATACTCCGGCTGCTCGTCATCATCATCTTGGTCATACTTGAACGCCTCGTCAATCAGCCTGTTGGCAAAATTGCCTGGCGAAGGCAAACTTTTGCGGTCAATCCAAGTACGGCCAAGACGACCGATACGACGACGGTATGCTTTTATCTCTCTATCCTCTGGAGGTGAGTGTGGGTGGAGGGCCAGAGGATTAATATCTGGATCCGGTGAGGCATGCTCACCGTTCGACTCCTCAGATACAGATGCTGGTGGGGTCATCAAATATTGAGCCTTGGCAGGTCTGAAGTTGGGCTCCATGCCATAGTCATGGACAGGAGAAAGGGGTTCGCGAGTCAGGTCAACATGACCAGTGTTCCATCTAGTGTGGTGAGCAACCTTCTGTTCAAGCTCTTGCTGGAACAGGGTTTCCTTTTGTGCAATAACATCTGCAAGCAAAGTAAGATCGGCTTCGATCGGGCGGCCGTCTGCGCGCGTAGGTAGACGCGATTGCGTGCCCGGTGGACGATATACTGCTGGTTGGTCTGTGGCCTTTCTCTTCTGGGGCTGTTCCTTTCCTTGTCAGCAAAGTCCACGATTTTCAGCAGGGAAATTCTTACCTTTTGGTTGACCAAGTCCTCGTCATCGGTCTTGATGCCCATTCTAATCTTGGTTTCTTTCACACGCTGGCGTTGATCAAAGACGGCTTTGTCAATGCGAAGATATTCTCTTTTGGCCTTTTCTCTCTGGTGAGCCATCAAAACAAGTTGGCGACCCTCCTCAAGCTCTTTGCGCAGGCGTCGTAGCTTCTCAGCACTTTGCACATCTCTAGCTCTGGTCTTACGAGTTTGTCTGACTTCACGTCGTCGGAAGCAAATGTATGGGTCTCCATCATCACTGTCCTGATGCGTCTCAAATTTCAGGCTTGGTTGGAGGGGGCGGTTTCCAGAAGTCTGCCTTCGCTCCTTCCAGTACTCATAGATATCTTTGCAGAAGCCTTGAGCTTTGGTATCCACTTGCTGCTTCAGATAAGTTTGCATCTGATCGAAGGAGATCACGGTGTTATCCACTGCAGCAAATGGGGCCTGTCTCTCAGCGGTCTCCTCAAAGATATCCATGATTATCTCGAAATCATCTTCTGAGAGTTGGGAGTTTGCAGGTCTCTTCTGGTTATAGGCCTTGAGATAGGTGTCATCATCACTTGTCATGTTGTATTGACACCCTGTGCATTCTTCAACAGTCTGCGAGAAGCGCACATATGTGGCTGGCTCGGCATAGTGAAGTGAGTACAGCTCATCATAGTGGATTTCACTCTCTCGAGCTTCAGGACCTGTTGGAATTTCCTCAGTTGCCCGAGTACCACTGAGCGCTGCAGCCTGTGTTGCCGCTATGGCACGTTGCAAATGCCATTCCTGGGGTACATGTCAGCAAGAACATTTTATTTAGAAATCATGGCTGTTTAGCCATGAGTGTCGCCATATCTGACTGGGCTATGCTTTCCAAACAGAAAACATAGCACAAACAGTATGGTGCTCATGTCGTGATCACGTGAGCTAAGTCTCACGTGATCACAGTTGTAGAATACGTAGCCATAATAAAGGATGACTCACAGCTTCTTCGCCCTTCTCGACGCCGGTATCGACGTTACCGGCATTTTCAAGAGCAGATTTGTACTCATGGACATCGACCGACTCTTCCTTGACAATAGGCAAGGGCTGTTTTGGCGTGAGCTTTCGCTGTCTGAAGCCTCTGGCCCCAGGTTGCGATGCGCGCGTCATGATTGACGTGTGTTTGGAAGGGTGGGTGCGCGTGTTGCGGTGAGCGAAGGGAACTTCCTGCCTTATCTGAACATGCAAAATTCAGGCAGGAAGTATTCTCAGCTACACAACAAGCGCGAATGGAAAAAAAGAGTGGGAAAACAGCAGTGTTGGGGGGGGCGCCTTTGCCAAGCGAGAAAAATCGGCAGGAAAAAAAATATAATAAAAGAATTTCATAAACTCGTCGGATTCTGTGGGTAAAATGGGTGAATCCACCCCTCTCTTGGGATATCAAAATGTAGCGCTTTTCATGAGCTTGATGGCGGTGGGATTATTTTGAATGGAATCGGGGGGTGTGGTCGTGGTTTCGTTGGATTTCGTGGTCGTTGAGGTCGTGAGGTTGTGGTGCAAAAAGTCGCGAAAATGCTTTTTGCGAGGTGTTGATGAGTAGGTACAGTTTTTGGGGAGTAGTGCACAAAGATGGGAAAAGGTTTGGGTGGTGGGTGGTGGTGGGTGTCTGCGGTGGGTGAGTCTGGTCTGGTGGTCCGCCTGTTGTCGGTGTCGTCTGCTTGTCTTGCTTGGAGGGCATCAGTCACCAAGTGGTGCTTTCTTGCGACTGCTACCAACTTCTTCTGGTCTTGCTCCCAGCCTTTCCTTGCCTTGACTAAGTGGTACTACGTACTACGTACTACATATATGAATGGGCATGGGCATGGGCATGAGCATGAGCATGAGCACGGCCATAGGATACGCTGTTGTGCTATTTGTGCTGGGCTGTTGGGTGTTGCTGGGTGCTGTTGGGTCCTGCGTTGTGGCGCTGGATGTGCTTTCTATGCCCTTATCTTCACGCTGATTGCCTTCTGTTGCCCTCTGTTTGCCTCCTATTACCAAGCTTCCGGGGCGCGACCGTCCAATACAGGGCCAACTTTGCACGCTGGTCCTCTCTGCAAATGGACTGGACACCTGCACTGCTGCTGCTTGCAAGTCGACGCTTTAGTGGGAGCATCGCCCACTGGCTCACTGGGTTGGGGGAGCATTGGCGCTGCACCGGGCACTGATGACCCTGTACTTGCTGACCTTGCTGACTTGCTACTTTCTTCGCTGCTGTTTGGGTGGACTTCGGCCAACGTACATAGTGCTGATGATGTGATGTACTTATTGTACTTTGTTGTCCATGCACTCATTGCTAAGGGGGGATTACCATGTTGATGCATTCTGATTGCGGCCTTCATCACGTGCTCCCTCTCCTCTCTACTTACTTACTCTTCTAGGTAAGCGCCTTTCCATTCTGCTTTGGGTAAAGGAGCTATGTAATTAAAAAAGCTAGACTGGATTTTTGATACGGTCGACTGGAATGTCTTTTTCATCAATTTATCGGGGCCGGCCATGGATAAGTATCAGATTGATTTAGATACAACACCCCAGTACTGTCTGTATCTATCTTGACTTGTTCATGATCCAGCACTCATGCATCTTTTACAACAATACTTATATTATTTATTTTCCATGTTGTATCTAATTTGCTTAAAATCTAATATTTGCTCTCTGTTTCTTCCTGTTTTTCCCCCTTGTATTCTCATGTAATTGTCTGGTTTGGAGACTGTGTTTGAAGACTTATCATTTTATTATAAGCGGAATTTGAGGTCTTCCAGGGAGCCGATGACATCCCATAAAACTTCTAGCCAAGGGGTAAGAATTCTTTAGAAAACGATCGGTGTCTACTGATTATGAAAGAAATCTACAATCAAGGATTAAGACCGTCCTTGGATATTTTGGATATCTTTCACGATTCTCACAGCATTATTAGATAGGTGTAGCATTTGAGTGAATATTGATGTCAAACTTAAGGAAAATGCAAATTGACTTCATAAAGTATCACTTAGTTTATCAGGGACATTTGTGCGGATACGTATTAATATTTGAAAGGAATTTCTGGGACTGTATCTCACTAAACAGACCTATTTGCTATAATTTTGTATCATGGCAGGTGGCCCATCAAGTAGCCTTATATCCCTTAATGAGTGAAGACAAGAAAACCCCCATAGAACTAGCCATCAGTATTGGTAGAGAGTAACGTAACTTATTAGCTTCATTACCAATGATATACATTGGGCATCATCGTAAATATCTCCAACGGTGTACAGAGCACATATAGTTGGGGGGGCATACTCGAGGAGTCAGAGATCGAGATCCAAGGATAACTTCGAATTTATTCCAAGGCGCGAATTGATAGAAACGATGGTGTTGATAAAATATAAACGACGGTGATAGAAATAAAAATATTCTTCGAAGTAGTACACCTTCGAAAGAGCAACCCAGATATGTCCTTTGTAGACACCTAGCTTATAAAATAAAATAAAACTACGTTTTGATAAATGTCTGGGAAGGAGTGATTATTAATTGGATATGTTATTTGCTGAGGTTCTAGAAGATTTATATTCTGTCCAACTACTTAATCTCCAAAGCCCAAGCCGCTATGCCTAAATCTTAGAACCAAGGCCGATTCCTCTTAAATTGGATTCTTCAAGACATGACTTGATAATTGCTGTCGAACTTAAGACCTGTATGATAAGTCAGATCGACAATGCGGTATTTTAGCCTTTTCATTCTCGTTTGATATCATCATGCTAGGTGTGTTCTCAACCATCTGCTTGATATGGACTCTATGGCATCGTAGATTATCGGTTCGGCTTTAGACGAGTCCAACTATTCACTATCTGACCAATGTTGCTGGTATTGATCAAGAGTCTAATCATATCAAATTTATATGGAAGGCACCTAGTAGATAAAATCCTATACGAATCGAAGCCTTGGGCAATGTCATTGCATCACGAGGTCTGACCCAGGTATCTTTATTATAAAGGAGGGTACAAAGACTACGATATTCATGCCGTAGCAGCGACTTCGATTATGGATACAATATATTGCTATACGACGAGTTCATGGTATTCAGGCTTGTCTATATTGGTTTACACCTTAAACACATAGGATCTATGCCGATGGAGTGAAGAATGACAAATGTGTCTAGTAAAATTATAACATTAGGTCCCTCAGTCCAACCATTAGGCCATAGCAAAGTAAGCAAACATTAGCATAGAAGTAGTAGGCTTGAAGAAAGTGAGCGAGTTTCATTACTTGGACTCTCTAACTACAAAGTTTGCCAAACTGCGTTGAAACCATGGCAGCAATAATAGGAAGAAGGGAGATGTAGATGATGAGGAAGAACATAGACGAAGCCTCTGTATCGCGACACAAAGCTACCTGGCCACATTGAGAGTAAAGCCATGCCTGGCTTCTCGAGTAAATTTTTGTTTCCTTTTTACAACCAGCCGAAAAACATCCACCATAGCTGATATCCTACACCGTAGTTATAAAAAACCACACTTAAACTCATCCCAGCTCGCGAGGACCATATCGTAGAGCATATGTATATGATCAGTATTGCCTAAAACACTCGCACCTCCTTCCCACCGATACTCTACTGTACATCCACCCACCTCTTCGTCAGTCTCCCGCACTTTTCAAACCTCTCCTTCAAATCCGAAGACTCATACATATCCCGACGAGCATCTACATCCCAAGACCCAGAAGCGAGCAGCAGGTTGATAGTCAATATCCAGGAGGATCCATATATCGTAGACACACGAGTGTGTATATAAGCGCCGTCGAGGAAGTCCAGCATCAAACCAATCCCAAAAAGAGTCGGGTTAAGAGAAATGCGTTGTGCAGTGTTTTCAAGACATGCGGTGTTGGAGCCGAAGGGACATTGTGGATTGGGACCTGGTAACGTGATGTAAGTGTGGATGAGTGAAAATTGAAATGGAAGTCACTAGGCAAAGACACAAATGGGTGTATCAACATGAACTGGATTGTACTATGGCTGTTGACTTGGTAGGTAGGTAGGTAGGTAGGTTGAGTGAACGTCTTGAAAGCGGCGAAGGATGACTGATGGTATGCTGTTCATATGGGAACCCAGGACCTTGATTTATTAAAATATAGTCAACTAGATATGAGCCAAGCTTTTGCACAAAGTCACAATTAAAACTGCATCTGCATGAGCACCCATATGGACATATGTTTTTACTTTTTGTTCAAATTTCATCGATTTGACCAATAAGCAGCCCTATGCCTTCATTTTGTGCCCTTCGCGCCCCTTATGCGAAAAAGCAGAAACCGAGCACATGTGCAACTGGAAAACCCATAACCACAACCTAACGTTCTTTACACCTCAGTCAAAACAGTCTCCTTGAACTCTCTCTCGACCTTCTGTCCTTGCTCATCAGTGTTGGACTCGCCGTGGAGGTTGAGGAGGGCGCCGAGGTCGAACTTTGGTGCCTTCAACAACTTAACCTTTCTGACGTGGACGTTCTGGAGTGGGTAGATGCCCTGGGTGGACTTCTCGATCTCACGACCAATGACCTCTGGGATGAGCTTGGATGTGAGTTGTGTAAGGGTGCAGGTGGAGGCCTCGCGGATGATGATCTCGGTCATCTTCTTGCGGATGGCACGGATCTGGGAAGAAGCGGCGTAGGTGGTCTTCTTGATCTGGTTTGGGCGGCGCTTGGTGAAAGCGATGGCGAAGATGCGGAGGAGGTAGTCATCGGTGGTCTTGACGGTGACGTTGGCCTCGATCAAGGATTGCCACTTACGGACCAAAGATCTGAGCTTGTCGGATGTGAAGTCGAGACCGTGGAAGTTGGTCAAGCAGTTCTTTCCCTGGACCTCATCGACTCTGAGCTTGACCTTGCGGAAAGCGTGGTCCTCATCCTTCTGGAGATCAGCGAGGGAGACCTCGATGATTCTGCCCTTCAAAGCGTCGTTGGCGTTCTTGAGACCGGTGGTACGGTTGACAAGGGTCTTTCCGACACTGTAAAATCGTGTAAGTAATCTGCTGAGTTGGTTATTTGGATAGGAATCGTTTCGTACTCTCTGACAGCGAAGGAGGATGGTGCCTGTTTATCATGTTAGAATCTTTTCCAACTTGTTGCTGCTCCCTTTTTCATCCTCTCAAAACGTACCTTGACGGAGTACCAATCCTTGCGGGCGAAGGGATCTTGGGTTCTCTTCTTGATACCCTTCTTACCCTTTGACAATCTCTTGTTCCTGTCGAATTGTCAGTCGTAGGTCCTGATTGAATATCCACTACTTCGCAACATCGCAACACATGTATTTCGATCGACGGAAATGATTTCGAATCGCAGAGAGAGGGAGGCGCAACTCACTTTCCGACAGCCATGTTTGCGATTCGTTACCGTGTCGCGTTGGCTTGTGTGGTTGTCGTGTGGAGTTGGTCGATATCGAAAGTTCGTCTCTTCGAAATCGTAGCAGAGTGAAAATGAGTGCGGTGTTAGGGTTGGCCAATTCTCGCCTAAGCGACCGACCCCGACTAGACAGTTTTTCCGGCTCACGGTTTGTGTGGCCTCAAACATGAGGAGCAAAAATAATAAGGTAATGAGGCATCAATCTGTATGCCTGTATTACAAGGTAAATATTCCAAAAATAAGGCACATCTAGAATCTGGCTGGCGAACAGCAAATTATCTCCCTCATAGTGGCTTAGACGATACAACTTTGCCATCGTGTTGCAAAAATACTTATCATGACCACACAGAAGGTTCCGGAATGGTCCATGGATAACATCACCTGTCATTAAGTTACATTTTCAATTACATTGCCTGAAATACCTCACGAGCTCTTCACTACTACTAAGGGTAGGTTTCGGAAGCAGCAATTCCCGTAACGTGTTTTTCGAACCTCGCCTCAATTCTCTTTCACGTCACGATATCAGTCCAATCCAGTACAGAGGTAGTGTTTGAAAAGTGATTCGATTAAGATCCTATTTCTAGATACAAGTCACTCTGATCCATGACTTCGACCATCAATTCCAACTCCCTGAGCCTCCACCCGCGTAACTCCGGTCTTCCAGTGTATTCCCCGACTCCCATCCTAGAGTGGATATATCTCCAGGTATTTGAACAAGCCGCTCTTCATCCGACCTGATATGTTTCATCATAGCCACAACCCTCGACTCCATGCGTCCTAGCAATCCGAATGATCCAACACTTGGCTCGTCTCACTGTCTTCCCATGGCCGAGTCCTCGGTAGAGTTGATCTACGTCGTCTCTTTTTTCAGCACCAGCATTATGAGTTCCAAACCCTGAACTCTTTCACCCACTCCTTGACGGCGAACTCCCAGTCTCAAGATCAACCGGGGAGTCCTGATTCTTCTGCACATCCTCGAAGTGTTCGAAGGAAGGGAAGCTGAAATAAGCACCTGTATGATCATCAGTATTCTGCTCATGCATGATTCGATTCCAGGGGAATAACTGACCACCATCGGCACTATCACCATCCTTTGGGAAAGCCGAATCAGCACTGGAAACCTCATGGCCGTCCAAATTATGTTGCTTTGGACTTGCGGAGCGGCGCGCAGAACTCAGACTCCGGCGCAGTGATTGCTGGCTCATGGTCTCGCCATGTGATGCGAATCGATTGAGGATCATGGCGGCCCGTGAAGTTGGCTGCAGATCTGCCAAATCATTCCGCGATGCGTAGGAAGTTACCAGTGAAGGTGCGGTGGCTGAAGAGCGCATGATTTTTGGGCGTCTTGAGTTCATGAGGCGTGGTGATGGTGGCGAGTGACTTGAAGCAACGGTAGACATTTTGAGTCGCTATGGTGATATAGTGATGAGGATGATATGACGATGAGAATTTTATAAAGTGGCGATGATGCGCGGTTTGTATATATGGTAATGTACTGTGGTACTGAAGTGCGTAGGGAGGAAGTGATGTAAGGTGGGTGGGTGTATGCAATGTAGGATGTAGTAGTATGTATGTATGTATATGTAGTATGTGAGTGGAAATGGAAGAATGTATGTACAGAGTGACAATTCCAACAGAGTTAAGCTAAAGGGCTTTTTGGAAGTATGATGATGAAGTGCGAGGAGAGGAATAATATAGGAAGAGTAAGGTAGTAATAAGTAAGTAGGTAGTAATAGGTAGTAAGATGATAAATAAATAAGTAGAAATGTATTGTGTTCGAGAGGTAGTGTAAATAGCACATCCACATGAGGAGGAGGGGGGGGGAGGGGCCTAGAAAGGGCTTCATATATCCATGGGGAATCTGGCGCGCAAAGAAACACACACCCACCCACCCGGCAAAGCAAAGGTAACGAGTTTGTGTGAAAGACGTAAAGTACCTGACCTAACTAAAGGTCTCAGAAGCAAAGACTCCGTAACAAAGCCAATGAGCGCCACATAAACATGGCCATCAGAGGAATGTCTCTCTCCACATCTCTCGCCAGCCGGGGGAGAGTAGGAAGTACCTGACTTTACATGACCATATACTATGAGTGGTACATCGTCTACTCTGGTACTCTACGTACACACGTACATACATAACATAAGATGAGTAAGTACATGTAGTACATAAGTGAGTACAGCTCAGCAAGAGGCGTGTTCGGGAAAGGGAGGGAAAGAAAATGGCAAGGCAAAGCAGCCCTGGCTGGTCTTTGGCTGGGCTGGCTTTGTCTGGCTCACGCTACAATAGAATCGTACAAAGCCCACCCGTTGTTCAGCGAAGAGCAGAGCCACTCAGGATGGACGTAAGCCCAACATCACGGAAATGTAACGCGCGCCATTCCAGCAACCAGGAACAGCTCACGATCACTCCATAGAAGAAGGGGAGGGTAGACCAGTGTAGGCAGTGTAAGCAGTTAGGACGGACAGAGACTGGGAACCCAGGGAGCCAGGGAGCGGAAAAAGGTGAAGGCAAAGGCAAAGGCAAAAAAGGCGAAGGCGAAGAAGGCGAAGGGCCTTTCTTTGGCCTTCTCCGTCTCGCCCGTTCAGTTGCCTTTGAGTGCTACATGTATGCCACATGTTCCGCGCTGGCAAGGCCAGACGGGGGGGGCCAGGGTCTCCAAATCCATTTCGGGCTCACTGGGAACTAAGGAAACACCCCCCGCAACGCACCTCACGAGACGTGCAGGGTGGAGTCGAGTCTATCCATGAGGTAAAGAGAAGCTAATCACCAAATGAAAGAGAATAAGAATGACAACGAGCGTGCGAATGAGAATGGGGAATGGGAATGAAAAGTGAGAATGAGAATGAAATGCAAGGTGCGAGGGAATGGCCCCAAAGGTTACCTTACATTACATTTCGCCTTGCTTA
Source organism: Allantophomopsis lycopodina (assembly GCA_024752465.1). Taxonomy (NCBI): domain Eukaryota; kingdom Fungi; phylum Ascomycota; class Leotiomycetes; order Phacidiales; family Phacidiaceae; genus Allantophomopsis; species Allantophomopsis lycopodina. Next base: position 840,917 of record CP103012.1, read on the forward strand.
GCTTGTTTACATGATTGCTTCGCTTTACTTTGCTATGCTTTGCTATGCTTTGCTCTGCTTTACTTGATCTCCCTACAATATTAATTGGGTATGGTGAAGCATCAGATTACACGACACTCAGGCATGTCAAGTATGTACGTACTCCACATCTCCGTGCTGTCTTTCACCCAAGTTTTATGTTGTGGGTATGCACCATATGGCATGTATATATGTGTATGTACCTAGTCTTTGCCCGTCTTGCCTTGCCCTTGTTCTTGTACTTTGTGCTTGGTACCCAACTGAACTGAGGTGCTTTGTGTACTTTGTAACTCGTAACAGAGAACAGCCGAAACCGACGAAGGAATGCGTGCCATAGTGCGCCTTTTTGCCTATGATGTGGTGGTGTAATGAGGTATGGATGTTGCTTTGATTGTCATTGTTGCTGTCGCTGCTGTTACTATTATGAGAATTGCTTTCTGCACACAACGAATAAAGTGCAGAGTATGTGCATGCTGTCTTTCCAACTACTGCGTACTGCCAACACCAACGCATATCCCGAAGATACATACTTCCTTCATAAGACAACTTCCATACTGCTCATGACCTACATACCCACTGCTTATTGAGTGTTCTGTCTTCCATACATAGCACGCCGTACATACATATACAATACATGTGTAAGATAGACGTCAGCCCAAAGTCAGGATCAATGCAACTACGCAGTAAGTCGTGAAAGAAAGTATTGTCCATCACTCAACCATCCACTCATTCACTCATCCACCCATCCACTCACTCAACTCACTCAACTTCACTGAATCCTTCCTCAATCCAACATGAACCTCACACCAATAACACCATTTCCTCCAACACTGTTCCACTTCACTTCTTCCCATCCCCTCCCCTCCCCCTCCCGTCAGTCCACACTCTCACCACACCCCCCAGCACAGTCCCCCCTCAATTCCCTCGCCCAAAAACCGGGTGGGAAATGCGGGACGCTCCGAGCGGGTTGAAGGAAGTGATGTGCGGCTTCCAGAAGATCCAATCAAGACAGATGTCTAAGAGTGAGCAGTGTGGCTTTCTTGAAAGCAGGGGAGACGAGAGGAGAAGAGAAATGAAGAGTCTCTCCCATGTTCAATGTATGTCTTGTCGCTCACTCTCTCCCCTCGATCGATCGAGAGGGGCCCCGAGAAAAGGCCTGTACTCTACAGAGTCAGTGAGGTCAGAAAAGTTCAAGAAAGTCAGAATAGCCTTCTGCTTCTTATTCCTGGGATATTATGTGTGCTTCATCACAGGTTATTTTTATGCTTGCTCGGTTTGCATATGCATTTGCATTTGCTTGTGCTTATTATGCTTGTACTTGTGCTTGTGCTTGTGCTTGTGCTTTTGTCCTCTGAGAGTGGTAATGAAAGTATTTTACGTTCGGTACATTTACAATACGACCAATCTCCATCATTTCTTCTTTCTAATCTCGCTGATATGGGGCGGAGGGGGAAGATTCATGGATAGGTCATGATGAAATGATGGATGGGAGCAGGACAGGATGGGAAAGGACAACCACGACAACAGAGTGGACGGATTTAATTTTGTGTTTGGAGTTTATGTTTGGTTGAATGTAACGGTCCAGTGCAGCCGTATGAAATAGTGAGGCCGGCCAAAGTATTGATTTACAAGGTCAGGTAAGGTTGGGGGTGAGTCGTTCATTTCGCGGGACAATTCAATTCCATTCAATTTCGAAAGCACATCACCCATTACCCATTACCCATTACCCATCATCATCTCAATCCATCATCCATCGCCGTTGGGCGCCGTGCTGGGATCAGGTAGGTACCTGACCTAGGTACATACCGTACGGTTATTGCTTACGGGTGATTTAAGGTGTGACGGATGAGTTAAGAGTGTACATACAGACATACACACATACACACATCATCCACACACATACTTACATACATACATACATATATGGTGGTACAATAATAATCATTGAACAGCAAACTGAACATCCATACGGGTGACTCTCAGGCAGCAATGCACAACAAACACCCACCAAACACAAATGCTCACACGCACAAATTCCCCACCCCACTCACACACTCACTCTTACACACCAACAAACAGACCTCGCTCACTCACTCGCTCACGCATAACAGCCCCCCACCCATCCACACCCACACACAAACAGAATATCGCCAAAGGAATGTTCTCTTCGCTTTTGCTTGCCTCTCACCATTCTGTATGAATAAGTAAGTGGTGCTGTATGGATCCACGAAAGGCCCTATCTCCAATCTACTTTAACCACATACAATGTACATAATAGTGACTACGGCCTAAATTGCACTGCCCAGAAACGGAAACGCCGGGTTATTACAGGGAGATAGAGAGGGTAGAGAGAGGGCAGAGAAAGAAAATGCTGCCTTAGTCTCACTGGTGCGATACACGTATGGTGGTAATACTACGTAGACAACAAAATAATGGAACTTGTTTTTCACTGTCTTAATTTCTGACCGGCCAACGGCCGTTACACTACTTATTTTAACCCGAGAAGCTCAAGCTCATGCTTTTTTTTCTGCTTGTCGAACTTACACATTTGACGAGGTGTAAAGGGCCATAATAGCGGTCAGGAAAAGACTCTACTTGGTGACTTTTCAATGATCGATACTGTGTGGAAAGAAGAGGTGAAAATTAGCTGTGGTGCTCCATAGATTTGGGGTGCAGAGTGCATAGTGCTGCAGAGAGCACAGCGTGGGGAGTGGGGCCGCTTATGAACGTACTCTTCCCATGTTCTGCCTTGAACGGCCTCCAATTCTTCTTCTGTCATACGATGACCTGCGGTGAAATAACCTTGAAATTCCCTCAGTCAGTACAAAAAGTGCCTTGGGGAGATTTGGGGGTTTAGGATTATTTGGAGGGCGTCTATGCATACCGGCAGTGATCTTTGCATCGATCTCCACGCGGGAGTCGGCTGGAATCCAGGACTCGGGCAGTTCTACGCGCTCATGAATTGGAATGCTGATCAGAATGTCAGTTATGCAAGGTTATAAGGATTTTATGAACTTATGCTTACCCTTGGCCAACAATAGCATCGTGTTTCATACTGCAAATGGGTGGATCAGCAACGTAATTTCCATCAAAAAGATACGAAAATAGAAGCCACTTACTTGCTCATACTGAGCATTCTATCGATCTTCTTGATGCCGAGCCAGTGGAGGATATCTGGCATCAGAGCTTGGAAACGCATGTCTTTCACTCCTGCAATGTTCTCCGTTCTCTTGAAGTACTCTGACGCACCTGAAATAGAGTCAGTATAGGTTTTACAGCTTGTGTAGAATCTGTCTTACGGTCAAGTCCACGCTTTCGTGCGTTATACACCAAGTACTACGCAATTCATTAGTCTTTGCGTAATTGTTTATACATGTTGAATCAACGGGACGAGACAAACCTTTGTGACTTCACCAAGAGCACGACCTTCTTTTCTGAAGTAGATTACTACACCACTGCCACCCTTCTGGGCCTCTTTCACGGCCTCTTCAATACCATAGATAAGGTATGGACGGCAAGTACAGATATCAGAGCCAAAGACGTCACTGCCATTGCATTCATCATGTACACGGAGTGCAAGACGGACTTTCTCATCAGACATTTTGGCAGGGTCACCGAAACAGTACACTGTTAAGCCACCAATGGGTGGCAGGAATAGCTTGATATCACCTCTGGTGATCAGCTCTGGGTACATGCCTCCAGTATGCTCGAATAGAGAACGACGAAGTGTTCCCTCATCAATGCCAAATCTCTCCGCAACACCTGGCAAATACCAGACGGGCTCAACTGCAAATTTGGTGACAGCCAATTCTCCCTGGTCATTGAGACAGACTTTGCCATCCGGAACCAATCGTCCTTCTCTGACACTGGATTCAAGTTCTGGGAGCTTCATGTGCGCTCTTGTGATAGCAATTGTTGGGCGAATATCAACTTTCTCAGAACTGATGATATCCTTGAAAAGCCATGGAGCAAGATGACCAAGAGGGTCCATTGATACAATCTTCTTTGAATCAGCCCATTGTGGGAATGGTCCAATATTGGCAGCTGGTTCAGTGTTTGTGAAATCAGGTCTAAGTCAAGTCAGCAACTGATACTAGCTATGTTTAAAAGCGGATTTGTGAGCTCGACGTACTTATGGTCTACATCAATTTCCTTACTAGCAACTGCAAGAGCATAGTAAATGGAATATGATCCTCCGTGAGCTTCCGAGAGAACAATGGTAAGTATCATATATCAAAAGTGGCAGGGTAAAAACAAACCTCCAATAGCTAGATTTAATTAGCTTATCTATTTATGCAAAGTAGACTGATGGATAACTTACCATTACGACGACGAACAGTATTGCTTGATCTAGATACAACGACAGGGCCTCTCTTCTGCCAGTCTTTGTCACCCCAACTCATTGGGAACGGGTTGATACCGCTCTGTCCAGGATAGGTGCTAAACGTTGAGTTAGCCAAATGTCACGACAACAAACATATGATAACGAAAAGCACAAGCGCCGATCGCAGCTATCAAACATTCAATAGCAACAATACTTCACAACGATGCCTCGAATGCGCCAGTACAGGAAAGTAGAATGCTTTACAACCACTCTCAAAATCACGTGCCTGATACAATATCAAGCAGACCGGTGATACAACAGAAATACAGCAGACTCGGCCTTGGAACTCTTCAGAACTTACGTGAGGATGATTCTAGAAGTAATGCTTGGCTTTTTGGCATGAGAGATGACACCTTCGGGAACAGGTGCCATGATATCGGTAGCAGCCATAGACGGTGACTCTGGGATCTTAGCACTATCGGAGTGCTCGGAAGCAGGTGCCTTGTTCTCCGAAATACTGCTGGAGACAGGACGTTCTGAAGCTTCTTTGGCAGTGTCGTGGACTTCCTTCATGCCGGCCAGCACGTTGACTCTGCCGGCAATGCCATCAACATTGGCAGCAAGCTGTGAATTGGCATTCTTCAAGGCTCTCAAATCTCCGACAATTTCTTGAAGAAGCTTGTTAATATCGGCCGATGAATCAGCCATGGCGACGATGGTGTAATTGATAAATGGGGGTTCAGTGGGAATAAATGATGACCGAGGAGGGAATGAAGAGGGAATTGAGTGAGCGGATATAGGATGGACCGCCCAACGAAGCTTAATCGAAAGTGAGAGAGGAATTTGAGATATTATGTGTTACAGAGGACACTCAGGATTGAGGAGCGGATCACTTGGTAGATGTAGGATTTGAGAAGCAGCAGACGATGTTGGCAGACTAGGTATATACCATAGAAGTCCGATGATGAGAACGGCTACAAGGAGCGGAGGAAGATCAGGTACGAGACGAGGTTCAGTACCAGGCTCGGTAGGCGGCGCCGGTGCAGGAGTAAGTGCAGGTGCAGGTAGGCAGTTCGATGATTCGCTTTTTACTTCCAGCAATGCGGCTATGGTTGTTTTTGGTCACGGTACACGGTGTATGGGAGGATGGAGACAAGCAATTCACGCCAAGTAAGCACAGTAAGATACGCGTGGTGCAGTTAGATATCTAGAGAATTAAGTAACCATAAGATTGATAGTAGATGACGGTGTAGGAATCGATGAAGTGCATGTATCGGCGACTGGTGGACTGGAGCCATTGTGGATGATGATGGTGGATTGGGCTGGGTATTTGGTTATCGATTGTGCTATCAGTCAGTATCAGTATCAGTTGCAGTCTCACTTGTCACGCTGGGCAGACATGTTACTTAAAAAGAGGTGCGATAGGACACAAAATAGCTAATGGCGGAGGATTAGGTATGGTAATGCTTTGCAATGCCCTTGCACATCTGGCTGTCTGGGTACAATAGACTTATCCATGTGGTGATAACCCATTCAAAGCCTATCCAGAGCCTATCCAGAGCTTATCCCCCCTCCACTCTCGCGACGTTCCATCATATCATCTCATCTCATCTCCATCAGTCTATGCTTTGCTGCTTGCTTTCCCCGCCCTTATCACCCTCTGCCGCTGAGCTACACCACCATATACCATTCCTCCTTATCGCTTATGTAGCCAACGCCGCAAAGCGCAAAGCGCAAAAGGATCCATGCCCGCATCGCGCCTAGTCGTCGCCCACGAAAAAGAGTAATAAGAGAGTCAGTACTACTTACTACGTAGTACGTACCTTAAACAATCCCTGCACCAGCTGCTTCGATTAATCACCCCCAAGCACCGCAAGGGCGGAATTAAGGTCGCCTCAGCTACGCGACCGAACCATCGTCACAAAGCTTTGAAAGGCGCCTTGAAAACCGATCAAATCCAAACCCACGAAACGACTCCACCACAACCACTCGATCACCATGGTGAGTGATTCCCCAGCTCGCAGCAGCCATATTGCCCGTCCATGATACGACAGATGCGCATATACTGACGCCGCACGCACAGGGTAAACGCAAGAAGGCAGCCAAGCCGCAGGGCAAGAAGAGGGTAAGTCCTCCCAGTTCGCAAAAGAATGTTTGGCAGTTCCAACTCGGCACGCTCCGCTCCGATAATGCATACATACCTACCTACCTACCTCACCTCCCATATACATACGGGTCAAGATGAAGTAGCATCTTACTGACGTCCTTTGATTCCCTCAGAACGAACCGCTCGCAACCACCTTCGCCTGCCTATTCTGTAATCATGAGAATTCCATTACCGTCAAGTTAGATAAGAAGGTGGGAGTGGGTCAATTATCCTGCAAGGTCTGTGGACAGAGCTTTCAATGCAGTGTCAATTGTAAGTCAATTTGAGTTGCCCCGCGTTCAAGCCCCGCCATGCGCCTTCTTGCGCATGCTCTTCGTTCGCCTGGCTATTTATGTATGTTTGGAGGGTTCACTGGACTGGAACTAATATGCCGTCATTCAGATCTCTCGGCCGCCGTCGATGTTTACTCGGAATGGGTCGATGCCTGTGACTCTGTTGCGAAGCAGAACGGAGGGGGCGACGACGGCGATCTCGAAGAGGCACCATCAAGAAGACTTATGGCGGGCAGATCAAGCGCAAGGGATGAGGATCGTGATGACGACGATGAGGATGGATACGCAGGTGATGGGATCGTAGCCGATGACGAATATTAAAAGGGTTATCATACTATATTTTGGCGTTTAGGTGCAGGCAAACGAGCATGGGTTTACTTGAAGGTTTCATTGGTAACCTGTTTTCTACGCTGTGCTTTATGGTGATGTCGTACTTCAGAAATGGATGCTGCGCCTTAGAACCCCTAATGGCAATGCTGCTTGACTGATTTACAGCCTTCTGTGACTTCATTACGGCAAATAACAACTCCCTGAGCGCCCTTGTTCAAATCTCCTTAGAGGAGGCCTTTCTGATGCACATAAATCTGATACTCATCTACATGGTGTAAAATCTGTCTCCAAAATCTCCGAGTCCAGGAACAATGTAGCTAGACAGGTCAGTAAGAAGAATGAAGATATAGGGAAGAAAGATAGGGAGTGGGTGCATACTTCTTCTCATCAAGACCCTACGATTCATTGTTAGCAAATGTTCTTGATAGAAATGATAGAGCGAGCACAAACCTCATCAATGAAAGATGTAACCACTCTCAGCTTGGGGAACTTCTTAGCAAATGTCTCGATACCCTCTGGGCTAGCAATAAGGTTGAGGAAAAGAATGTGGTCTTCTGGGACGCCTCTTTGAATCAAGACCTCAACAGCCATGGTCGCTGAACCACCTATTGTACCCGTTAGTTTCAGATGATACAGCATATAGCAATAGTCTCCCGCACCTGTGGCAAACATTGGATCCAACAAAAGAACCCATCTGTCAGCAATATCCTCTGGTAGCTTATCATAGAAAAGCTTTGGCTTGCAAGTCTCCTCGTCTCTTTGAATGAGAATCTTTCCAATTCGCACAGATCGACAGCAGTCACGAAGCCCCTGCTCCATAGCTTCACCAGCGCGCATGATGGAGACACCACAGATCTTTCCTTGGAACATAACACCATTGTAGTTTCGTCCGACTGGAGTGGTGACGGTGTGCTCGACAACTGGAAGGTGGTTCAACCCCTCCTCGACGAGAAGACGGATAATTCTGTTCGAAGAAAAGATAAACTCGGCACGGTGAGTATTCTTGTCTCTAATAATGCTACGTTCCACAGACGATGGTCAGCATATATGACCAACTTTAGTATCGAAAGACCTACGTCAAGAGCGCAATCAGCTGCGGTGTCTGGGGCAGCACATGTACATTCTCGTAGGAGACCTCGGTCGAAATGGTGGCTATTGGCTTGTTCTTCTCAGATCGGTAACCTGGGCCTACAGAGGCACTGGGGGTACGAGGGGCAGTATTTGAAGCCATTTTTATGGTTGTATTAAGAATGAAGAAGGTAGAATAGAGAGCAAATTTGAAGGGAAGTGGGATATTTTCAGAGAGAAGACGAGGCTGTGGGATAAGATCAGGGTACGATCCCGAAGCTCAATAGCCTTACTCAGGGCAATTGCGATAAGATATAGCTAGACGCGGAACCAATGAACCCTGGCGATTGAACAGCTCCCGGTATGCTATTAGTGAGACGTAGATATATATAAGGTAATGGCCAAGGGAGCGCCAATTGATCTTTATCTGTGGTCGCGTGGGTCACTTTCATGGGCTTCAAATGCAAGTCGAGTAAGACGTTCGGTACAGGCACGCCAGTATTGAGTCTGGTGGTTTGGTAGGTACCGAGTACGTACTGTACCAGTTGGAAGATACGAATAGTGGATAGGTAGGCTTTCCAGGTTTTGCGGCGACGCTCGAATACAGATATCGGGGCAGGCCGATGTGGGGAAGCTGTCTGCACCCGGCTGCAGTCGATTACTTTACCATCCGTGGTAGAGTATGAAGACGTACAAGGAAAGGCTATTATTGCGATTGAGGTACCCTTAGACGTCTTGAACACCTGCTCAATTGCTAGTTTATGCATAGCACCATAGTACAAACCTCATACTTAAGATAGCTGAAGCGATCGTCCGCTTTGAGATAGAAATAGAGACTCCTTCTTTCAGGCACTTGACTTGAAAGGTGCAAATGACAACTCAGTGAGGTGGAAGCTTTGTTTACTGGTAGAGCGAGCGGATGGAGAATCTAATCTTATCAGTCATGAAAAAGAGCTGCTTTGTGCCTTAATACCTCAGGCTACAAGTTGACTATTACACGTGCACGCCAAAATCACTCACGTGCTCGCACTCAATGGCTGAGTAAGCAGAGTCGGAGATCCTCCAATCGACCTCCACCACTCTGTTTCATTTCCGCCGTTAAAGCACAACAGACGTGCGCGGCTACGAGGCTGATAAGTACTAACAGCTCCAAGTCGCATCGCATTGACAACAAACAAACGACCAGCGACATCTGTTGCCGCATAAAACAGAGCATGGCACATTAGATTACCTACAAATCCACGAATCACGCGCCTTATTCCTCTCAAAATCGTTTGCTCTGAGCCCTTTGGGAATTGCGAGTGGTTCTCATCGGAACGTCCTTGACACCTGCGTGGGCCCACCACCATACAACGTCCACGACAGACAGATACTCGATTCGATCAGACTTCTTCACTGTTCATCCAGATCTTGCATTTGTATTGTGCTAGGTTTCCGTTAAATTTTACCATCACAACCTCGATGTTCGCGCCCGCCCAACTCATTTACACTCACTCAAATCACAACGCATAATGGCAGCACCGCCCGAGACAGCGCAGTCGCGCAAACGAACTTCAACATATGGGAAATCTCGAAAACTTCTCCCAAGCCTGTCCCAGGTCTCACCCCAAAAGCACGCAAGTTACAGTGGCGATCTCAGTAGCCGCGATACGAGCTCTCTTGATGGTACTCCGAGAATATCACCGGAACGACCGCCACCCTCTACCGATCAATCGCGCATGCCAACCCCCAAAAGGCCCAGGTCAGCGGATGTTTTCGATATACCATCTAGCGATGAGGATGAGATGCCCATCCATACTGCGAATCCAAAACGAACTACAAACATACATGACAGGCCAACCTACGTCACAAAAAACGATGGACAAAGAAGAATAAATCCTATAGTAGATGCCAAAAGAAGAAAAATAGAACCAGCCACCAAACCAACAAACAATCAGGGAAGCCATCCGATTCCTAAAAGTACAACACTCACTAGGCCCATCATTACGGGCGATAATAGAAGTAAATCGTCATCCGCCGAGAAATATATGTCAAAGGTGCAGCCAAATATGCCAACACCCAACAGACCTGCTGTGGAATCAAAACAACCAGCGACTTCACCACCTAATATAATTTCTGCTTCTCAATCTGTCCCCATGCGCAAAAAACTCCCTTCACCAAAACCCAAAGACCAAGGCAACAATGGACGTGTACAGCAACAAAGGCCTAAACCAGTCGCAAAAGCGTCAATAGAGGTACAGCAACAAAGGCCTAAACCAATCGCAAAAGCGTCAATAGAGGTACAGCAACAAAGGCCTAAACCAATCGCAAAAGCGTCAATAGATGTCACAAGAGAGAAGAAAATCCCTCTACCACAGCCATCGAACACAAGCCTCTCACCATCAAAATCCACAGCCAGACCTCCATCAACCCATGATAAACTTCCACCAGCAATACGCAAGGCTGTTTCTGTGGCGAGGCCTGAGAAGCCTGCTATACTGCGGCATAATACTGCCCCCATATCAGCGACTGCAAAAGCACTGTTAAAGCCAGACTCTTCAATATATGATTTTGATGAATCTAGCGCTGATGAGGCTATCAAACCACGAAAAGCGGCACCGATAATGAAGCCGAAAAAACCAATCGCATCACCACAAAAGCCTCACGTTCCAGCGATGGAACGCCCAATCTCTAAAATACAACAGAATACTTGGAACGCCAACGAGTCGAGTGCCGAGGCTAAGTTACGCAAGACAGCTCCGGTAATGAAACCTAAAAAACTTGCAGTATTGCCACCGAAACCGCCTGTTTCAGTGGCGCAGTTACCAACAGCCAAGACAGAACATAGAACCTGGGATGCTGAGGACTCGAGTGGCGATGACACTTTGATGATACCAGTAGCTCCTCCCAAGCAGAACTTTACAATTCCAATACTTGAGCGTGGACCACAGCGGCCCCCTATGCAAAGTCCTCCTAAAGAAGGTAGCAGTCGAAGAAGGCTCATTGATTCCTTTGCGGAACCATTTGCAAGGTCGTTTGATGCTAGTTCAAGCTCAAGTTCTGAATCAGAAGACGAAGATGAAAGCGTGGACACACCTGTTGCTAGTCAACCTGAGTCCCAGAGACCTGTCATCCATCAGAGCCATAGCTTTGAGGATCATAATGGTATGGAGAGGATCGAAAACTCAAACACAGGTGCTGGAGAACCTTCTGGCTCCCAGACACGACGGCCAAGGATGACCTATGGGTCATCACGTTCGATGCTAGCCGATCAGACCATGGACTTCAATACACCGATGTTCACCGATTTGGAAATGGATGATGCAACTAAACGAAGGGCCCGGCGAGCAGTTGTTCCAACTTTGAAGCCGCTTCAAAACATGCACGAGGACTCGGACGGACTGGATGATTCTCAGGGTAAAGCCGATATTCGAAGTTTGCACGAATTAAAGCAAGCTGGTGCAAAGAGCCGTATTCTCACCAGTGTCGAGCACTTGCTAGCAGATATCGGAGTCCCTGGTAACGCAGCCATTTCTCAGCGGAGATCTGGCTTACTCGATCTTTCAACTCGTTTGCTTGGCAAAGATTTTCGTCGCGAGTTTCTGGAGAACGGTCTTGAGGCAGGTCTTTTTGTTCATTTGGGGATGGAGGAAGATGTTATCGCTGGCTTCATGCTAGTCTCTTCTCTTCTCGTCTGCCTTCATGATTCTTTCAGACCGCACACAGTGCAGCAGCTCCGGCAGCAAGGTCTTGCGAGGCTCCTTATTCGCCAGATTGACAAGACCTCAAGCGTGAGAGTAATTTCCAAAGAACGGAGCAGCAATATGTCAAAGATAGGTCAGCAGTTGCTTGCGGAATATCAAGTTTCTCTTCTACAAGCAGAGGTCTGGGAGGATACGAAACCAGAAATTGTCACTCCGCGTGCCATTGCCTTGAGATGCCTTGAACTTACTGTCCGGAAGACGCGCGAAGCTGGCATTGCTACAGACGTCATGTCGAAGGAGTTGTCAAGCAAGCTCTTCTCCATCCTGCAGTCTTTTGAAGGAGACATTCCCAACAATGCTAATACAGATCCTCAGTTTGTGGAGTTTCAGCTGGCTCTGTCCACCCTCAATGCCCATTCTGTGAGGGCTATGACCAATCGGGATGAACAGATCTGGATCACAGATTATCTCCCAATAATTGCTGATGTTCTCCAAAGAGTACTGGCGAATACGGAGGCAGAATTCGGCCCTGCACAAGCTATGGCTCTGGGATTGACGATCAACGTCACAAACAACAACCCCAAGGCTTGTGATTGTTTTGCAAACAAGGATCTTCTCCGAGCGGTTGGAAATGCCATTGTAAAGAACTTCGATCTACTATCACGGTTCTTGATCGAGGACGAACGCCTCAAGATTGTTGACAACGTGATTATGACACTTGGCGTGTTAATTAACTTTGCTGAATGGAGTGAAGGCGCTCGATCGCTCATGCAATCGTTCAAGGACACCCCAGGAGACCCTCTGGAACAGTTTATTAGAATTTTCTTGGAGAATCAGGCAAAAACAGCTGAGGTATGGATATCACAACCCTTTTACTGAACATGAGCTGACTCTACAGGCAAATTCCATCGAGGAGACACATCAGAATGTTGCATTTGGATATCTTGCCGTTCTCTTGGGTTATCTTTCCATCTCAACCCCGATTCTTAGACGTGTACAACAAGCACAGCCGAACAGAACTCTTCGACCATTGATTTCATCCATCGAAGAGTTCATTTCCTATTGGAAACAAGTAGATGACCAGATGATACGTAGCAGCGATGATGGGCAAGAGCCAACTCAGGGTTTGGTTGCTAGGTTGCAGCGTATGGTGGACCATTTAAAAGCAATGAGCAGCAGCCCCTCGCGTGCCTAGAAATCATATTGCATGGGGAATTTTCTTTTTTTCTGTTTTGACGATATACAATGACAAGGGATGGAATCGGCGCAAGGCCAGGTGTTTGCATCGACATTATATATACCCATGAAGATACCCTATTGCTTTACATATTTTCATATCACCTACCTACGGATAGCGAGACTAATAGCATTATCACCAGGGATGATCTTCATAATTTGAAGTGGCCAACGTAGTTACCATGGATGGTGAACCTGTAATCAACAAATCCCAATGTTGAGGGATATCTAAACTTATCACCATCTTTTTGAGTTTGTCACATAGCACTGGGGCTTTATGCCAGCAGTAACTGGAGCCGGATGCGGCTGCAGCAATGCTCCTCTACGGAAACGCATATGTTCAGCACAACTGGATTCCACAAATGGATTCAATTTACCTTGATCATTGAGCGACGTGGCCACTTACTGTATCTTTTACTCTTGCTCCAGGACTCTGGAACAATTGCGCCAAACACTTCCGCGAAGCACGCAGCTATCAGCTCTTACCGACTTGAAAATTGAGCTGCTCCCACTTTGGTGGGTGAATCAAGAAATTCTATAATAAAGGCAGGCGTTTAGTTCAAATTCTTGATCTGGTCCTGAAGCTACGTGTATGTTATTATTATTGTTATTGTTATTCTTAGAACGTATCAATTTGTTCCTGGTATGAGATGATTGACCCAATTTTACCCCCGTTGGACTGTGACATCAGACTCGGAGAACCTCGAGTCAAACGTTATATAGATCGGTCCCTTGAATACACAAATTGTTAGGACCTCTACAATGGACGATATCTCATTTCTCAATAGTAATCCCAATTCTCTAGCAAGCTTACTACGCTGCTTTAACCCCCATTGATCAATACAATCCATTCATTCTCACTCTCATCCTAAAGCCATAACAAAATGCTTTGATAACGTGTATTAGAATCTTATCGCCCGAGGGGCCATTACCACATAACGTGCCACCGCCTTTTTCTGCCACAATCGATAAGGCTCTCGCAAAACAACAAAACATAATTATTTTCCGCGCACCAAGCAACGCACTGGAATCGGATACGCACACAGCACAGTACAGTACCATTTGCACAACAAAGATCGCAGCTTCGCCAGTACAACAATTTAAATTATAGTGGGAAGAGAGACGACACAAAATGGCGCGAACACAACCGAACCTCATTATCACCGGCACACCTGGTGTCGGCAAGACAACGCATTGCGAAATGCTGGCCGAGAGTACGGGCTTGAAACACCTTTCTGTCAACCAGATTGTTAAGGAAAGGGATTGTCATGATGGTTACGATGAAGAGTTTAAGAGCTGGATTGTTGATGAGGACAAGGTGGGTTTTGCTCCCTAGACTGTTTGATCGAGCTCGTGGTGACGACTTGGGGCAATTATTTGGTGGGAGGTTGAGTCGAAACTGATGTATGATAGTTGCTTGATGCGATAGAGGATGAGGTGAAGCAGGGTGGTTACATTATCGACTGGCACGCTTGTGATCTTTTTCCGAAATCCTGGATCGATTTGGTCGTTGTTTTGCGCGTAGATTCAACTATTCTTTACGATCGACTTAAAGCTAGGTTCGTTGCTATACTCTTTTCAGAATTCTTGATTCATACAGTTTGGAACTTTGAGGATGAGAGGCTAACTTCTTGGTTTGTTTCACAGAGACTACCCAGAGTTGAAGTTGCAGGAGAACTTGGACTCGGAGATCATGGAGGTCTTATTGCAGGAGGCCAGGGATTCTTACGACGAGGAGATTGTGGTGGAATTGAGAAGTGATAGCTCCGAGGAAATGGAGGCCAACGTCGAGAGGATCGAAGGCTGGGTCAAGCAATGGAGAAAGGATAATACCGAGGCTTAATGGTTGTGTAATTTATATTCTACGGAATATATGGCGTTGGCAAAAAAAAATTGTATAGGGAATTTCTGTTCAGATAGTAAAGGTACGGAAAATGGATATCCTTCGAAGTCTATATGTTACAATGTTCTGGACAGCTGGCAATTTAAACATAACGAAGAAAATATCTATTGTCTAATGGCTTTGGTTTAGCAATATTTCATACCTCCTCCTTGAGCCATGCCTTGAGCTTCTCCAGTGCCTTGAAGCGGTGGGAAATCTTGTTCTTCTCAACCTTATCCATTTCAGCGTACCTATTCCAATGAGCTAAAATCCAAATATCGATATAGTTAAGAGTTAAGCTTACGTTTGTCCTTCATATTCAAAGATGGCGTCCCATCCTGTTCCTATCAGATATGCTTTATACTAGGTCTCCTATAGGTGACTTACCAAATGTCGCAGGTCCTCTGGGGGGAACAATCTTGCCAGACGTGCGGCCCTGAAAGATAATCGGCTCATGGCCTGGGCCCTCGCAGTATGCGAAAGTACAAACTGCCTGCGCAGATTTGTCCTCAAAGCCTACAAGCATCTTGTTTAGACCATCATGGCCTATTTCTTGCATGAACCACTTGCTGTTCAGTGTCAGCATCTTGACACGTGCAAGTCACCGCTCCAGGAGAACATACATATACGGTCCTGGGAGTTCTTTAAGCGCATTGAAACAGAGGCATGTGTCTTCCACAAGAACTGGCCCTTGCACCTATGTTCATATCAGTATCGCAAGTATAACAATTTTGAGCAAGAGAGGCGGGGGGTGTACCGCTTCAGCTGCACGTCGACATTTATCTGCGGATATTTCCTCGATTGTGCCTTGCAACTCGGGGAGGTCGATGGACTGGTTCCTCAAGTCTACGGTATCTCCCAAAATGGCTTGCACTTCCAAGAGCTTGTTCTTGTTGCCAGTGATAAAGTTGAGCTGCCTGGGAGCCATGACTAATACTCCGTTTGGATTCGTTTATAGATTATTGAAACTAAGGTGCAATGATCTTATTATTCGTCTCGTTATTCTGAAAGAATTTGCTGAGAAAGTGGTATTGGTGTCCGATATAATCGAGAATCTTTTGGTTTTGGTTGGTGAGTCAGAAAGAGCCCTGTCTTCTTAGACGTCGTTTCGCCCAATCGCGCAGAGTTTGTTGGTGGTTCCCGTTCCCGTTTCTGTCTCTCGCTACAAAGCACCAACGTATCAAAACAATAGAGTTTCACAGCTTCAACAACTCCGCCATCCTTTACAACACTACTGGTGCACTACCTAGACATTTTTCTTGTATTTGAGTATCGGAACGGAAATGACGCCAGCGTTATAATCACTCGAACCTATGATATCTTGTGCCATAAAGCTTAAAAAAGGATAAGTCCGTGCCTTCCAGCTTTGCCTGCTTCATCTTCACAACTTTAACAAGCCCCTTTTTTTGAATTTTAATACCAGAGCGGGTGCAATGTTAACATTATATTAGGCCTCATCCCACACGCTTTACTGCCACCATGAACGACGATTTCTACTATGAGGATGTGATGTTGTCACAGAACGCTACTTCACGTGACAAAGGTGCTATTCTTAGCATTGTTGAAACAGTTTACATGTATAAACTCACTCTGGCCGCAACTTTGATATCAGTTATTGCCGCAGTTCTTGTTCTCACACGACATCTATCTGATCGTCCATCTGTCAGCTCAAATGGGGCCAAGTCGGTTTCTATGCAACCGTACTGGATCCCCGTCGTTGGGCATCTGATTTCATTGTAAGCATACGTGCTCATGATTAAAGCAACTTCAATGGCTGACAACGATCAGTGTGCGAGACCCAGTAAAGATCTTGAGAGAAGCTAGAGATATTAGTCCTCATGGCATTTTCGCGCTGAGACTGGGGCCCACAACACACAATATCGTCTCAAATCCAGTTCTAGTCAAGAATATTATGCAGCAGAAAGAGTCTGTTGTACAATTTCAGCCTATAGCATGGTCAGTAGTTCAGAGGATTTTCGGGATTCCTAAGAGCCTAAAGAGCAGGTATTTGGCGATCTGGGAAGAGCTTAGTGCTCCAGTGAACAATGGTCTCATGTCAGATCCGGGCTTAGGTATGTTCTTAGAGAAAACTATTGGATCACTTCAACGAGATATCCCATCCATGTTTACTTTCCTTGAGAGTCCAATCGATCAGCAGCCTTGGGAGAAGGTTGGCAGAACGGTCGTAACTTCTGACCAAGAAGTCGAAGTTGATCTCATGATCACTACACGTCACATGCTGGGCTATTCATCTGTCCCAGCAATGTTCGGAAAGGCATTCATGGAGAAATACCCACAGACCTTAGAAGACGTTTTTATACTAGATAAGGGTTTCAACTTTCTGGCATTGGGTGTTCCGCGTTGGATCCCTGTTCCAACAGCAACTCGTGCGTATATTGCTCGTTACATTTTGAACGAATCTCTACAGGATTTCTCCACTGCACTTGATGCTTATGAAGCAGGCGAAGATACGGGATCAGGCTGGGGTGAGATGGATGATGTTAGTGATGCAATTAGAAAGAGACATACTATTTGGCGCAGAGAGGGGTTCGCTCCAAAAGATCGATATGACATCTCAGTAAGTTTGCGTTTGTAGATACTCGGGTATTCAACTAACAATATGAAGGTACTCTGGGCTCTGGTGGTTAATTCGAACCTTCTCGTCTACTGGCACCTCCTATTTATTTTGTCAACACCTGGACTTCTCGATCGTATCCGCAAAGAGACTGAGCCATATGCGCAAGTCACCCCACCCGAATCCATTAATGGTTACAAGACTGCGCCTGCACTCAAATTACTTCATGTTGAACTTACGAAGAACTGTCCGCTGTTCAAGTCAACTTATCTAGAGACATTGCGCATTGTTGACCAAGCATGGTCGATTAGACAAACAAGCCAGGATGTTGTGATTTCACAGGATAAACAGACAGAAGGTTACAGGATGAATAAGGGAGACTACATAACTGTTCCGCATGAACTTCATATGATGGATCCTGCGTACTTTCCCGACCCAGAGAAATTCGACCCAGAAAGATTCTTGGTGGAGCAAGAGGATGGAACTATGAAAGCTGAAATAGGTACCGCTCGGCCTTATGGCGGAGGTGAGTGTGACTCTTATTTTCTGATCTCGTTTGCTTGTGCTAATATTCAAATAGGACCATCGATGTGTAAGGGTCGTGTTTTTGCAGAGCGAGAATGTATGTCATTCGTCGCTGGCGTTCTTGCTCTATGGGATATCGAACCTGTGGACCCAGAAGGTTGGAAAATACCTGAACAGAAGAAACAAAGTGCCATTTCATTGCCAAAAGAAGATACGAGAGTGAGGATTCGTCCACGGGTATTTTAAAGCTTGAAATATATTTATATGTATCTTTGAAATATGAACGGTTATCACAAACAACATTCAGACTATGCTGCTGGTTCTTGTCACCGAAGGGACTGTATCACCACAAGAGCTACCATGCATAGAAATACTAGAAAACAAATACCGTTTTTGCTCGTGTCCAAATTTTTACTGTATATAAATTCTTAAATATCAAGATAAAATTCATGCTTATTGACTAACAGATAAATTTGGTTCATCGTAGAAAGTACGACCGCATTGAAGACAATGAATCATCAATGTTTTAACTAAGTTAAGCGAGGTTGCTCTAGACAGTACATCAACCTAAACTCATGACAACAATGAGATTGTTTTATCACTTTACAACAGAAGAAATGCTCAAAAAGACACGACATCGTTGAGCTTTCGTGACGGTAATGACTAGGAGACTTGTAGGTAAACGGTTCTAAATAGACGAACGACGTGAAGGTGCGCACGTGCCGCATCACAGGTTACCTCGACATTCATCGTCATGGGAGTCATTGATTGCCCTTTTTGCGGCTTCCATGCCACTGGAGATTACCAGATCATGGTAAGACTGGCATTAAACTTTCTCTCAGAGTATTTGAGTGGTACATAGGCTGATTGAATTATAGCTTCATATGGAAGAATTCCATCCTGAGAATGGCGAGTCCCCATTCATAGTCAAGAACGACCCAGAAAAGATTTCTTTAGTAGTCAAAGATGCCAATGGAGAGGAGTTTGCCATGTGCCCTGTCGAAGGCTGTGGTGAACTCATTCTACTTGCTGAGCTGGACAGTCACCTCGACCTCCATACTGTCGAGGGAGCTGGCTCTACCCCGGAAGTAAGATTAAGTCAAGCATCGATGAAAGGGAAGCCTCTCGGCTCTTCCGCAGCTTCTATTCAATCTATTGAAACACGGTCCAAGCAAGAGAATGCTATAGCTAGCTGGAAAGATATTTTTCATATGCCAACATCCTCACCATTGAATAAAGGCAGCAAACCTCGGTATGATGTAAGCTTCGTCATCCTTCTTTCATTACACTACTAATTCTTCCAGAAATCACAACTTGGCCCTCATGCAAATGAACAAAAAATGCCAGACTGGGTTCGCAAAATTCTTGAGAATGATGGTCGAGAGAAACTAAGTACCAGAGTTGATGCTGATGGTAAGACTCGGAAAGTTATGGCTGCTGAGAACCAGTCCAAGGACATCCTTCCTGTATTGGGCCAACTTCTGCACCAGGACAAGGCCACTTCATACGCATACTTGTGCCATCCAACAGTGCAACATGTCTCCAAGTTGCCACGTGAAGGTAGGCATTCTGACCTAAATGTCAAAAAAACCAACAACAACACAAAAACAAACCAAAAAAAAACCATGCTAAATGTCTGACTAGGTGGTTTCTGTGGATATAGAAATATTCAGTGTCTGGCCTCTTTCATTGTCAATACCAAATCTCAAGGATACCCAATCTTCGATGGCAAGATACCTACTATTTTCCAGATTCAAGACTACATTGAGAATGCTTGGGACAGGGGTATCAACAAACAAGGTAGAGCAGAAACGGGTGGTATTCGCGATACGAGGAAGTATATTGGAACTCCAGAGGTCAGTCATCTACAACAATGAACTAGGTGGTATCTCACACCCGTTCTAGGCTCAAGCAATGTTCATCAGTCTTGACATCTCGTGAGTTCTATTCCAAACCCTTCTCCGCGTGCAATCTGAAGACTGACAATCCGAAGATGTGATGCTCATGGCATCAAAGCCAAAGGCGATGTCCCTGCGTATGAAAGACTTTTCAATGAAGTAGAGTCATATTTCAAAGCAGGTGCGCTCCAATCTGATGAAATAGTGCGACGTACGATGCTTCCACCACTTTACTATCAGCAGCCAGGTAAATTCATGTTTCAACACTCAGAAGATCAAGAATGGTAGCTAACAGATAAGGCCACTCGATGACCATTATTGGATTTGAGAAGAAAATCAACGGTGATAAGAACATACTTGTTTTTGATCCGATGTTTCACGACTCTTCTGCGATCACGAAATTCATTGGCAACGATAAGGTCTCCCACAATAAGCCTGCGGAGCTGTTGAAAGCTTATCGTAGGGGCGCATCGTATGTAAAAAGGTTCAAGGAATTTGAATTGCTAAAGTAAGCATATATTTTTCTTTCCTGACTTCCCAACTTGGTTTGATTCTAATTAAGCTGCATGAGGGGCAGGATGTGGACCTCTCCATGGTTTACGCTTTAGTTTGACATTTTCCCTCTTTTATCAACATTAGATATGTGGATAGGAGTCTCTACGTAACATACTGACTTAATTAGGTTGACACCACCAAAATCATAGGAAGAATGGAGTGCTTGGATGTTGTTCATATTGAACAAATCTCATGTTATTTTAGTCTGGTAATGCTTTGGCTGGTTCTACCTGCAAAGCTTATTATCCTGTACCCGCATTGCCTTCTAGCCGTTCCTGCTTTCCCTAGTTTTTTGTTAAAGCCCATGTTTTGCAACAGACCATACGTTAGGAGTTCTTAGGGCATTTTTACAGGTAGTTTTGATACTATAGAATGTGCTCTTGACCATTTTGTTGGTACCTTTCTCTCCGTATTCATAATGAACTGTATTTCAAGTCTGCTTGAAAATTTCTTTATTGCATAGTAAAGTATATAAAGCTAAGCTGAACAAAGAACTTCGAAACCTCCATTAACTGAGATATAATGCATTAGTGAACCTTTTTAGATCAAAGAGCAAATACTGCAAATTGAAGGTACCTGTCGACAACAAATCACATAAGTGTGTAAGCAACTATTCACTTTACGTGCTGCACAACAACAACACTTCTGCAGCACAACTCTTAGACACACAGCCCACACCTGGACTTGAAACAAGATCCTTCTCATGATAGAGCAAGACAATAGCTTATGGAGTGAGAATGTTACGTCCACATCAACTTTCGAATCTCATTGTTCAAGTTATCGAGATCATCGCTTGCAAAGAGGGTACAGAAACATGAGGATATCCGCCTTTTATCTAGGACAATCTATGCCTATCTAACATCAACTTCATGAAATGCAATCCAATTCTAATCAGCCTCGCTGCTTAAACCTTGACGTCCTTCAACTTCTCGGCAACCTCGCCAACAGGGGCGACCTTTGGCTTTGGAGCCTTCTCAACCTTACCCTTCGCCTTCTGGGAGGTGGTATCCTTTGGCAACTCCTTTGTGAACGGAATGAACTCTGGGGCGCCTGGGAGATACTTTCTAAGAGGCTCTGGAACGTTGAAACCCTGGGAAATCGTCAGTAATATTCACGTATTTGTTGAGACTCATTGGATGGGACATACCTCTTCAGTTTGGAAGTTCTCGAGAAGACAGCAAAGCGCACGCTCAGTAGCACAGAGAGTAGAGTTCAAGGCGTGAACGTACTTCTTCTTGATCTCAGTCTGAGCCTTAGTACCAAATCTGATCTCAAGAGCGCGAGACTGGTAGTCAGTGCAGTTGGAGCAGGAGACCAACTCCTTATACTCGCCCTGGAATGGGAACCAGGCCTCAAGATCGTACTTCTTAGCAGCAGCGTTGTTAAGCGCTCCAGAGACAATAGAAACGACTCTGTATGGGACACCGAGAGACTTGTAGAATTCCTCGGAGTATGCAATCATGGAGTCGAAGGTCTCCCAGGACTTCTCTGGATCAGTGAGAACGAATTGTTCAACCTTCTCAAACTGGTGGACACGGAAAATTCCCCAAGCATCACGTCCGTGAGATCCTGCTTCTCTACGGTAGCAGGTGGAAAACCCAGCGTACCTGGTGAGGTCGTTAGATACCATAACAGCATGTAGATTGTCGCGTGACTTACTTGATTGGAAGCTCCTTTGCCAGAAGCCACTCATCGGCATGGAAAGCAGAGATAGGCTGCTCAGAAGTAGCAATAAGGTACTTGTCATTCTGTGGCTCACCATCCTGGACCTTGTAAAGCTCCTCGTCAAACTGCTCGAGCTGAGCAGTCTTGGCCATGTACTCCTTCAACATGAACTGTGGGGTTTGCAGTGGGGTGTAACCTCGTTGGGAGAGGAACTCAAGACCGTAGTTGATCATGGCCTGATTGAGGAAAACACCCCAGTTGCGCAAGAAGTATCCTCTGTGTCCAACAACCTTAACACCTCTCTCTGGGTCGTAACCATCCAATCTGGTGAGAACCTCGTGGTGGGAAAGAACATCCTTCTTCTCAACAGCGACACCTTCTGGGGCCCATTCTCTGTGTACGACATTGTTGTCCTCGTTATCGTGAACTGGTACGGAGTCGTGAACGACGTTGCCAATGGTACCGATCTTCTTCTTCAAGGCGATTTCCTTCTCTGCTGCGGACTCAATGAGGCTCTTCTTCTCCTTTTCAAGTTCGATCTTTTGCTGCATGAACTCGTCCGCATTCTCCTTTGCCTGCAGTATAACTTAGTAACCCATTGCATCACGAATGAGAAAGAATTAGTGCACCTTCTTTCTTGCGCCAATCTCCTTCTGAACTCCGTTAATCTTGGTGTTAAGCTGAGTGGCAGCGTATTGTGCTATAGCAATGATCAGCAAGCTGACCTACCCAGCGTAGGGGCGTGCATACTCTTTCTGTGGTCTTCGTAAAGTGCGATCACCTCGTCGACAACCTCCACAGGAGCATAGCGACGTCTCTGAGACTCTCTGATCAACTCTGGGTTTCCACCCTTCTCAACAACGAAATCGAAGACGTCAAGCATGTTGTGTGTATTTCCGCTTCGGTTGAAAGTGTTTTGGAAAGCTTGTGAGCAGAAATGGTCGTATTTGCTTGTGTCGCGGTGTAAACTCGAAATGCTTGGTGGGGTAAATTGTGAAGTTTATCTGGCGGGCACTAATTTTGACTTAGGGAGTCGCGAGGCTTTACAGCTGAATATCAGCCTGATATGGAGAGTAGGTAATTGAGTGAGTCACTCTTCCAAGGAGTCATATACTGGACATATTTTAGTATTCGACATTGAGTCAAATTTAAACTACGAATTATTAATTTGTCATATAATTTTGCAGGGTTAGATGATGCTTTAGAATCAGATTCTATTACAATAAAGACAGGTGGCTAATCTACAAGGGGGTTTAAACAACCACAACCTTTTGGGCCATGGTCACAGGAGAGATGAGGAGAATATAATACAACTTTTGGACATCAAAGTACTCAATTATAAATGAATATCTATTGAAGCATCGAAGAAAATCATGACTGAACACCTCGCTACAGGATCGTGTGAGATATCACAGTCCCGAATATCCCAAAATCTGGACAAACGCCGATCTTAAAAAGAAATACCTGTACAAAACAAATAAAGTACTAATAAAGTATGTTCGAACAGACAACCACCTCCACATCCACTTTCATCGCCATTGCTGCGAAGCCCAGATCTTATAAATTTACGCAAAATTTTCTCAAGCGCAGCAGATCACAGACCTTGCCTTCCATATACAAAAGAAGTCGCCCTCACAATATCAGCCTACCAAGTCAATACCCTTATCTAGAGTGGTCGTGGAATATTTGTACAGCCGACTTGGCAGGTTTAGATGATTTAGACATCATCAATCTCGTTTGCCTCGCTATCAGAGAGATCGTGGTGGCCGTTGCCAGCCTCGGCCTCATCGTACTCTTGCACAGGGAAATCAAGCTTTTCTTGCTGAGCAATAGCCTGGGCTGAGACAATCTCTGCCAAACGCTTCAGCCGTGGGGTTTGAAGCCATGATGGTGTGTAGGTCTCGAGGGCTGTGATGACACGAGGCTCGGCAATTTCATATGGTCCACTATCGTCCATGTCAACGGCGGCGAGGAGTAACACGTCACTCTTCTCGGTAACTCTTGAGGCAACAGCCTTCATAATTTCACCATTAATGGGCTGCTCATAATCGGCAACAAGGTATTGGTTGAGAAGCTTCTGGATCTGGTTGGGAGAGAGCCTAAACACAAATTAATACGAGACATCAATTCAAATTGCAGATAGTTCTTACATCCAACAGATATCTTGAATAATCTCGATATCGTTCAGAGTGGCCTTCTTAAGCTGCAAAAGTTTGGTTGCTTGCTACAAACGGTTAGTACTTCAAGGTAATTTGTACGGGTGCTTATACTGACCATCAAATGCTCCAATTGCAGGGTTCCTTCTGGCATATCGTGACTCTTACACCATTCTTCAATACGAGTGATGTTGTAATTGATTTGAAGACCACGCTTCCATGAGAGGAAGTTTCTGCGCATGAGAAGATCGTTAAATGCAGTAACACCAACTAGACGGAGCAACTCCGTCACAGTCTGTGTAATGATCGAGTCCTCGAGGTAGTATGCCTTCATGGCCTTGAAGACATTATTTAGGAGACTAAGGAGGTTGTCCATGCTGAATGCTGGCGTGGTATTAGATTGTAAGAGCTTTCCGAGGAATCTGTTGCTCTCATTCGTTACAAATCCTGGAAGGGATTGTGATTCAATAATAGCTGGAATGATCATCTTGTGTAGCTTCTTCTTAAGTACCTTCATCCAGGTGTGGTAAATATTGAACTCCAGACTTTCGAGATCATGCTTGACTATCTCAAGAAGACGATCATACTCATAGTTGTCGGTTTTTTGAGCCTCATACCAATCTTCTGCAAGGAAGACAAATGAAAGCATTTCGTGAACATTGGACAACCAGAATGCTCCTGGGTTAACAGCCTCTTCGCCATCATGCTGCATAACTTCTTGCTGAATGGATTGCATAACATTTGCAAGGAATCTCTCTGACTCCTTGACGAAACCATTGTTCCACATTTCCGAGGTAACCAAGTTGATGAGATAAGATGGGAAGAGAACTTCCTTGTCGGTTGGTGGCGGAGTTGAGCCGGGAGGTGGGATCTTCAGATTTCTGATAAGGCCCATTGTAACCTCATCATTGAGGCCATCCTCATCGGCAAGAAGGTTTTCAAGCTCAAATTCAACATTGTCAACGCTGGGGATAAAGGTTGAACCAGAAAGGTTTTGTCGGTTAACGGTACCTCCAGTAACAGCCATCGAGACTGGTCTTGGGTTGTACGCGCCACTGAAGCGATCGACCTCAATCTTCTCTCCCGCACTGCGTCTCTTTGGCTTCTTAGAAGAGACCAGGTTGATGAGACCATTTGTAGGCACTTGTGTGGAGGCTCCATTCATGAACTCACCATTGCCCTGGACAGGAACATTGCGTCTTGCCAGCTCGAGTTGATCCTGAAGTTCAACCAGCTGTTGGCGCATGGCGTTCTTCTCGTTTTCATGGTTGAGACTCGTGCGTTTGGTTTGCTCAAGCTCTTCCGTGGAGACGCGTAATGACTCACGAAGATCATGCTCTTCTTGTTGGAGACGCTTGACATTGGCAGCAGACTCTTCGAAGTTGCGCTTGAGCTTATCCATCTCTTCTTCCATAGCAGAAAGGCGAGCTGCGGTGATACCAGCCTGGTTTGCCTCCATCTGCAACTCCTTAGATCTGGCTTCGAGAGCATTGTGACGATTCTTCCACGACTTAACCTGATTCTCGTAGTTCTCGACTTGGGTAGACAGGGTTTTGTTTTCTCGCTTCATAGTTCCAAGCGATTGAGTAAGTTCAACGACCTTGTTCTCGAGCTTATAGGAAATCTGCTTGAGATCACGGGCTTCCTCGCGGACCTTCTTGTAGCCACGTCGGGCGGTTTTACCTCGCCACAAACTTTGGACGATGACTACCTTTCTTCGGTAATCTCTCCAGTCTCTCATTTGCCTTCTTGATCTCCAGTTGCGCTGAATGATAAGGGCAGCGTTTGCATATCGTGTTTCTGTGATCTCCCTTCTGCGTAAAAAACCCTTAGCAGCGGCTTGTGCTTGAATGACATTATTTCGGATAGCATGGAAATTTTTGCGGTCTTTCGATCCTCGCCATACCCTTTGAATTGTTGTTGCAGCCTTGACGGTGCGGTACTCTTGAGCTTTTCTGCGTGCGATATAGCCTCGAGTAAAAGACTGGAAAGTCAAGATTGCGTTGCGAGCTTCCAGGTATCTACGGCGGTAGTACTTGGCCTTCAGGTTCTTCTGGATCATGATAGCGCAGTTGTTGAGTCTAGAGGTTCTCAGGTTTTCGAGGAAAGCTAGCATACCAGCTCTGAAGAAAATCTTTGTTAAACCGAGTTGATACTTATCCAAACCATCCTTGTTACCACCACCCAGAGCTTGGGTGAGAATCGAGTTAGCCATTTCCCTAATTTCGGAGGTCCATTGATCTGAAGGCACGAGCATATAGTAGCGAAGAGCGAATTCTTCATATGTCCATCTTGTTGGATAACCTGCTGTACTAATGCGAACGGTTTCGAGAACACCACAAGCTCGCAATTGACTGAGAACCATTGGCCCCTCAAACTTCCAGGCTTCTTTTGCTTCATTAGGCTTGATACATCTAATGTAGTGGACGTCGGTGTTGTTGATGGTGTGCATCAGCTCAATCAACGAAGACTTAAAAATTCCACCCAAAGTTGGCTTACGATTTGCTGCGACACCCATCTTGCGAGGAGCAGGAGCACCAGCCTTCGCAGGTGCGTTGCTGGTTGATTCCTTCTCCCGGACGGCGGTTGCGGCATCAATAACCTCCCCAAGGAAGCTATTGGTGGACGCCTTGAGGACTGCCATGTGCTCATCGGGAACAGTATCTCTGTTCTTATCGATAAATCCATCAGACTCGTAGGTCACATCAACGGCATAATGACAAACGGTGAAGGCTGACTTGCCAAATCGTGGCTTTTTGTAAAACTTATTCTTGTCGGCAGCGAAGTTGTGGTGCAGTTTGGTAACGAATTGCTCATCGGAACCCATAGGTAATCTAGACTCTTCATCCAGCAGCGCAAGTACACCGAGCTTGCCCTCAATAAGGTCTATACAAGGCTGGTTGTCAGAGAAGTCGATAAACTTCCAGTCGATTTGCTCTCTCAAATATTCTTCTTGCTCCAGTTTGAAAACGTGGGCGTTGAATTCTTGTTGCAACTTTTCGTTGGCATAGTTGATACAGAATTGTTCAAAGGAGTTCTTTGCAAAATGCTCGAATCCGTAAATATCCAGGACACCAATGAAAGAGTTCACACGGGAAAGAACGTCTTCAGTTGCAAGACCGTGGTTGATACATTCGACCAACCAGTCGAACATACTCGAATAGATGAACTTAGCCACTGAATCTCGAACCACGATTGCCTGTTGCTGCGTCAAGTTTGACGTAATCTTCTCACCACGAGTGATAAGTTGTTTCTTGACGGTCCACTTAGCGAACTCGGCAGCATTAACACCAAGCATGGCGCATGCCTTCACAAGCGCAGGCTCATCAGGTGCCAGAACAGAATCTGTTCGGGAAGCTGTAATCTTGACATTACCCAGGTGCAGTAAAGCCGCGAGAAGCTGCCACATTTGTGATTGCTGTGCATCGGTGACGCCAATGGTAGACATAGCCTTCTTCGTTAATTCGAATTCGGCCTTGTCATCAACACCATCAACAGTTGGCGAGCTACCCTGATTGAGATAATCAAATTGTTCCACTGGCATCAGCCCTAAATCTTGTCGCTCGGTATCTGATGCACCAGCTACAAGCTGATAAAAGATGTGGTAATTTCGCTCCTTAAGAGGTTGGAAAACAAGTCGCGAGCGTTCTAGCAAATATGTTCTAATCCTTGCACCAATGATGTTGGTCTTCTTGTCAAACATAATCTCTATGTATTTTCCAAATCGAGAGGAATTGTCGTTTCGTGTTGTTTTCGCATTACCAAAGGCTTCCATAATTGGGTTGGTAGCCAAGATCTGCTCTTCAGTCTCACTCATGACCTCAGTTCCTCTCTTTGTTCGTTTCTCCGTTGAGTCCGGAGACTCTCGAGTTGCGAAGTAACGCATAATGTATTTCGCACTGACGGTCTTTCCGGCTCCGGATTCTCCAGATACGACGACCGTCTGATTCTTGCCGCTCCTCAGCATATCCCTATCATAGTTCAGCAGAGGCCCTAGCCAGATGTGTTCCATCAATACTTACGCAAATGCTTCTTCGGCAATAGCAAACAGATGAGGAGCTTGGGTAGCTCTCTGCTTCCCAGCATATACCTGCACCATACCAGGGACATATAGAGAGTCGACGCGGGCAAATGGATTTGTCGCAATGAGAACTATACCACTGTAGGTGTAGATTTCCTTCTGAGAGTACCGTAATCTGATGGCTTGCAAAACTACATCAATCTCTTGTCAGCTCGAGATCAAGAGGTCATAGGCCCAAGATATCATACCAGCAGGTTCGTTAAGATGGGATAAATTCGTCAAATCGTCGCTGGCCTCGAGCATCGTCGGGTTCATAAGCGGGGGTAGAGTTGTGTTCGAATCATCGGCGAGGGCCTCTAATGTTGTCTCTATAGTTTTCGACTGCGGTAATGGTTTAATAGTCAGTAATCCATCACCATCATGATAGAAGCATGGGCGCGGGCTTATTCACCTCCCCGTTTGCGAGCTCGAAGACGAGCGTCACTTTCTCCCCATCCACGTTCTTGGATGTCACCTCTGATGCAACCCAGCCATCCGTGGCATCTGGCTGCCACGCCCTGGTGCCAACCTCATAGTTGTGCGACATCTAGGCCGTCTTCAAATGATCGTGTTGTGAGAAAGTCAACGTGGTGATTCTCAACGTTGAGTTATTGCGGGGGGCAGGAGAGGCCGATGTAATGTACTAAAGATCTTGCCAGCATGAATATAGCAAGCAGAACAAACAAGAAATACGCCGGGCTATGAAAGTGAAGATGATAGGAGAGGATGTTTGGCAGAAACCCGCGAATGGCCAAGGTAATGTGTACAAAAGTACAAAATAGTATTATCAAGGAGGTATGATGGGTTCGTTGTTGTTCCGCTGCTAGGTAGCTTTACCGACATCAGCACAAGGGTCCGCCTCTTGCGAATCAAGGCTACGCGAATCCCCTATTTCTACTACTAAGACCTAGCTTCCATGCAACTGAGGATAACTGCATCGTCAGGAGTAACACGACTCACATAAATGCCACGACATAGGAATGAATCCACCGTGGCCACCGACTCTTTTTGGTTCATTTATGCAAATGTATATGTATCCCAGCACCCAACTATGGGCGTTTTCGGATGGCTTTCTCAACCCGCTCAACTCTAAGCAGTATTGAGCATAATAACCGCTAGTCTTAATGCTCCAACGTCGGCATGATCGGGGGATATTTTGTACACAATGTGGCCCAAGCGGTGTATTTAAGAGTCCGCCCCGTGTCATCATGATTTCCCGCTCTACACCATATACACACATACACAGTATACGATAGCAAAGTGATAGAAATGGAACTCCAGAATTCCTTTGTAAAATGGTGATTGATCTTGTACATGCGTCATCAAATCTATTGGTGTTGAAAACCTCAGCAAAATTCACACCCCGTCACGCCTTGTTGAATGCAACCCTTTTTTTACTTCACATAACTTCCTGCGCGCCGGCTTTCGATTTTATGCTCTTTTAATAATTCCGTCTTTTTCGTGATAACCTTAGTACAAAATACGTGTCAAGATACGAGCTGTATATTTGTTAGCAAAGCCCTTGATCTTCTAGCAGGGCAGGAAATCTTACAGCTTAAGGTCTCAAGTGCCTCTGAAATCTCCTTGATCTCGGAGATAGAAACGTTGCTGATATCAGCCATCAAGTATGCAACCTCGTCCTTGTTATCAGTAATCTGCTTGTCGACATTGTGGTCGCCAAGAATCTCGTTGACTGTGCCAAGTTAGCTTAGTTCTCATTCCGAATCATCAGGAGAGTATCTTACCTTTTCTCAAGACACCAGGAACGTTGTGATGGATGTAAATGACTCTAGCGTGGTTTGGCTCATCCACTGTCAATGATCTGAGGGTGACCTCTGGAAGGTTGACAGATCCAAGGGTCACACCGTGGTTGACATATCGAACCAATGCATCAGCAACCTCGACACCGATAGCTCTCTGAGCCTCCTCAGTGCTACCACCAATGTGAGGGGTAAGAATGATGTTCTTAAGGCTTCGAAGCTCCTCGGCCCATGGGTTCAAATCGTTGGTAAAGTACTCTCCGTTTGCAGCTGGCTCGCTTGGGTAGACATCAAGAGCTGCACCAGCGACCTTGCCAGAACGCATAGCATTGATGAGAGCTGGGATGTCGATGACACTACCACGACTGGCATTGATCAAGTAGCTGCCCTTCTTCATCTGCTCAAATTGCTTTGGGCCGATGAGGTTCTTCGTCTCTGGAAGCTCTGGGACGTGGCAAGTTACGAAATCGGCTCCGTTGAGAAGAGCCTCGAGGGTTGGAACTTGTCTGGCAGTACCCATAGCCATCAATCCAATAACATCGTAGTAAATTACAGACATTCCCATGGCCTCTGCAAGAACTGAAAGTTGGGAACCGATGTGACCATAACCAATAATACCAAGGGTCTTTCCTCTGATCTCCCAGCACTTGTTGCTAACCTTGTTCCAGGTGCCATTGTGAAGCTCATTAGAGCGGTCACCCAATTGTCTAGCAAGGCAAACGAGCTCTCCTATCACAAGCTCTGCGACACTTCGAGAGTTTGCGAATGGAGAGTTGAATACGGCGATACCATTCTTAGCGGCGTACTGAAGGTCAACCTGGTTTGTTCCAATGCAGAAGCAGCCGACTACAATCAAGTTCTTGGCCTCACGGAGGACCTTCTCGCTGAGCTTCGTCTTGGATCGAATACCGATGACATGGACGTCTCTGTGG
The DNA here is from genome assembly GCA_024752465.1 of Allantophomopsis lycopodina. Taxonomy (NCBI): domain Eukaryota; kingdom Fungi; phylum Ascomycota; class Leotiomycetes; order Phacidiales; family Phacidiaceae; genus Allantophomopsis; species Allantophomopsis lycopodina. The sequence continues at coordinate 872,023 of CP103012.1, forward strand.
TTTCTCGTTAGTATTATGTTACAGGTGTGTTGGCGACAACAAATTGCCCCACCTAATCTTCTCGATTAATTGATCCTCTGGCAGCGAGGTCTTCAAAGCCTCGACCTGGTAGCCTTGTCCCTCAAGAATATCCTTTCCTGTCTGGTTGACATTTTCGAGGAGAAGAATCTTGATGTCTTGAGTGTCGAAAGGCTTCAACTGCTTGAGACTTGGGCCAGGCATGCGAGCCCCGCCAAAGCTGGCAGGCGGGGAATGGAAGGTGGCGACGGGGGATGTTGAGATGCTCATACTGTGGGAAACTTCTCGGGTCTTTCTTGGTGAAATTGGAATTTCTCTTGCTTGAGAGGCCATAGCTAGGGTATTGTATTGGGTATATATATATGATAAATCGATTTGAATATGACTCAGGCAGGGTTCCCAGTCAATGTAAGATGTGTGGAGTTCGAATTTTTGAAAGGAACGTGGTTAGCCTATCGCGTCATGGGGAAGACTTGGTACGGCTGCCGGTCATCGGCCAACTTTCAGCCTCGTCCCACTGCCGTGGTTCTACAGCAGATGGGAAAAGTCTGCATCTCAGTAAACTCTCAAGTGGCTTTTCTACGACACCCCTTGATGGGTATTTCTACTTTCGATTTATATATTTATGGCTGAATTTCATGATGAATACCACGTGGATTATTTTATTGCTTCATAAACATGCACGAGCTCCGCACTAAGCATAAATTCGACCGGGTTGTACTGCACAGTCTGATCAGTTGAGTGAAGGCCGAGCGTTTAAGCACGCCACAGAACCAGTTAGATCATGACTCGGCCCTTAGGACGTGTTCTTTGCTTAGAAAGGTGCATACATAATTACCAACAAAAAAAAATATCTCACCATTTCGGTTGTGGAAAAGAGCTCACCACTCGCCTCAAGGATTGGCATACGGAGTGCCTCTTCGGGATTTGAATTACATTCTATTACTCTCCCAATCCACTGTCGCCAAGTTGAGACAGGAAATAAATCTGGAATGTTCAACGCCCACTTTTTTTTTTTTTCAATTTAGTTGTTTGGTCCTATCTACTCTGTACTGATAACCATTTTATTCCAGAACTCAGGACGCATAAATAATAAGGAGTGAGTTCAGGGGAAAGAAGCACAAAGCTCTTAATAGCAAAGGCGTATTAGACTAGTCTAGGCAGGACGGAAAAATTCAGAGTTCATTATGCATGCAAGAAACACCTATGCAACCAGAGCTCGATAGAAGCACCCAAAAGAGTCTTCGTATAATAGTGGTCGGTCGATCTGTGACCTGATCGTGTTGATAAGTGTCCGGCAATCCCCAGCACTTGATTACAAATGGAAGTCTCCTAAAGTGAAGCCATTCAGCTCTGCTTGCATTCAGCAGCCTCCTGCTTTGGCTTGGTGTTGTCATCCTAACGCATGGTTAATATGTCTTCATCAAGGTCTTGATTCATGTAAGCTTACATCTTCGTCTGACTCCTCCTCGTCGTCATCACGGTCCTCACTAAGGTCGTCCTCATCCTCATCATCCTCGTCTTCGAAGTCACCCTCCTCGAGGTCATCGTCCATCTCCTCAAATTGAAGAGCCTCGCCGGTGAACCAGTCAATAGCACGTGGGATGAGCTTCTCCTTGATGTCCTCACCAAGCTGGTAATCCAACTCAAGGCGCTCCTCAATATCCGAAGCGACGTCATCGTCATCCTCCTCAGTTGGGGCCTTTGGTGGGGAGAAGAAGTTGAAGAAAGACTCGGTTGGGACAGTCTTCTTGACAACACGGGTCTGCTTGGTGTCTGTTTTTTTCTTGTTAATGACTGTTTTCTCATTTCTGTGTCGGTGCAATAACTTACTCTTGTTACGCTGCTTCTTGCTCTCGACTCTAACAGTAAGGTCCTTGCCCTCCTTCCAGTCAATCTTGGTTCCCTCGGCATGATCATAGATGAAGTCGCCACCGTATCCGTTCTCGTTCTGGTAGAAGTATGTCTTTGTGATAATCTTGTTGGTGAAGAACTCGTTATCAGCAAACTCGAAGATAAGGCGGAATCCTGGCTGGTCAAGGTACTCCATTCTAACGTCAGTCAAGGCCTTCAAGGCAGCCTCGTCTCTGTCGGTGATCATCTCTGCCAAAGAGTCTTGGTTCTTCATGGCGGAGAGCCAGAATTCTGGGATACCTGTGACGCTCTCGGAGGACTCCTCAGCCTTTTCGGCCTCAGTGGACTCATTCTCTTCCTCATCATCATCCTCCTCACCAGCCTTAATCTCCTCAGGAGTTGGCTCAGCAGCACCGTTGATGATCTGGGCACGCTTCTGGTAAAGAGGAGTGAACTTGGCAAAGTACTTCTTCTCAAGCTGAAGAACCTCTTCCTGGAAGGCAGCCTCCAACTTTGAGTGCTCCTTCTGTACACCCTTCAAGCCAGCAACACGACGGCGAACTGGGGTTGGAAGTGACTCGACATATCCGGATGAGCGACCGACGAGAGAACCGAGCTTGCCCTGGATCATCTGGACGAGCTTTGGATTTTGTGCGAAGATAGAAGCGGCGGCAGCGCGATCAAATTCCTCTGGAAGTGTCGTCAGCTAAAAGGCCACAGAGCGCAGTATGTTTATATGAAAAAAGTGATACAAACCTTCCTTAATGCTGGCTACACCAGGTTGTTGGGCGTGTGATGAGATTGGGGCATTGTTGGCTGGGGTGTTTTGTGGTGTTGGAGCCACAGGGATATTCTTGTTCTGACGGATTGGTTCAGACATCTTAACGTTTGATGGCGCCTAGGTGACGCGTGTGTGAAAATGGTAGAATCGAGAGGATTTCTCGTGGGAAAGTGTGCGGTAAAAGAAGGGTGAGATAGTGGACGTTGTTGTGAATATGAGTTGAAGGCGAATTGAACCCGAGCAGTTAAGCAACCCAACGAATTCAGATGCAAAAGAACGTTAGCGAGAGGCCTTCCCCACGAGATAGCCTAGCGTCTAGCCGTGCTGCATCACGTGAACATCGGCATTTGGCTCACAGATAATCCGCGGTGCGCCCGCTATCACTGCAATCCAAGCCCAAGCTCCTGTGCCTATCGCTGCAAATGTGACGCTTGGTATGTTATTAGTGGGATTACTGCAGGGCTATCAGACAATTATTACTACAATCATGATTTTTATTCCTCTATTTTTTTCTTCCTTCCTCTGACCGTTCTTGACCATGAGATCAACTACCCGATAGTCATTTCATCTGTGCCTCAAGGCTTTTCTTACCATTATGGATATCTCAGCATCCTCGCAGAATGCGACACGACCGCGGCGAAGTAGCTCAAGAGCAAATGGCCATACCAATGGCAACCCTCCGTTGCACAGGCGCGGTAGCAATATGAGCTCAGCAAGTTTTATGGATGATGTGGAAATGGCTCACGACGAGGTATTTGGGCGTCACCCTCAAAATATACATTAACAATGCTGATCAGGAACTAGGTATTCGCTGGGCCAATGTCAGAGAGCGTACCCACCAGCATCTCGGCAATGTCACACCGTAGATCTCGGGCAGATTCCACAGCAAGCTTTACATATTACCCAGACGAGCCGGAGGATCAGCAGGGTACACGGCAATGGTCTGACGAGGATGTAGTAGTGGATGACGAGGTCTTAGATGACTTCGAAGAAGAAGAAGCCCTAGACATCGAAGCCGCCAACTCCAATGTACTACATCGAATCTCCTCCACAATCTCAAGAAACTCTGTTCATGATCGACTGTTGCGCAGTGATAGTGCAAGAACTGAGAACAGTACGCTTGGTCGTGGGGGTAGAACAAGCCAGAAAATATATATTGTGACTGAAGACCTTACAATCGTGGTGGCTGGTTTCAAGACAAGTACCCTTGGATTTATAGTATACACTACGATTTGTGTCTTGACCGCTGGACTTGGGTATCTATTCTTTCGCTGGCTTCCTAAGTGGCATGTCCGTCTTATTGGATCACCTTGTCCACTTCGTGATTGCACATGGGTTGTCATTGAGGTCGGTGCTTATACTTTGTCTTAAGTGCTCAACTAATATTCTGTAGAATCAATGGGGAGAGTTCGTAGTCCAGGATGTGGAAAGCACCAAATATGGCAGATCACTATCTACTGTTTTTGGAATCTCTGAAAAACAATGGATGAGATATGATGAGGATGAAGATCCAATCCTCGAAACCCTCCGCATACTTGACTACCGTTATATTCGGTTTTCTTTTCATCCACTAAAGGACAAGTTTGTTCTTACCAACAGCTGGAAAGATCCTGCGTGGACAGATGTGAAATCAATCCGAGCTGGCATCGATGGTGACGAGAAGGAGAATCGCGACCTCGTCTTTGGGCCCAATGCTATTAACATCAAGCAGAAGTCAATTCCCCAACTTCTAATGGACGAAGTGAGTTCATGCTTCTTCCATTTTGCAGATTTTTTTCTAATTGCAGCAGGCATTTCACCCCTTCTACGTCTTCCAGATTGCTAGTTTGATATTGTGGTCCGTCGATGAGTATTACTACTATGCCATCTGCATTTTCACAATATCTCTAATCAGTATCGTTACCACATTGATTGAAACACGATCTGTATGTCAGATACATCTTATGTATGATTCCTCGATCCAAACACACATCTAATGAATCACAGACTATGAAACGTCTACGGGAAATTTCCACTTTTGAGTGTGATATTAGGGTTCTCAGAAACGGCTTTTGTGAGTTACAAGTTAGTACTGTCATGCCAGCGAATACTGACATTTCTCAGGGCGATATGTTGCCTCTCATGAGCTTGTCCCCGGTGACGTATACGAGCTGACTGACCCTGCACTAACCCAATTTCCCTGTGATAGTCTTTTACTAGCGGGAGACTGTATTGTAAATGAAAGCATGTTGACTGGTAAGCACGCTCTCCTGTTGTTGTTCGACACATATTTATTTTTGCAGGCGAATCTGTTCCTGTTTCCAAAATCCCGGCCACCGATTCATCTTTGCGGTCATTGAATTTGGCTGCATCATCCATTACCCCCGAGCTTGCAAGACACTTCTTGTTTTGTGGTACGAAGATTATTCGGGCCCGAAGACCTCAGGATGATAAGGATGACGAAGCTGTGGGCCTTGCTATGGTTTTACGGACCGGTTTCAACACCACCAAAGGTGCCCTCGTTCGTTCCATGCTGTTCCCTAAGCCGTCTGGGTTCAAATTTTACAGAGACTCATTCAGATACATATCGGTCATGGGAGGGATTGCAATGATTGGCTTCATGGCTTCGTTTGTCAATTTTGTACGCTTGAAACTTGCATGGCATTTGATTATCGTTCGTGCTCTCGATTTGGTCACAATTGTGGTTCCACCAGCACTTCCAGCAACTCTTAGTATCGGGACAAATTTTGCCTTGTCACGGCTAAAGAAGAAGCAGATCTTCTGTATTAGTCCTCAGCGTGTGAACGTTGGTGGTAAAATCGACATCATGTGCTTTGACAAGACAGGAACGTTGACTGAAGATGGATTGGACGTCCTCGGAATCCGTGTTGTACAACGCCCAGGCAACAGATTCAGCGATCTTTTACCTGATGCATTGTCTCTTCTCCCTGGGGCTTCATATGAGCGAGATCCTACACTCGACTACGAAGGCCATAAAGCCGCCTTGTACACCATGGCCACCTGCCACTCACTACGTGAGGTAGATAGCGAGTTGGTTGGCGATCCTCTCGATCTCAAGATGTTCGAATTCACTGGGTGGTCGTTCGATGAAGGTGAACAAAAATCCGCTGATGCTGAAGATGAAGAGCAAGGTGGCCTTTCGCCATCAATTGCGAGACCTCCTGCAGGAATGGAATACGACATTGATGATCAAGGTAACACTAGCAATTCTCCTATAGAACTTGGCATTCTCAAGTCGTTTGAGTTCATCTCTCAGCTCCGTAGAGCTAGTGTGATAGTTAGGAACTTTGGCTCTCAAGGAGGTGATATATATGTCAAAGGAGCTCCAGAGTGCATGAAGGATATTTGCAACCCTGTCAGCTGTAAGTATCACGCATCTTCATTCTACTAAAATGCTAACTAAACTACAGTTCCTGCTGACTACGAGGAACTCTTGGCATATTACACACATCGAGGATTTCGTGTAATTGCCTGCGCAACAAAACATATCCCTAAACTCAACTGGGTCAAGATACAGAAAATGAAGCGTGAGGAGGCAGAATCGGGTCTCGAATTTATTGGCTTCATCATCTTTGAAAATAAGCTTAAACCAACTACGGCTGGTGTCTTGGACGAACTTACCGAGGCCGGTATTCGAAAAGTGATGTGTACTGGAGACAACATTCTTACTGCAATTAGCGTTGCCAGAGAATGTAATCTCATTGATCGGACAGCACATTGTTTTGTGCCCCATTTCGCTGAAGGAGACTCGCAGGATCCGAAAGCTCAGCTTACCTGGGAGAGCATTGACAATAGCATCTATCACCTTGATAATGAAACGCTGACCCCTCTTCCGCCTCCTGTTGAGGGCGATGCCTCATTGCCATACGATATCTCCAATCTGAGGAATTACTCGTTGGCTGTTAGCGGTGACGTCTTCAGATGGATCGTCGATTATGCACCTCCAGAGGTGTTAAAGAGAATGCTCGTTTGTGGTCAAGTATTTGCACGCATGTCTCCTGATGAAAAGCATGAACTAGTCGAGAAGCTGCAAAGTCTTGATTACTGCTGTGGCTTCTGTGGAGATGGAGCTAACGACTGTGGTGCTTTGAAAGCGGCAGATGTTGGAATCTCCCTTTCTGAGGCTGAAGCTTCTGTTGCTGCTCCATTCACTAGTCGAGTATTTGACATCACTTGTGTTCCGGAAGTTATTAGAGAAGGCCGCGCTGCTCTGGTTACGAGTTTCAGTTGCTTCAAGTATATGAGTCTTTATTCGGCCATCCAGTTCACATCGGTCAGCTTTCTTTACACATCTGCGTCAAATCTTGGAGACTTCCAGTTTCTGTTCATTGACTTACTGTTGATTCTTCCAATTGCTATATTTATGGGCTGGACTGGCGCATATCCTGTGCTGTGTAAGAAGAGGCCCACCGCGAATCTAGTTTCTCGGAAGGTCTTAACTCCGTTGCTTGGCCAGATCGCAATCGTGATCATGATCCAAGCTGTTGGCTTCAAAGCTGTTCAAAAACAACCATGGTGAGTGATATCTAGTTCATGACTAGTATTTTGCTGACGATAGTACAGGTTCATCCCGCCACATCTTGACAAGGAAACGTCGAACGTCGAGAACTCTGAGAACACAACCTTATTCCTCGTCTCTTGTTACGAATATATTCTTTCGGGTATTGTTCTTAGCATTGGACCACCCTTCCGCCAATCTATGACACAGAATTGTAGGTTTTCTCTTGCACGCTACCTAACGGCCTATTAACTTATAATCTAGTACCGTTTGTGGTGACTATAGTTGTTACTTTGTTATTTTCGTCCTATATGCTCTTTGATCCCGCTGACTGGTTGTATCGGTTCATGCAACTCACATCCATGACGTGGGATTTCCGAGTTTTCATTTTGGTTCTTGGCATTGGCTACTTCGTCATAGCTTGGGTTTGTGAACAATACGTCTTTCAGAGAGTAGCAAAATATATAGGCGCTATTAGACAGAAGATGGGCAAGAAGAAGGAGCGGAAGCAGTACAAGCTCATTCAAGAGCGAATGCGTGTATAGTTGTATCATGGTCTTAAAATGTTTACATATCGCCATTGTATGTTAGAATGGAGTTGATTTCGGAGAAATCTCATTTCAGATCACGATAGAGTTTTGGTGAAGTCGATCAACCTTTTCATGTATAGCATATAGCCATTTAAGAAAGATCCAGAAATATGGGGGAGAGAAAACCAAGCAAGAGGAACTCTCTGTCTTCATACCAATATCCATATAATTCGTCGAATTTTTGGTAATTTACACGTAAGGGAGAGTTGCACGGTTTCACAATAAATATGGTACCCAGCTCCTTTCCCATGACATATCTGTCAATCACCACTCTACCATTTGTGAATCGCAAACACTTTCAGCAATCACGTTTTGCTCCCATATACCTGGCACATTCAACGGGAGGAATTAATTATAGGCGCAAGGACAAGCAGCATGTTAATGGAATTCAAACAACAATAAAGCAGTGCTGCCGGCAGTTGGGTGGAGAGCTTGGGGGCAATTATCTCAAGGAACTTAAACACTCCGCGTAATCCTTCCTATTGGTGATGTTGAGTTAGACGACAGATATACTCCTTGGTAATTATTAGAAGAGACTGGTTTTAAATACATTATACCTTAGACCTTTAGTCCTACTTTTGTAGAGTGTGTAAATATTCTTATGTCTGTTAAAAACTGAGTGCTATACTTATTCAAGCTTGCTTATAATTCGACCATACAGTAGAAATTAAGAAATCAATATGGAGTTAATATCTTTAATATCTCACGAATCATAAAATCAACATTAGATCTGTGAAAAGATAACCCAATTGTTCTATAACCGTAATCTCAAGCTAGAAGATGTGGGGGTTAGATGTAGCCATCGAGGATTAATTTAAATAATTCATCCTCTACAGAAGTGTTCAAAAAGATTACTCGGAAGAGAAGTATAATAATTCATAATACACCAAGTTCGGTTTTATTGTGTAGGTGAAGGCAATAGAGTAAGTACCCCAAAAAGTAATAGTTAATAGTTTCTAATAGGACATGCATTCACAACAATTACAGCTCGGCTGGCGCAATGTAAGTAATCTCACATTCAACAAATCATTCAATTCAATTCTAACAATCAAATAGGGTAGCGCGCAAGACTTCTAATCTTGAGGCTGTGGGTTCGAGTCCCACGTCGAGTGACTTTTTTGGTATTTTTTTTTCTCTGCCTAAAGCAAGTGGCACGGATGATTCGGTTTGCCGCGTCCTTCTTTGTTTTCTCATGCATGAATTCTTTTTGATTAATTCTAGGCGCTCGTCGCCCTCCATCAGCTTCTACGTAGGAGTGTTCATTATCCATTTTGATTTTTACCGCTTTCGGCAACTAAGCTTCCATAGTTTGTTCATCAATGGACTAAATCCTAGACTGGTGGAGAACAACAATAGCCAGCACATATTTCCTAAGCTATTACATATCTTTGACAAGGTTTTCTTTTCAACTAGTTGACTACAAGAGCCTTTCATAAGTTCTAAATAGCAGCGATCTCACAACAATTCAGCTCGGCTGGCGCAATGTAAGTAACATCACATTCAACAATCATCATATCAACATATCTCTAACATTCAAACAGGGTAGCGCGCAAGACTTCTAATCTTGAGGCTGTGGGTTCGAGTCCCACGTCGAGTGCTTTTTTTGCATTTTGTTCCTCTACTCAATGCTCTGTCTGATAGTCCCCCTCCATACTCTCTCTCTCATGATAATTTTTTTTTCCCTACCTGTAGCCGCCCAGCCAACCAACCCTGACTCATAGTGGAGAAAAGCTGCCAAATTTTTTCAATTCCTACTTGCCTACTTGCTTGCCTACTGGTGAAACCTGCTTTCAAGAGCCCACTTGGTGCTCCTCACCTATCATTTAGTTGCCAATTGCAATGCAGTCTTCATGAATGCAAATAAGCATCTCCCATCACAAATCAGCTCGGCTGGCGCAATGTAAGTAATTATCAACATCACCACCGATCACAACAACGATTCTAACAAATCATCAGGGTAGCGCGCAAGACTTCTAATCTTGAGGCTGTGGGTTCGAGTCCCACGTCGAGTGACCTCTTTTTTTGTCAATTTTTTGCCCATTGTGTTTGTCATGTCTAAATAGCTGATAGAACTGTTACTCATTTTGTGCTCTCAAAGACTTGAGAGATTTGTGCCTGTGTGTTGGGCGGTGTTGGAGATTTTTTTTAAGCGAATCATTGCTTGCCCCGACCGATGAATGAGATGGGCACTCAGAGACATAAGAGGCATACATGTATAGTCGGTCATATGTTCCCAACAATATATGAACTTCTTCTATTGCTGTGGTGCGTTCAAATAATAGCGTTCACAAAGAAAATAATTCAGGCAAATCAAGTCATAAATAAGCATGATATTTCATTACTCAAAATATCCTTGGAATATGGGAATCGATACATATGTGACAAAGCAAATTCGAAAGGCAGCCAACCAGGTAAACAGATGAGGACAAATCCAAACGCTATACAAACTCCAAAAAATCTCCCTCCAACCAATCAAACCAATTGAAGCCCCCCAAATCCAAATAATGATGGTGATAAGTGCTGAGACATAAGAATGTCTGTTTCATCCCCAAGTCCGAATACCCCATAACACAAACAACACAAATATATATCCACAGCCATATGACGCCACAAAAGTTCCTATTGTTGAATAGTACATCACGACAGCACTAATCGCCACTCGTTCTTCACCAGAACATCCATCCAATCAACATCAAAACCCTTAGGTCCCTTAGCCCCAGCAGCACGGAGCCGCCATAGCTCTTCCAGAACCTCCGAACAACGCAGAATATTCTTGAAACCACGATGAGCAAGTAGAGCACTAAGACGTAGACGAACAGTCTCGATATGCGAAGCCTCGGTAGCGTCACCGCCAGCCATGAAAAGCGGAAAGACGAGGCCGCACTCTGGTAGAGATTGGATGGGGATGCGATTGATATGGTACATGGCATCCTCAACAGCCTTTGAAATCTTAGCCACAACTGCGGCTTCTGTAGATGCTGAAGAGCGGTTTGCTTGACACCATTGACGCTCTTTCCTGTAAAGGGCAATCAGGGCTGAGCTGCGATAGGCTTCGGCGAGTTCCATAATGTAGAAGTCGGGTAACTTGGGGCATGTCCATTGGTTCAGGCGCACATCTAGAGCGTTTGCTGTGTGCCAGAAATCAGGCCGTACGAAAGGACCAGGTACACCTTGTAGGACATCTTCGAGAGATATTTCGCACTCTACACGGGCTCGGTTGCGGGTGTCAAGAGTGCAGATTTCGGAGACCATACCTAGAATCTCAGAACCAGCTCCGAAGTAGGCATCAATAACCGTGCTATCGTCGTTTAACCAATAAGTTCCTGCGATCAGTGGAGGATCCATAGACGTAACGGCTCCAAAGATATCATGGTATGCGAAATTACGCAAGAGCCACTGGCCATCTCTGGAAGCTTTGAAGCAATCTGGACCCTTTAGTTGAACACCACCAGGACCAGTACTTCGGGCAGACAGAATGATATTCCTGGCTCCACATAGATGCTGATACCAGTACTTTGTGTCTCCGAGCACAATGTCAGTAGCACAGAGCACAAGACATGCTGCAAGGATGGCGTCTGAGTCTTGGGGTGCTTGAATAGGGGAGGACAGAGATGCTGCAACCAAGAGAAGAGCGGAAGATCGGTTTTCAAGAGCAGCTGCGTGATGAGGTTTATGATAATGAGATAGATGTGCAGATGACCAGGCTACCAGAGATCTCTGTAGAGGAGGAGATTCCATAGCCATTGGAAGGAAGACTTGAATATTTAGTACCGGCACACACCTGGGATGACTTAGATGACTAACCAGATAGAAAAGAGTTATTGTGATGAGTTGTGGACAGTAGATTTGCCAATATCTCCGTGTAATAGCTGAGCATAGCTCGTCTATCTCGGCCCCGGATGGGATCTGCAAACTCGCCAAGATTGGTCGTATCTGGCGCCCGCAAGATATGAAGAGTCGGATCAGCCTTCCTCTTCACTATGGAAGTGGAAGGGCCGGCAGTGACAGATTCAGCCTCATCGTCCGATGAATGAATTTTCCGTGGCGGCTCGCGCTTGCATACAAGGTTCAGGCGCTTACAATGGCCACAGAGCGGATATTGTTCATCACATTTCTTCCGCCTGAAGCTCCGAAATAGGTGCAATAGTCAGCACTCAATCCATCAACACCTATTGCCTGTTCCCTCATACTTTCATGAGGGGAAAGGGGGGTTGGGTCACGGGATCTAGGCATTTACTAACCTGTGGCGGCAGGTCAAACAACCTAGACGATCACGCTTTGTACCAGTTCTCCTGCTGGGGGTGGGTTTTGCATTGCTTTTCTGCGGAGCTTTGGGAGCTGCTGTGAGGGCTGTCGACGGATTCTCGCCCAAATTGGCCATGTAAGGTACTTGTAGATCAAGGGATGGGGTAATACGTTCGAAAACTTCGACGGAAAGGCGGAGAACTGGCAGGGTTTCCGCCGAGAAAGTGCGGCTAGTGAAGAGTGATGAAGGAGAGTGATTTGAGACAAGGGGGTATGCTGTGTATGCCGCTTCTTGCTTAGATTTATGTTGTTGTTCTCATTGTGTCTTTGGAGATTGATAGTTTTGGATGTGGAGGTGTTGAATTCGTGGAGTGCATTGAAGTCCAAGCTCTACTGGTGCTATGTGCATCGTACGGGCGATTGTCGATTATTCTAGATAGGTATCCCGCGCACGCACACCGGGACGCAGCCTACAGGTCGGCCAATGGACCCCACCCCGTCCAATCCTTCCTTGGTGTTCGACGACGGGACCAGACTCTTTTCACCCTTCCAGCTTATCTTGAGCCGAATGCAGCCCCGCCTTCTTATCTACTCACTAGCCACCTTTGCACTAGCCACCCCTTTAAGAATAAAGTCTGTACATATAATAATATATGTATCACCAATCAAATGAGAGACATGTGCTTTTCCTATTGCGAAGTCTTCAGTTAAGCAATTAAGCATATTGTCTACAGATGTCCAGAGAGTATGTAGGATAATATATATATATATATATATATTTCATATGTGCTTACAAACATCATACACTGGGCTGTGAGCATGCACCGCAGTACATCGTTGTAGTTATTAGACCTTACAGCACAAACAAAGTTATACTCAAAGACCATTATGCTCATATTCAACCCTAATCCACTATCATGAATCGTCAAATTAAACTTCTCTAAAGGACATAAATGCACTCTACTATCTATACAATCTGCCTCCCTCTTAATGCAAAAACCCAATGCAAAAGCGCAATGCAAGAAGATAGACAAAGCCAAAAAGGTAAACTCTAAAGCCTCGCTGCTCCATCACCATAATTCAAACACCTCATCACGCGAAAAAGAACATAGAAGTATCGAGACTATCCAGTCATCCAACAGCTCGCATTAGTGTTCAGTATTCAGAGCCTCATAAGGAAAATATGCCCCTCAAAACTTCTCCATCAAATTCATTCTAACGGTCCACATCCTCGCCCTCTTCCCAAAAATAAACATGGGAATACTAAGCGTAAGCAGCGCCAGCTGAATGCCACCAAGAGCAAGGAAAACCTGTCTACTGCCGTCTGCTTCCAACCAGCGGGTAAAGAACAGACTGAACACCAAGCCATGGAAGATATTCTTCGAGAAGTTAAGTGTAACAAGCGCTTCACCAGCGTACTGGCGGTACGAGTCGACGACGAACGTAATGGCGGTCGTAGAGCCGAGCGAGCAGCCGAAAGAGATGATGCCGAAGAAGATGGTCGGCACGATCCAGTTATCGTGGACTTGCGCACTCCATCCGAAGCCCATGAGGCCTATGACGGTGGTGACGGCGACAGGGGCAGCCATAACGAGGCGGAACTCAGGCTCGTAGATGCCACCATTGCGGCTGGCCATGGCACGAACGATGATGTCGGAGACTTTGCCTGCAACGCCGGTACCAAGCACACCACCTATGAAGGGCGAGATGTAGATGAGGCCAGTTGAGAGGGCCGAGAAGTTGTAAGTTTCTTTGGAGCGGTAGACTGTCGATACAGATTCCGAGAGAACGATGAGCCAACCGACTGAGCAAGAGTAGACAATTGAGGACCAAAGGACTGCTGGGTAAGCGAAGAGGATAAAAGGGCGGAGAGCAACACGGAACCAGTTGTCATGGTGGAGGCGACCGTTCCAGGGTTTGAGTTGCTGAATGAAAGATTTCCGTGGGGATTGTTTGAGAGCAGCTGTATAGGCGGAGTGTGGTTCTTGAACAGGAGAAAGCATCGCTTCGATGCGCTCAGGTGAATGCGCTTTAGAGCGCCTTCCATCAGTAGAGACAGCAGAAGCTGGCGCACGCTCTTCAGCAGGGACTCCAGAAGATATTCCAAGTCCTTCAGTAGGGGCACTTGTAGGGACACCAGAAGCTACCCCACGTCCTTCATTAGGAAGATCAGAATTTGGTTCACGACCACGACTCAAATAGTCGGAATCACTTCTTTCTAGTTCCACATAGAACGGCGAATTGAAGTTATGCAGGTCTGGTGTAGGAGGGCTTTGAACGGTGGTGGATTGAATAGTTTCTTCGTGTGGTTGATGAGCAAAATATGACAAGGGAGTTGCGTTTGAATTACTAGCTGTAGGCATCCGAAACGAATGGTTGTCTAATGCACCAAGATTTAGTGTTGGTCTCACCTTGCGTGCCTTCGAAACTCCCTTTGCTGGTTGCTCAGTATTTGTTGGAACTTTGCTTGGGTCTACTGAGCCTCTAATATCGCAAGGCGAACAAGGCTCGGAGATAGCAAGTGGAGTTCGAGCTGTCAATACCTCCTCTTGAGGTCCTTCAGCTTTGGTCTCATTGCCTTCTTCAGTTTCTGAGACAAAGCCCACATGCAAGTTTCTCCGAGACGTATTCACATCATGAGCTGAGTTCTTCCATGAGGCATTTCTGACAGCAATCCTCCTGAGATTAGTGCTATCACCAGCACTCCCATCCACAGTATGAAGTACACGAGGCTCTTCGTCTTTCGGTTGTGCCGTAGGTTCAGGCTTAGGAGTCGGAGTAGGATTCGGAGCCTTATGTGAGAGAGAGTTCCTACGACTACCCAAAAATGCCATCATAGACGATTTCTCCGAGTTCCTTCTGCTCTTCACACGAGTGGGCGTGCGATCCCAAAACGTTTCTGGTACAAAAAAGAACAGCAGTACCAAGCAGAAACCGACGACCATGGTTACAATCCAGAAGACCCATCTCCAGCCGAAAGACTGGATAATGGCTGCACTGACTAGTGGTACCAAATTCTTTCCACCAAGTAGAAGTAAAGTGTAGATGCCAATACGATATGCACGTTCATGTAGAAAGAAAATCTCCGCAATAGTGGCCGACGGCAAGCATTCGACAGGGCTGACAGCCACACCCTGGAACACACGAGCCACCAGGAGGGAGTTGTAACTCGGAGAAGCAGCACACCAAGCCGAGGTTCCAATAAGCAAGAGAGCGCCAAACATGTAAACAGGCCTTTTCCCATATAGAATTGCGGTAGGGGAAGCAAACACCGAGCCCACTCCCAGACCCATCATATATAGACCCGTAGTTAGGGCAACCTTTGGCTGTGTAGTGTCATATGTGTTCGCAACGTTGGTATATCCTGCCGCAAGAATAGGCGTCAGACCTCCTCCTACCATGCAGTATAATCCCAGCGAGAGCAATGCCGTATCTCTCCTCCAAGCGGGCCAATTCAGGGGGTCATTCTGTGACTCGTCAGGCTGTGGCTCGAGGATGATTGCGCCATCTTTTGTCTTCTTCTTCCCTTCTGACGCTTGTCGTGCTGTTGGAGATCGATTCAAGTTCGACGAAGCAAATTGAGATGGGAGGGAAGAATGAGAGGTAGTTGCTTGCATGTTTCGGAGCCCAAGCGGTTCGTTGCGATCACTACCCGACAAAAGAAGTACGGAACCTTTCAAACATGTTAGCACTTATGTTTTAACAGAGAATATTTGGAGGATTCATGTATATACCTGGAACCTCATGAGTCTGAGGATCATTCAGAACTCCCATGCTCCATTTTGTAGGCTTGCTTTTGCCATCCTCGAGATCTTCCTGGCTTTTCGCACCCTTAAATTTCCAATTGAAAATGGAGGGTTTACGGCTCGATGACTCATTTTCCTTTTCAGTTTGTGTTGTATCGTCTGACGAAGGCATGTTTTTTAAAAAAAAAAATCGCGAAGACGTCGGTCAATAGGCGCTGGTTATCATGGGCTGTGCTCGCAACACCGGGAGGGAGGGAGGGAGAGAGAACGTTTGTGTTCAAAGAATCGAGGGTATACGAGGAAATAAAAGGTAGGATTCGGAATCTATAGGTTGTATGCAATCGAGTAAGGTAGTTAAAAGTATTCTAAGGAGAAGGGGAACAGGTGATTGCTGTTCATATTCAGGTCGCTTGTAAGGAGAAGATATCCAAGGTGCTGGTGGTTCTCATACTTCCTGCGCAGGATGCTACAAGACCTTGAAGATGAAATAGAGAGACAGAGACAGAGACAGAGAGAGAGATAGAGATAGAGAAAGAGATAGAGATGGATAGATGGATAGATGAATAGAAAGATATAGGAGCAGAAGGAACGAAGGAGTGTTTTGGGGGGGAGGGATTCTCTACGTATGCATGTGTATTCCCGTATACGCATGGAGGTTCAAGTCCTGTGTTGTCTGGTTTGTCTGGAGTTGGGAATTTTGGAAATCCACTCTTTCGGTCTTTTGCAGGAGCGTCAGCACGGCCACTCTCTCTCTCATGGACCTTTGGACTGGGGGGTGGTGGATGGAAGTGGATGAAGTGCATGACGCGAAAGCACATCCACCCACTCTGTTTTTGAGGTGTCGGAAGCGAGAAAACGACCGTTTGCTGTTTAACGTCTTCTAGATCATTCGCAGCCATGCGTATTCCTCCCTAAAGCATAAATACATTACAATGGACCATGCAGATAGAGAGGGAAAGCGGAAGAGCATGCGAGAGGGCATTACGAGAGAGTATGACATACGACACTGAATCAAGAGGACAGACATAACACAACGAAACACAACGAAGCAGAACAGAAGGGGCAGCTCGTATCGACGATCAACTATTGCTCTGCGGATGAAAGTGATCAATTTTGAATTGCAAGACAGACAATCGAGCATTTTGCGACTGGTGGGTGCGGGGATGGTTGCGCAGATGATGAGGTGCATGAATCTTGCTACGTACCTTATCCTACTACTGTGTAAGGTAAGGTAAGTCATACTAAGGTAGGTAGACACGTAGAGTGGTGTAGCTGAGAAGAATATATTACACGTGACCGATGGCATCCCTACTGCGTACTGCACCACTGCACCCACTGCGTAAGTACTTGGCAAAGATATGTAAGGTACCGGTAATCCCCGTGGCTGATACTTGGTTGAACACATCAGGCGTATTGGACGGATTAGAAGGAGGGAGTATGATCATACATAGTACATAGTAGAGTATGTAGGATGGAGGTAGGAGAGGAGGGGAGAGGAAAAAAGAGGAGAAGAGAGGAGAAAAAAAAAGGATTATACTTTCATTCTATGAAAACATACGTAGCACAATAGAATTGTTCATCTGCTGAAGCCAAGGCTGGCATTTAATATATATGGATGTAGTATGTAGGTATGGTGGGTAGATGAATGAATGAATGAATAAAAAAGATAAGTAATAGTTAAATAAATAAACAATTTATAAATAATAATTAGTTAATAAAGAAATAATAAACAACTACCTCTCCTCACTTGAGTCCTTACTGTAGGTATGTACATACATACATAATACATACATGCATACATACATATGACCGCTTAGATGCACCCACCCCGGCCCCGGCCCCGGTCCAAGTCCCCTACCATATGACGCAACTTCCGGATCACAACAAAACCTCAGCAGCCAAAAGTATCACGAGTCGAGAGAGTCGAGTGCATCATTGACTATTATATCCTAACACGACATCACAACGCATTCGAACAAAGCCCATTAATTGGTCTTCCTCACACAATCACCACACAGTCACCACCACCAGAAACTCTCTATCTGATCTAAGCCGGATCTCACACGCGCACAATGGGCATCCGGATCAACACCCCCAGCCGCGCTCTGCGCCTTACGTTTCAGCCCTCACATCTTCTCACAACAGCACGTTCCTTCGCAACGACGGCCCCCAGAGAAGTCAAGAACCGGATCCATCCACCGTAAGTCAAGCATCTCAGTCAGCAAAAGCAATCTAGACAATCAATCAATCCCCCACACACTCCACAAGTCCCTCCCCCACCCCCACAACAACCCCATTCAAGATTCCACATCCTTGTACTCCACCGATCTTCCCCCCCTCGCCCAGAGGCGTCGCCGGTTCTTGATAAAGAGATTCGATGATCTGTCTGACCGTGAGCCACAACACACAGAGTCCGCACGCCCGATGAGCTCTCCACATACATTCTACTATCGTCGTCGTCCCGCCAGCCGCTCCTGACGCTCTGGACCACGTCGCACTGCCCCACCTGCCGCAGCGTATCGCCGCTCATCACGGCGCTGCTCGAGAGCGGCGTAGGCACCGAACAAGGCGGTGTGTCGTTCGCCGAGGTGGAGTACGACTCGCCGGATCTGATGACGAGCGATGTGGGCATGCGCTATATGATCACCAAGATCCCGACGTTGCTGGCGTTTGATCGTGGCGAGCCACAGAGCGAGACGCGTGTTGTTGATGGAAGGAAACTGGGCGACCAGCGCTTTCTTCGCGAGTGGATTGAGAGCGAGGCGGCTAGGAGGGGGAGTGGAGGAGCTGGTGGGGGATTTCCTGGGGCTGGCATCTTTGGAGGATTATTTGGGGGTGGGAAATCTTGAGGTCTGGATTATTAATAAGTCTTGAGAATGAATTGGGGGGACAAAGTACATAGCATATAGCATATAGCATACTTGATTATGTAGGATTCTGACCAAGTGAGAAAGAGGGCTCTCGAAACTACAGCAACAGAAGCCGCATACAATAGAATACATGACATGTTGTAGATTACTCTCGTTGTTTCGGATCAGAGCATCCCATAACACAAGTAATATATCTTTATAATTTGAAAAGATTAGAATATACTCCCTGAGCTAAGATCATAGCAATAAAAGCAAATTGTATTTGGTTTTTGTGTGAATTATAATGGAACCCAAGGTTCTAATAGCTGAATAAACATCGTCTCATCATGATCATACAGAGGTAAAACCTCATTCCGTTCTATAAAGATATCAATGATTAAAAAAAAAAAAATAAGATAAAAAAAGAAGAGCCTTTCCCTTAGAAGTAGACTCCCCCCACTCAGACTATCCCCCTTAAAATAATGATGCTGCATTCACACCCTTAAACCTCCGTGAAAAAAACAAAAAACAAAAACAAAAACATCATAACAAGTGTTCAATGGCTTCCAAAGAACAAAAAGAAACCTGAACTGTCCGATCTTCAAATGATACTCATCAACATCCCCAAGCAACCTTCAAATGTGACCGCATAAAAACTTCTTTCAGATCAAGGAACCCCCCCTCTTCCCTCACCCTCTCCGTGACCATCACCTTGTCCATGGCCATGGCCCTGCCCAGGAAACGTACCCATAGGCATATACCAATCATGCGGACCGGTGAAATTCACCTGCGTACCTCGACCAGACATCCCACTAGCGAGAGGAAGAGGCGCAGTAGCGTTTTCTAAACCCGATGCAGTAGTGAGCATACTCTGGTCATGAGCAGGTATAGTAGCAGTGGTAGACGGGAAATGAAAAGGATCCGCGGCGGAGGTAAAGTAGTTGCCCTGGTCATAGTTGGTACCCTGATTGTAGGAGCCCTGCCAGGGCCCGAACTCATCATAGCGGCCGTAGTGGGTACCAGCCATTGAGACAAGCGGGATGGACTGTAGGAAGTGAGTGCTGATGGGCGTGTAGGATGTTGGCGGGAGCTGCTGGTTGTGGTTGAACTGACCGTGTTGCACCCAGTTCGTAGTCGTGTCGTGTTGCATGTTCGAGAACTGTGACGGGTCATCGTACACTGATGTTGTTGTTGGGAGTGAGTCATAGGTGGCTGCTGAGACATCATTGCTAGTTGCAGTTCTGGGATTTTTGGTACTTGATTTGTGCCGCCAATTGGGAGGAATGGGTGCTTCAGTTTCCATATCATCTGTAGAGTGACCTATGAGCGGAGCTACATCCCGCAGCAGACCATCAAATATCTCCCAGCCTTTTCGTGCCGATATGGATGTTTCGGACAGGGCACGGAGCCAGTGAACTGCTTTTTTGGCATCATCGAAGATGTCATCAACTTCGCTGGGCATATGCTGAACGCGGTATGCGATTTCAAGCATTAAGATGGATGCTGCTTCGCAGAGATAATGAAGTGCATTCCACCAGCCGCTGATTTTATAGATTTCTGCAGGATCTGGATTGTCTGTGAAAACAGCCATGACTGCTCGGGCAGAATCCACGCAGCCTCTGACAGCATCGTGATTAAAGTTCCTGGATTTTAGAGATTCGTGTGGAATGCGGCCATCGAAACGGCAGAGACATGGGCGAAACAATGTCATTCGAGCGCTGCTATAGAACATCTCTAGTCCACGGGTTTGTGAGTCGTGTCGGTCAGCTGCCATAATAGTGAAGTTTAATTGGGATGGTAAAGATGATTTCCAAATTTGAAGTCGTTGCTCTATACGCTGAATGATGTTTTGAATATCACTCCATTTCTGGTTGATGGTGGCAGCTGAATAGAGCTTCTCAAGGATATCATGATATATAATAGACAGTTGAATACTGTAGATAAAGAAAGTACTGGTGGTATAATTCATCTTAGCAATGGGTGCTGAGATGGCACCAAATGGTGTTGTACTGAGACTTGATCGTGCAATGGATGCTCGGCGAGAACTCGAGCTGGAGTTCGAACTCTTCGACTTTCCCATCACAGGAGATTTCTTTGACTGAGATATATCGCCTTTATTATCATATTTGGGTAGTGCTAAGCCTGCCTCTGCTGTAGGCACCATCCCTTCAGGCCGAAGTGACTGATCGAGTGGTGTATCCCGACTGAATAAATCTTCATCCATATTGATTGGTAGTGGTGTACTAACATCTTGATTTGAGATGGAGCTTGGACGACCAGTCAGTGCATTGAGCTGGCGCTCAAGAGAATAAAGTGACCACCACACCCTTATTTGAACTTCCTTGTCTACATCGGTGAGAGATGTTGCTTCGTTTCGCACATGCAAACCAAGAGACATGGCATGCCTTACAGCAAGCCCATTGACAATCCAAGCTCTGCAATATTCATTGTCAGTACTTTCACAGCTTCGAAAATAAGTATACGCACCTGTTCAACTGATTAGATGACATCAGATAAATAACAAGTAGACCTAGACCACAAGTCCTGTGTAGCTCAGTATCATTGTACAACAAATGCTCATCATCCATTCCAAGGCGTCTCGCACGGGCAAAATACAAGAGATCATCACGCTCATCGCCCTGATGAGCAGCATTGGTCAAATGTGCCAATCGTGCACCAATTGCGAAAACAAGGTTGATAATACAGAGCCAAGTCTCATCCTGGAGACTGAGATTTGCGTTGTGATCTCGTGGAAAAGAACTGAAAGCCTCCATGAAGTCGCCTTTCAGAATAAGGGGGCATGCCGTATGAACACTCTCGAAATAGGATTCTACGAGTGCCTGAGCAACATCGTGGGGTGGAAACTCATAAGGATTTACGGGTATATCCTCAATGCCTCCCTGATCCGTGGTGTTTGTCATATAGTTACTTACGGCAAGTGACCTTTCACCTGCCATACCTCCAATGATGTCTGGATGTAGTTCACCGTCCTTCTCGCTTCCAGTCTCATTCTTTGCTCTTCGAAGCCAACTAACGGAGGAACTCTTGCCAATGAAACCATCAGCTCTGGTGTCCTCGTTTTGATTCGTGTCAATATTTGTTGTATCTAGTGACCCAGTTGAGCCAACATCACCATCGGCATCTCTTTCGCCGCTACTATCACTGTAGCTGCGTCCGCGACTACCTTTTTGATAGTTGAACGGGACGTATTCATCATCAGAGAGAGAGAGGGGTGACTAAGTAGTAGTTAGACTGAAGCCCCCAAAACAAGAGAGCACACTCACATTTTCTATCACTTCATGAATCTCCTGTACCTTGTCAGGACTCAGCTGACCACAGCCACCCAGCTGTTGAAGAAGTACAACAAGCTGATTATTACGATTAGTCGCCTGTTGGTAGCGCCTGCGTATCCGGACCATTTCACTTGCCGCACACATCAGTTTCTGTACATGGCTCACACGAAAGTGAACTCACAGCCTCTCCCTGTCTCGCTTGCCTGCTCCGTACACACATTGTTTTCCTTCATTCTTGCACTTTTCACAGGGATTTCCTCCTGAGCATTTTGCCTTTGCTCGTCGACATTTGTCACAGGCATGCGATGTCCTGCTCTTCTCCAGGCTCTTACTGCCAGGTCTTGCCATGTGAGAACCCTGTAGTGGCGGCAGAAGCATCTTTCCAATAGGTGGCTGCTTCACCCCAGAAGACCGTCGAGAATGCGACACTGGTACTCCATTTCCCACCTCGCCCATTGTACTATCGCCATTTTGGAAGTTGAGGTTCTCGAAGCCACTGTGTATTTGACTAGGTCGTCGGAAAGGTTGATCTGAGCTGTATTGATGCGCAATCGGTGATAAAACAGGATCATGATGCTGGGTAGATTGTGAAGGCCGAATGACTCTTGCACGTTTTGGCTCATTATTTGGCATCGTTATCAGTGTTGCGCTTGTGTCTTGAGAAGTCTCTATGGCTGGGATAGGTGAATGAGGTATATGTATCGAGACAATGTGTGGATGGACGACTGATAATCGGGAAATCGGCGCGCAATGCGAGATGCAGAGCAAGACTCCAGGTTCCCAAGGCCTTAGATTGTCTGCTGCATGACACTCAAATATTAGAAACAAAGAGACTAATTACAACACAAAATAACCAGTCGCGATTTATCGATGGACTTCAACCCCAGGGCTGTGGGAATGCCCGGAAGGCAAGGAAACCAATATGCGAAGGGTGAAAGTATGTGCAACTAATGAGGATTGAAAGGCTAGTATTGATTGAAGCCTTTGAGATAGTATCGTACGAATGTAGGCGTGAGTGGTCGATTTGTGGGGGTACGAGTAAAGCGATTCAGATGTATGGTATGATCATGACTGAGGCAAGAGACGTATGTGTCAGTTGGAATCAAGAAGCTTATGGGAAGACAAGGTCAATCGTAAACGCTTATACGTAGGTAGTACCTAGGGGAGGAAAAATAGACAACTATACCCTTTGTGTGCACAGCGTACAAGTATAAAAGAGAAGGCGGGCTTTTTTTTTTTAATCTCAGCTGATGCAGCTGAGAACGGATAATAGACTTTCGACTTCTCGCAAGTTGAGTTTGATGAGAATGTTGGACGAACCTACGTGGTACTACGTAGTAGAGCACCCGAGCAGTTGTAAATGGATATACCTTAGATTGCCGATGATAACTCTCGTGGGGCCTGTAGTTAAATTTATGAGCCGATGGCTGCGCCGAGGAGCTAATTGAGACGATGTTGTATGTACTTACCGCGTAGTAAAAGCTCACCAAGGCACGACAGGTGAGGGATAGAGCTCCGTAGAGTGCAATGATACAGATGATTGGTGGATAGTTAGACAGTAAGGTAGAGCGCGAGGGATATGAGTAGGCAGAGAGGAATGGGGAGCTTTTCATACTTGAGTACTTTCACAGAGGCAGGGTAGGGTGATGACCATGTAGAATCATACAGTCAGTCAGTCAGTCCTGCAATTCCACATCACTTTTGTAGTTTGCATTGTATTGGGATTCCAGAAAACAGACATGTTAAATAATGAGATGAAGCATATGGAGCAGGCAGGTTAGTAAGATAATTCCTGCGGTGACGAAATAGTGCATGCAACCCCATAACGCCGTGATAAAGGTCCATGTGGATGGATATTTGAGTGCAAGCCTACTTAAGAGTCCATGAGCCTATGATTGATAGTTTGCTGGGACGGGGAAGACCTGCGATGCCACTAAGTATGCCTGGAGACTATACCTGGAGACTATGCTTGGAGAGGGAGGGTGGAGCTGGACGTGGGCGAGAGTCGTGATGACGATTGGGGCGCACGCTAATTACAACCAGGCCCCAGTCAGCCGGTAATAAACAGCCGGTAATTATACGTATGTACTCTACTTACATAGATACTTAATACACAAGTAGTACTAAGTAGTATACAATACATGCTTAAGTCGATCATTGCAATGGATGGTCGGTCTATCTTGGTACCTGACTGACTACATTGCCTAATTACCTCAACCTAAGTTCGTAAGTTTTCCATAAGAACAGTGCGCAAGGACCGTACGTACCGTGAACAATGAAGAGACAACCAACCGGTTTATTAATTGGCAGCTGGACGGCGACCTCGCTGGGAAGTCAGATGCTGAGAAAGTACAGACGCATGCAGCAATTGCCCTGTCGAAGTCGGTATCCAGTACTCTATCTGGATGGACGTCTGTTTTCTATGGATTGTGTGGATGCGCAAGCTGGAGAGGACTGAGAGGAGAGGGACAAGGAGATCGCTAGATAGCTCTTTACTGGACGGACGTATCTACGACCCTACAAACTGAACAACATGGGAATAGGCATTTTCCCAATCCATGGGAAATTCACCATGAAAAACCATGGCAATTGAAGAGAAGGCATTTCAATATACATCTCAAAGCTGCCATGATGATGGAATCTGCAGCCGGGGTAGCCGAGTAGACAGGCATGATAGAATCGAGACAAAAACACAAAGTCTTCTGACGCCATTCCTTACATGCAGTCGCAGCAACGCCCTACCGGAAAATCCATCCGAAGGAATCATACTCGAATAATAGTAGGCCTGGGGCAAGCGTCTGTCTGGGGTACTCCGCCTTTAGACTATAGGGATGAAAAAGATGTATGGCAGCGGAAACTCAACCAACAACGTCAAGGGTATTACCATATGCAGGACCAAGGCGGGGAGGCGGACATGGAGAGGTGGAGAGGTGGAGAAAGCAGAAGTTGAGAGGTACGATGGTGAGTAGGTAGATAGATACACAAGAGTGGATTCATGTTCGATAACATGATTCCTCAAAGACCTGTAATATCTGAATCCTGATGTTCTTGTTGTCACTCACCTTTTGATCAGACCTCAGTATAAGTTTGGAGGCAGGTAGCATAGAGATAGAATCCGTATTCTGTATATCAAGTTATTCCGAAAGAAAGAAAACACATATCACCATATGCATGATCCATGCTCGCTTTTGGAGTCAAGTATCAGTCCATCAATTGTCAAGGAGATTACTCCGTGCATGATAGTAATTTATGCATTTATATTCCGACATTACAAACTTAGTAGAGCGAGGCATAGCAAGGTATAAGTAGCAGATCAAACTCATCCTTGATGGAGACCACCATGCACGCCACCATCAGAACACTGGACACACCTAGAACGCCCAGAAAAAAAAGCTGCAAATGGACATAATGCTCGAATATGTACCACCTAACCGTGCAACAGTGGTTAGTGATTGGATAAACAGGTCAGGATGGGATAATCAAGGATGGGAACATGGTGATCTGGACTTAATATTTGAAAGAGTTTTCGAGTGGAAGAGGCCAATGCCAATTCACTTACGGAAATGCATGTCATCGGTGATTCCTCCGTTTAAAGCGAGAAAGCTTGGGCCCGGTCGGTACCCCTCAATTCTTATCCAGACGCCAGAATCATATCGAAGGTGCAAAGATGCAGTAGGTATGTATTATGTGTGTATGGATTCGAGTCTAAGCACTGAGTGTGGTGAGATGCATGAATAAGTAGTGCGTGTTTGTATAATGTGTACATATATATATATATGCAGAATACTTAAAATATCATGCGCAGTATGATTCGTGGTGCCAGTTCTGTCCAAGGGAGAGAGTCATTGTCATCTTTGATCTTATCCTGAGCACAACCGTCCGGCACGGTGGTAATTATTATTAAGGTGAAAGCCAAAGTGAAGTTAAAGGAGTCAAGTATGTATGTATGGAATGTATGTATTATGTATGTTTGTACATATGGTGATACAAAGTACTTACATACATAAGTAGTACGCCAGCGATGTAACGACTGGTGTAACTACTGTAGGTAAGCCCGCATTCACTCACATCCAATTAGCAACGCCCCCGGTAGACTAGCTCAAATTCACTCACTCACTTACTCACTCACTCTTCACTCACTCACTCACTCGTGTCGTGTTACTCTACGTGTCGTGTGTGGTGCGTGTCTACCTTGCTCTCTATCTCCGCTTATTGCTTACTCCGTCACATCAAAAGTTCCCTCACGACCGACCCGAGGTCCCTTGATATCTGTACCATCTACCCACTGCCGAAGCCACCATCTCCATCTGCCTTTCACCGA
This sequence comes from Allantophomopsis lycopodina, assembly GCA_024752465.1. Lineage (NCBI taxonomy): Eukaryota > Fungi > Ascomycota > Leotiomycetes > Phacidiales > Phacidiaceae > Allantophomopsis > Allantophomopsis lycopodina. The sequence goes on from CP103012.1 coordinate 898,218, forward strand.
AAGGAGTCGCCCATACTTACTCACATACCCATTAGTAGATATTTCCCATATGTATGTATATTTCTAGAGGTCATTGCAATACGTAGTCGTTCTTCCTCTAAAAAAATATTATTTATTATTTCCAATTCGTCGTCATCAGAGAGCCGCAGAATTCAATGACTAACAGCAACATGGCAGCAATCCCAATTTCTACCAAGACATTCTGCGCCGATCAGCCTTCCCCTACAAATAAGTCGCGGGGCTCAACATCTTCCAGCACCAGCTTCGCACTTTCCTTCAACCTGCCCTCCTCCCGACCCTCATCACCCAGCGCATCCCTCTCATCGTCCTCCTCAATTCGCACCATGTCCTCCACCAGCTCGCGGCCAGACATCGACCTGTCCTCGGAAGCAGACATCGCAGAGCGGGACTACTTCTCGGAAAACTCTCCCCCCAAATCCCTCGAAGCCGATTCTGCAATCGCGAAAGCCTTCATTGACCAACACGCGGCAGAAGGGCGCAGGGTAGTGCTCATAACATCCGGCGGGACAACCGTCCCACTCGAAAGACAAACCGTGCGCTTCATCGACAACTTTTCTGCCGGAACACGAGGCGCAACATCCGCGGAATATTTCCTAGAGGCCGGGTATGCGGTGATATTCCTGCACCGACAATTCAGTCTGCTGCCCTACTCGCGGCATTACAGCCACGCGACGAACTGCTTCCTGGACTTCCTACACGAGGGACCCGATGGCACGGTCGTGGCGAACGCAGAGTATACACAGAAGATGCTCAGCGTCCTGCGCAAGTACCAATCTGCCAAGACGCAGAATCTACTTCTCACGCTGAGCTTCACAACGATCAACGACTATCTCTTCGAGCTGCGCACGATCGCGCAGCTGATGCGACCACTGGGTCCCTCGGGCCTGCTATACCTGGCAGCAGCAGTATCGGATTTCTTCGTGCCGCCGGAGCGGATGGTGGAGCACAAGATCCAGTCCACAAACGCGACGTACAGCAAAGGCGGGGCGGGCGAGGAGGAGGAAGTATTCGACAACTTCGACTCGTCGCCGGCGATTCCGCGCAGCAAGCGGCTGATTGTGGACCTGGATCCCGTGCCGAAGTTCCTCAAGAACCTGGTGGACGGCTGGGCTCCCGAGGGCATGATTGTGAGCTTCAAGCTCGAGACGGACCCGGAGATTTTGGTTCACAAGGCGCAGTACAGCTTGGATCGGTACCAGCATCATCTTGTCGTCGGAAACCTTCTGGCGACAAGGAAGTGGGAGGTTGTGTTTGTGGCACCAGGGCAGAAGGATAGGTGGATTAGAGTCAAGAAGGGCGGCGGGGACGTGCCTATTGACCCAAAGGACTTACCTGACGGAGAGCCCGAGGTGGAGATTGAGAGCTTGATTATTCCTGCTGTGCAGGAATTGCATGGTTCGCATATCAAGGATGGGAAGAGAAGATCTTGATTCGGCGTTCGATATAAGGATAAAAAGGATATTAATAGGGCATTGGTGGGATATTTTGAATCTGGCGCGGAAGCATTCCAATTTGAACCTTCAAGGGGTAGAGTTGAAAAATTACAAAAACAAAAAACAAAACAATAATAGTCATTCCTCGACAACTCTTGATGAGTTGGATTCACTCATTTTAAAAGGCAGCGATATGTGACAGAGGCAAAAGTAATGACAGTGTATGTACTAATAACTGGTATCTACGGGGTATCAATATATTTATTCCAGTAATTTGAAAATACCCATATCGACAATTCCAGTCAACAATCCGAGTGTAACAATGCAATATTCCAACCCTAACAAACCAGACTCCATGACCTCCAAATGCAAACTACTTCATCAATTTCATGCTTCATGCTCTAAGGTCACTTCCGCTTCAAGGTCCCAGTACAGATCTGACAATGCACAATATGCCATTGTCAGGACATACCTTGGTACGGTTCAGTTGCTTATCCCAAGGCCCAGTAGGACCCCCGACAAACTTGTAAAAGCCAAAGAACTCTTTCTGTCTGCTGTCTGAATTTGGGTACTGGTCATCGCCCCATTTCCCCTTGAACCCCATAGCCCCGACAGGCGCAGAATTGCTTTGTATCGGCACATTGTTCACTGTATCCGCTGGCGCAGACGCAGCGGTGAAAGTGTTGGTATCTGCAGAGAAGGTGTAATAGTAGGCATTGAGGAGAGGATCCCATAGCGTTCCCTGGGATGTGTAATCGAGAATGAGGCCCTCGGGAAGGTTGAGATCGGGAATGGTATGGTCATGGGTACCAGCGATGGCATAGTTAGCATGACTACCGCGAGCGGAATAGGATATGGGACGAGTAGATTGCTTCTCAACCACAGAGTAGTAGAATGCTTGGCCATTACTATGCTGCGAGTACCAGACTGCTTGAGGGGTGCCATTGACAAATCGAACCATATTATGCTCCCAATCCCCTATGTGATCACCTAGTTCTTGGCCAAGAACTGTGTTGCCCAGATTGTAGGCATAAAAATACATATAAAAAGCATCGACACTACCGTTGCCATGGTCGTTGACGATTATAGCGGCAGAGGTCGCATTATTGGTTTTGCCCGAGGTATCTGGAATGACACCTGTGAGATAGGAGGGATTGGTTGTTACGTCGACATTTGAGGTGAGATACAGATAATCGCCGTCATTGCCGTAGGAATTGAGAGAATCCAAGTTCGAGAGAGTGAGAGGTGATGGAGCGCCGATCACTGTCGTGAAGTTCACCGCTGGATGGGTATTTTGAACCTGAGCAAGCATGTCTGATGGGAAATAAGACTCTGCTTGATCGAGCCAAACCAATGGGGCTGAATTCCATTAATTTCTGTACAAAACCGTGGATATATTACGTACCATATGTAAGTACATAGTCCGGAATCGTAGCAGCCTGCCTGCTTCTGAATAGAGGGACAACTGCACTCATAACTTGCCATTGCCATAAGAATATTAAAAACAAGCCTGTGGCGACAACCATCTTGAATGACTCTGTTAGTATTGATTGATTTGGATAGAAGGGGGACAAACCCGAGTAAATAGCCCTGGATTCCTGGTAGACTTCATGAACCTCGGCCGTTGCGATGTAGGTACAACAAGATGCTTGCTCTCGGCCATATGATGCCCAGAGTCTGTACAACCAATAGACTTCTCCTCATCCATGGTGCCAATATTTACCGTAATTACATCCATAATACAGTGTTTCCCATCATTTCCCATCGGCTTCCCCATCGAGTATATACCTCTTGCAGAGCAAATTCAATTGTGCGAATCATGGAAAAGCGATCAGCTGGAGCCAAAAGCCCTTGGACTTAGGGTGTCTGTTGATGTTGGAATTAATGATATGATTCGATCACGCAGAGCCTGCTCATGCATGTTCCAAAACAATATAAAGGCGTGAAGGTGTATTTGCGAGGGAACAACAAGATGAGGACTCAAGGATGTTCGATTATGGGGGATGTAGGGAAGCAAGTGGGAGTGATAATTGGAGAGTGGCGCTCTGGGAGGTTTGGGTGATTTGGGGAAGCGTCATAAGGTCAATGCTATCGTAGCTATTGTGCTACTGTATTATCTAGTGGGGATAGTTGCTGAGCTTATCGGGCGCATAAACAACGCACGCCCCTCCTCTCGGCCTTATCCGTGGCTGCCGGCAAAGCAGCATAAGTAGGTAGAGGCGCATGCAAGTTTGATTCAGGAACAGGGACACAGAGTCTTTGTTTATCAAATGACAGTTCTCGTGTTGATCAGCAAAGACATCAAAAATCATGGTCCTTTCTCATCATGAGAACCGTGCTCCTGAATAACTTTGATTTCTGGAGGCCTGTCTCAAGCCCTCCAGTAAGCTCGTCCAGCTTCAGCACGAGCCAGCCACGCAGGAAAAGTCCATCTGAATCCCACACTCTGTCTTACAAGGAGAAACTGTCCCATGGCACAAATCTGTAAGTAAACAAAACTGTCGATCACCGATCACCGATTCCCGTGAACCCCTTGTGTTTACCCCGAAGTCCATGCTCGCCAATAATACAACCCATCGCAGCAAAGATCATGGGTATCTAGCATATCTCATTGTACTACACAATACTCCGTAGAATCCACATGACTGACCATTAAATTATTCCGAGTCTGGGTATAATTGTTCACCATTCATATCATGACTTTCATCCCCAACAACTTCGCCCTCACGTCGGTAAGGATTCATGCCAGCAGCTTTTATCTTGTCGATTGCCTTCTTGTCCAGCGCGACATGATCAAATCCAGGTGGCAAGTCAGCCCCAAGTCTAGAAAATCATTAGTTCATGTAGCCAAACCCATATGCATGTTGCACTTTACCTGAGATAGTCAACCTTCATGTTCCTCGCCTTATCCTTCAAACCAACTTGCCCCCGATTTGGATGAAAATTGCCCAGCTTTGAAATGACGGACCAATTGCTCCCATGTTTTCCAATAAGATCAATCAAGTCCTCGCTTTCAGCTTCGCTCCACCTTTCTCGTTGTTGGACTGGAGCTGAGCTTGTGAATCTAGGAGCGGCCTGCTTTGACCTTTGATTGATCTCCGTATAGGTTGACCTAGGTATGGGCTGTACCTCCTCTTCCTCCTCCACCATAACAAGTTGTTGATGTTGCTCTTCACTAAGTTGACGTCGGTCTGCCGCAGATTGCTGACGCTCTTCAGAACGCCGGTAATTCAGTTCACGGGTGCGCCGACGTTCTGCGTTTCTCATTTGTGCTCGTGTTACCTCGTCTTCTTGCTCATTAGACCTGGCCCGTTTCGAGGGCCGTTCTTTCCGAGCCGGTTCTGGCCGTTGATCTTCTTCGAACTGCTCGGATCCGGAATCTTCTGCAGCTCCTACTCCATCATCTACTACCGAAACTGGACGCTTCCGTGTCTCAACTACTTGTGTAGCCTGAGATTCATCCTCATTCCATTCAACGCGCTCTGCATTTAGTTGTCTATCGAATAGGGTCCGTTTCCTGGGTGGTTGCTGGTTCTCTTTGTTTCTCTCTCTTTTCATGTCCGTGTGAGCGCGGAACAAGGCTTCTGTAGTCGATACCGCTGCACCATCAATGTCTCGTGAAGAAGTTTCATTCTCACTCCCTCGTCCAACTTGAGCCGGGGCAGTTGAGGGCCCGCCTGGCCTGGTTGCCATGTTACGTGGTGTTCGGAAACTCGCAACAGTTTGATTCGAAGGAGTCGCTTGTGAAGAACCCATCATTGTGCGAACGGACTTAGGTCCCTTATATAAACTAATAATCTGTTAGCCTCAAAACTTGATATCCCAAACCCCTGCAAATAGGAGAGATTTATGATAGGTGATGATGGGCCGTAACATACGTGTTGATCGAAGATCTTGTGATGAAATCCTCACTGTCATCTTTTTTATGGACATTGTTGTCCATGGTTAGTACGGGTGGATCGAAATCAAGGTTAATTTGGTCTGATCCGTCCTGATCCCCGTTTGTAGCCTGGAGAGACCTAGTGATGCTTTCTAGGCCCCCCTTTTCTTGAATAAGACGTCCAACCTCCGTGTACCTCAAACGGGCCCAGTGCATAAGTTCAGAAACAAAATGAACCCACGGGAAATCCTCTTGAAGGGCATTGAAGTTGACATAGTCACCATCTTCTAGTGCTTGTGTGTGCTCGAAAAAAGCAGTACGTATCATTTCTATTCTGTCTGTGACACTGCTTTTGAAAGAATCAAAAGAAACTTCATCAAATCCCGCAATCTTTAGTAGCTTGCCATTGCGCATTGCGTTCTCATAGACTGTCAACCCTTCGCTGGTCTCGGTAGGCATCTCGAGGAAAATTTGAGCTAATATCTCATCCGGATCAAAGTTCTCGGCCACCTGGTATTTTCGCAGAACAGCAATTGCTGTCTGTGTGCGTATGCTCAAACCCAGAGAAAATGTCTCGTCTGCCAACATACTCTGGTCCATTTTGCCACCAAAGGGGATTGGAAATACACTGTCAAGGTTCTGCAATACATCAGCAGCAGATTTATCTTCAGGTTGTAGGATGATAATTTTCTTGGCGAGCGTTGCCAGATTTGCAGCCTGCAAAACTGGACTGATACTGGTAACTTCGGAATCTTGCGGAGCAATGCTAGAAAATGCACGTATAACATGGTCCTCGTTGATATAGAATCCGTCATCACCAAAATTCTCTCTTGAGTCTTCAAACGATTTTTCCCGCTTTTTCAAAAGGATAGCATGTCTTGATCGTGGAATCGATACTTGTCGCATAATCTCGCCGACCACTTTCGAAGTGGTGGACTTATCCGTAGGAGTAAGTAGCTCTATGACTTGAGTCGAGTCGCGCATCAAATCTGGTAGAAACGTAACCATCATAGAGGTATCGAGGTCTGATACTTCTTGTTGAGAGTATGATTGTGATTGCTGTGCTGTCGTTCCAGAAAGATTCGAGACCGCTCCTGCGGATTCATCCATCACCGGTTCCCCATCATTCTCCGCTTCATCTGCTGATTGTGTTTCCTGAACCTCTTCCACTGGGGTCAGATCTAGATTTGATTATGTTAGAAAAACCCCCTTCTACTGAAATATGAATGAACAAACCTGCAGATGTTGGTTGGTTTTGTTTTCGAGTGTTCTTACTTCCTCTACCGGTTGTGGATCCTGTACTTTCGACACTGGTTTGACGCGTACCACGTCTCAAACGCGTCGCTGGAGCATCTTGTACATCATCAAGATCCTGACTTACTGCTCTGCTAGGTCTGCTTGATTGATGTGGTGGACTTTGTGACACTGTAGCTGCACGCGGGCCTGCTGGCGCTGAGGCTTGTTCGCGGCTCGCCGACCGAGCAGCTCTACGACCGCGACCTGTCATTGTAAAACAGCCCGCGGGGGCCTAGTTGGTGCTGAAGAAGGGCAAAATTTTACATATGATTTGATTTGATTTCGAGTGCGCTGGTATGTCGCGATAAAGTATATTAGGCGGCTTGCCGGGTTGATTATGATTGTTCGCGTTGAGTTCAGCGGTTGCTGTGGATCCACTTATCTTTATCGTGTCGCGACTGCTGTACGAAGTCACGAGACCCGCGATAGTTCAATGTGTCGTGTGTGCACTCCATAGACTTCGGGCACTTCGCGTCGATCAATCCAACTCCTTTACCCCGTAGACATGGCAAGGCTGAGAGGGATATGAAGATACATGTATATTTTGTGCTTACTTTACAACACGCGAGTGACATTACATGCATAATCTTTCCGTGAAAGGGCATCAGAAGAACCATTGACAGAATCTACAGAGACTGTAGACTCCAAGCCATATCGTGTTCAAACATGCCACGTACTCTTTTATGCTGTGCGTTCGTTCTGTTGTGTCGTCCTTGCTTCAACATTCTATGTGAGTGTAGAGCGGTGTCCCATAGAAGTTAGCATGTGGTAGTTACCATACTTACGGTACATATTTACTGTAGTGAGGCCACTTGCGGATTCATGCCGACACGGTATCCTCATCTCAAGCAACGACGATATTGATTTGGAGGATTTGCGAGTCTAATATATAGACTGTCCCGTACAAACAAACATTCGAAATGAGATGCTTTTCGTGCATTACAAAAATTGACTCTGTCCCCAGCAATGCAAACTACACTTGAGCAGCCCTGTGATCCATGACTTTGTGCCTGAGAAGGATGCCCGCCACATACAAAAAAAGCCACTGGCCATCCCTGTGAAAGGCTGTGCTGACAGGCCGCACGGTAGAAAGCTACCTTATCCCTTCGACACTTAAAGTATCAACCAGTTCAAAGCTAACTACTCCACATACTAAACACATACAACTCCATCTACCCTCCTCCTCCTTGATCTTTTTTCGATAATGTTCCAGGTCGCTTTCTGAGCTTCTCCAATCTCAACACTTCGTGGTAATCCACATCCGAAGCATAATACGTCTCATATTGTAGAGAAGCGCAATTGAAATCCAGAGCCTCGCGACCACCCCCTGTGTACAACAATTCGACCACATTTCTACAAATCCTCAACGAAATGAAGTTCAGAAGACGACCTTCGCCACTTCTCTTACTTCTCCTCCCATCTATAGCGGCCGCAGTTGCTGCTGGAGCTCCTGAAAATTCAGTGGGATCCCTCTCCCAGAATGTTCGCCGAGATGCCGTCGCACCCTCCGGCCCAGACCCATCTCCCGACCTTTCCGGTGCAATTCAAGGCAAGAGCTCAAACTATGGTGTCGGTACAAAAGATGCGCCTGTAGATGGAAAGGATGGAAAGCCACATGCTGGCCCATTTGTAGACCAAGGAGAGCGCAAGAAGACAAAGGACTCGAAAGAGGCCACTTTATCTTCTGAAGGCGAATTGGTCACAGGAAAGAAGATTTCTCTAGAGGGAGCACCTGCAGACACAACAGTACATGAAGGTGTTAAGATTCCAGAATCGAATGATGGCGTAATGGATGATCCAAATCGCCCAGTGCCTAAGAAAGGCACGACTGGACTAGAGGGTGGTATCTCGAGCACCACGTCCGAAAGCTTGGGTGACAAGCTCGAAAAGGGTGCTGCAAAGCCTGTTCAGGCAGCCACTCCTTTGAATGCAAAGGAAGGATTGAAATCGTTGAAGGGAACAGATTCAGAGAGCGAAGACACTGGAGCAGATGCGCTTGCAGGCCTCGAGGTGTGTGGCTATCGAACGTTTAGATTGTTTGAAGATATATTGACAATTTAATAGAAACCAGTGGATCTTCCAGACAAACCACACGACCTTCCTCACCCACTTCCAGATTCTGCGAATAAAGACCATCTCGATATCTCGAAGGGCTCAGGCTCAAAAACTGCGGAGAAAATCTCAAAACCCGAGGATGAGACCGCATTCATTCAGCCATTACACTCCTATATTCTCTCTTTGACTATGATTTTGTGTTCAGAAGTTGGTGACAAGACTTTCTTGATTGCAGCTCTCATGGCCATGAAGCATGATCGCCTTCTCGTCTTCTCCGCTGCTTTCTCTGCCCTTATCACCATGACCGTTCTTTCCGCCGTCCTTGGTCATGCAGTCCCTACACTTATACCAAAACGCGTCACAAACTATCTCGCCGCGGCATTGTTCCTCATTTTTGGTGCAAAGATGCTTCGGGAAGGGTTGGCCATGAGCCCGGACGAGGGTGTGACTGAAGAAATGCAGGAGGTTGAGATGGAATTGCGGGAGAAAGAAAACGAAGCACGAAGACAAGATAGACGGAGGTCTTCTGTGACGCCATACAACCTCGAAATGGGTCTTGGGCGCAGCGGATCTCGAAAGTCACGATCCGGATCCCGCTTGCCTTCGCCCCCAAGAAGTCCATCAATGTCACCAGATCGTTCGCCATCTCCAGAGAGATCATCCTTGAAAAGCGCAATGATCGGAGTTAACAATCTGTTCTCTCTACTTCTTAGCCCAGCATGGGTACAGACATTTGTGATGACCTTCTTAGGCGAGTGGGGCGATAGAAGCCAAATCGCTACAATTGCTATGGCTGCTGGATCGGATTACTGGTGGGTTACAGGCGGTGCCATTAGTGGCCACGCAGTTTGTACTGGTATTGCAGTTATCGGAGGAAGAGCAATTGCAGGTAGAGTGAGTATGAGAGTTGGTAAGTTTGAACCCTCCCAAGACCTTGTTTTTTCGATTCTGATAAAGTTACAGTGACTCTTTCAGGAGCCTTTGCTTTCCTGTTCTTTGGAATTGTCTATTTCATTGAGGCACTGTCGAACGCCGAGGCATGATCATGAACTTATCTCACATGTGACTGGCATCCTATACTGTCTTGAGGGCTTCCCCCTCCCTTCTTGTTTGTGTTTGTTTTCTCTAATACACTGTACATCTAAGTGACACAAAACGGTATTCGGTACGGCATGATGGGGGTTCTCATGGACATAGTACCTCGGTTGGAGGCTATCATAGTGATTATAATGGTCTAGTACTTTAAAGTAACAGTTTTGGATTATCATCACTTGTGCAGTTCTCACTGTAGTTTATGTGAGGGGTTGAATATGCCTGTCCCACAGACTTGCCCAACCATGATTTCAAGAAGTTCATAGGTGATATCTTGAATTTAATTTGTTGATAAAATCTGTACGATTGAAAAGAAATAAGCCGACTCAGCCTCTATGATACCGCGCTTCAAGAAGCTGAACAACACCTCACTTCATCATTATGACCTAGCAAATACTCATAAGTAACTTGTGCTACTTTCTAATTTTACGCTGCAGTCCTTCCAAAATTTTCATGTATTTTGTTGCTGAAAGTAATAGCATAGGCTATCTGCTTGCTCTGCTGGATCCCAACACTTTAATCGACCACGATGTAGATAATCTGATTTTCAAGAATCCACTGTAAATCTCGCAACTCTCATTTCATTACTATTTACGTCTCATTTTATTCTGTAATCACCCTGTTTGGAATTTTTCATATACTATTGTCAGAAGGTACGGTCAATTACCAACTTTCACTTGCAGACCGCAATATGAGATACTCACATTGCGCACCTCCCACTTGGTTAAGACATCCAGAACTTTATGTATTTAACGTGGCTATAGAGCAGATCCTACTCCCTCTCTTCAGCAACTGTGTTCCCCGCTGTGCCGGTGTTACGACAGATATCATATTATTCGTTCTTTGTTAAAGTTGTAGTTACCAAAGATCTCAATCTTCAAACAAACAGAAATAAATAATAATATCCTATGAGTGGGACGTCATGTCGAATACCGAATACAATATACGCGTACGTGGTGGTTGAAAAAATTCAAATACAATGTGTTAACGAGGACATCAGAACAACAACACAATAGGTGAATTTATAATGGAATACCTAGAATGTGAGGAAGAATATAAGGCACAATCCAACTTGAAAAGTGCTTATATCTCAGGTACTCTCAGATTATCTAATCATTCAAGTTATGAACTGCTCCTATATCTGCATATCTCAATATGCTAAATTGTACAAAGGCGAAGTGGAAAACCCCCTTTCAGCGGAAGTAAACTGCATCCGGTTCCGAGAGAAGTAGCATTTATTTAGAAAACACGCAAAAACTAAGGGCTATAAGATATGCTAAACAGGCTGGTCCCATGTATTCTCTTCTTTATCCTACTTACTAATCTGAAACAGTTCTCTTGAAACCCAAACATCTACAGCTGTTAAATGACAATAAAGCAACATATTTCTGATTTTTAACTGAAGTATAACAGCCCAAATACGAAAGGAGGATAGAATGACATAGAAAGCAAGGTCTCCCATGTTTTTGTAAACTATATAACAGAATTTCGTAATACATTACTTATGAATAGCCTGATCCCCCACCTAGCAGGGAGCTAATTTGTCTATCCTGTAAACTAACTAAGGTACATTTGCCATGTCACCTCCGAGACAAACACGCTGCTCGCAATGCTAGGTCAAGATTCTCGCCTAGGGGCCATACTCTATTTGACGCTTAACTCCGAACAAAATTTGATCCCATAGCATTGATATAAACCCCAATCCCAACCAAAATCGAACTCTAATACTGTTTAATATACTCCGGTCATACCCCACTTCGTACTATATCCACCACTGAGAGAGACCTCCGGAATGATTTGTCTATTGCCGTCAGACATAAGGTTCAAATCATAAAACCCATGCCCCCGCCCCCATGTCTTCGGTGGCCTGTTTGGTAAAAATCATGGGTCCGCCTTGTATCTCCTGTAACATAGCGGGGTTGACAGTTGGCACAGGGTCAAATAACACTGCATCGTCGTAGAACCATTGGTCATATATGTTGTCGGAGAGTGATAAGGAATTTCCAGTTTCTGTGAGAGATTGCTTGGGCATATCTAGATAAGAATTCGTGTTGATTGGCGGTGAATATTCTTGCTGTAAGAACATGCCGAGGTCTTGTGATAATGGCCGCTGTGTCTGATCAAAAAGGGAGGCTTGTTGTTCAGAACTCCCAAACCCACTTGTGGAGGAGCAAGGACTGTATGATTCTGCTAGAGGAGGTGTTGCTATGCTGTCGATGTTCGCCGTACTTAGACTGGAAACTGCTTCGGGGGATGCGCTTTCGGTCTTGTATTCTGTCTTGGGCTTACAGCAAGCAACACTGGTTGACAAGTTCGTGGAATTGAGTTCTTGCAATCGAGAAACGCAACCCAGACGCTCTGCAATGCTTTGTGCTATTGGGAGGCCTTGATCGTTGACTTGAGGTGGCTCAAGATTCCATCCTCCTAACTTCCTCACCATTTCGTATAAAGTCTGAACAGTGGCAACTAAGGTAATATGATCATACTCTAACATTTCTGGGTATCTGAGTAAATATTAGAAGTGGCTTTTGAATTTGGGTTCTAAGTATGTGTTTACCCATTTGGTGAATCACGACGCTTCTTTTTTCTGCTCCCTGGAACACAAACTATACCAACGTTTCTGCATCGTTTGCAAGGCGACTCGTTGGTACACTAATGATAATCAGTTAATGTCCATATTGACTCGCTGTGAGTGGGGGGGTCTTAATCACCTTGATCTTCAGACTCCTACATCTCTCGCAGGCCATCCAAATTCTGCGGTGCTTAGACTCCAAGTGAGCCTTATCATTGGGAATAGAACTTTGTCTTGTCTCTGTCATATTGAGGAAGAATAAATAATTGTGAAGCCTGTATGTCTAATACAATGAGGGGTAACTGTACAGTTAATAACAAGGGGAGTATGATAGTGAAGTAGCGTATGATAACTTGATATCTCATAGGGCTGTGACAATGGAGGCGGCGGCGCCGCTATTTGAGATAGAAAAAAATACAAGGATGCGAGGTACTTTGAGTGACTTTCGTACGTAGCACCGGAATTACGTCGATGATGAATTAGTTAGTATACCGTCTCGATCCCCTGATACTAAGATCTTCGTGAAGGTCCCATTGATATCAAGCTTTTCTGGCTCCCATGCGTATTGAAACCAACGTTAAAGTGTCAGCGGGCCTTGCGAAAATGCCCACAGAACCCCACTTGCGCAACCCCATACGGCACCTGAAGGATCTTCGGGAAACTCAGTACCAGCCTGCATTTTACTCCGGAGTCCGCTGGGAAAAGACCAACCCAGCGCTCTCCGTACTTTCCCGTGGGAAGTCAAAAACCGAGCTATACTATGCGTAAGGCGTTATTGAAATATGGGCTAGAACGCATAGGTGTGGTAGAGAGGCATGATTCTCGCTGACGTACTGTGTGCATGGGCATGACTGCACAAAAGAAAGGGATTTCGTTTCGGGATGTTGTACTTGACTATTATTCAGTAATTCTCCGATATTCCGAATCCCGAAGTTGAGGTCGGTTTGTATGTCTGTGGTGCGGGAAAAAGCCCGATATCCCGAACTCCGCCGAAATAAGCTCAACACCTGAACGCCTCAACTTGTTATCATCGCATCGTCGTTGGTCGTTGATGAGCATAGACGTTTGAACTTACTGCTTTCAGTCTGTTTAATGTATTATGATGTTGAAAAAGTGTCATGCTTAGAAGAGTTCTCGGGATTGGAGTTTTTCCCCCGCATTGTCAGAAGGTGCATGTGGTAAGAGTTGAAGATAATTTTCATCTATTATATACTACACAGAATCCATAAGTAGTGAATGTCTCTCACTATTGTGTAACATCGTCTTCACCAAACAATTCTATCACCTGGCTACACCAGAATTTACAACCCACATTGCGCTTCAAAGTATCGCGTTGTTCCCAAAGAAGAAACTGCACTAGATAATCGACAAGATGTCTGAGGAACATGCTCAAGGACACCGATCGGACTCCACACTTGCGACAGAGCCCCCTCAAGAGCCTCCCTTCGATCTCGACCTCCCGTATCGACAACTTACACAAAATGCCAACCTTAACGAATACGTAGTGGAAACTAGGACTGGAGAAATCCCGGCAAATGGTCATAGGGACTACCGTCTGGTAACATTTCTCGAACATGATCCTGCGAATCCCAAGAATTGGAGCAAGGCCTACAAATGGTACTGCACTATGGTGGTAGCCTTCACTTGTTTCGTGGTAGCTATGAATTCTGCTGTCATCACAGCCGATATCCCTGGTGTCAAAGCAAGCTTCAACGTTAGCGAGGAGGTTGCTCTTGTGAGCATTACTGTCTTTGTTATGGGTTTTGGTATTGGTATGTCAAACCCAGTCATTATGGATAACATCTCATCTAACGATAGCACTTAGGTCCGATGGTATTCGCTCCACTATCCGAAGTCTTTGGCCGCAAGATTATCTACGCTTCTACACTTTTACTTGCCGTCATTTTTATCATCCCCTGCGCTGTGGCTACTAATATTCAAACTCTTCTTGTGTGCCGCGCCCTTGATGGAATTTTTTTCTCTGCACCAATGACTCTTGTTGGAGGCACACTTGCTGATCTCTGGAAGACCGAGGAACGTGGTGTACCAATGGCAGCATTTTCAGCAGCTCCATTTCTTGGCCCCGCTATTGGCCCATTGATCGGTGGGTTCCTCTCTGATCAAAAGGGATGGAGATGGTTGTACTGGATTCAACTCATTCTGTCTGGTGCCGCATATGTTCTAATTACCTTCACCGTCCCCGAGACTTATGCACCAAAGATATTGCTTGATCGCGCGAAAAAAATGAGAAAGGAGACTGGGGAAAATATTCATGTTACGGAACAAGAACTGGATTCCAAGCCTCTCGTTGAAAGAATGAAGATTATGCTTCTCAGGCCATTCCAGCTTCTATTTCAAGAGCCCATTGTCTTGCTCGTTTCAATTTACATGTCTGTTCTTTACGGTTTACTTTACATGTTCTGTAAGTGTCCTCACAGATTCATTAAACCGTTTAAATTATACTTGCTAACAATCTCAGTCATCGCATTTCCGATCGTTTACCAAGGAGGCAAGGGCTATTCAGCATCTAAGACTGGACTGATGTTTATTCCTATTGCAGTTGGTGTCCTTGGTTCTGCTGCATGTGCACCTCTTGTCAACAAGAACTATCTTGCTCAATGCAAAAAATACAATGGAAAGCCTCCAGCCGAAGTCCGCCTTATCCCAATGATGTTTTCTTGCTGGCTAATCCCCATTGGACTCTTCATTTTCGCATGGTCTTCCTATCCGGAAGTAAGCTGGGCAGGCCCCGCGCTGGGTGGGCTGCCAGTTGGTTTTGGGTTCATCTTCCTGTACAATTCAGCCAACAACTACCTGGTCGATTCATACCAGCATCAAGCAGCCTCCGCTCTTGCTGCTAAGACCTTCTTGAGAAGTTTCTGGGGTGCCGCTACTGTCTTATTCACCGAGCAGATGTATGCAAGACTAGGCGACCAATGGGCTTCCAGTTTGTTGGCATTCTTGGCACTGGCTTGTTGCGCTATTCCATTTGTCTTCTTCAAATTTGGCGCTGCCATTCGCAAACGCTCTAAGTATGCCTTTGCAGATGACGAGGAGCAGAGTGGTGGAGCACCTGCAAATGTGTTGGAGAAGCAGAAAAGCTACTCTTCCACTCCATAGATATGGGGAAATGGTCACATATAAAGATGGAATTATGCAAAATCATTAAATTAGACGGCTTCAAGAGAAGCGGATAGATTGGTGGATCGGACGACAATCTGCAACGTCACGAAAGATGCTGACGTGCGACGAAAATAGACTCGGGGGATTTCTGACACTGTTACGAAAAAATATTGTATAATACTATAGATAATATAACTACATTAAAGATAACATGATAATCGCCTTTTCCTCTAGTATTTTAAATATATGAGTCTTGGAGCACTGCGTCTGCCTGCAACAGCCTCTAGCCTCACCTTACTCTCGTAGTTGTTTGCTATTTATCATTGGCTCGGGATGATGCCGCAGTGTAACTTTGTTGATAAAAGTTAAAAGGAGGTCCAGCCAAGAGTGATGGAAGGCAAAAGGCTCTACAGGAAGATCACTCATCGCCTTCATAGCGCCATCATAACATAATTTATGTTATACCAGTGATTCGCCATCTTCCACCGCCCTAGATTATTTAGCGCTGGTATCTAAAGTGTGGAGTTATTAATGCGGTTTTGAGAGGACTAGTTAGGAGAATTTAGGGGTAAAAAGCCACATACGAGAATTCCCCATTGCTTCTTGAGCCGCACCAGGGCCTAGAATCCCGTAGTGCCTTAGAATATGATCAGGAATATGCTAGTTTCATCGTCCTAGTCTGTGCATTGATTGTTTGAAGATGGTCCCATGACCTGTGAAGACATTCTCAATACCGAATCCCTCGAAGGATGCCGAAGTCCTGAGCAACTGTAAGTTAGAATTCAGGAAAAACCTAGCATTCTGAACTCAGCAAATAGGGCCTTTTACTTGAAAATTGCGTCTTCATAGTGCCTTTGACAAGTGTGAGGATTTTGGATGTCAAGCAGTTGAATTGAGAATGCCATACTATTGATATAATCATAAGCTTAATGAGATTTCAGTTCTGATTGTTCACTGAAAACAATAATTACTGAATGCCGAGATATCATAGCATGACTTACCGGAGACCACAGGGCCGGCAGGATTGAATGCAAGTGCAACACTAAAGAAACACGTTGCAAATGGGTCTTTTAGTGGGTTACGTTGCCGATGTCACAGCTAATGGGTAACACAATACATGAATTATTTCTTGCACGTGTTCTGGATGCCATGGAGCAGTTATGGTGAAATGTGGGGCGTGCAAAACTTCCAAATAGCTCTGCTTCCCACTTCGACTTTCCATTGACAAACAAGCATATACGATAATAGTTGAGAAGAACGGAGGAGAGGGCCTTTCTGTACTCCATCTTACAGCTAACGTCAGTTTGTATTAACTTCCCTCTTTACCTCCTCAATCATAGCTATCTTTTACCAGAACATGCCTTACTACTTGCTCACTATATTGCGTTTATAGTAATTTTATACTTCCTCCATACCGACTTGCCCCATCAAAGACTCATCAACCATGTCACGATGAAAACATCTACACACAAACCAAGCAAGCCATAAACTATCGGCAAAGACATCATCCACAATCCATCTGATGGGGTTAACTCTCGATCGCGGGTCCCGGTAACAACAAGGCAAGAGATCAATGGATGAAACTCTTATCCGAGGTGGCTATAACTCTTGCTGATTACTGGGAACTTCTCTCGACGATCCCAAAAGTAAGAAAATTAGGCCATATACACCTGCGATGATGCTTTGGATACAGCGTTATACTCGTTAAACGTAGTCTGACCATTGCTACGATGCGACGTCTTCCCAAAGTTTAGATACGGTCAGTCTTGACCTGGTTATTCGTCCGACGACGTAAGTACCCTAAGCATCGGATGCACCGGATGTCAATGCTCATCCCCGAATAATGAAAGCAGGATTGAGACGGCCTGATGTGTTGAGTTATTACAAGTCCTCAGCTCCGAGGAGACATGAAAAGCTATTGGTTGTGAGCAGCTGAAACTAACTTTGAGCAATGACTTCATTTGTCAGAAGAAGCAATTTCAGTTGAGAGTGAGCAAACAGTCAACCAAAGCTCCCTAACTTGATCAATCACACCTTGATAGAAGATATGCTCTCAAATATTCTCTCCAATTTTGCCGAGGCTCTTGAATTTTCGGGGATCAACACCCGAAGGGTTAGAAGTAAAGGGTGTCTGTAATACAGCCCTGTCTAGTACATTTTAGCGCCGTTTTTTACCCAACATATAATTACGTATTAAATCTAATTATATATTTCAGGCATAAAACATTTCCCTCACCAAAATATGTGTAAGGTAATCAATCTTTCGAAAACTTCGAAAAAACTTTTCTCAAAGTACTTTACTATTGTGGCAATATTAAGTTACTTTGGCATATGTGAAAACGTATTGATATAATCAATCAAACCATTGCTACTGAGTGCATCATGATTATTTATGTTTTTGCTGAACTTGGCAAAATCTTACGATGTTTGTGACTTTTGCTTGTTAAATCATTTTCAGGCATCAATATAAAATTCTTGGTGATTTCTGTTGACATGCACTGAACAGGGCTATAATACAGACTTGCCCAGAAGCGCAATTGAGTCCGAGCACGCCTCGCCTGTGCGGCTACTTCAACTGTCTGGCACCAGAAGGTATGCTTAAGATAGCTAAACAAATGTTTACACCAAGCAAGTGCTTTTGGGATGTGGAGAAACAAAGAATTCGACTTAGAGTATGGGTATTGGCCTTGGAAGTATGGTAGTGATGGGATCTCGGTCATTAATCTTCCCGGAAACATCAGTACCACTCCTTTGTTCGTAGTTTTGAAATGAACGGTTGTTAATGTTGATATGCCTTTCATTTAGTTTTTCAAGTGGTAGTTTTGAGTGAATATAATGTTTTTAATCCAAATCCAGTACTGCCTTCATTATATGCAATTAGATCTATTTATAGTACTCAAGAATTGATAACTTCAAAATATCAACCAGCGAGTTTGCATCATTTGAGAGCTTCCAGATAGATACTAATGGGTACTCCAGGCCGATTGGCCAATCTAAACCCAGCTCACGTTCCCTATTAGTGGGTGAACAGTCCAACGCTTACCGAATTCTGCTTCGGTATGATAGGAAGAGGCGATCAATCAGCGTTGCACCAAATCAAATATATGTATGTTCATGGCACGTGACTGACATCTATCGCCGCGCGAAGCGGCATCGCGATACCATTATTCATCAACAAACTGTACTTTCCACCATCTAGTCTTAATGAATCTTATATCTACATTTATATACCCCTATCTTCGTACCTGATAAACCAGAATTGGGTTTGAACATGCCTCAAAGCCATTTGGAAACCACAGACGATCAAATTAGCAACCTCATTCATGGCCATGGCAAAGTTCGATATGGAACTGCTTGCTACCCTTGTAAGCAGCGCAAGGTCAAATGTGACAATACACTCCCGTGTAAAAACTGTCAGAAAAGAGACTATCCCAATCTTTGTTCTTACGTCCCCAAAGACGGAACCGATGAGCATGGCCGTCCTGCGAAGAGGCAGAGAACCGTAACACCGGCGAGGAACATTAATGGAACACGCGCAAGTTCTCAACTTGTAGAAAATAGAAGAGCCACCTCGCATGTAGAGAATGTAAAGGCAGAAAGTTCGCGTGGTAGCGAAGAGTCGCCGGGACGGGCATCAAGGTCAAATGGTAGGCGATATCGCGAGCCCTCAATTATGAAGAAAGGATCACGTTGACATTAAATTGAAAGGCGAAGATGCGGTGACACCAAGATACCTTGGTGAAAACTCAATTCCAGCGTTCTTTGGGAATCAAACCACACCAGAAGGTAGAATTGGCAACGAAAAGCAAGGGGTTCTGGGAACAGAAATTCTTCCTATGCTAGGGCTTCAGAATCCTGCTGCTCCATATCCGTTTATGGCCGCAAACCATATTGAGGATTCTCGAAGAGAAGCGGTTGAGTCCTTGCCCCCTAACCGTGAGATTCTACGGTAAGTATTATCCGTATTGGTATTGCTCGTGAGCTAATTACTAAGTAGAACCTTTCACAATTACCGGCAGAATGTCCATCCCTTCTGGCATATCTTGTTGGACATTGATGAATTTGAGACGACACTTTGTGCGCATTTGGAAGACCTATCGTTGGCATCTAGTCCTAAAGATAGGGAGCTTAGAGCTCGGAAGATACCATTGAAATATCTTGGAATGCTATTCGCTGTACTTGCATCTGGTGTACAATTCTCGGAACTCCCAAGAACGAAGCGGTTTCAACAGTCTCAATCTTTTGGTAAGCAGTTTCTTTGATGAGGAGAGTCGTGCTAAATTATCGAAGTCCAACAAAGTTTTGAGTGTTTGAAAATCACAAATTTCTTACTGCAGCCTTCGTTGGAATCAATACAGAATCTATTAGTTCTAGGTCACGTTTTACAAAATGATATGAAAGCTGAGGCTGCTTGGGCACTTCTTGGAATGACTTCGAGATTGGCTCAAAGTCTTGGTTTGCATAGAAACACGAGACAGGAAACGTCCAGTGCAAACCAGAGGCTATGGTTTGTTCTCTTTGAAACCTTGAAGAACCCTGCTGATTCGTTTTAGGTGGGCAGTTGCATGGCAAGATGGATTACTTTCGCTGTCATTTGATCGAAGTCCTGTTACTACAGTAAAGGATTTGAAACCACCATTGAGCTCAACGGCGCATACCCAAGGTTATTCATATACAGAGGCCACTTACTGTATATGTCAAACGGTATTGAAAGCTGTTGGATCTGGAAGCGCTTCTCGGACGGATTTCAACGAAATATTGAACGACGTAACAGCAGTCGAGAATGTATCAAATTTAGTATTGCCTCGTCTCCGGTCGAAGGATGACTGCAGAACTGTACAAGACCGCCTTGAATATTTTCTATTGAGGTTACATGGCTCATTTGTCATCTCCACACTCTGCCGTCCAGCCCTCAGCCGACAACAAGTTCCGCCACACGTTGAGACCCAACGATCCACACTTGCACAGAAATGCAAGCAAAGCCTCACAGATGTGCTACGTTCTTATCTTCAAATGAACTCATTGGGACTAACACCCACACGTTCCTGGACAATTACACACAATGGTCTGAGTTCTGCTCTCCTTCTCGGTATTCTCGGGGAAACGAAGACGAATCCGGAAGTGCGAGATCTGCAAGGACGATTAATAAATGTGCTTTCCAGCATCGCAGACGATGATGGGGAGGATGATGAGCCTAGACTTGACCTTCCAGATCCCATACTTACTAACAGTCATTCGCGAGCACTCACAGCCCTCAAGAACATATATGATCATGGCTGGGTTATTGACCCTCATACTGTGAACCGACCAGCGGAAGTAACGACCGATGAGGCTCCAAGGGAGCAGAGGGCTATTGGAAATGTTGCGACTCAAAATAGGACAGAGAACCAAAGTGGTGAAATGTAAGTACTCCTTGTCGAGGTCTTGGTCCAGTACTGACTTTGTAGTGCGAGAAATGACTTTCCCATGGAGGAAAATGCTCTTCCACAATCTATGAACCAACTGATGGATATGTCACCCATGGATCTCTATGATACTATCTTTTGGGGTATTTTTCCTTCCTCAATGTGCAACCCACCAACTAACTTGCTTCCCAGATCAAACGGTAAACTTCAATGACCCGTCCATTAATTTCTCAGAAGTTCAGAACTTGCAACAGAATATGCAACAGAATTTCTGGCCCCTCTAATACTAAGTGTTTCGTATCAACATAATAATACCCATGAGTTTCCGTTGAAAGCCCCATAAATTACACGTGCTCATGACAATGATCGTTAACCCTTGCCCCATTCCGTAAGAAAACTGGTGCGATCTTTCGTGCTTGCAAACTCGATTTCGATCCACTTTCGCTTCTTTTCCTCTGATTCTGCATCGCTAGAGCTTGAGAAACTGAGCCTGGAATCCCGGGGATTTTGCTTCTGGAAGGGCAGCCTAATTTTCTCCTTCTTGATTATAGGTTCTGCAAAGGCAGATTCTACGAGAACTGTTAGCTTGGAAATATTGAGCGCTCAAATGACTTACTTGTTTCGACAACCCAGATAGGGGAGAGAACCCCTCGTACTGTGCGTAGACTTGCAAAGAAAACTATCTTGAATCCGCCCAAGGTACCTGTTAGGTCTCTCTGTCGCCAGAGGCGTAGAGTTTGACTGCGACATTCGTTGGTACTAGAGTCCGACATTATGCTTGTTATGTTCCATGATCCAAGCAGAAGATGTTGGTCGTAAACAAGCTCCTGGAACCTTTTGTGGTCCCAGTCATTAGAAAAGATATATTTGGGCTGCACTTCTTCAAAGGAGTTCCATCCAGAAAGTCTCATCTTTTGAGGCTCTTTGAACGAAACACTAAGCTTCTCACGCGGCATGGCGCCAGTGTGTGCTATGTACGGTATTGTAGGTCTGTCCCAAAGCGGGATGACTATCATTGTCAGCTATCAGCCTTGCTCCGCAAACAATAACTTACAATCGTGATATATATGGGTTCCATTGACGCTCGTTCGTAGAGATAATCCACCACTTTCACGATAACGACACGAGACCTCGCACGGCCAATTCTCATCCCATTCGACGAAATCCCTAACCTGTCAGCATCATATTTTTTTGTAAATGGAGGAGACATACCGAATGGCCACCCGTACACCGCTGAATTTACTCTCCCACTCCAACATAGCCCCGGGAAGACATAATTCTGGCATAGGAGAGAGCTCTTGCGAATTCTTTCGGACATCCATCGGCCGAGGACGCCTAGGCGTCATGTCTATTGACCCATTCCTAGGCGTACTAATATCCACTGACCCCATCTGTCTTGGTGTAGTCATATCCACTGACCCCATTTGTTTTGGCGTGCTAAGATCGATCGATCCCGTATGGCGTGGTGTAGTCATTCCAGTCTCATTCGTAAAAAAACTTCTATAGGATCCAGCGATTGATCCTGGCGAGCCAAAATCTGAAACAGTGTCGAAGGACTGTCTACTCTGGACCCTTTCCAGGGGATATGTGTTTCCCGCCATGGAGGAGGACTCTCCAGCCTCATAAGGCTGAGAATATTTCCGAGAAAAGTTCTTTGGACTGGGCCATAAGATGTCTTTCGGTGCAGTGGGAACGGACTCGCGACGGGTGGAAGGCGAGCTGGGAAACGAATAATCTTCCAGTCGTTCTGGAAGGGGTTTTCGTTGAAGGGCGAGATTCATGATACGTTTACGATTGTTCTCAGCACGCGTGATCATTCTTTCTGCTTTAGTATGCATTTCTTCCAATACTTCGGGTGACAAGCTGTTCAGCCTGCGAATGGGGTGATTTTCCTCGGAAGTTGCAGAGTTGGTAGTATGTGTAAGTGGATGCTCTTCTACTCTAAGCATGTAAATGAATTCTGAAAGATCTGCGATGCTCTCATCGAGTTCCGTAAGTCCAAGGCTAGGAGACATTGCACCTTCTGTGGATAGGATGCTATTTGGAACATCTTGGTCCGCTTCTTCAAGGATGAAGGGCATTGATGACTGTCGTGATAATCTTAGTCTTTGGAGAATCTCCTCATTCTGTCGCTGAGTCTCATCAATTCTACGATGAGTTTCTTGAAATTGCAGTCGAGTTTCGCTATGTGCTTTCCTAGTGGTCCTATCAGATGTGGACTCAAAACAAGCTCAACACTTACAGTTTGAGATGGTCAATATATAAACCAATATACTGCACATGGCCAGAAATCTCCCTATACAACCTTGCGATATTCGACTCTTCTGTCGTCCACTTGATCGTCTTAACATGATATAATACCCCCCCTTTCTTATCTTTCAGCACATTATAGCCTGCTAGAAACTGGGAACATTGCACCAAGGTAGAATTCACATCCTCAAAATAAGGGAATCTCGTTTGGCCGAATTCCTCTAGAGTCTCCTTTAATAATTCCAAGACCTCCCTGAACCTGTTGATTTCTTGAGCGAGGAGCTGGTATTGCTTTGAGGAGTTTTTATGGGCATCATTGTAAGCAGAATAGATGTTGACGCTGATAGAAATCAGCGTGGCGATATCGCCAACACTCCAGCCGAAACTCATGAGTGAAGGAGATTACAATTTAGAGGCCTAATATAGCATCATGTGATGGAATCAAGATGAGAATCGATCGATCAATGAGGTCAGGCTAGTGCACTGACAAGGGGTGAAATGCGGTTAAGAGATAGATGATAGATAAATGGTAGATAATGAGATGCGATACAAAGAAGGTTGTGAATGATGAGGCTGAAGACTGTGGTAGTGTTCGGTTGCGATGTATGTACACAGTAGGCATCCGTCGTTGCTTACTGTTGCTTGAGCTGCGAGGCGGTTCTGCTGCGCGTTACATGGATGATCTGGTGACCCGGCAGCGATATACTGCCTGCGTTAGGAGGAATGTGCCACTTAAGGGGTGAGTGGGATTTCTAGCTGGACTTTGTTGCGGGCGATGATAAGATGATGAAATCAGAGATGGAATATGAAGAA
Source organism: Allantophomopsis lycopodina (assembly GCA_024752465.1). Lineage (NCBI taxonomy): Eukaryota > Fungi > Ascomycota > Leotiomycetes > Phacidiales > Phacidiaceae > Allantophomopsis > Allantophomopsis lycopodina. The sequence goes on from CP103012.1 coordinate 922,158, forward strand.
GAGATGGGCCAAGTAAGGTACAGAGAAGGCTTGTGCTTTGTATTTTGCGAGGGGTCGGGAGGTTTGTCCTTGTTGAGCATGTTGCAGCATTATAAGCACAATAATGGATGGGAGAAATAGCAGACGACCCACCGCACGCCCAGGTCAGCATGCCAGACCAGCAGATCCCCGCCCACTTTGCTGGAGGGCACAGAGGCTTCTCCAATACCAAAGACCGAATGAGTGATATCTTGCCACCCTGCATATGGGGGTTATATACAACTTACATGCATATACACGATGGGAAGATTTACATACATACATACATACATATATACATACACAAATCAACATATACACCTACGCCTACATACACATACAACCTCACATCCTTTCACATAACGCGTATACACGCTTTTACACGACACACGACACACACACGCAACACTCATCCTTGCATTGCTCCTTGAGAAGTGCCCACATATACTTACCTGTCCTACCGACCCGAACGCCTGCCCAGATATATGGCGCACTGGTGGTGACATTGCAAAAGCCCTCTGACCTCTTCATCAAGTCTCCTGCCGGTGCCTACAACAGCGGCGCAGCAAAGTGGCATGTAAGCCGCAGCCTTCTTCATGTTCTTTGGGAAGATGTTCTTCGATCTTCTTATGCTTCGAATACCAATCATTTGAGAACGGGGTTCATTTGTTCGTCTTATCTGGTTCGTGTCCCTGGAGCGACAAGGCTGGCAGTGCTCCCCAAATAGCTCACCCCCGCCCAAAGCGTCAATATTGGCTTCAACAAACCAGCAAGGCTCCCTCAACTCAATACACTCTACTTCTACTTGTACATACCTCATTCCATCGCCTTTTAGGTAAGACGCAGTACATCTCTGCATCGCGAGGCTGAGTTCAACTCGATACTGAAAAAACATCATATGACTGCTGCTCTGTCCTCAATACATGGGCAAAAGATCACAGAGCTATCATTTCTTCCTCTCTCCCTCTCCCTCCCTCTCTTTCTTTTTCTCTCATCCCACTTATCCCACTCAACCCACTCGTCTCTCATATTATTTCGAATTGTTACCCTACGTAGCCTCGGAATATTCTTCATCGTCCAATGTCGTTCGTGCGACGTTTTTTCCATCCAGTAGATGACTTTACACGAGGCGCTGAAGGTGACGCTGTAGGTATCAAAACTCACAGCCCACACAGAGAATCCTAACATTCTTAGGTCGACGACCGTCGACAATATGTCTACTACACAATAGACCATGCACCATTTCAAAAATGGGTCGTTTTTGTAGCCGGCATAGGCTTCATAACCGACGCTTATGATATTTTCGCTCTCAACGTTATTATTCCGATGCTAGATAAAATATACTGGTCAAATAGTCACCATACGACCAGCAAGCACACTGCGATGTTCTGCGCCACACTCGTAGGGACGCTTATCGGCCAATTGCTTTTTGGTGTCTTAGCTGATTTATATGGGAGAAGGAAGATGTACGGACTGGAATTAATGGTAGTTATCATGGGAACCATCGGAGTAGCGATAAGCTCCAGAGGCGAGAAAGGAAGCATGGAGATTCTGGCATGGCTGGTAGCATGGAGATTCATCATGGGCATTGGGATTGGAGGTGATTACCCCTTGAGTGCTGTAATCACGAGTGAGTTTGCTCCGAGGAAACATCGGGCGAGGATGCTGGCTGTGGTCTTCTACATGCAGCCATTAGGCCAGCTTCTGGGCATGGTCGTGGCATTGGTGATAGTACAAGCCTCGAAGAAGAACCTACATTGGTCGGAATGTATTGAGCTCAATAATGACGAACACGCTGAGTGTATCAGGACTCTTGATAGTGCTTGGAGATGGGTTGTTGGATTGGGTGCTGTTCCTGCTGCCCTCGCTGTCACCTTTCGTCTCACAATTCCGGAGAGCCCCAGGTATACGATGGACGTACTGAATGATGAGAAGAAGTCATCAGAGGATACGAATGGGTATTTCAATGGCCCGGCTAGGGGTCGAGAGAGTCTTGTTATGATGGAGCAAGGAGGGGAGACTCATGTCCTCTCAAGCAAGATCACACGAACAAATTCCAATAGAGCCGAAGCTTCACCAGGATATGAGCCTTTAGAACCCCGATCACTTGACGGATATGCGAGGTCCCAATCCCATTCTTCACTCGGCAATGGGACAATCACCCACAGCCCGGAGTTTGTTCGAAATGTTAATCCATCGCATTCAAGAGCTCCATCAGTAACCTCACAACACACCTGGCAAGGGGAGATGATTTCCCCTCTAGCAATCTCTCATCCGCCGCAAGAACGTGAGTCGATGATCAGTGCCCGCCAGCCCCGTTTGCCACCCCAGCCATCAAAGCCTCACCCCAACGGTCAACCATTTTACACGACGGACTTGAAAGATTATTTTATCACTCAAGGGAATTATCGCTCAGTGATCGGCACCAGTCTCAGCTGGGGATTGCTTGATTTTGCATTTTATGGCTTGGGTTTGAATTCCCAGACCCTCAACAAAGATATCTGGCCCTCTAGAGTGGACAGTTTATATGATTTCTTCCTCGACAACTCGACCCATAGTCTGGTCCTAACATCTGTTGGAGCAGTAGTAGGGAGTGCGGTTATGATCAAGCTTATTAATTGTCACAGCCCAAAGCGGATTCAATTCTGGGGATTTTGTACTCTCACAGTGCTTTTCATTGTCCTTGGTCCTGTCTATATACATGAGAATACGGGGTCTCGCGGCGCTATAATTACGCTATATGTGCTGTGTCAGATAGCATTCTATGTGGGACCAAATAGCACCACTTATATGGTCAGTATTCATCGCTGAGTTCCACAGAGCTGGGCCTGGAAAGGAGATGTTAATAGTTTGTTGTGTAGATACCTGCTGAGCTATTTCCAACGAAATGGAGATGTACGTGCCATGGAATTGCCGCAGCGAGTGGAAAGCTCGGTAGTGTTCTTGCACAGGTATTCCTGAGTCAGGTCAAGTTCAAGGGCAAGAAATACGATTATTTGGCTAGCTCTGCCGACGGTAATTCAACCAGCTCAGCCATCAGCAGTTCGACTAGCAGTAATTCGACTAACCCTTGGCTTGGCTACTTTTTGCTTGTGTAGGGACCTATACCTGATCTTGAGAGGATGCACCGCTAATATTTGCACAGATTAAGTTCATTCATGTTGGCAGGGGCATTGGTAACAAGGTACCTGATACCAGAAATAAGAGATAATAGAGGGGAGAGTAGGAGTTTGGAAGTTCTTGCTGGTGGAAGGACGAGGTTAACGGAGTTGGATGGGAATGCGGCCCCGGAAGATACAGAAGGAGGCGAATGAGGATGTGAACTATATGTTTGTATATTAGGTATAGAGCTGAGTGAATTTGGCATATGTTAATGTATTGTAAATCAGGCGTTGAAAAAAATTTAAAAGAAGTTAAAAGTAGTCAACCAAATTGACAAGTTGATATATATTCCAACCCAGGACAAGAGCTGGTGTTTGCTCTTCTAAAACATCAGGAGAGCACCAAAAATATCGAAAAGTATTGCATTTTGACTATCATCAAATTCATATTGGTGATAGTCATTTGAACCTGTGTTACAAAAGTTTCACCCCGGCTTGGTCATGGGCATCCCCGAAGATATAGTCTGTAAAGATCAACAGGAAAACGCATGAATTGATATCGAAATACTTATTTAGTGTCTATAACCAAGACTAAGAAAACAAAATAAACGCATCTTAAATTCCAAAGATTTGAACCATTCTGGACATTGTTATGTTAAACTGTTGCCTAAAGTTTTCACTCTTGATATCCAATGGCATCTTGTGAACGAAGCTGTTAGATGCAGCGTAGCAAAGCCAAAGAATGAATACCACTTGGGGGTTGCTGTTCAGCGTGAGAGAGTATAGGTCCTGCTCAGGATAATTTACATACATTCGTGCAGAGTGATGCACAGTGATGACCCAAACATATCAAGAATTCAAAATCAGTTGTGCTTGCGTTAGATATAGTATAGAAAAAAGACTCGACTGATATTTAAGATATTAGATTGAGGCTTATTGAATCTCATTTTTTCTCGATATCTGTGCTGTACATAACATATGTTAGTGAATAGTCCAAAACATAGCAAGGGGAGTATGCGTATAGTAACAAGCAGCAAGTTTCATTAAATGATTAAATTCATCAATAAGAATAAACAGGACCTTGGAAACACAAATACTTTAATCCAAATCCAAGATATGGTGGAATCCATAATCCAAGTGAGGAGTTTTCACAGTGAACAAAAAGTTGCAAAAAACGATTAAACCGACTATTGTTTTGATATTCTATCCTCAAGAATTATTTTACTGTTAGGTTCATTAATATGTAAGTGTGTTTCAGACAATTCTTAAATGCTATTGTTTGTGAAACTTTGATCAGCTACCGTGATTTGCTTTTGATATCAAGTCGCCAGCCTGACTTCCTTGAAGTGAGTGCCACGAAAACGTGTGGCCAGTTCAAAATTAAAGTAGCGACCTCAAATATCCTTACGTTTCATCCAAATTGCAACCTTATTACCTATGGTTGGGTTATAAGACAGATTATTTCTATACAAGTTCAAAGAAATCTTGTGGACCTCTCACTTGGCCACAGAATACATAGCACTTGGCAAAGGCGCCAATTCAATACTGGCTTGTCCTTTAGACTAACAAAATATAGGTATTATATTTGAAATGCATATTTGTTATACCTATGGTCTTAGTAATTTGACACGTTCTCTTTCTTTTGATGTGGGATAACTAATTAGAAAATTGTTAAGCCTCGTCTGGGTAACAATAGCCACTATTATGTCGATAACATATCATCCTTGGAAAAGATGAAGAATTCTTTCCTAATAAATGAAATACCATTTGAGAAGAAACACAATCAATTATTTGATTACTTGTGGTGACAGGACCAAAGAGTAGTATATTTTGATGCTCAAATCATCCTTTCGTTAGTGGGTACGTTTTAACATCGTACTCGGACATCAGGGTTTGCGTTAAAATGACAATTTCCATGGTTTGTCTCAATCTCAACATGAACATTTAACAATCACCTAAAACAAATTTAACTCCACTCCAAACGACTCAGTGCTTCCTGTCAAAGTTTTGAGTAGAAATATTGCAAGCACCAACCCCAGTGCCCCGCCTCAAAGCACACCTATGTATGGTGCAGACACACAACATCCAATATCAAACCCTAACTCCTCTCACACCAATACCCATCTACAAGAGCAATCAACTACAAACACAATGTCCGGCCCAGCAATCTCCCAACCCCCACAACCCGCTAACCCCATCACACGAGCGCCAGCCGTGCAAATAAGCTTCGCGTCACGCCGCACACCCACGTCGCTCGACTCCTTCCGCGCCACGACGTCGCCCTCACCCGGATGTCCAGCTCCAACAGCAGTGCCGATCTCCACTCTGATCGGCCTGCCGCTACTGGCCATCAAGACGGCCAATGGCGATGACGCGCCCACGCAGAACGGCGAACCTGAGGAGCAGGTCGATGGTAATGAGCAGCAGCAGCAGCACGAGCAAAGTGCGGGGGCGGGGTCAGCATCGGGGTCAGCGTCGACGTCCGCATCTGGGCTGGCTTTGGGGGCGAGGCGTGGCCCTGCGGGAGCAGCGCTATTTGTTGTGACGGCGGCCACGAGCGCGGCATTCGGGCGTGTAGATGGGGAGTGGGCGTCGGCTGGCGGCGTTATTGTGTGGAGAGAGGATGGGAGGGCGCTTGCGGTGCAGCATGTTGAGGCGCTGTGTGCGTATTGCAATGAGGATCTTGGGCCGGCATTTGATTTCTCGGCAGAGATGGGCGACGATGAGGTGCTGCGGGAAGATGTACTTGGCTTGATCTCCCGCGAGAGGTTTACAGGGTTTTGGGAGGTTTATAAGGCAAAGCAGGGTCAGAGGGAGGGATGGGGAGATGTCAGAAGCCCTTTTGAGGTTTAAATGGAATAGTTATATGCTACGATGCTTGAAGACATGGAGGGTAGATTGCGTAAGTTGAGCTGGACAGCCTTGCTGTGTAGTTGTTCGTATCTGATATACTACCACGCACACACTTCAAGACACTCGAAACAAGCAGGTAGGTCACGTGCGATATATATATCTGTCGTACTCATATCGGCTGAACATGATTACCAGTGTGACGAGAGAACTGTCATATCGTAAACTCCGGTTTTCCAAGGGATAGCAACAGACGTCAAAAATGTCTTATGGGCGAGAGTGAGCTGAAGAACAGCAAGCGTAGCGGGGGACAAAAGCTCCCTTTGGTCACAGCCGAAGGGTTGGAAGGCAGGGCGCGCGTAGTATCGCAAGGGACTTCCATCCACAACGTCCCATATCGGACATCAACACGAAAGCGGATGCTTTGAATGTTTGCCCCTTGGCTGGTGACCAAACATTTGTTACTCACCAGAATATCTTGTGTCGCTATTTTTCTAATTCTACTATGTACTATCGGGGTTCTATCGGATTTACGTATCACTGTGAAAATAGAATACGTGGGAACACTACTGCCACAGAATGGAGTGTCATCCGTGTGTTGTGTTACTGATCCAGACCACCAGACAGACCTTAAGGATTTGGATGGTGCTGTATGATGTAGATTTATGCTATGAATACAGATGATATTTACGTATTTTGGACGCTTTGCTCTGATACCTGGGTTGGATCTCCCAACCGCTGTTAGAGGCCGCAAGCCACTTTGGCAGCCGGTGGGCTGATCGAGTACGGAGTAGTGTGTGTGGTTTAAGAGCTCTAGTTCAGCGATAGATGAAACCTACCGGACCGTCCTTGACCATATCCACCGCATACAGCTGAAATCAGAGGCGTGCACGGCCACTACATATTATGTAGTATGGGCACTTTCGAAACTTGATGGATGAGTGGAAGAGACAATATGGGCAATTGTAGAGGATGTGCAGATGTAAGCAAGCAAGCACGAAGTCCGAAGTATATGTATGTATGATGGAATGACATGCATGAAGAGAGAGAAGTGAAAGCCCGGTAAGAGGAAGAGAACATCGTAAGTTGTTTAGCGACCACCAGGATAATATCTTTGTCCGAGGTGCCAATTACATAGTATTTTTGTCTGTGCTATCGGTTCGTAAAGGTTCAGCCGATGGGGATTTTGGTAATGAGCGACAAAATCTTGATGGGCCCCCAGATACCCGTTAGCCTACTCTACAACATCCGAAAATCCCGTACCTTAACGGTTTTAATGTCCTGACGACTTATTTTCCACCTGGTAGGTATGTAGTATGTTCCCACTGAATCCCAATTCTTCAATTCCAGGCTGGTGGTTTAAGATCGCCGTCGCGCTTGTATGTGTGGATGTGTGTGGGTGGGTGTTATGTCTGTGTGTACATACATAAGTTACAAGTATGATTTTCTCTGGGACGCTTGTGCTTCCTGAGGCTGGGGCTGGTTTTCTTCGACAAGAGCAGAGAGCGGGCAGAGGCGGAAATGCACCCAGCTATGGTAAACGAATGGAAACATTAAGTCATCCACCATATATACTTTGCTGGGATTAACAGGGTGTGTTTGCTGGGTATGTTTGGGGTGGGGGAGTACATACTTTAGCAGGGCAACAGGGACAGGAATTGTGAGTAGACAGTAGGAATGGCGTGAATGGGGTGAAGACCGTGTTAGACACCTGCACGATGATAGATATGGTATTTGTAGTGGTGGCATTGGTGGCATTGATGGCATTGAAGGCATTGAAAGCATTGAAGAGGAATAGTGGAGAAGAGACAGTGGTGAGAGGTGGTGTCGTAGATGGCGGTTGTGGATGTGTCTGTGTTTGTGGACCTGATGGATATGGATGAATGGATGTGGTGGATATTGATGTGGTTGGGCGTGGTGAGTGGGTGAGCGAAGATCAGTCTCCTCCTGGGCGCTGTGAGGTTGAACTCAACTTCCGATGTGTGTGTGTACGTGTGTGTACGTAGTATGTGTGGGTGGGTGGTGGTTTGTTTGTGTGTGGGTGCTTATGGAGGGATGGAGGGGGAGTATTTTCCCTGGTTGGCGCTCTTACAACCTCAATTCCATTATTCGTTACGGCCAAGTGCTTGTTGTGTATTCATTGCTGATTGGCATGGAACCTTTTTGTTTGTGTTCTGGACCTGTCTGATGTTCTTTGGATATACGTAGGATGGTGGTACGTCGATTAAAATATTCTTCTGTGGAAGGTGTCAAAGATGTCAAAGATGTCAAAGATGTGAGAGATCTGAATGATTGTATTCTTTCAGGTGATTATTACGTAGTAATGCGAACATACATCTTCACCTCTTCTCTTCTCTTCTCATCTCTTTCTCTTCCCCCATCTCTCTCATTCCTCTCATCCTCTTATCCTCTCATCATCTCATCCCTCTCATCCCTCTCTCTCGCTACCTTCTGCCCTTGTTCTCCCTTGCCCGTGTACTAATAGTCCATCTCCATATGTTCCCGATATGAGTTGCGCCATAGATTGCGCGGTTCCAGCACTGCTACACTACCACTTGCAATAAGTGGTGTACTCTCCCCTGGGAACTCTTCCAAAGTTAATGGGATTGATACTGTAAAGATTCTAGCTCTCGCACTTTTGCACCAACTGCTGTAGAAAGGCTGAAAGAGTTCACTATCGCGCGGCAGCCGAGCGGAACACTAAAACACTAAAACACTAAACTCTGCGTTGTATGCGGTGTGTGCGTCGTGCGTGTGCCTGCAAATTCCGACTTTCTGCCTTTTCTCTGCACTTTGCCGTATGAAAAATAGAGTGGGTGACTGGTGAGGGCCAGTGTGAGGGCGAAAGGCAAAGGGTGAAGGGTGAAGGCGGAGGGTGGAGGGTGAAGCATGAGACTGTCGTCCTGCACCAAATTGCCAAATACTGTACCTGTGCACCTGTGCACCTGTGCGTACTTTTATTGAATTCACTCCAAAAGGGAAAAAAAGATCAAAACAAAAGAAAACACTTGCATTTCCTCTCTGATATCGCCTTCTATCATCTTCCCTCTCTGCTCCGTAATCCTGGTCGCTTTCCAGGTGGATGAAAGTGACTTTATCCCCCGAACCTGTCTATCTTTGTCCCATTATCCTCTCCACTTCCACGCCTGTCATCCTCATCCTTGCTACCTACTTTCGCGATCCTTCACTCAAAGACATAGAGAGAGAGAGAGACAAAGTCAAGTCCGCTACGCTTCACCTACTCGTTAACCTTACTCCGATTTACGAACAAACTCCCCCGGCGCACTTCGTATCTCGCCTACCTCCATCTCTATCGCCTCCCGCTTCCTCCCTCATTATACCTATTCCTCGAGCCCTTCCGTACCAGCTCCCGAGAAAGAAACCCTTCCCTCTTTCGCGCCTCATGATCACCCCGAGGATTTACTGGCAAATGACGGGTTCACGATAAGGTTGATCGAGGATCTTCACCCTACATATATGCCCGCGCCTCTGAACGACTCGCCAAGTCGCCGAATGATGATGCCCATATCAAGAAATCGATCGCTGTCGGACTTGGACAACATTGAAGTACCGGAGGAGTTGGACGACAAGGAATATATCAAGGAAGTTTTACAATTAGCCGCAGAGGAAACCGAGGATGTCTTCGACAATCTACTTGTCGAGGAAGCCGCGGACTTGGGCATCACGGTTTCACGCCCATCCACTGCAACGAAAAATGGTCATATTTCGCAATGCGAATCGTCAATAACCATCGAAACCAGGCACACTCGAAGTGGCTCAACAGCATCGCAAGCCTCCGATTCAACGAGTATGACCTCGCGGTCTTCGAATGAGCAGATCGGATACGATAGCCACCACCGGGCCTCGACGGGGAAACCTGCGCCAAGACGGTCACTGTCTTTCTCCGAATACGACAAGTATCTGGAGCAGGTTGCTATACAAAAGGTCGCAGGCAGATTACCTCCGCCGCCCATTCCCGTCGACCCAAGTCCATCATTGTTTTCAGTCTCGACGCGGATGTCATATGCCAGTATCAAGAGTGGACTCAAGAACCGACTTCGAATTCGTCGCAGATCAGGAGCAGAACATCTTAAGTCAGTCTTCCAGCCACCATATACATGAACACTTGACTAACATTATCAGGACTTGCATTTGCTGTCGCGATGAGTTTAAGAAGAATCAAACTATGCATACTATGCCATGTCTACACAATTATTGCGACAATTGTCTACATACTCTAGTCACACAAGCTGCAGCGGACGAAACAAATATGCCCCCCAAATGTTGCAGTCAACCCGTATCGGCGCCAATGATACAGAACATTTTGAGCCCGGAAGAGCAACAGGAGTTCATGAGAAGCGTTATCCAATATGCAACGCCATGGGACGCCCGAATTTTTTGCCCAAATCCAGCTTGCGGCCAATTTATACCTAAGAGGAATAAGATCGACCCGAAGCATCCGTTCGAGGTTGTCTGTCGGAAATGTCGCACAAAAGCATGCTCGACTTGCAAACGGAATGCTCATCCCATCGGACAAGATTGTCCTGCGGACTGGGAACTTGATGCTGTACTAAAGATGGGCGAGAATCATGGCTGGCGTAGATGCTATAAATGCAGGACATTGGTTGAGCTTTCACAGGGCTGTTCACATATCACATGTCGTTGTAAGGCTCAATTTTGTTATATATGCGGTGCGGTCTGGGACCCTGATGTTGGCTGCCCGAATTACTGTGATGGTGAGGAGGAGCTGGAACGGCGTCGTGCAGAGGAAGAAGCACGAGCAGCCAAGGATGCCGAGGAAAAAGCTGCACAGGAGGCAGCGGATGCTATTATGGCTGCGGAGATGGTTGAGGCCATTAAGCGCAGTGAGCAGCACGAAGAACTAAATGCTCTGCGAGCAAAGCAGGTCAATGAACGAGATCGATTTTGTGCATTTGAAAGGAAAATGAAATGGCTGATGTGGACGCGGCACGGACAAGCAAAGCTTGATACCTTGGACCGCTATGCGGAACTGCACACGAAGATGAAGGAACGCCATCAAAAGACCTCGTCGCACCTGGAAGATCGCCAAGTAGCTGCAGAGATGGAACTACGAGCGAGTCTGAAGCAAAGCGAGAGATCCGTCCGCATCCGACTGCGGCACATGGAGGCATATTGCGATGGTCTGGGTCGAAGTGCTAGCGGTATGAACCCTGCGCGCATCGTCACGGAACGCGACCTGCGCGAGCTTGGCCAGCAATACAACCTCCGTGACGACCTCGAGCGTATGCACCAGTCCAAGATCAATGTCATGCGTGACAAGCAGGCCAAACAGATGGAGCAGCTCATCTCTCGCCAGGAAGAGGAACTCGAGAAACTCGTCGTCAAGCAACAAGATGATCTCGATGCCCTGGAAGAGGGATTCGGAGTCGAGGAGGAGCAATTTTTGAAACTTTTTGCCGTGAGGAAACAGAGGTTGGTAAAGAGGTGGGGGGTTATAGAGCAGATTGCCAGGAAGAGATTGGAGGAGAGTGATGGACTGAAGTACGGCCCGCTTCCTGCTATCGAGTGGTTAGCTCCAGTACCAACGAATGATGTCGTTCTTGAAGCTGTTACTGAGTAACAGATCATCTTTATCTTGAGATGAGGTGCATTGGAGTTATGATAATGATCTAATGAGCATGCAATGATCGGAGGTCTGTTTGTGATTTTTTGGGGGCGATAGGTGGATTTATTGATTCATCAATTTCAAGATGTTTGTTTGGCGATGTGGCGGTCTGACATTTTCAACGTTGGTTTTGAATTTCAAGTTGGTTTTTTTTCCTTTGTTCATGGTGTGGTTGAGGAGGTTGATGGGGGAATGTGGTTTGTTGGTGGGTCTTAGACCTGCTTCTGCTACTTGCTTTAGATATACCCGGTGTCGGAAGGGCTCTTGCATCTGTACATAGATTGAGGCCGATGGACTGGTCATAAGAAATTATACATATGTCTTTATTTGACGGTAATTCCGTGACATCTGCTTTTAGTGATATTATGGCATTTGTGCTGTAAAAACTGACAGCTGGAGAGTATCCTTACGTGTAATGCTGCTCTTGCCTTCATACAATGATTAAGATCTTGAAATAAGACTTGCTCAAAATCTCCAGACTTGAAAACATTTGCACAACTCTGCCATGCTATATACCTAAAGACTAAGAGCTCAGAGATCCCCTTACAGCACACTTGCAGTACAGATTAGTTTGCTCATTATGCAGGTAATGCCCATGCGTTATACTTATATTGAAACTGAGGACTTGAATGTCTCCTTACAGTATGCCAGGCAGAGGCGAGTCAACATCCTTGGTATATTCACCATTCAATGTTGATTATATATTGGAATTTTGAGGCTTAAACACCTCCTTGCAGTGAGTGCAGCCGGCGAGCAGTATTTAGTGCATGGCCAACTCCGATTCTCAATACATCATGCCATTCGCTCCTACGGAACGTTATCAAAGTCAATTGAACCAGACCCACTGTATGTCAAGATGCGGGGTTTAGAGTTTCGCACTTTGTTTGCAAGATGGCATATCTTCTTGAAAACCCTCATTCCAGCACCAAAGAATATGAGGTAAGACATACACAGTAATATATTATATTGCCAGCCTCTGTCCCGCCATACACAAAAGCGATTAAAAGGGTCTCAAGGATTTCCCATCCTGTATACCTTGCCTTACCTCTTCTCTACATGATCACGAGACTTCGTGCATATTCCGTGACGTTAAATCCTGACGAGAAGGTTTCGAGCAGCTTTCGCGCCGTCTCTCGATTTCGTGCGTTTGTGAGGTTTGAGTTGGATGTATATTATTTTTACATCTGCTCGTCACGTCTTTTCATCAATTGATATACAACTTGATGCAAATTACGATCTGTGGAATTGATCCTAGCTCTTTCCACAATGGCCGATATCGAATTGTCATCTATGGCACAAGCAGGCCTAAAACAGGCTGCAATGGTATTATTCCCTTGAGGCTCTTTTATTTTGACAGACACCCTCTCGTTGCTTAAAACAGACAGGCCCTTGATATTCTCCCCGCACCAATCAATTTGCAATAGTCGGTGGTGGTGACATGGTTCGATAATGCTGTGTCACCCTTATCCATCAGCCGCAAATGCATACTCTACTTTGGCCGAATCATAGCTGACTCGGAAAATTAGGGCTTACTTGTACTCTATGGTGCAGGTTATTTCAACGAGGAAGAATGGATCCAAATAGACGGTTTGCTCCACAAGGGTAAATATGAATTCACCAGCGGCCCTCCACGACATCTCCTGGACGGCTTCGATTCACCCCTCCTCGAGGCCAATGACAGAACTCAGGATAGCTTGTCTGTGGCGGAGAAAGATGTCGTATCCATCGAACTATGCGAAGGGAAGAGCGTGGGTAGTGAAGAAGAGACGACCGGCCAGGACATTTGGGATCAATCCCCATTGACGGAACATGTTGAACCTACTCTCTCGACACCAGTCACTGGCAGCGCTCTCTCCAGTAGGGTGGATATAACTTCGGACATACCTCGACCTGCTGAGACGGCTATGCATACGGAAAGACAACCAGATACCGTGGTTAATTATGATGATTCTTGTACTGAGAATTCTATTTACGAGCAATACCCTGATCCTCCTGAGCGATATATTTCCAGCCGCGAGCGGAGACGCGAGCGAAATGAAGAACTTGCTCGGAAGGGAATTACTCAAGCACCCCAGGTAGACGGAAAGCTCGCAGCAATTATGCTAAATCCTTCTCGTCACCTTCAGATTAAATACAAGGCCCCGGGTGAACCAATCAACATCGTATTGGTCGCTACCAGATCATTCAACCCAATACCTGATATGCAGCTTACGATACGCCCTGGAGATCATCTTCAGATTATAAAGTACATTGTTAAAGAATGGTACTTTGCTCGGAATCTTCGAACAAAACTTTTTGGGCAGTTCAATCAAGATGTAGTACAGGCCGAACCATTTTCCAGAGTGCAGGATATCAGCCAGGAAGAATTTGATAGATCAGAGGCCCCCGTCAATTCTTCAACCAAACCTTCTGCAATGAACGTTGCAGCTGTCGTTCATGAAAATGAGTCTTCTTTGTCTTCTTTACCGACCGATCCAGCCGTTCTCAGACGCAGCTATAAACCAGGACAGTATGTGGATGCGTATTTGATAGCTCGCCGACCCGTCATTAAGGATCATGCCGAGAGAATTGCTATTGAAGTTGGCGATCCAATCCGAATTCAGAGGCTTCTCTCTGGCATAACGTTTACGGGAGTTAATATTCGTACCAAACAACATGGTCAAGTTCACCGCGACGTCTTCGATTATCCCGAAGGTTCGAAATCGCAATTGAAATCGAAGTCTTCGCATGCACATACACCGTCCCGGTATGATCTTCACGACTATGAACCCGAGGCTGCATTGGACTGGCAGGATGATACTACTTCTGCTTCTGGCTCCGTACTTTCAGATACACGCAGCCATATACGATCCAGCCCTTCAAGTGTAGCCATCAATATGCCCTGGCGATCTGCCCGCGTTTCTGGCTTGCAGCAGTCTGTTTATGCTGACCCACCACCAGCTCGGAACGCATCACCGGCAGCATCCACTATGTCAGCACAGGAGATCGAGCGTCTTGTGAACCGTAAGGTAAGTCTAAGTTCAAGTCAACTCCTAGCGCCTTATCATCACATAGAGGCGAAGACTGACCGTTTATCTCAGGTTGCTGAAGTTCTTAAAGAGAAGAGTCCAGCCAATACTCCCGCTCCTTCGAATGGTGTTGCTAAATCTCGCTCAGTCTGCTGGTGGTGGGCGACACCTGGTCGAACCTGCCGCTACAATGAGCACGACTGCCAACACTTGCATCACTACCCAGTTGACGGCGTCGTCGCACAACAGCCACCATCTCAGCGTCACCGCTCTGAAATAAAGCCGGCCAAGACGCTAACATGTTGGTTCTGGCACAACCAGGGCCACTGTGATAACAGTGAAGATGTTTGCAAATTTTCCCACCGATGGACAGGGGAAGTTGCCGACAAGCCGTTCTGGGTTAAGGCGAAGAAGAGAGATGAGGATGCTGATGACCAGATCTATGACGAGCTGGATTATGGTGATAAAAAAGAATACGTACGTGATCACTGGGAGGAAGAAAGCGTGACAGGACGTGTGATGGGCTTGAGTCGGAGTGTTGATGAGGAGGTTAAGACGCAGGCTCTGAACTCTGAATACGATGAAGAGGTAGCGAAAAAGGCGGCTGAGGAGCAGGGCTTACAGTGGTGGTAGGTGTGTCGCTTTAAACGCTTATGATATTGCTAGGCTGATATAAGAGCATCTAAGAACTATTAGATGGAGGCCGCTACTATGGATCGTGCATTATGCAAATTAAAAATTGCTGTGTGTGGGGTGTGTTGGGGGCGTTTTGGCTTTGTGCTGTAGTAGGCGTTGATAGCTTCAAAAATACAAAACTATAAAAACCAGTGGAGGTTCATTCAAGGTTGACAGGTGAAATTTACGTTGGTTCGTGGCCCTCAGGATGATTTTCTTGAAAGTTCTCTAGACCGATAGAGCTCTACTGAAAAAATTTGTTGCGTCCAACTGACTCGACCAAGTGAGCCAGGGAAAAGTGCAATGTAGAAATTCTCACATCTTCGTATAAAATATATGACTTACTATAGAAATAGACAATCACGTATAATCAGGAATGGACAGATCGTTCTTAGAGAAAGAGAACGTAGAACGCAGAAGGGAATGGGCATGAAAGAGTGGCTGTATGGACTCATGAATAACATGTCTTCACAGCACCAATTGCAGGATTCATGACAAACAAACCTACATTTAGCTCTCCATAACTTCCGTGTCTCGATCAGATTTGTGTCCTGCAAAAGTAAATAGAGTAAATGAGTGGGCAAAAAGAGACTCCTGCGACGTGCGAGATTCGAACTCACGTCCCCGGCTTGGGAAGCCGATCGGTTAAACCACTACCATAACGCCGCTGTGAGGCCATCATATCAATGTTGGGAAGGATTTGCTTGTTGGGTCTTTATGCTATGCGTTTGAATGTATCTTGGAAGTGAAGTCTGCAGTGTGGCAGTATGCAGGAAAGTGAAGTCTCATTGGCATTTCAAACTTCCTGATATTGGATGAGATGTCATGGTAGCCAGCCTTGCACTAGCCTCTTGCTTTCATTGGCCAGCAGAGCAGGCTAGACCACCCCACTACGATTTTCTTATCGATAAACATTTTGAGCAGGCTGATTCATCATCATAGGCGTCTTTTCACTAGAAAAAACATTTACATACGTATTTTCCGCACCTTCACTACCCCAATCGCGCAAAGCCATTCGCTCCATAAAACAATATACAAAATGCTTCGCGACAACCCTTTTCCCGATGAACCTATCTCCCACTTCGTCACCCCACCTGCTGACCCTCTCCCCATACAATCTCACGCAAACAACAACTTCGACGACATCTTTGGCTCCGCACCCTCCTCGCCCACAGCCTCCGGCTTCCCCGCACATAATCCCAACACCGAACCCTCCGACATCCCGCGTCTACGCTCCGAGCACTCAACCGCTGGGTACCGCGATGGATTGGGTGTCGGCAAGGCGGAGACGATGCAGGCAGGCTTCGACGAGGGGTATTCCCTGGGCGCCGTGATCGGACTGCGCGTGGGAAGTGTGCTTGGCACGTTGGAGGGCTTTTGTTCTGCTGTGGGGAAGTTGAATGGCGAGGAGAAGGAGGCTGAGGGGAAGAGGAGTTGGGAGTTGTTGGTGAAGGCGAGAGAGGAGCTGAAGACGGAGAGTGTTTTTGGGAGGGAGTTCTGGGGCGCGGATGGGATTTGGACTTTTGAGGTTAAGGGCGAGGAGGGGGAGGATGTTACTTTCATAGATGTTGCGGACGCGCATCCTTTGTTGACTAAATGGGAGGGCATCGTGAAGGGAGAGGCGGAGAGGTGGGGGGTTGATTTGGGGGTTATGGAGAGGATCGAGGCAAAGAGGCTTGGTGATGGGGAGGGAATCTCGGGTTGAGGTTGACCATGAATTTGTAGAGGTATTCAGAGATACCTCATACCACTTTCATGTTACTGAGCCTCAATGGCTGCAAGAGACACGTCGGCTACCGTACTGCCCAGCATCCATACGGCCATTTGCGTACTCATGGCTCACAGTAGCACGCCGAGAGCCAAAGACTCTTGAAAAGGGGGCCTGGCGTCGATGCGAACAACATATCCCTCTACAACACCTGTATTCATTGATGCATCAATGATGCATTGCCGTTCAGGACCAGAAAGCTGTCAAGATACAAGTGTATTTCTTGGCACTGTCTCAAAAAAACTATCTTGCACTCACATAGACAGCTATCTACAAATGAAAACCTAAAGATACATCGTACCATATGAATCCTTAAGTCGGCAATCTATCCATCGTCCATGATCACAATCAAATTAGAAATCGGACTTAATCAAATGATCAACAGCCGAGTAATGCTCAAGATCCTTTACTCCACATGATAGACCACAACCGACCCAGGTGAAAATCATTAATGGCTCGACTCCATCACTTCCCGAGCAATGCGCAGCATCGTCGTCCGAACTCTTGAATATGACGTGCAATTCTCACCACAAGCATGCAACAAAAGTCCTTCAAGCTCGCAATCTCCAGCGCCTATCTCTTCATCTGAACTTCGTAGAATACATATTGCCCCGCCCAAAAGCTTGTCCCCGTCCCATCTTCGAAGCCTTTGACATGGAATTCTCACCATGTGGGCGCGAACGGACTTCGTGCACCTGTCATGCGCATGCACTAACTTCTGACTCGGGGTCCAGGTTACGGTATACTTTTCACTTGAAGCATAAGATCGGGATTTTTGTCTGTAGGCCGCATGATACTCCCGGGGTGCAGTTTAGCCCGGAAGGATTCGTGAAGGGAGAGTCTACAGGGTGAAGGGTTCAAACGATCTGGTGTATTGGAGGTGAGTAGCTGCAGTTACGACACCGTGCTTCGAGCTCACGAGGATTTTCATAGCTGGCCAGGTGTGCATGACTGCATCTCTCTTTACGAAGTACTATCATCTACGCCGGCTACCCGGAGCAAGTGTGTCGACGGGTTGTAAATAGTTCTGGATCCGAGGAATAATCGGGGGGATCCAAGCGCCAAACATTTATCTGAAGCAGTAGTGTGAGCTAGAAGAGGGAGATCTTCTGCGTCGGAGGCTATCTTGTGGATTTGATGTTTGGTTGAAGGATGATGGCATGGATGATGGATGATGGTGGATGGATGGTTTAGGCTTGTGTGCACGGATACTCGGTACCTGACTAAAAATGTATTTATGGACTCTCTCTGCACTTTAAATCTTCGCGATGCGGCGGGCGCATACGAAGCGAGAACTGGAGGGAGCGGCTAAGGTAGACTTCGTATGATAATATCCTGCATCTTTGGTCAATAGAGGCATGTATGTTAGATTGCAAACCTTCAATGTAGAACGCATGGCAGAAGTTGAATTGTAGGAGTTTGTAAAAGTAAAGTAAGATAAATCAAATGGAAAGGAGTAGTTTTCCTACAATACGAAGAAGCTGCACATTTCAACCCGCGCGCATTCTGTAATGAAGGTTGGAGTTGGCGCGAAGAAGGAATTAGCGCACGATGATAGCTTTGTTTCAACCAAACAAAGGGCCAAGCAGTCCTTACCGCAATTGGCCGGGTGTAACAGAGCGACTGCACGCTCACGGACAGGTCCACTTCCCAAAGCGGTGTAGAAGGACTGAATGGGAAGACGAGGAGATTGACGCAAGGAAAAAGATGCGGGCGCTTGTTGTACAGTGTTTGAGTCGACTTTTGATTTTGTGGGCGGTGAAAATAAGCTTGTGGTGATGGATGAGGAGGGAACACGAGATGTGCGCATATGATACGGTCATGAATAGATAAACACATAATAAATAATAAATAATAAACAATAAAAAACTAAGTATTGAATGTATTCCTGTAGACACTATTGCTACATAACTATGTAATTTCATTATACGGGCATCCCTCATGTAGCTTATGTACAGTCGTGTACAGTCACTCGTATCCTGTATGTCCTGTACCTACCAGCCTCGTGATAAATGATTCTTCATTATTTTACGTTTGACTAGATCCCGAGCAAAGCAAAAGATGCATATTAATTGTGGTTATTTTAAGGTATTGGGGAGACTGGAGGATCATGAATCTGTGACAAACACACTGCACCAGTCAAGGCATCACACGAAAAAGAATTAGTAGCAGCAGCGCGGTGATCCATCTACCACTCACCACTCACCACTCACCTCTCACTCTCGCCTCGCCCCGCCATTGCAAGCGCCATTCAGCACCCACTGTCCAGCAAATCATGGTCATGATCTTTCATAGTCATTTCATGGTCAAAGATCATGGTCAATTTACCATTTTACCCATCTGCCACCCTTAAACACCCTACACCCTTGATCCCAGTCCAACGACAACTCAATACGCTCCATGGCGAAACGATGGCCATAGTCATAGCTTGTTCGCCTTTTCCCTGTCCAAGTGTCAATCCCAGTCGTTGATCATGGCTGCTGCTGGCTTCGTTGCTTGCTTCGCTACTTTCTTCGCGCGTCTCATTGCACCCTCCACTCCGCTGCCGTTTGCTTGACGACCTTACAACCTTACACACGACATCATCGACCCATGATCCTTTTATTTTGGTCGTTTTGGTGCCACTGCCACTGCCACCATGACTGAGACAAGATTGACAGCCAGAAATGTTTCTCCTCTCCGTGCATTGGATGACTGCAGGTACACACTCCCTACAGCTTTGGCACTGCTGAGGCCCCGCCGCCAAAGGTCTGTGGGTGAAAAAAGATCAAGCTTGCCATCATGGCCGAAGCCCCATCAAATACTCCACGCCGTACGTAGTAGCAGTAGGAAGAAGCTCGTCGTCGCACGAAGGATTCACCTTGTCGTTCCTTCTCACTATCCAACTGATCTACTCACCCTACTCTCCCTACTCTATCTCATCTTTCCCACTATCCCACTATCCCACTAGTTGTTCTCTGGGCCCCTGCCTTTTCCTATTCTCCGCCACACGCATAATCATCATATATTGCCCCTCTTACCAAGTCCTCCAAATCTTCAGTTCAATCTTTTCAACTTTATATTCCTTTTTCTCTCCTTCACCTGTTGGGACATTCATTGAATCTCACAGTCATTCGTTTTTCTGCATCTCCTTCGTTTCCTAAGATTACAGCACGGCCTGTACCTATTCAGTTCTCACTCCCCACAAACCACTTGTGGTGTCATTATTACACAGGCCGGCCTTCCTGTTACACACAAACTTTCAAAGTCAATGTGAGTTGTCAATGTCTCATAAGCCTATTGCCACCTTTTTTGTGCTGTGCACCTGCATGCAGATGCAGAGTAATATATACAAGTCCCACGTCTCCGGGTTGACGAGCCCCCGTATCGAAGCTGGAAATACATGATCGACCTAAACACATGTACCCATTACCAACCACCCAAGCCAGACATTATTATTAACGTTGGATTTTCCCTCTTTAAATTGTTTTCATCAATTGTGTTCAATGATTTAAAGCACGCCATATCTTTCAACTTTGATGTCAAGCGTCTTATATTGAATTATCATTGACATCTACTCTCCTCTAGACATTATAGGCACCATGAAGGTCGCCTTCCTTTCCCTCGGTCTCGCAGCCGTCACATCTGCGAATATCATCTTCAATCATGTGGCCTTGACCTGTGATCAAGCAAGCTTGAAGGAGCACAAGGGATGTCTTCGTGGTCAGATCTGTAACGATAGCAACGAGTAAGTCTATGCGAATCAAGAGATACCTTCTTTCTTTCTAACACTTCTTGCTCTAGGTGTGAATCTCTTCCAGAAGCCTCCTACCCCCTTTCATTCCGCTCAACCCCTCGCTCAGCCTTCTCCCTCAACCTTGGTGGCTTGAGTTTCTCCATTGGTGGAAGCACTTCTGCGTCAGCCGGTTCTTCCGCGAGTGGAACTCTCTCAACCGATGGAACTTGCGGTGCTGCCAACGGAGGAACCATTTGCGATTCAAAGGCCACCAGCTACACAGGCTCATGCTGTTCGCAATACGGATGGTGTGGAAACGATGATGCTCACTGCGGTGATGGCTGCCAGTCCGGTGATTGTACTTCTTCTGCCACAGCTACCACTGCTTCTGCTGCTTCTGTAACCGCAAAGTCTGGTGCTGCCGCCACCACCCGCGCTGATGGCATGTGCGGTTCTGCCTACGGTGGAGCGACTTGTGATGCCAATGGACCATTCGGTGGATGCTGTTCCCAATATGGCTACTGTGGTAAAACCTCAGACCACTGCTTGGCTTCTAGCGGTTGCCAATCTGGTTGCACAGACTCTTCATCTTCTGCTGCTGGCTCCTCTTCTTCATCTGTTGCTGCCGTCGGTTCTTCAACATCTGTGGCTGGTGCGTCTCAGAGCAAGGCTCCCTCCACCACCACCACTGGTGAGCCAGTCATCGCTCCAGTCACCTCCACATCTGCTGCTTCTTCATCAGCCACTGGTGCAGTTACCACCGACGGTACCTGTGGTGCTTCCAATGGCAACACTGTCTGCGGTAACTGGGCAAACGGTAACTGCTGCTCTATGTACGGATTCTGTGGAAGCACCTCTGCTCACTGTGGTGATGGATGCCAATCTGGAAACTGCACCAACACTCCATCCGTCACAGCTCCAGGCCCAAGCCCTGCTCCATCTGCTGCCCAGCTCGGTGAATTCAACATTGTTGGTAGATCCGGTGCCCCCGCCATGCATCTTGGTCTCTTGCCAAACGGAAAGGTCTTCGTTCTTGACAAGGTTGAGAACTACACCGAGATCAAGCTTTCTAACGGTCAATATGCCTACTCTACTGAGTACAGTACCGATACCAACACTTACGTCCCACTTGCCTACAAGACAAACGCTTTCTGTTCCGGTGGTGTCTTCCTTGCCGATGGATCTGTTGTTTCTCTTGGTGGTAACGCTCCTCTTGATTTCATTGACCCTACCGTTGGTGATGGATTCGATGCCATTAGATACCTCACTAGATCTGCTTCCGATGCCAGCCTTGATGGTCAAGACTGGAGCGAGCCTGGTAACAAGCTTGCCAGCAAGCGTTGGTATGCTACTGCTCAGACCATGCCTGATGGAAAGGTCTTTGTCGCCTCTGGTAGTTTGAACGGTCTCGACCCAACAGTTCTTGCCAACAACAACCCAACTTACGAGATGCTGAGTGCAACTGGTATCAGTGAGGGTGTCAACTACCCAATGGAGATCTTGGAGAAGAACCAGCCATACTACATGTACCCATTCGTTCACCTCTTGAGTGACGGTTCCCTTTTCGTCTTCGTCTCCAAAGCTTCTGAGCGTTTCAACCCAGAGACCAACGCCACTCTTTCAACCTACCCAGATCTTCCAGGAGACTACCGTACCTACCCAAACACTGGTGCAAGTGTTCTCCTTCCACTCTCCAGCGCCAACAACTGGTCTCCTGATGTTATCATCTGTGGTGGTGGTGCTTACCAAGATGTGACTTCCCCAACCGATCCATCTTGCGGTCGTATCTCTCCTCTTGCCACTACCCCAACCTGGGAAATGGACTCCATGCCAGAAGGACGTGGTCAAGTCGAAGGTACCCTGCTTCCAGACGGAACAGTCATCTTCCTCAACGGAGGCAACAAGGGATCCCAAGGTTTCAACCTCATGATCGACCCTACCTTCGAAGCTCTCCTGTACACCCCATCCGCCGCTGTCGGCCAACGCTTTGAGACTCTTGCTTCTTCCACTATCCCACGTCTTTACCATTCCGTCGCTACCCTCCTCCTTGACGGTACCCTTATGGTTACTGGCTCCAACCCAGTCGAGCAGCCATTGCTCCAGGCCTCAACCGAGTACCCTTACGTCACCGAGTTCCGTGTCGAGAACTACGTCCCACCCTACCTCCAGGGTGACAACGCAAACAAGCGCCCTACAAACGTCAAGCTCTCCACTCTCGCGATTGCGCCTTCCGCTACCTCTACTTTCACGGTCACCTTCACTGCCGTCGCTGGAGCAAAGGCTTGCTCTGTCGTTCTTTACCACGGTGGATTCGTTACCCACTCCCTCCACATGGGACACCGTATGCTTATTCTTGATAACACTGGCTTCGTTGCCGGCTCTACATCCCAGACTGTTACTGTCACTGGACCTAAGGATAACAATGTCGCTCCACCTGGTCCATATGTCGTTTACGTGCTTGTCGATGGTATTCCAGCTGTAGGACAGTTCGTAATGGTTTCATAAGGGGATGAGGATTAAAATGGAGTTGAGGACTTTTCATGTACATTTTTAAGCACCGAATAATTGATAGATGGACATGCATAGGTCAAGGGGATAGAGGACAAAGGAAAGAGGAAAGGTCGAAAGGCATTGGGCTAATTGGGCTAATTAAATTGCATCGTATAGATGATAGGTTGCATGGTTTGGACATGGTTAGATCCTAGTTTATGGTAGTTTTAATTCATTGATTATAAAAGTTCGTTCATATTTGCTATGGTTTTTAATGTGTTAAAAGCGCTGGCGCTTGCATCTGTTCAGTTCTGTCAATTTGAAGACTAAATATTTGTCACGGCGCACTTGTACTCCAGCAAGCAAAAGACGATGTAGACCATTTTCTATACTGTGCTCGCTGTTACCATATCTTTGCTTCCATTGAGCTGGGCTGGATGGCTTTGGCTTTGGTACAACTAGTTGCTATAAATATAGCTTTCAGCCAGCTAGACAACTCACCACTCTAGAACAAATATTCGAAACAATACAAGGTCAATGGGGAGAAGATAAGAAGGTGAATTGATACACAGGTATTAGCATATCCTCATCACCGTCGCTAAGTCTCTCGCCATCAAAAGGTCTTGTCGTCATTTGGGTGTAAAACATACACTTGTATTGGCTGAACTGCCCGGTGTAACTCCCAAAATCATCTTCAATTGTGTCGTACTGTTGAGATGTGGGTTGGGAATGGATTGTGTGGGTGCCTATATATATCCGGTCGAAGGTCTGGTCTCTTGCTGATACATTAGGTCAACATCGAGTTCTTTGCTGGTAACTGATATATCGGTTTTGCTATAAAATTATTGACTTGAGTTCAATACAGGACTGGCCAGAGCATATAGAATATTGCGAATTATCATGCAGATCTTGAAGTTGGTATGCTGAATTCTTAGTGCAAGTTACGAGATGTTATGTTGGAGTGTGATATAAAAGAAGCCTGCACGTTCTTTTCATGTAGTCTGTACAGCACACAGAGTCAATACACAGCAATATGAACAATTCGTTCTGCAAGTACGTCACAAATAGTACGTCGATGTAGAGTTTGACGATGGTGATGTGGGACATGGTGATAGGCCGCCTCAGCAATGGCGGTTGGTCAAGCATCCTCCTCACGAGTCATACAGCACAACAAGCATCACCACCCTCATCCTCACTTCACGACTCATAATCCCACCAAGCAAGCAAACAACGAGCAAACACAGTCCAAAAATCATTTCTTGTCCAGCTGCATAAGCTAGTGTCTTTGTCTATAAAAACCCCACCTTCTCCCCCACACAATCCTTCTTCTTCTTTTCTTCTTTCTTCTTCATACTTACCTTGCTGGCTACGTCTTAGATCAAGGTCTTTGGCGTGGGCACTGGCCGACCTGCATTGCACAGCGCGGTGTTGGTGGTGTTGGTTCTCCTTCGGGGGTATCACCGGGCTTAATTTTTGATGGCTTCCCTTTTGGGATCTTTACTCTTTTCATTGGGATCTTGGCCTTGTGCTTGGACTTGAAGAAGAGATTGTGATGTTGGTAAACAATTTGAGCACGTGTGTGTGATGATGATGCGTGAATGTGAGCAACGTGCTGCTGGATGCGTCACTTTGAAATATAGGACGTGTCTTATTGCATGCTATCTTTCTGCTATCTTTCACTTTGTTCTGTGGTATCAAACTGATAGAAAAAATGTACCCACTATTCTCATGTTCCAACTCCGTGGAACGTTGAACACCTGTTAATGTTCATTACTTACAGGGATTTTGACTACGTGTTTTAGGAAAGTTTTAGGACAGTAGAACTTGGTCTATCTAAACAATCCAAATGAACAATACTTCGAAGCCATAGAAGTGAATAGCCTGAGACAACAGATTTATATGATCCAACAAGATTCTTGAAGATAGAATGATTCTTAAGTAGATAGAGCATTGATGGGGAGCGGGTCAATGATGATCATATTTGTGTCGACGATATTGTTGATGATGTGATCATCAAGCCGAGCATTGCCCTGATGAACTCCAACCCAGAGGTGAATCCCAAGTCAATATAGGATTTTAATTATCTA
The DNA here is from genome assembly GCA_024752465.1 of Allantophomopsis lycopodina. Classification (NCBI taxonomy): domain Eukaryota; kingdom Fungi; phylum Ascomycota; class Leotiomycetes; order Phacidiales; family Phacidiaceae; genus Allantophomopsis; species Allantophomopsis lycopodina. The sequence goes on from CP103012.1 coordinate 947,517, forward strand.
GTATCTCTTGCCAACGTAGAAAATCAGCAGATGATTAGTGCTGACATATTTGTGGTTCTAGGTGAAGTTTAAAGCACTTGAGAATCCTTATTTCATTCATGAATATGAGACTGATTATGAAGTAATTCAAGCTGATAAGAATGCTGCTGATGATGATGCCGACTTTGATTTGAGTAAAATTTCGATCAATTCAGAAGCAGAAGCATATTTAAAACCACATAAGAATTTAATTTGAATTGAACTTGCTACCAAAGGTCGACAGAAGAGTTTCACAGTATAAAAAGCCCTAAATGAGCTCGCTGCTTCAGGTTTTATATCTATTAGTAGATAGAAAGGTACGAAATAAGTTACATGCTGCTGCTTAGTCATTGCAGAAAGTGGGATCCTGCCAACGGAGGTGTCAAGCTTCATATGTGATGAAGCAGTGAATGATGATGATGACAATGATGATACGAATGATGAAGTAGACAACCTTTCCGCAAATGCTTTTTAATTCAGTATTGTCTTTTCCAGCACAACCAATATTTTAGTCGGCGACGGTTTATGTTATAGAGAGCCTTTCTTACAAGCTACGCTGCTAAGATTTTGTAGAGCTTGTGTCATATACTGAGCACACATGATAGCTACGTGAGATATCTACGTAGTAGTCACAGTTTATGATATGTGCTTTGTTATCTTGCTGAGACTTCACCACTTGAATATACCAAGCCATAATAAACTAAGTTGTGGTTTGGATTTTGGTGTTGTTCTTGCCTTGACCCATGATCTTGATGGGTCTGGAATTCGTACCCAAAGATCTATGTATAAAAGTCTTCGCATGAGCTAACCTCTGCTAAGTAGTGAATCGAATCAATCATAGCTACCCTAGATACTAGGTGCTGTTGACTTGGTACCAAACATCGACTCGGTATGAAAGTCAACAAGCGTGATGACATGGCGAATGGTGATGATGTGGATGATAGCAAGAACTCATAGCATAAAAATATTCACAAAGCATGGCCTTATCTCGTTTTCAAAACATGAAATTCTGGATTAGGTGTTCAAACAACCTTCCAAAGAACCTCCAACCCCTATAGAATTGAGCATTATGTAAGGGCGACCTGTACAACTCGAAGCCATGAGCTTTATCAAGTCAACAGCACACTCCTTCAAGTGATATACACACTTCAAAAGCCAAGTCAAAGCATATATCCATGCAGCAGTGCTGATTGTGACATCAGCTCAAGTTCTCAGCATTAATCTCCCTAGTGTAACCATAATCTCGTATCGAAGACGAACGCTGAAGCCACGGAATCGAATCTGGCATCATCAACACAAACCTCTCCTATTCATGCAAAACTCCACGACCTCCCTCATAGAGTATCGCGGCAGATCCACCACCACCTACCTACTAGCAGGCAGCAGCCCAAAAAAACTCTGACCTCCACTCTTGCGATCAAGTCCACAATAAAATGTAAACCCAGAGCATAGATCCGCACTCATATTCCGCCACAAATAGCCATCTCCGCAACGCAACACCCCAATGCGCCGAGCGGAAGCAAAATACCATCCCGAGGCACCAGCATCGCTCTAACCCTCGCCGCCATCAAACCAAAACACTCCATCCAAACCAAGAGACACGACAAAGCCCGACGCCAGAATCCCCCATCTCCGCCAAGCATAGCCCCCTCGCCCTCCACAGACCACAGGCAATTAGAGCAAGAACCTCCCCGCCGCGGCAAGACGGCCACTTACGTAACGTCCTAAAGCAACTCCAAGGAGAGCAAACTTCCCATACGGACATACCCATTTCTCCAGCACTACAGTCCCTCTCATATCGGTAACGGACAAACCAAGGCAAACCCCTCGGCCTATGGGACCCGTAAGTAAGTAAGTATCGTCCCCCTCGCCTTAGGCCTCTCCTAGTACAGGCGGCGTGCCGAGTGGAGAGACAGTACATATCCCAGCACGTAGCGCGGCGTCATGATGCATCGATACGATCTCTTTTGATCTATGTATGTACACCCGATGAATCTGGCTTGACATATCCCTGCTCATGCGTTCTTCTTGTTCCTGTACCTCGGCGCTCGTTTTTCTCGGCGTGGGCTAATGGTATCGCTTCTGTCACCGCGGACCGCGTGGCGGCATCATATTTCAGGTTCAGACGACAGTATGGCAGGATCCACTTACCTCGTATCGTTCCTGGATGAGACTGGATGGTTAGCGGGCGGGGGGAGGCGCAGGCTTGTAGTTCATAAGGCTGATTTGATTTTAAGGTGTTCGTGAATCAAAATCCATATTCAGCCTTATGCCTCAGGTGAGCGTGATTTATTGTGCTCAGTAGGTAGTCTCTAGTTCAAGTCAAGCAAGTCAAATCTTAACAAGATGGAGGAATGAACATCGCATTCTTCGGAATAGCCATAATTTACAATACCTGAATACCTGAAACTACTCATAAGCTCAGTTATCCATCCTTCACAACATACATCCTCAATACCGCATCTCCTAGTGAATACCCATATTTTCTAGTAACCAGAACTCCAATGATAACGCCGGGTATATCCCAACTTCCCAACCGCCCCTAAACAAATGAAAAATGAGCCCGTAAAAAAAGACCCGAAAGAGTGATTACATCTGCGACTACGCAGCTTCTTCAACAACACTGACACCCATCAATTTGCGCGACTTTGGAGCTGGCTGCAGCTGGAACTTTGGCGCGGCTGGCTTTATAGCGATTTTCTCATCAAGACGAATGCTACCCTCACCGACACGGAAGTAAGATTTAACACTATAGAACAAAAAGTCAGCCCAGGCCTTTGGGGAGGAAGAAGGAGAGGGGAAAACACTCAAGAAGAGGTTTATATAAAAATAAAAATAAAAGGGCACATACTTCTCAACGATTCCCTCCATAACCTCGACAATCATAACCGCAACGAGGAAGAGCAGCACGATAGCCACCACAATCACGTCACTGCACTCTCTTCCCCCGTAGAATTTGGCCCTCCTGGCATCCCACATTCCCTCCTCGAAATCCGTACTCAGTCTCTCCCTTTCACCATCTACGCCATCCTTCGTGTCGTAATGCAGCGTGCTCTCAACACCATAGTATGGCAAGGCGGCGTTTGAAACCTTCGACTCCGAATGGGCAGAGACTCGTGAAGTGTGGCTCACGGAATCCTTGGTGTCCTTGTTGAGGGAAAGTAGGAAGGCAGAGGAGAGTGGAGAATCGGAAGAGAGGGATGTGGAGGGGTCATCAGCTGGGTTGGATGCGGTAATTTCTGATGATGAGGCGGGTTTTGCGGTATCTTCTTGGTCTTGTGGGAGCTGTGATTCGATGGAGAGGCTGTGTGGGAGAAGAGCACCTGGGTTGCGACTACTGAAGTGCCATAATGAGGCTATGGATTTGAAGGTTGGACGACCGGATGCCGCGACGCAGGTTCCGTGTGCGGTACACGCTTCTTGGCCTTTGAGGGGGACTGGAAGGGCGGTAGTGAGGGCAAGGAAGAGGAAGAGTGATAGTGGAGATGCTGGTCTCATTTTGGCGGTTGTGAGGTGGAAGTAAGAATTCTCAACACCGGTGGAAGTGACTGTGTGAGATTCGGAAGAAGATGATGATAGATATTGCGGGATTGATGGTGATGTAGTTGAAATAAACCAGTTTGTTAATGAGAACTGGTATGAGGTGGATAATTGGGGAGCGTGATTATGGGTCCCTTGCGTGTTTAAGCAATGCTTGATTCAATTGCTTATATTGGTTGGTGGTTGGAAGCGTCGGTAGGTTTTTTGGTGTATCTGGCGTTTTGGTGGTGCGATTGACGTTGATGAGGAAAGTTTATGTGCTGCAGGTCGAGTCTAAATAAAGAAGACGAGGCAAGAATGGAGAACGGAGGAAGAGGAGGAGGAGGAGGAAGATTGAGGAAGGAGATGAGAATTTAGGATGAGAAACGTAAATTGGTATGAGAGCAGTGCCGAAGATGATCTGATATGCCGATATGGTGATTATGCTGATATGTGAGAGGAGATGAAAAATGAAGCGAGACGATTTAAGTGTAAGAGTAGTATATTATTCTATACAGCTTGGCTCATATATAGTTTATATGATGAATGAACAATGAATGAGTGAGAGGGAGGGCGTGAATGTAAATAGCATGCGAAGGATTCCCTTATTATGCGGATGACGAAAGAGAAGTCGGGGAAGAAGTGGAGGGATAAAAGCAGAGGGTAAGAGTGGAGAAGTCGGATGACAGTGGTGAGAGTGGTGAGAGTGGTGAGAGTGATGACAATGAGGAGAATGGTGAGAACTGAGGAAGAGGAAGAGGAAGGGCGCGGATGATATAAAATGGCGCACGTATGATGAGATAGGGTGTAGATGTATGGATGAATGAATGAACGATACTTTATGGTTTTATTTTTTTTTGTAGGTCGGGAAGTAGAGAATGTATGGGTACACGGGCAGCAAGGTACTTGCACGGTAGCTAGAGAGTACAAGGATATGGTAGAGGGTGGATTGAGGGTGGATTTGAGGGCGGAGGGGGGGGGTGGAGGGGTGGACTGGGTGGAGGAGGAGGCAGACGAGGTAGAGGTAGAGGTAGAGGTAGAGGAGGTACACACGCACAGTCCGTAGCAAGTACATACATGTACGGTAGTAGGAGGTGGTGGAGGTGGTGGAGGGAGTAGGGTAGGCCATTAGGACACTAGCCGTAGTAGGCGGGAAGGGGTGGGAAGTGCATGTATCGTGTAGCACAAAGTTCTCTGGGCCTAATCCAATTTCATGTGAGGGCAGAGATGCATGTTCAAGGCTGCCATGTTCCAGATTCACCACCAACACTCGACCCTCAACCCTCGACCCTCGACCCTCGACTCTCTAAACACAAACACTTTTAGGTGCTTCAGGGTCCCACACGCATAGCCATCCACAGCCCATACCCATCCACACAAGCACATACCCATACGTGCCATATACATAATACTCATACCACCCATTATACCCATCCACCATATATCCATCCACCCATACATCCATGTCCGTATCTATTTATCATCTATACACGCCAGAACATGTAAGGTACCCCCTCCACATCTACTACTACTCTATTACTAGCATTCTACTATTCGTAGTAATGTGTAGTAGTTGTATAGTAGCAGTTCATAATAGTCCTAGTTCATAAAACTTCTACAAACTGGTGTATTAACAGCCAGCCTCCAAACTATTACCCCCTTTGCTACCCGCTCTCCCCATATCTCAACTACGCCCATCTTCAACTCTTCCGCCGTCCACTTTCCACCTCTTCACCTCTTAACCTTCAGCTTACGCTCCCACTGAATCCTACATATGTACAAGTATGTACAAGTATGTCCAAGTAGACCCAAGTAGATCCTCATTCAACCCCCAATTCAGTCTTGTGTACATGCCCCCATCTCCATAAACGGACTTCCTGCGCAAGGTGATGGGCCCACTTGCTCACCCATCCTCACACACTGCACTGTTGCCAAGAATGGCCCTACCACAATTAAGCATTGCACGCATTGCGCTTTTGAATGTCACCAACACATACTACTCACTAATTCCTAGCTAACTACAATCAAACTAACCAAATCCCATCGTGATGTTACCCCAGGTGGTGAATGTGGATATTGCACCACGCACGCCCATCTCCGGTTGTATGTACGCAGTATGTCGAATCTTTCCATCCTTTCCACCCTACCATTCTTACACAGTATGTAGTACACTATCAATATACGTAGTACAATATATATACAAATATACAAATATAAATATACAACTATACAACTATATAAATGTTTGTTCCTATACAGCTTATCCCTCCATCCTATCATTGTCCATCTATTATTAATACAGACGAGCACTGGCTGCTGTATGCATACTGTACTATGCAAGGGATTCTTGGATACACAACTTACACAGCGCATCGAATTCTGCTCCTTCCCGCTTACTCTTACTCCTCATCTCCATCTCTGACTCGCTCCTCCTCATAATACTTACTCCTGTTTAGAGTACCAATCCATGATACTACCTACTATGTACAGAGTATGTAGCCTTGCATATTTCATCTCCATATCATCATCTCTCCTCATCTCTCTCTCAACTCATCTCATCCTCATTTCAACCACTTCATATTTACTCAGCCTTGACCTAACTCTGAAATTCCCTTCCCATCTGCTCGAGAATCGACTTGGCATCTCGTGCCTCAAGTGCCGCTCCACTCAGCGTCCATGCACCACAGTCTTTGCACCATGCCGGTATGCAACTCCTTGCGGGTCTAGCCTCTGCATACCATAGTCTCGTGGAATCACGAGTGCCAATAACAATAACCGCAAACTCTCCGAAATCACCATACACTTTGGTGCACTGAATCTCAACACCACCAAAATAATAAAGAACAGAAAAGCCAATCTATCTCACCATTCACATTCTTAAATTCTCTCTTCTCTAAGTAAACAAAATACTCTATTGCATACACAGCAACTACATCAAAATTGACCTTATCTTCCATTCACAATAACGAAAGAAAATGAAACGAAAAAAGAAAAAAAGAAGAAAAAAAAGATCGCGTGCTAATGTCTCCGCTTTCAATCCCGTCGCGAATCTAGAGCATGAAGCGTTGATTACATCTGCAAATTGGCTAAACCTTCTCTCAGCCCGAACGAAGAAGTCTGCGCAAACAGAATAACAACAATCTCGCTCGTATTCACAATCACAATTTCAACATACTGGTGCGTGCTCCGTAGACTACTCACCTACAACTGCACCGCCTCTCAGGTACGCTGGAAATACATCCGCTCAATGTATAGCACCATATTACACTCCGTAAAACTGTATCCTACTTAACGAACAAGCTGAAGTTTATGTGAAGGTTCAAACTTAGGCTAGACTAATCTAACTTCTCACAGGGCGTAACGCATTGAGTATCATAATATTATACTCTGTACACGCTCTCTCAGACTCCCTCACCCTCACTCTCAATTTAAAGTGTGGAAAGGTGCTCCTTACCTAGGATCGCTACCGGGAACTTTTCTTACATCATATACGCACTATGTATGCAGTATGTACACAGTAAGTAAATGTCTCGTCTCATAACAAATCAAGCCTTTTACGATGGTGTATGGACTTCGTTTTTGCAAATAGGGAGAGACAGTACCCCATATTACTTCGTACAGGAAATGTATGCTTTACCCTCAATAATCAATCCAATATATGAGCATGAATTATCACTTCGTATCGGCCTCTACTTCTCCAGCACCACATCATCATTGACTGGCTTGCTTGTCGGCCCAAAACCCTCATCTATAGAATCCGTATCGGCTACATCCCGAACTTACGGGGAACCAGCCCAATAGGCGCAGTGATGATTCCTTTTGTAGACCCAGCAGCACAACTGCTTTTGATCCTTTTGGTAGTCATGCATGATACTTCGTACTGCCTTGCAGTATGTACATACATTACCGGGTATTACTTACTGCCAGCTCATGGCGTTCGCTCGCTTCAATAGCTTAAGGTACTCATTCTTGTTATTGAGTGATATTGTACCGCGCCTTGGACCAACCCGGCAGTGCCAAGCAACAGCCGGAGGTTGTTTTGGGCAGTGTGTGCCATTCATAGGCTTCATGTCACCATCGTGGACAAAGGCGGACCAACCCGCCCAGCAAGCTTATTTATGTGCTTATTCTTGTTGTGGGAGACAGCACCACCAGTAGTTTTGCTTTACCGCCTTCGACTGGTCTATAAGAAGTAGCCAAGCTGCGTGATGGGGGCTTGCTGAGCATCCTGGCATGGGTCAATGGCGGAGCACGTGGTGGGATGTTGTAGGTAAGAATGGATGGGATAGAAGGATTTATTTACGCCGTACGCCGTGCGTGCTCATTCTGTAAATGGCGATTGCTGGGCTGGACTTTTCATTTATTTTACTTGGAGAGGATGGATGCGGGGTCTTGGTTCACCTTATTTTGCGAGGCTGAGAGGCTTATGCTGGCTGGCCATGGTTTTTTTTTATACATATATTTTTGCCGAGGCAGATTATGGAAGCGCTCATGAAAAAAGTCTTTGGGGGTCGTTCACTGGCGTGAACTGCTTATGAATAGAACATTCATATGATCTCATTGGCGTACGAGTATCCTTATGGATGCGGTATCTCCTCCGTACTCAGACAAGCTGAAAGACCAAGGCTGAGTTGTAGAACTGGTTTGTCTTGTCATTGTGGTGTTGAAGTCTTGATTTCTCATCCGTCGTATGTTGTGCCGTCTCCGCTGTAAGATGTAGCGCAGAATGCCCTCCAACACAAACCCAGCTCCCTACGTGAAAATGCCATGATCCACGACATCCCAGTCCCGGCCCAGAAACCCTGTTCACGGGGACTGGCGGCAATGTATGTACACATATCCACTCGTCAATGAGCGCTGGCGCAGGGTAAAGTAATGTCTACGGCATATGGCATACATATTCTTTCACGGCCGGCTCGTTTGGCTCTCCTCTCCTCTGCTGCTCCACCAAACCTTTCAAGCTCCGAACATCAGGGTTCAAGCTCAAAGGCCAAGCTCAAGCTTTGCACATCAAGCGAAGACAAGACTCGACGAGACACGATCATGGCGCATGCCATGCCCCTACCATAGCATGATTTTACTGGGATGTAGATGAGCTGGCTGGCTTTGTTGGTGGTGAACGGGGCTCAGCCCGTTGCAAATGTCACAGATGAAGGGGACGTGCTTTACGAGATCGCTAGAACGGCGGAATAGAAAACCCACACGCTATGTGATTGGGGTTGTAGTGAGAATGTAGAGTACAAATTGGTAAGGCTCAGTATTAACAAATAAATACCGCGCCCTAAAAAAATTTTATACCGTATTTATATACTATGGCGCTATGTATAATATACAACAAAGATTTTCGCGCCCTCTCGAAACACCGCGCCCTGGCCCTCACTTCACCGGCCCATTTCTGACTGTGCTGTATTTTTGGGACTTGCTATTGACCAACCAGTAGGCGGCTGAGGGCGAGAGAGGATTCCATGATGCATGCGCGCAGCATTGGAGACAGGATCGCGGGAGAATCATGAATTGATGAACGGACGGCGGTTGTTGGTCGTTTGGTCTTGCTTGACGACGGATAGAAAGGCACAGCACGGGGTAGGTGTAGACGAAGATGAGAAACGCCCAGTCGAACACACTGGCGATCATTCAGGGTCACTTAGGACGTCGGTGTGTATGAGTTTGCTTGATTGCTGTGTACTTTGCTACCTTGACGGCCGGGAAACAGTGAAGCTCCTGCAGAATAGTCTTCTTCTCGTTCGTTTGATCTACGGAATCGCACATCGTGCATGAGGAATGATGGGATTCGAGGTCCGGTTAGCATTTATCGTTGACATGGACTCTAAACTCCTCGAGTCATGCCCGCACTGTGACTAAAGTGACATACATACCTTACTTATGTACTTAGCTGTGGAATAGCATCCTGCTGTTCTTTAAATACTATCCAATTTTGCGGCAAGCAGCTGAGCAATGATTGATGGTCAGTGACATGTACTTAAATAAAATAGTGCATCGTGATAGGCTTACCAAACTCCGTGAGGTTAGGATAGGGCGAACGGCATTTACTCATTATCAACACCATCATCGCCCATCTTATGATCCTATGCCCTCCTTCATAACAACGCAACAATACATGTCAAGACCCTCGTATCAACCTAGTATAACATTCTGCAAGATACGGATACAACTCCACCCCAGTAATGATCTCTCCCATCTCGTCAATACCTGCCAGGCTAATCATCGGAGTATTAACATCGCAGTGACAGGTGATGAGAATGTCCTCGGATGAAACACTTCTGACGGGCTGCCAAGCAGGATGAGGGAGAGGGGGTTTCTTGCTACAGATTGCGGTACATGAGGTACATGACATTTGGAAACGTCAGACACTCATGTCGCAGCCGATTGTCTTTGGCAGGTGAGAATGAAGAGTTCGCAGCAAACAATCGAAGATTTCCTATGCACTGCCGTGAACTGATTTCTGTAACAATCACGGCTAACTAGCCGATGGGAGGCTCAGCGTGATGGTGGGGTGTCGAGAGGAGCTACGGTGATAATTTGACTGAGGCTGTTGATGCTGATCTACAATGATACTTTCTTTTGTTAGGGGGAATCCCAACTTGTAATTATTTGCTAACCTTGAAGAAATATGAAATGTTGTGGATAACAATTTCCTATCGATTCTTTATCTGCCGGTAGACTTTGTTAATCGGAATTTGTCCTGGAAATTGCGAATATATGAGGAATGAGGGGTTGAGAACAATGCCTCTTTCGTAGAGTATGACTTTTGCAGATGTCAATATTTGTGAGAACGGTGCCGTGATGGAACGGGAACATGCAGTAAGATGAGGCATTCCGCCTGTATTCCAATGCTATCAGCCAAATTCTCTAAGTATATTACTATTATTATTATTCCATCAACCGGATAGACTTTTTGAAATTAAATCTTCTGATATTTACATTTCAAGCTTTTGTATTTTTTGTCTTCTCATTCCTTCAAGCAACTTGAATAACCCGCCTTAGTGATTTAATGTTCTCGTTATGAGAAATAGCGGCAAACAATGGCATTTATCAAGTGCAGTAAGATAATGATGGGAAATTATGTGTCATACCTCAGGCATTAAGGCATACATAAGTCGCGATAGTGACAATCATCATCAAGTTCCCCAGAATTCAACAATGTACAACAGTATTTGCGCCCAATTCCCTCAATGAGGCTACTCGAATCACCATGGCGCCTTACCAGGCACCCTTAAGTACAATACATCCCTCGGCATCTGCACCTCCATTGACGCGTAGCACCACTCTCCCAGGAGCTATCCCTCAACATCATCCCATTGCGCCAGATCGAAATCACCTTGCGCCTGAAGATGCCATATATGTACATTCGCCCCCGCGAAGGCTGTCTGCTGCTGTGAATAAGGTTCAGCGAGATCTGCGTGGAAATCCCGTGGAGGGAAGTGCTAGAGGGTCTAGGAGAGGGAGGTATAAGGACAGGAATCAAAGTGGCAGTAGGAGGAAGGGAACATGGAAGAAGTTACTTTGGGTGAAGCAATCTTGTGAGCATTGAATCTTGATACTCTAGAGGACACGAATTAATTCTCATAGATCCCGACAACTATACCGACCAGGAGACTTTCCTCGAACACCTGCAGCGAAATCCACGTCTTCTCCCGTATGATTTCTGGCCTTTAGTCGCCGACTCCACGGTCATTGTCCAACATGTCTGCAGCGTTATTATCTTCATCGTCTGTTTCACCGCCATCTTTCAAGAGCGCATCTCACCGGTGGCCATTGTGACCTGGGGCTCCATTGGCACTGTTCTAGGTTGGCTATTATGGGACTTCTGGATGGGACAAGAAGAAGCCGCGGCGGCCCTGAAAGAAGCTCAAAACATTCCTTTAACAGAGGAAGGAGGCAGTTCAGGAAGCAGCTTGAACTCCGTGAATGGAGGCCCCCCACCATACACATCACCAAGACACTCCCACAGCGCATCAGCATCGTCGATTCATAGCAACAGTAGCACAAACGGCGGCAATGGCCACCCCATGCCATCAGCGCCATATTCAAACTACAGCCTCTACCCAAACCCAACCTCAACATTCAGTCCCCGCAACCAACAACGGCTTGCAACGCTCAAGTCCAGCATTCTGATTTACTGTGCCCTACTTGGCCTTTCTCCGATTCTCAAATCTCTTACATTGTCCACCTCCTCAGACAGTATTTGGGCCATGTCCTTCTGGCTATTAGCTATCAATGTCTTCTTCTTCGACTACAGCAGCAGCCGCGCCGCAGTGCGCTTCCCAGCTTCACTATCCACCAATGCTGCCCTTATGGCCTCAACAGTGTTAGCATCACGTCTACCTTCCACCGAACACGTCTTTTCACTCACTCTCTTCTCCATTGAGGTCTTTGGCCTCTTCCCTGTGTTTAGGAGACATCTTCGCCATGTCTCATGGAGACTTCATCTGTTATTGACCCTACTTCTGGTTACAGGGGCTGGTGGCGGCGTCGGTGTCGTTGTTAGTGGTGGCGGGTGGAAAGCTGGAGTGGTTGGGACAGTATTGGGATGGATTGGATGTGTACTTGCAATGGGTGGTTGTAGTTGGTGGCTCATTGGACTACAGAGGTACAAAAATGAGATCCATGGACCGTGGGACCCGGCTAGACCGATAATTAGAGGTAGTTGGGATTACTAATATATAATGAAAACATGTATCTTGCATGGTTTGCTGTTTGAACTGGCGTGAGGAGTGATGCAGAAACCATTCTGAAATTCCTAGGCTGTGACTCTGACGCCTCATCTAGAGTACTGAGCTGTAAAGCTACCATTACACATGAATATCTGAAGCAAATGATCCTAAGCTTTCAGAGATGAATCATATTGCATTGCGTATATCATAGTGACTAAACTAATATGACGCTCACAGCCCTTTTGTCAAACACTATAAATGATGATGAGGCCTCTATTCACCTGTTGTGTTTGCTTAAAGGGGCTGTTTTGGCAACCCAAACAGAAGACCGTAAGGAGCGAAGAACTATTGTAATCCTGCAGGATGAATTAAATTATACGGGTGTTACCTTCCATACTTATAAATAAGTGCAAAATATGATAATAGCTTGTTTGCATCAGCTTCAAAAAGGCATAAAATAGATTGTCACAATTTATCTTTCTCGATGATGGCAAACAGCTTCATAGCCTAATCATAGCCTATAGTGTCAAGCATACTTCATATTGACTAGCACTACTCTATTATAGACCATGTAATCTTGACGCCCTGGAGAAATTTAGAGGTGTTGTGATCTCTGAAGAAATATACGACAGCGGATTTCAAGATATCTTGGTATCAAGGTTTCTTCAATATAAGCCTCAAGCTCTTATATGGCTTGCAAAATGACACACTATATCATTATTAATTAACACGTCTCGTCATAATCTGGATGTTTCTTATCAGTTCCCATTTCTTCTTTTTATATGATCCGAAAACTTCATGTGAGTATACTCAATATCACGAATGATTTCAGATTTTGCCATCATGGATATTCTAAATCTCTGAATTGTTGGTCTGTTGTATTTGGTAATTTGGTCCAATGTCTATACTGTCATTGCGTAACCCAAAAGGCCAGTCAATTCAGTGGTGCGATATGTTCATTTAGTTTTTAAAGTAAGTGTTTCCCACAGGCAATCCTAGAATTTCAGAAAAGGTACTAACTTTCTGGACGTTATTTGTGCCTTGAATTTGATGAAACTGAGAAACTGTGCGGCCATATTTAGGTAGAATATACTACGATTGGCATTGTCGGTACACGAACTTGATGGCTCGAAGTCATTGATGATTGTTGCGTAGAGGAATACATCAGGCTCTCGTGTAGAAACAAATGAACATCACAATACTAATTATTTCGAAAGACGTGAAAACATCAAAAGCAAAAAATACTTTTAGATAACTAAAGCATCTAATTTCAAAACGATTAAATCCAATGCTGGTAACTGAAATCTTCCAAACGTATTACCAACGTCTAAGTCCTCAATTGACATAAACAACTTCATCCCCCATCCTCCTAACACAAAGCCCCTGCATAAACTCTCCAAATTCACCTACTGTAGCCTCCCTTACAGCATCAACAACTTCAATTCCATATCTGGTCCTATATTCCTTCTTGACCTTTTCAAAATGTGGTCTATCCCAATGATATCTGATCAGTCTGGATATGAGGAGCTCGGGGCGCGATTTATCGTGTTTGTGATGGGATGACGACGAAGATGGGACTGCCGCTTTGATAGCCTGGTTGAGGAGAAGGGCATCGCGAACTGGTGGGTTGATAACACCGTTGAGGATATGGGCCAGAAGCTCCCCCTATATTTGGTTAGCTATGGGTTCTGTATAAAATGACCTGGGCAACTTACGACTAGATTTCCGCTCTTCTTGAGCATGTCTCTTGCAAAGTTGGAGCGATAATTTGTCTCGTACACACGCAGGCACTCTCTTAAGTGGCTGTCGCTGCGTACGACGATGATACTAATCATAGCACTCTCGCCACCCTTCTCACTCTTGAGCGCCTTATGTAGAGCACGTACATCACTATCGACCAAATCCCTATCAATCCTACCGCTCCTACTTTCTTCCATACGCTTCTCGTCCAGCACCATCAACACGGCTTTCTTAAACTTATCCTCCTTCAACTCTGTCTTCATACACTTTGTCAGACTATCCCCGTACTTCTTGTCCTTGAAGCCATCTTTGATCTGCTCAATCTCAATGTTTTTGCGCCCCATCAGTGACTCTATCAACAGCTCGCGGTTTGACTTTTCGCCATGATACCAGAAATTTGCCCAGTAAGCCTCGCTCTCCCATTGACCGAGAGCACATACATAGCATGCCTTGGCGAGGTTTTTGTCTTCCTCTTTGAGGCGCAGCTTGATATGCTTGGCGATGTTGACGCCCTTAAGATCATGTCCAGAGCCAGTCTTGACAATCTTCTTGTACTCTGTACGTAGATCAAGCATCTGTGCATGGGTTAGGGATGGAAGAATCTGAATCAAAGGACCCAAATCTGGGTATTTTCTTGATGCAGAAAGGGCACCGGCTAGAGCTTGGGCGTCGTCAGCGGGATCGTGGAAGCGTGCGTGGCGTGAAGTAGAGGTTCGTGGGGACAGTGGCTCAAGGATATCAACGGAGGAACTGGAATGGGTTGCTAGCAGTAAGGGTGATGGCATGGGAGAGATCGACTGGTACGTTCCATGGTAGGCTTCTAGCAGGGGGGATGGGGGTGCTGAGGATAGGGAGTGATGGGAATCATGCCCATAAACCGAAAGACTGGACATCCTTGGAGCAAGTCCTGGGGATGGGGGAGCTCGTCGACCTGGCTCAACAGTGAGGGTCTGTACCGATGTTGAAGGGGTTCTCGAATGAGACTTGGTCACAGATTCATAAGATTGTGTATGGTGAGTCGCAGGTCGAGTGCTGTAGCCCTCGCTGGTCTGGTAGTAATCATACTTCGGCTGCTCAATAAAGCTCGTATTGCTACTGCGATGGTCTTGAGGTGGTCCTTGATTGTAGGTTGAAGATCCATATTGCTGTGTATATCCTTGCTGTCCTCCAGGTGATGTCCCATGGCCCACGTTGAAGCCTCCGGAAAGATTCACAGACAGACCTCGCCCATGGCCGGATCTATCATCTCCAACAGCGAACTTGGTATCGCCATAACCATAAGTAGAACTTTGAACAGATCTGGGATCATAGTTCCTAAGGTTATCCTCCTTTGCATAATCTCTGCCGTCAATCTTGCCATAAGCCAAATCATTATCATGACGACCACCAGACATCATGTGGCCTCGACCAGAGCCATTCCCATCATCGCGATAAGTAGAGTACTCTGACCCGACAGAATATTTTGGTTCCTGACTCGTAGTTCGAATCGTCTCCTCATATTTTCGGTATACCTCCCTTTCATCTTCAGGATCCCCGAAATTTCTTCGCGATGGGGAAGGGTCGCGATCATAAGCTTGACGACTGCGGGAATGGTCGCGGGATCTATCGTGACGCCCTGGCGACTTGGAGCGGCTGCGGAGATGAGAATCGTCGGGTCGGAGAGACATACTGAGAATCTGGCATGCGACACTTAATCACGGATAATTTTGTGGAATCCTTTTATGATGAGGGAATTCGCAGTGCTACAGAATAATGTAAATGTAGATTTCCGCCCGCGCGCAAAATATACTCGACCAGCCATTTGGAGGAGGTTGGAGGCGGGGATTATCAGCCCTTGGGAGTACATGCATGTCTAGGTGCATACGATATTCTCTCTCCTACTGGAGGGTCACAGCCGCGAACTGGAAAATATGTGAACATATGCCCTATTTAGGTCCTCATTGGCCGCCTTGCTCATATTTGGTACTTTTGCTGTCATGCAAAACATGTACCAAGGCATGTACTCTATGATTTGTCACAATCAGTACGAAGGAGGCACAAGGGCAACGATAGATTGGGAATCGAGGAACAACGAGGCGTGCACTAAACGTGTATTGTTTTGACAGGCGCTGTGAAATGTTTCGGTGTCATTCGGAATCTATCGAGAGGTATTGGTGCAAGGTATCTTCTCGAAATGAAGGTTGATGATAATAAAATAATAGGGACAAATATCGTCGGGGATGGACGTTGGGTCAGTTCGGAATAACTCTATGGCCCACGAGAACCCTATGATACTGAATAAGTCTATGGGTAACTGCACGGCTCTTAATAATTGTATTGTTCTCAATAACTGTAGAAGCTATCAATAATAATTTTCCTCTCTCAAAGCTATATTTGTTGATTACTGCTCTCGAATCCCACCATCTTCGTCCATCATGCTTCGAAGATGTAGCACCACAGGCGAGCAGAATAATCAAGCACTGACACTGGCTGACTTGTCATAAAATCATCACTACCGCCCCCAACGCGGGGCATTATTGCAACACATCTTGGTGAACAAGTGCTCACCTCATCGCGTGCTCAATCTGTACAAACACAGCATCTACAACACCATACAACGTTTCAAAGTGGCAAAGACAGTTAACGAACAAGAGTTATTGCACTTTGACTATTTTCGAGCAGAATTACTTGTCTGCGATGGGGACTTCCTTTCCAGTCGTGTTCTTGTACTGTTTTCTAATGAAATCCGAGATCTGCTCATCCTTTGCCTGCTCAACGGCTGATTCGTTGTCCTGTGGTCCCTGGCCGAGGACATATTGTTGGAAGGCATCGACAGCTATGACAGTCAGTCAGTCCTCGTATCAAACTGCATTTTGGCACGGTTTTTGGCCCTGAGGGTATATAATAGATCGGCATTGATACTTACCTTTGTCAAGATAATCCTCATTCTTCTCACTCTCCTTTCCGCCTCCGGCAGCAGTATTCATCTTGTTGTAGACCCCATTCATGAATCCACCGCTTTCCTTTTGATGTGAAGTATTTTCAGTCTGGCTCTGTTTCTGGGACTCGCCCTCCTTGTCATTACCAGCGAGGTTCTTTATGAAATCCATTATGTTGTTGGTAACTTAGGAAGTTATTGATTCGGTATAGGTGCGGACTCGTTTGATGATAACTGTGTTCTTGAGTAGGAATTTTGGAGGTGTATTTGGTGAAGAGTTAGAATTAATCTGAATTCGGATCAAGAAACTGGACTAAGACGTGATTTATGTATTGTAATCCCTTGGTTGAAGGATCAAGCTGCCAAGACCATTAACAATTCTTGGAAGTTGCGCTCAGTGGTTGATGTCATCCACTCCGCAATGCAACCGCTATCCAGCTCAGCCACCAAATGCTTGGCAGCGGAGGAAATTATGGGGTGTCTGAGAATCATTGAAGGGCAACTTATTTTACCAAACTTTCTTTGACCGCTTGTTTCTGATGGTTTGATGTTTAGTAGGTTGTAGAAAGGACAAGCAGTCTGAATAAGCGCCGTCTTATCATCAAGTTCTCATCCATATGTAACATAGTAGGCCAATAGGTCACAGTAGGGAAAATAAACAATGACTTTAACATGGTTCAGACTCTCATGACACAGTAAATGAGAAAATCCTTCAAAAGAGAAGGCAATTGTTTATCATAACACATAAAATCCCCAACTCCGCAGTCCTTTCCAATTACTGCCCAGCCTTCAACCCAATCCAACCAGCATCAATTCAAAGCATTTCCTCATCATCATCACTCAGCAGTTCACTAACAAGATCATCCTCCTGCTTCACTTTAGTATCAACGATGACCGTGTCATCATCGTCGCTCTCGTCCTTTTCACTAATATCCATCTTGTCAGGCTCCTCTTCGAGAACGCTGAGTTCGGATGGTGCTTCAGACGGCGCCTCAGATGGTGCTACACTGGATCTACGGCTCTCCGGGACCACGCTTCCCCTTCGAGCAGATGTATCACCAAGACCATTGACGATCTTGCCGAGAGAAACATGGATTTTGAAGAGAGCATTGCGGCCTGTTGCATCTGCAATTCTTTTGTCGGCGATAGCAGTCTCGCATTCTGCGAAAAGTTCGCGAAGTTTCTCCTCAGTTGAAGCTGGGGATATGTGTAACTTGCCAAGGAGTGGTGCAATTGTTTTCTTTTCCTCGCCTGCGGACGATTAATATACATCAATTTCAAAAGGTATGAGAACTTACGAGGAACGCTTCCAGCCAACTTTTCGAGAATATCATGGGCGAAGTCCAAATGAACGTCGCCATTAACAACCTTCTTTGCCTCATCGGCGAGGCCAACCTGATCACCAGGTACATAGCACTTTCTTGGGTCCGTCCAATCTACAAGAAGGGCACCGATTGTACTCAAGCTGACCATCTCATCATCTTCATCCTCATCGTCTAGGTTTTCTCTAACGTTGTAAAGAGCGTGCAAGGCATCAAGAGCTACTCCCCTGATTCTATCCTGATTCTCTTTGCGGCTATAACTGTACACTGGAAGGAAGTATGTCAAAGTTTGACGCACACCCTGATTCCCAGCTGTAGAAGGATCGAAGAATGCCACTATTAATGTCTTGAGAAGCTCAGCCGTAGCAGCTGGGTCTTGGATCACTCTCCCGAGAAGTAGCTTTGACACTGAGATGGTTGCTGCAGCTTGGACTTCAGCAGATTTAGTGCCACTCTTGAGCGCTTTGATGTAAACTTTGAGAAGTGCCGGGTTTGTTTCGATGAGTTGTGCCCCGTGTTGATTAAGAATATCAGTAATGATCTGAAGAGCCGTGATTTGAAGCGCGGCATGACCCTTACTAAAAAAGTGCATAAAGAGAGTAAGATTTTCCTCCGCGAGAGACTTATCAAGAAGGGCGCAAAGTCCAAGACACAACAAGCCACGTTCTCTTACAGGAGCCTCATGACTTCTTACAGCAGGAACAACCAAGTTGTTAAGCATAGCCACAAGATGAGGGTTCTGTTGTAGACTACCCTCAACCTGCTCCAGCATACATTGCACCATATGCAAACACTTCATGTTTACCATGATCTCTCGAACTGCTTTCTCTTCATCATCCACTCCCTCTTCTTTCTTAATCTTTTTGGCGGCTTGACGCGCTTCAGCCTCATCATCGCTGACCTCAGACCTTGCCGAGTGGAAACTCTCCGAGTCGTCTCCATCTTCTGGCTCATCCATTATAGTGTCGTGAACATCTGCAACACCCTCCAAAACGACACTGCAAAACTCCTTCTCACCAGCGGCATCTGGTGCACAAATACCCCTAAGTAGCTCCACCACAAGTTTTGTGACTTCTTCTGGTAGGTCAGGAATTCGAAGACAGTGACGGCACAAATTGAACATTTCACGACGTCCTACTTCATCCGAATAGTCTTGCGTTTGCGCAATTTGAAGGAGCTGTTCGACAATAAACTCCTGTTCAACAGTGTCTTCCTCCTCCTCATCCTCAGCAACTTCTTGCGTCGCCACTCTCTTCAAAGCATCGACAAGGACATCAACATATCTTCGCACATAAAATGCTAGTTTTGTAACCTCGGGCATCTTGTCCTCCATCAATGACTCAAGCTTTCGGCTCCCAGAGTCTCTGCAATAGTCGTTCCAACTTCTAACAACGAACACGGATTCTGCAGACAAAGTATCCCAGTACAGACTATCAAAGACAACGGCTTCACGATAATCTTGTCGGCCCTCCCAGAATCCCTTCATGGCCTCAATTGCGACACCATTTTCGACACCGGAGTTGACAATATCGATACGCTCAAGAAGTTCAAGAAGTCCATCAATACTTGGGCCCTTGTCTACAGGCTCTCCGAGAGCATCTGTTTCACCAGCCTCGGCGGCTTCTGTGCCGGCACAGTCCTCAATCCATCTCTCGCGGAAAAGCTTTCCAGCTGCTTTTCGTACATTATCGTCTCGGTCACGAAGACCCCATCTGAGTAACTTTTCTCTCATAGACAAGGAGAGGAAACGGAAATCCCCAAGAGTTGGCAAGACACGAGAATATAAAATGCGTCGAGTTGCTGGGTCCTGATCGCGGGCTCTTTCGAGCAGGAATGGTAACGTCTTAGGCAAGATAGGAAGGTTCGTTAACAAAGCTCGTCGAACATCGGCACTTGGATCATTTTGTAGAATATCGAGAAGTTTCAGAAGGAGCCCTGCGCCTCCTTCATCTTCGCTATCATCAGAGTCTGCCTCATCATCTGCCTCATTTCCAGCCATCCCGCCCAGGCCAAGAACGGCCTGAACTCGCACCATAGCCTCCTTATCTCGAATTCGCTTGAGCAGCCCTTGTCTGAGAGACTGGAAAAGGTCATCATCGATAGCATCGAGGGAATTGATAATATGAGAAATCATTTGTGTCGATCTGTATCGAACAAATTTGTCCTTGGATGTAAGAAGTGGAAGAACTGCGGATAAAATATGTGTAGTCAATCTTGTACTTGGAGTCTCCACCATAACTCCTGTCTCATCATCATCGTCGGCCGGTATTAGTTCGTTGTCTTTCTCTGTAGCATGGCGCAAGAACAGGCCCAAGAACTTTACAACCTTTTCACCCGCACCCTCACTCTTCTTAATTGGCATAATACGTAAAGCGCATCTCCTGACCTCGTAGTTGAAATCCTCTTCGCCAAACTCTTCAGCGCCAGTCTTCTTCTTGTTTTGGCTCGTGGGTTCGTAGGCGCAAGCTTCCTGTATCTTCCGTAGGGTGATGACGAGTTTTCGGTGTGTAGCAGTCGTTTTCTGGGCATCGCGGAAGATTGCACATATCTGCGTCCGTAATGCTGTTGATTCTGTCTCTGCTGGGATATCGACATTTGGGGTTGAAACGCGCGAAGATGTGGAACCACGAGAGGTCGACGGTACTCCTAACTTTCCTGCAGCGGCAGCAGACATGCGCGATGAGCGCGAAGACACTCGAGCTGGCATATTGACTTGATAATAATCGTATCAAGTCTGCCAAATGTCGTGTTGGGGCGATTGTCGATGTGTTGTTGATGGTTTCATGGAGTTCGCGATTGTTGATGCAAGTAATTAAGGCACGGCCGCGAAAGTAAACAAATGATTAGATAAGATTAGATCCGATTGTCGCAGCTCGCATTGCGACATCGACAATTTTATGAGAGTGCTTATTGATCTGTACATACATACAATAAACAAAATGTTTAGATTGGGAGTTCGACGCTTCACAACCACTGCCGCAAGGGCAGTGGAGAGTGCTGCGAAAATGGAGTCTAAGAATGCCTATGGTATTAAAGTTTCTACAGCGCAAGGAACCGTGAAGGGTCTGGTGGGGGGTAAGCTTCAATAATGTATTCGAATCATCACAGCAAGCTAATATTGTTCTCTAGCAATTGGAAACACCCCTCTTATTCGCCTGAACAAGATCTCCGATGAGACCGGTTGCGAAGTTCTTGGAAAAGCCGAGTTCATGAACCCAGGTGGATCAGTCAAAGACCGAGCTGCACTTTACGTCGTTCGTGATGCCGAGGCTAAGGGACTCATTCAACCTGGAGGAACTGTCGTCGAGGGTACTGCCGGAAACACTGGAATTGGACTTGCACATGTCTGCAGATCTCTTGGTTACAAGCTTGTAATCTATATGCCAAACACTCAATCGCAGGGCAAGATTGACCTTCTCCGACTTCTCGGCGCCGAGGTCTACCCAGTGCCGGCTGTTGCATTTGACAACCCAGAGAACTACAACCACCAAGCCAAGAGACATGCCGACAGACTCGAGAACGCGGTATGGACTAATCAATTCGATAACATTGCCAACAGACAAGCGCATATCGAGACAACTGGTCCTGAAATATGGGCTCAAACTCAGGGAAAGATTGACGCTTTCACCTGCGCTACTGGAACTGCTGGTACATGGGCTGGAACTACAAGATACTTGAAGACTGTCTCGGACGGAAGAGTCAAGTCTTTCCTCGCAGATCCACCTGGAAGTGTCCTCCACTCATACATTCAATCTGGTGGACAGTTGAAGGACAGAACTGGTTCAAGCATCACTGAGGGTATTGGTCAGGGGCGTATCACCGACAACTTACAACCAGATATTGACCTCGCCGATGGGTCTCTGCATATCAGCGACGAGAAGAGCATTGAGATGGTCTACCGCTGCTTGGACGAGGAGGGTCTCTACCTTGGTGCGAGTTCATGCTTGAATGTCGCCGCAGCTAGAGATGTAGCCGTGAAGCTCGGCAAGGGCAACACAGTGGTAACGATCTTGTGTGATGGTGCTTACAGATACGCCGAACGTTTGTTCTCTAAGAAGTGGTTGGAGGAGAAGAAGCTTTTGGGAGCTGTTCCAAAACACTTGGAAAAGTACATAGTTCTCCCATAATCTAGAATATAAAAATCGAACGCTGTTTGTACATAATCCTATATTACAATTGTGATTTTCCTTTTTGACGCTTCTTAGCCTTCTAGGCCTTGTCAAAGCCAAAGGCCTCAATGAAGGTCGTGTATGCCCATACACCAACATACTGCTTATCTGGCTTTCCACTCTGAAGGATCGAATCCCGCTCAGAAACAGCAATATCGAAAAGTCCCGTATCCCGTTTCTTGAGCCACTTTGCAGCCTCGGTGTTTGGGTCCAGAATTGTTTCTGCGAGCCTCATGCCCTGGAGGATGACCGACAATCTGCAAAGGTGGACATTTTGGTCATGAATAGTAGGCTTCTCAGCCTCAATTAGACCATTGGCGATGACACCTCTTAATCTTTCTGCGTACATAGCAACCTTACCATCTTCATCCTTCCCGCCAAGGTACTTGCTTGATCTGACTGCTGCTAATTGCAGAAGAACACCGACAACTTCGGGTCTGACTCTGGGGTCGTCCTTGTGGAGGGTATCACCACCGCAGTGTACTTTCTCCTCAAGAAGGTATGCAACTTTCTCGGCTTCTTTCAAGGCCTCCTCGATGGCCTTCTCATTCCAGTCATTGGCAGCAGCCTCTCTTGAAAAAAACCACATCAGGGTAGAAACAACCTGCCCATCCTTCAAATAAAAACCAGTTTTGTCGGCCTGTCTCGCACACTGTACAATTGCCTTTAAGTTTCCAGCCAATGCCGCCTTTCTGGTCAGCTTCTCCACATGCTCTGGCTTCATCTTCCAATTCGCAGCACGCAGACCCTCAAGCAAAGCTGGCAAATTCGACCAATCTGTGGGTGTTTCGAATTTGTCAACTATCCTGAACAGTCCCCTGCTGTTGCTTGGTAGGTCCTTCGTCCGGTCGATATGTTGAAGTTTGAACTCCTCCCCTTGAATCTCGGCAATTACGGTGTCGTTTTTGAGAGTCTCTTCACTCTTCTTCGCATAAACCAGAGCGCGGTGGCCTTTGGGGAGGTAGGCTGGGAGAAAGACTTTGTTGCGGAAGGTGGCATACATTTCGTTGAGCTCAGGATCTGTAGCAGACTCTGTAAGCTGTGGTACAGCGCCTAATAATATTAGTAATTGCCCTCATACAAAACTGAAAATAATCTCACCGAGTTTCTGGTATGCTGCAGATATTGTGAAAGCTCGTCGCTGGATGGCGTTGTGGCTAATATGGCGCACAGCACAATCGCTGCAGCGCCAGACATTTCCTAATCCTCTTCCAGCCATCATTGTATACACTCTTTAAGAGATTACAAGTTGGGACGTTGTATATATGAGGAGATGGTGTAATTGAATAGAGGTATAGTTGCTGGCGCGTGATAGTAAGTTGTAGAGTATAGAACTTTAGGCGAACATTTTTTGAGATAGCCTCAAGCTCCGATACCGAACATCAGTCCTCATACCATCACAACAATGGCGACAATGACACCTACACTGCGGCCATTGAGCTGCTGGAAGTCATTGCTACGACATTCCAGACAGCAGAGGATCACCGTAAGATCCTTGACAACCACCAGCCATGCGCCAGTGGCAGCGAACCCTCCACCATCCATTTCAGCCTCATCGCCGATTGTTAAGAGTACGTCCCAATTCATTTCTAATGACCCCCATGCATGTACTGGATGATGTGTGGCGCGTATAATTGCATGAGATTAATGACTAACATTGCTACAGCACTCCCAAAGAAGATTAAGACCTACCCACCACCACCCTCACCGGCGGCTTCCTTCAAAGACCCCCTCGCTGCTCTCCATGCCGATCAGATCGCGGTCCTCGACCCCACCGGTGCGCGCACCAAGCTCTTTTCAAGAACTGATCCAGAAGCCGCCAAGGTTGGCGACATTCTCCTCGTCCGCCTGAAGACTGGCGACCCATTCGCCGGTGTATGCATCAACATCCGACGCCGTGGAGTCGAGACGGCCATTCTCCTCAGAAACGAGCTCACGAGAGTGGGAGTTGAGATGTGGTACAAGATCTACAGTCCCAACGTCGAAGGAATTGAGGTTGTGCAGAGAAAGGAGAAGCGTGCGAGAAGAGCAAGATTGACGTACATGCGCAAGCCTAAACATGATATGGGCAGTGTACAGGGTATTGTATTGGCATACAACAGACAGAAACAGGCTCGAAGTGATGCCAAGGCTGGGAACTCCCAGTCGGGCGGTGGTGGTGGCAAGAAGGGCAGGGGAAAGAAGTGAATAGGAATATGTATATCATGTAGAAATATTAAGGCGTCATGGTAAATTTCAGCAATTCAAAGCTTCCAAACCTTCATAGTCGCGATGGGTGTATCTCTGGCTGAATACAACAAAACATATAGGAAGAGACAAGAATCTAAGTGGTAATAAGATCATTCATAAATCGACTGGCACGCTTTTTCACAATCGCTCCAAGTCTGGTAGCCAATTTGTGCACAGGTTGACAGTAAAACAACACTATGTCTCCAGATAATGGTTATTGGTAACTACATCTACACATTCTAACCCGACGGCTAAGCTCTTGGCCATATCCCGGACATTTGGCTATGATGATGACCTTTCTAGTGTAGGTAACAGATGCACCTGGCTATGAGGAGACCCCATGTGCCTTCAGCCACAAACATTTAAGTATACTAAAAGAAAATCCCGCATAAGTCTTGAGCAATTCCACAAATTCTCCACGTCCCAACAAGGCCTCGGTGTTTTCCTGTGCGGTCTTAACCATCACGTTCTTCAGCGCCTCCTCCGTGCACTTTTGGTACACTAACGCCATGCTGTGTGAGAGAGCTCACTATTCTAATTTCCCGTAATCGTCTCCTGATAGCTACACTTTGTATAGTACCTCAGCCCAGAGATGTCGTAAATGTCCCCCAATGCACAGAGAGTCGCATTGATGAGTAATGGGCTCTGGGTGGGTTCTATCATCTTTCCTTGTATGATTCAGATGCATCATCGACATCATCTTCACTGCTGTCATCATATTGAAGAGTGTACAGGAAGTGTATCATCTTTTCAACCATCTTGGGCGGATCCTCTGCAAGGTCAATTGTTCCTGTCAATGATCCTAACATGTGTCAGTCATTACATGGTACAAAGTGATCATAATGCTAACCTTTCATGCACTATCGATCATTGCAGTGAGGGGCTTTGAGCAAAGGTAAATAATAGTTCGATGAACTCCGAACTCTTTACTTTTGTATTTGATTGTCAAGCCTGTGTATTTTCCAGACTCCATAAACCTTGAAAGTAAATTTGATCAGCACTAACAACAAACTATAATGACATTCTGAGAACCCTTACTCTTTAAAGACCTTAACTAAGTCTTGAATCTCCACTCTATCAACAGGCTTCTTTTTGCCTCCGAGGTCATGATAGACATTAGGATTCTGCGGGGACGACTTTGGTTGACGTCTAAAATACTTTGTTCCTAATGAAGGGTGTTTAGATAGTGGGAGATGAAAGACAACTCTTCCCACAGTAAACAACTTCATTTTGGAAACCCACTGCCTCTATGTGTGTCAATATCACCAGTAGCCTTTAACAGATCCCTCAGGCTCCCTTCAGCATGTGAGGACCGCCGCTGTCTTTCTGATGAACTCTCCTGGATAGGTGTCAGGGGCCGACTCCAAGGCATCCATGATGAGAAGCTACCCAGTAATGATCCGCGTCTGGCATAACCCGAGGAAGCAAACGAAGAATTTGACTCATTGCGTATAAGAGTAGGCTTTGGAGATGCAAGGGGCTCCATGACAGAATGTCTGCGCTCTAGCGGTGCAAAATCAAAGGAGATGTCATTTGCACTCTCAGAAGTTGTCGATGTCTGTGGCCGTGCAGGTTCACTTACAAGCGGAGACATTATTTGGGGCATTGCATCACTGCTTTCTCCCTTCTGGCTTTGAGCATTATCAATAATGAGGGATGCAAATGTAGCTGATCTGGTGCGGCTGTGTCGAGGTGTTTGAGAGTCCCAGGTAGATTCCGCTGGAGCAGATTGCCCCAGTGGTGTGATGGCCGTCTGCTGCTCTGTGTTTTTCCTAGAGGCCCTCCCTCTTACCTCTTCGGCCAAAACAGCGGCTGGCTTCTTCTTAGAATTGTCCTCTTCAGAAGATCTGGATGATGACATAATCGTTTCCAGAGTTCCATATGCCATAGACCGCCGTCTTCCATGCCTACTTCGCGTCGTAACTTGTTTCACCTGCTCATCATCCGACTCAATAGCCTCCAATGTAGGTCCAGCTGCGTTGGCCATACTTTGCAAAAATCCCTCCCCATGAGGTGGCATATGGACTTCGTACTGATTACTCAAGCTATACCTGCTCCTAGCACAAATCTCCGCAATCCTCTCCAAATCTTCTGTGACTCCAGTTTGTATACTGTCCATGATCCCCTGGAAGCTGAACGCCTCGATAGGCGGTAAGTTCACCTTACCTATAATCACTTCCTGCTTCATATTCGGTTCGCGTTGCTGAGAAGATGCCCGTGAAGCACCAGAGTAGGTACGGACAATTACAGGCTGGCTGAAAGTGCTGCTTCTGGCACCGGTAGATTTTGCATAGCGGTGATGGGATCCATGAACACCATTGAGTTGCTTGAGAGCTGAGATGCGATGAGAAGCCTTTGCGTCGTCGAATGTATGTTCACCCCTCACAGACGTATCTGTCTCCACCAAGGAGGCTGTAGAGGTATTGTTACTCCACAGACCAGGCGGCAAAAAGTGGTGAGGGAGAGAATGGCGTCTATTTGGCAAAGAGGCCTCGAGGCTCGTCTGCTGGGCGTTTTCAGGACGCTCAAAGTCCGGTATTGGGGCCGTCGGCATTACATGAGCTTCGAAGCTGGACATTGCAGTGCGGCCTCGAATTAGTTTTCGTTGTTTGTCTGCATTGTGTGGTGGTTGACGGGAGAATTGATGCGTGGTCAATTCTTGTTGCTCGGAGATGGGGAGTTTGACAGAGTGATGAGTGAGTGATGAGTAGCTGCAGAGGTGTGTTGTCCATGCACATCCCGGCTAACTGCCAGTGCCAGTAAATGCCAGTGACTTTGCATGCTAATTCCCCACACCCGCATGCCCCACAACCACTAGAACCCCTTAGATCAACGGCCCTGTGCGCCATAGGACAGTTGAGGTTAATTGAGCGTTTGGGATCACGTACCACCGACTGACATGTGTGGTCTAGGAGTCAGGAAGCTGGACAGTCAACAACGGGCGCTCCATACAAATCCATCGGGATGTGATGGCATGATATGTCGATTGCCCCTCAGAGAGTCTGCGTTGTTACTATCTGGGCATTACTAGTATATTTCTGTAATAATATATCACTCGCAGGCTTACCTTGGGGAGATCAACAGCAGGCATTGGTCGACCTGCATTCAACCACCGATGCTAGAGGTATACGGCGTAGATAGATAATACTCCAACAGCTACTACTGGTACCAGCACATGCTAAGTAGGTCTGAAGGTGGGGTAGGTTGAGAAATGAGATGAGATGGACCCCGTAATTCGTAAAGTCAATTGAGTTGTTCTGCATCTGTTGGTGATACTGCTGTGCATACCTGCGTCTGCATAAATAGTTTCCTAGTTGTATGCAATTCGCCGCATCTTCACAATCTCAATGCTGAGTAGTATGAAAGAGTGAAACCACGCAGACACAATTGCTCACCGCACATTGTAGCAAAAGAACGCGCTGTTTTTGGCCGTATAATGATGTCGATGGTGTTTGATCGAGGACCACGTATATACTGTATATGTGTACATACATAAAGTCAATGGTGCCTCAATGTTCAGAGAGCACAAATCCCTAACTTATCACGGAACTTTCCTCTCACCGCCAAGTGACCTTAGTCAAGAAGTTCTTTGACTTCTACTAATTACAGTAGACCTAATTGGTTAATTTGACTTGATGTTGTCATGTACTATGTGGACTTCGTATCGATGATTAAAATTACTATTGTTAATTCTGTAAACTCACTCTGTTCAAGTGTGTACAGGATGGTGAAACCAAAGTCTATCAATTTAGTCATACAACACATCTTATATCTCAAGCTGTACATCATCTAAGTGATAATAGCTATGAAACTTTTGAGCAAATCTTCATTTGGCCCCTCATAGTAGATGTAAATACACCACATGTTTTCCATTATAATGAATATCCATACTCCCGTCGTAACAAAGAGAGAAAGAACACACAAAGTGAATAGCTACTATGTAGTCCGCAAGTGATCTCTCTCCAAGCAAAATGTCTATCCAACATCTTCAAACACCTAATCTCGAAAAAAGAGAAGGCAAAAACAAGAGTAGAAAATGGGGAAAGCCACAAAGCATTCTCCGCCTCGAGTTCGCATACATTCGGTACTTCCATCTCTCATGATGCGGTACTTGAGTCTGGATCCCACGATCCTCTGGAGAATTGAACCCACATGTTCTATTGTGAGATCGGCTTGTAGTTTGGCACAGGCAAGCAAATAAATGCGAGATAACTTCGACATTTGGACTTAAGTGAAGAATTTCAAGATATGACAATCATAAAGTCCATTATCACCACATTTGGGAATGATTTAGATATGAGCTTAGCATTAGTATGGAACATAGAAGGACTAGGAAGTTCAATTTGCAATAAATAGGGACATTGTAATTGATCTGGATTTGTAGATGGCATATTTGCACAGGATAATCGCAGGATTGATATAAAAGCAGTGCTATTGGAACTTCATTTACATAACATGAGGAAATTTTTTAAATTATGAATGGGTTACATTACTACAACTCGTATATTCAAGGTAGAAATATGCGCATAGGTTAAGCCAAATTGTAAATTGCAAGTCGATATTCCTTTTGCCACTTTTGCTTCGGCAATTATCCAACAGCTTAACCCTCTTCATAAAATACTTAAATACCCGAATCTTCCTGAGTAGCGTTATTCTTGAGATTGAAGTTCTCGTACCAGTAGGTCCAATCCTGACACTGCTTTTCAAATTCTGGAAGAATACCAGCTTTCTCAATAAGAGGATTAATCTCATCCGGCTGTTCGATAAATTGAAGGGCAAGACCGGCGCCTTTGTCCATTAGCTTGCGTTTTATATGTAGGAATATAGGCAACTTACTTGCATGGAACGCAATATGACAGTGCATTAACCAAGTTCCAGGATTGTCTACTATGAAAGCAATGACCATATGGCCATCGACAGGCAGCATAGCAACATCTCGTCTTGTGGGATTGTTGGTGTTGAGCTTAGTGGTGGGGTCAAAGCGGCCATCGCCCTGTGCCAGAATGACATAATCGTGTCCATGAAGATGGCTTGGTATAGTTAGACAATAGCTTAAGATAGAAGAAAGGATGCTTACATAGGATGAGCGACGGGTATAGATGTTCTGGGAGTGTCTGAGATGGTGAAGTTACCCTCGATTACAAAATATACCCAGCTTCCTGTGGTATAATTAAGAACGATTGGTGCATAATCAGCAGGGAACGCTTCTCCAGTGTGGATGTGTTGCAAACTTGGGTCCTCCCAGTCCAAGAACAAACTTGAGTTTGCTAGAACCCAGCCGGTCAGTTGGGGGGTAAAGCTGACAATGCCAGCCTCGAGAAAATCAGGTTGGGTGACACTGTTGACTGGTGGGCCCACAATTCTCGGGACGATTGGAATGAGCTGGTCTGCGGGCTCATCTTGACAGCCGTAAGTGAGTCGGTCGATGTCTGGAGGGGGCGTATAGGGGTCGGCTGTGGACGTGGCGTCATAACGAATTATACCCAGCGTTGAGACATCTGCTGGTTGTTGACATGCTCTGGCATGTATCCAATAATTACCGCCATACTTTCCAAATCCAGCATCGGCTTCAACAACAATACTATATCTCTGGCCTGTAATAGTCAGATATGGTAACACATTAAAGACGAGTAGGTATGCTATAGGCGAGACGAGATCATGATGATAAACAGAGCGACTTACCAATGGCAACATTTATAGTATCAGTATGATATGGTTTGATGGGTACGAAATCGGTTGCGATCACAGTCATGTTATGTCCATCGATCCACTAGGTCTGTAAGTACATATTTCAGGATTTTCTTTTAATCAAGTATGACTTACGAAAGTAAAGTGCTTCTCACTACTTGTGTTGACGATGGTCATCTTATAAGACTTTCCCTTCTTGAACTCGAGCTCCTCTCTCACATACTTCCCAGTGCAATTGGCCGTGGTCAATGGGTCACAGAGAAATACACCATGGCCATTCATAATGTTTGAATCGGTTTTTGGTGGAGGGTTTGTAAGCTCAGTGTGAAATAAACTAAAGGCATCTGCGTGAATCCAGTCACTAATCAAGATTGGACCTAGATCCTCATCATAGTTCACCGATGAAGGTCCATGGATTTGTAGGGGCCCAGCAATTCCATCGGGGTCTAGATAAAGGTCAGTTTCTGGTAATCAACGTAAAATGGAAAACATACACTGAAGACTAAAATGACTATGATACCATGAGACGCCATATTGAGTTGCATTGAACTCATATACTTGGGTATTGTTCCCCTCCTGTGGAGATAGTGGGCATTGCGTGACTCCAGCCACTCCATCGTACCAGTTTGTATGAAACTGCCTAATACCGTGCCAGTGAATAGACGTTCCATTAAAGTTATTGAGTTTGTTGTGTACGGTCACGCCTAACAATATTGTCAGAACTGTAATAATTTTCCGACTCGGTAGTACATACGGATAGTATCCCCCCAATTGGCCTCTATGAGTGGCCCTGGATATGTTCCATTGATCACCAACTTGGAAACGTTGAATCCATCTGGAGCAATAACTTTGTTCTCAAGTACCAAATCGTACTGCGCAGATATTGATATCAGTGTATATTCAAATTAGAGACTATTCTCTATCTTACCGTCACTAATTTCCCTGGAGGGGTCTCGACTTCATAGTCCGTATTGATATCGAATCCCGGAATCCAGCATTGCCTGTCTTGGGGGCTGTTGAAGCAATTCTTACTTGTTGACAACGAATGTCCCTCCTGAATAGGAAACTGAGCTGGTCCAGAGAGGTCCTGTATATGCAGAAACCACAAGCTAAATTCAACGAATCGTTTAAAAAGCCCCATTATGAGCAAGTTTATGAGCTTGGATAGGAGAAGCTTTGCCAAGTATCAAGAGATGATGAGAACAGGAAAGGAAAGGGGAGCTGATTTCAATAAATCGTGCTCACAATTTGCTCAGCCCTATTTAACTCTCATCTTGTCATCTCGGAGTTCTATGATCATGCATGAGGCGCATGCGAACCATACCTTCAAGCTGAGTGAGCGGTCAATCGTCTCCGTAATTTTGAGAATCTATTGGATATCCACAACAAATCACGCACAGAATCTGCTTATATAGATCACACGAAAGCCACGCGTTTGTCCCGCCGTTACTCAAGAGACAGTGCGGTATTCTATTTGTTGTTTCATTGCAAACGGTACCAGGTGTCAGCTCCCTCGGTGATAGATGCTGACCAGCTGAACGCCTCAGCCGACCGACCATAGCTAACGAAGAAGCTTGATGTACGCATCTTTTACTTCTTCTGAATCATTAGGTAGGATAAACTCCATACCGTGACAGAAATAAAAGCAAAAACAATAGAATTTACATTGGATAAAGTTTGATAGGGTACTTAGAAACTTTTGGATAGATTTATGAAGCTCTGCTTCAACTATGGTGGTAATAGGCCCACCTTGTTACTGGCTGGCTGCTTTGCAGTAAAAAAGCAATTGTGGGGAAACGTGAGTGGTTGCATCGGGAACACCTCCTGGCCATCTTATTGCATACCCTTTGTGTTTTCTTGGCTGACCTGTCGTAGGGCGTGTTTTCAGCCCCGTGAGACATTGGCTTTGCTTGTACTACGATGGTGATGTATCAGAAATGAGGCTGATTCAAGGTTTACTTCGTTGCCTGTATTTCAACCAATGATAAGCGAGTACATGTAATATCACAACTTGAAATTATCAACACTTTCAAAAGACTCACTGACTATGAAATTAATATACAAAAGAAAATACAAAAGAAATCCGAGTTCCGCCTACAAATTCGGAGAGTAGTTACCTAGGAGACGGGGTATGCGAACTATTCATTTCACTGCATATGGTGGTATCCTTCGGTGGCTTACGCTTACGTTGTCAGACACGATACGAGGCATGTGAGGAACGAGCCTTGTCGGTTTCATCAAAAAACCTAGTACATAATATGCGGTGTGATATATAAGTCATTGTAATTGATTCTTCTAATCCTTTAGGTTTTATTTAATGCCTCCTGTATACATTCTAGGCATTCGCTGTATTTCTGAGTACCTAAATATCTTTGTGACACTTGCATTTCACCATTGCACTTCAAAAAAAATAGCACTTTGTATTGTCAAACCTCCAATGACAAGATTGCATAAGAACACGGGCGCTCCCTCTGTCTTAGGCTATGGGCTACAGGTATGGGTCTCGTCCAATAAGACATGTCATCTATATGCGACTTTAGTGGACATGAGGATTCTGGTTTCAAAGTGGAGTTCAGAAGTCATTGCAGTCTTCTTGCTTTTGGAGAGATCATCATTTATAATAAGAACCGTTTTGAGCTTATAAAAATATTATTAAGGTAAACCACGAGTTTGAAGATTCTTCAGAATTGGATGAAGTATAAACTTAAGAGGGTTTTAGAGGGCTCATAAAAAGCAGGAAGTTGGTTACACAACCTCTACCTTGTATTTAAAATTTATTCGGAGTTGAAAGCCCATCTATGCTCTTCCCTGCTCAAGCAGCCACTCGAATCCAGCAACCCAATCTTCATTGTACTTCGTCGTCTTTGATGCATCAGTAAACATCGCCCAGAATCCGTGGGGCCAGCCAGAGTACATATCAAGCCTGGTCTTAATTCCACCATCCTCCCTTAATATGCGCTCCCAGATCAGTCCATCGTCTCTTAAAGGGTCCATTCCACATAATTGGAAATATGCAGGTGGTAGGTCTTGAAATCCTGTAGGCCACAGAATAGCACATGCAAGAGGGGAATAGGGGTCGGAATTATGGTTCTCTGAAGAAGTTAGAATTCATACATCTGTCTAAGTTGACTTAAACCAGCTAGGTTTTGACTTGATATCTAAGCATACCTCTGAAGAGATTAAGAGTTTCGCGATTTAGTATAGGCGCATCTTTGTTTTGCTCCCAAGCTATAAATTCCGGGACGTATTTCTCGGGAACATTGCGTGCATCTACGCATGAGGGGATGGAGAGATATGTGCCTGTTAACGGCGGCCCAGGCTTCTCATCTCTGTATAGAAGTGATAGAAGTATACTCAAAGAGCCACCCGCAGAACTACTACAATTTAGTATCATCATTCGCGGAAACTATAAATACTTACGTGCCACCGATGATAAAACCCAGCGAAGCATCCACCCCAAGGAGATCTAGATTCACCGCAATCTACACATATTAGCCCACGCTCCTTCAATGGAACCTAACCTACCCATTTCAACGCATCCCAGGAATCTTTTAACGGGCCAGGAAATGGATGTTCAGGAGCAAGTCTATCATCATTAGGCCGCTCATCCATACCCTACGCAAATCAGCTTACCGATAATCAACGTTGGCAGCAACACCCCCAAAGTCCTCACAGAACCTTCGGCACTTCTCCTCCTCCTGCTGCACATTTCCCACACAGTAACCCCCGCCATGATACATCACTAACAGTGGGCCCCGTTTCCCAGCGGTAACCGCGGAGGAAGTATATATCCTCACCATTATATTCTCGCCGTCACGCATTGATACCAACTCATCTCGCTCCGAAACTCCGGGCCACGGCTGTGTGGGTTTCGGTACGAGTCCGCGGATTGTTTGGATATCGTTGGGGAGGTTTACAGGACCTATGTTTTTGAGGATCTACAGAGGGTTTCAGCATTCATTTGCATGAGCTGCAGAAACTACGACTTACTTCGAGGAGTTCGGGAGACGGTGTTGACATTTCTTCTTTACTTGGGAGTTCCATCCTGGATTTAAAACTGCGGGTTCTATGTTGAGAGATTCAAAGAGTATAGAAGCCGATCTCAATTAGAACGTCTGCAACAATACACATTCAATGGTGTTCCAAAAGATGGCAGGCACGTGTGGTGATTTACGAACATAATGCTGTCAGCAAGCATGGACCAATAGAATCTGTACAAGGTTCATGCATTGCAACATCGTCGCCTAGATGAGTTATGAATTATACCGATGACTAATCTCACGGTATGAAGGTCAATACGAGGCTTAACATTGACTCACAAAGATAAACCCTGCTCATACATTACAGAGTATATATGGAATTGAAGAAATCCATTAGCAGGGGTGAGTGTAAGTTGCTACTGATGGTCACAGGACTGACGCCAGGGCAAGCGAGCAGTGATTCGCATGCTGCTGTTGATCATGAGGCTATGTAGACAGGGTGGGTGTACTGCGTATGCTGTGGTTTGAGATAGGGTGGAGCTGGGGATACGCTGCGGATGCAGCCGGAGAAGTCTAGATACTGTTTTCCAACGACATGTCTCGATGCCGAAGAAGCTGAAGTTACTGGACTCATATATAATACAAAGATCCCCGAAAAGGAATCTCGAATATATCAAAATGTTGTAAGGGGACTGAATAAATCAATAAAAATAGGTATTGAAAAAAAAAATGTATGTACGATGTCATCTATTGAGACTCATTAATCTATATATTTTGTGGTGAACATGAGAATTAAGTCCAAATATGGTTGTGTCTCCTGTGTGATCTCCCGACACGAACAAAAGCCCAGGAAAGAAAAACGATGTGATACGGAGAAGCATGAGACAAACATTGGAATGGTAGGTAGGAAACATAAAACTTAATTTCATGACCTACAACCATGTGCCGAAAAAAACAAAAAAAGAAAAGAAAAAAAGAATGTGCCAACGCAATACCAACCAAACTTTACTATTGCCTCGTCATGAACGCAAATATTGCTCAAGTACAGTACAGACACCATATGGTGATATATCCATCTTTAAAAAACCACACCTTTGGAGACGAGAGCCGCTCAAAGCACCAGTTCCTTCAATATCCACCTTTAAGACAATACCCCAGATACCCATCCACGATCTCGGAATATGAATCTGACACCCCTCCCCTCCCCTCCCCACTTAGTTAGAATCACACGCCACAGAGCAAAATCCAAGCCTTTAGTCCAGCATAAAAGACTCTTAAGTACGGCAATATGCTCCGGTGCCCCCATGCTCGTCATCAAACTCTATTCAAGCCCCCTTCGACGGGAAACATGGTGTGAATTGCCATGCCGTGTCGACGTCGATGATGCGAGATGGCACGGCTTGCAGACGGCGCGATTGTTTGGGAGATAGAAGGAAGGATGTTGGTGTGTCGGGGTGCATATCATACCACGTGAGGTACGGTGTGGCTGTTTAGTTTTAATAGAGTAGGCGCGTACCCAATAGAGAATCGTGGAGTATTAGGTGTAGATGGTGGTGTGGATGATGAGGCGACGGGTGAGTTTGGCCTTACGGGCGTTGGTGTCGCGAGTGATCTGGTATTGATTCGTGATGATCAAACTTCCATCTCCGGAGCATACATTATGCTTTTGGAGGCTGACTTGTGATAAGATCCCTTGAGATCAAGAAAGATGTGGGCAGAAAATGATCGTCATATAATAACTGATTTGTTTAGAACTCGACTGCGACGATGATATTTGCTCGACTCTTTTTTGTTTTCATTATCAAATCACTTGAGATGGGATGAATGACGACAAACAAGAATAATGTTTATAAATAATTGTATTTGAATCGGCTTTTAATTCCAAATTCTCTATAAGTAGCTGTATCTCGTAAGTGTCCCAAATGTATGCTGATCCCAACTGTCGCTAAAGAACCTTACAACCCATTCCCAAACGCCATATATATGTGCTGTAGTCATACGGAGTCCGCCACACCAGGCGACTCTCATTCATGAACCCCCAAGTCATGTTTCATGATGCCTTTCCGGGCACGGTATTGCCAACCCAAACCTGTACGGAGAATTTATGAATGATCGCTGTCCATGCTGCTCACGGAGGCGTTGGTATCATCATGGCCGAACGAACGAGCGGTATCACTGGACTCTGTGCCGCGGCGGCGTGATGAACGTGAGGCAGCCTCCATCTGTTGCTTGGTGTGCTGGTGCATAGAGCGGGCATATGAGCGAGCTGCTGCGACTGGGGAGTCGGCAGTAAAGGAGCTGGCGAAGTCGTGGTGGGAGGACATTGGGGACGATGAAGCGTCGGAGGTGTTGATGTAAACGGAGTTGGTGGCAGCAGACATTTTGAATATGTGTTGATGTGTGTTGAAGGTAGATTGCTTTCCCTTAAATATATAGATAGGATGGATGTTTGGTCTTTGGTGTAAGTCTGTTGAGGAGGATTATAATCTGGATTATATAATATTGAAGGTAGGTAGCTGGTTGGATGTGGTTGGTGGTTGGGTAGATGGCTGGGATGTATATGAATTTTGATAATGAATAATACTTCCTGAGATCAGGGTCCTCTCACTTCCTATATAGCCTTTGTAATGGTGGGCACAGATATCAACAGCATACTACGTAGATTTGCTGCTTCGTCTCTCGCTCTAACTCTCCTCTCCTCGACTCAAAAGACTGTCTGTCATAGGCGTGCACTAGTGCATGCCCATGAGCCCAGGCATTCTTCCACCAGGACCACTACAATAGTGCAGGACCCTTATTTCTGCACTCCGCACTAAGATTATCATGACGGGCTGCCGATGAGACGGTCTCCCACACACGTCTCTCAAAGCGGCAATGATCCACAGTCAGTCAAGACCTGCTGTCAGAGGCCAAAATCTTCGATCAGAATGACGATTTAGCAGGGATGTGAAAATCATCCCCCGATGATTGGTCTGCAGAGTCGTGGTAAATAAAAGGGACTCAAAACGGGTAAGACCACAAAGATCTAATGATGAAAGAGACTAAGGTAAGGTATTTTATGACTACATACTCTACAGTACTTGTACATACATTCTTCAGGTCAGGTAGAGTAGAGCGGCGAAGGGGGACAAAAAGCAGGTCTTTTGAGCCCTGATTGGTGCTAGGGGCAGCAAATGGCCGGGAAGTAGTCGTCATCAAGATCTCTGACTTGGTGACACGGGCTGGGAAAGTGGCCACCGTGAAGGGACAGTGGAAAAGGAGATTTTGGAAATCCTTACTGAAAGTACAAATTACAAATTATCATGGAGAACATGGTGAATATGGTGAACATGATGAGCGTAATGAACATGATGAATATGATGAATTTGGGCTCGTATTTTGACCCGCCCATTATTACCTACGTAGAATGTACCACACTCACACTCACAACTAACATATACTCATGAGCCCACCTAAGTAACTTAAGTATAGTACACTAGTCTATGACTGTGCAATGCATGAGTATTGAGTTACCGAATCCTTACTAGCTCAGGGTGGCTCACGATGTACTGCAGCCCCATCTAAGTCACTATGTCGTCAAATAGGAGATCATCGTCATTGTCGTGCGTTTGTGTAGTATGTGAGTTGGTCATGGAATGGAATAACACAGTTGAGGCCAATCCCATGGTTTTGTATCGTTTTTTTCATGTGTTTTTTTTCTTCTTTTTCTTTTTCTTTTTTTCTTTTTTCTTCTTCTTCTTTTTTCTTTTTTCATACGTTATTCTTTCATTTCTATCTAACTATTTCACAGTTTCCATTTATCTTTATTGCTTCATCTTGGCTGAAAGCAAAAAGATAAATTGAAAAAAGAAAGAAAAAAGCAACATTTGCCGAGCCCAACGTCACTTGTCGTCTTTTGCGGAGAATGTTTGCCTCGACTTTTAAGACGAGACACGCTACATCATGAATATGTAGAATATGTTACGTTTCTTATGATACAATACCAATTACTACATAATTTCATGTATAGAAACAACATCCTACAAGCAAGGCTACTGCTTAAACTCCATCTTAATGCTGCAAGAATGATGTCGGTCGGCATCACAGGCGATGTTGAAATGGCATGGGATATTGCATAGTTCGGGACGATCTTGACTATTTGATGGAGCATCTGCCTTGTTCTAGGGGCTGGTTCCCCCCTTGGTCTGCACTTCGAATATACTCCCGTGGAGCGCGAACGCTATTCTATCATATTCCCACTCATCAACCATTCACCTTTTTCCCACTGCTTTTTTACCCACTGTCGATCATCCTGCTGATCCTCTACGCAAAGATCACCATCAGAAAGTCGTGGGGAGTTTCACCCATCCTCTCGTCTTGTCGTCTCGGCTCCCATCTTCTAAACGAAAGTCCAGGAAAGAGTTCCGGTGAGAACGAATACCCATTCATATCAGCAGTTTAGGGTCCGTCCCGATAGCATGCATGATTCTCGATTATGCGGATTTTGTAAGTACAAACATCCATATGTACGTGCAGTAGTGACCCACATTACCTTATCTATGGAATCTTATGTGCGAAGTACATCATTCGTTAAGCATAGAGTGCTCATGGAGTGGATGTTTTCATGTTGAGGAGAAACCTGGAACGCACCCTCTTCGCGAGTATTTACTGAACAACTGAGCTTTTCAGTGGGTTGGATTTGGGTTGTGTGGGCCTTGTAGCTGAGGCTCGACAGGCTGTCTGGCTGTCTTTGGTCAGGCACGTCGGGGAATCCTCACAGAAGACCTTTGGAACAAAAAGACTCTCCCCCTCCTCCCCAACCCTATGCGGAATATCTGCTCAACACCCTCCATACCATCTACAGCCTGGTTTCTCCATCTCTTTGCATGGCCATTCTTCAAATACTATGAAAGTCAGAGTACTAAGTAAACAACCCTAACCACTGTTCCACTATTCCACTTTTCCTCCTGAGCAAAAGCTCGCCTCGACATTCCCTCCCAGTAGTTACATGTACTTAGCTGTTCATACTTATAACCAGGCACAACACAATCACACCAACCACCTGGTCCCCAACAAAACATACATCATCAAATGATAAGATGGAGATCCAGTCACAGTCCTCACGCAAACAGTTTCGTCGCAGCTCCCTAATTCAAAGGAATGATGACTTGCTCTTCGATTCATCGAGCTACGGATTACTTTAGTTATGGTACTGAATGAGATTCGATGATGAACGGACAAACAAGCCTCGACATCATCTGACATTTGATCTCCAGTCCAACGCGCAAGGTCAAAAGTGATCTGCATTACTATTGCAATCCAGCCCGCTCTTATTTCTCTTTCCCATTCATCCCCCATTTCAATATTCGGCCACCGTCCTCTTACCCGCGTGCCACAACGACCATACTTACCACAAACCATGTTTATCACCACACCACCACTCACCACGCTTGGTCGCTGAACAACAAGTCTGGGGTCAAGCATCAGTGTTAGTGAAGCATGGAAAGAGTGAGAGGGATTGCGTACGCCAAGCCCTATTATCTTGCAGGCTCCTTTGGACCCTGCATGCGTTCTCGGGAAAAGAAACGACATGGTACAGGTCCATCAGGTCTAGAAGAGATATTTTGTGAGATCATAAGCGCGCCGCTCGCCTTTAATGCTCGCCTTTGATGCTCGACCGACATACCTTGACTCAAACATCACATAAATCAGACAGAGTGAGAGTACGGAGTACGGGTGAGAGAACCACCAACTACATGCCATGACTGTCCAATTGTCCTGAAGAAAGCCCATGAAGAAGCCCTTTCTTGTTTTGCATTCCTTTCGTCTGTGCGTGTATAACGTCCCTCTCACTACTAAAGTACTCGAACATGTTCTGTTCATATCCAACAGTATGGATACTTACAGATCGCTCCACTCATGACGGAAATCAATAAGTACTCCAGTATTCATGCAAGTTCTTTAGCCTCTTCTTTACTGTTGATCGGCGAGGTTGGAATTGAATTTTCGAAAATCATTGCGACCACACTACTCGTATCCAGCCGAAACGTAGAAACTCCTTGCGGGGAAATTCAGAGTAGCGGCTCTATTATTGCGTCAATCTTAAGTACGAACTATGGGGCAAAGTTCATATGAGTGTATGGATAGACATTTTCTATGGAAATACACCCCACACCAATCCAGTCCTCTCTTTCGTTTCTATTCTATTCTTGACGTAAGAATATTGAATCTCAATCCCTAATCCACCCTACAAGGGATTTCTTATCTTTTTTTGAGTTTAAGTCAAGACCTTGCTTCACCTTCACTTTTGGTTGCGATGGTTGTTTTTTGCAAGGGCTTTGAGTTTGGACTTCGAACGATGTCATAACGCAAGTGCCCGCTGCACGCCCCACGACATATGAGGTAAGGATGCAGCGCTTTCGGGGATTTACCAACGTCGACTTAAGCACTAGCATTCCAAGAACTACCAACCCCAGCATAGGCTCATGGTAATTAGAATACTTGTTGACATCAAATGGAGATCTTGTTGACCAACTCCCTTGTTTATTAACACAGGTACTGATTTGCATTCTACTTTATTCTTTGGATAGTACGTAAGAGCAGGGTACATGAACAGCTATCTACTACTTCCTTAATCACCTACTTACTTACATTCTCTGCTGTATTTCTAACTCTCATTCTTGTTCCACTTATGTTGGTTCATGGAGGTATCACCGATTATGTTTTCAGAATATACTTCCCCGCCACCTCGTTTTCATTCTACGAGAAACCCAATGTCTTGCAGCTACTGTGTACTTACTTATCAACGTCGCATCATTCGATTCTAGGATGTGATAAGTACTGCATAGGTATCTAAGCACGAATGCAAGCAGGCACTGGTCTGTCATGTCTTACTCTCAAATCAAAGAGTCTATTAGAGACGGCGGGGTTTGATACTGTATCGAATCACAGCCATTGTTATGTCGCCATGTTTTCCCTAGTTGGCATTCCTCTGCATAATCCCAGTCCAGATTCATGCAGATTCACCTGTGTAGGTGCTGTATGAATCGTTAGCATTCACAATGTAACTGATTAAGAGCAGCGTCATATCACAACATATGCATTACACCTCTCAAGATATGAACGAATACATGATGCAAGCCTCCAATAAGGCAAAGAGCAACATAGTGTGTTAAGTGCTGAGAGATTTCAACCAGTAAGTGCCAAATTCATGTTAAACCTTCCGAGCTCTTGTCATTCATCGATATTGAAACCGATATGTGGTTGATCTCCTCTACTACTAAGGTATGTACGTATGCTCTTTGTATAATATAGATCAACCCTATTCAGAAGTAAGGTAACAGGTCGAAAAAGGTCCATATATTTCACTGTAAGTAAAAAGTAGAAGAACAAATGCACGACTCGTCATTGTGCTCGTTCCATTTTCAAGCGTCCATCTCAAGCGTCCATCTCAAGCGTCAATTTCATTGAGAACGGCACATTCTACTTATCTACATACGCACTATGAACCGTGAATCTAAGTACAGAGCTCAAAACTGCCATGTTATACATAAAAAGCAGGCTTCTAATTATATCATGTAGCGCTAACATCCGGCTTCTAGGACTTCAAGGTCACAATCCTACAGGCCTAAATATCGTAGTCAACTCTAAACTTGAGGAATACAGTGCTTCATACTCCCTGAAGACAGGAGATTCACCTCCTAACTCAGTCTACTAATATTTTCTACAATACTTGATTGGACATGTGAGTCTTACCCGCACCACGTAAGCTCCAATCTGACGTAGTCCCCGCCGCTCGACGCACAGGATAGGAGGGTTGGCAAGTAGCTTGGGCGGCCGTCGACATCACAATTCATATTCTATCGAATATGGACATTCTTACAAGCAGTCATCGCCGATGCTTTTGTCCTATCTACATCATAACCTGCTCTCAATGTATGGCCAGTCAAGATACGTTGCGATTAATGTGGAATCAATACCCCGCAGCAAATTTTGATATACCCTCTCATGATATCAGACCCCAACCCCCCATGTTCATCAGAAACCCGCTCGACTCTGTACTCTATGCCAGCCGTGGCCCACAACAAATGCAGCACAAGCGACCCTCATAAATATGAAATTGATTTCGAGCAAGCAAAGCAACGTAATTTTGTAGTCTAGCTATCTAGCATGATACTCTGTCCTCATAAAAGTATGACGTCGACTTGCCTATCATGCCTGACTGGTCTCAGGCATGCGTTGCATCGCCGATTCATCGAAGTCGCCCCTGGACTCTCTCACATAGTCGAAGTCGAAGTCTGCCACACGTAATCTCTCCTTGTCTAAATACTTGCTCTTTCCAAAACCCTCTCTATCTCTACATCCATGAAAATTCCATAATCTGGACCTCGTCTCTGGCGTGTAAAGCATTCATGTTGAGATAAGGTGAATTGGTGAACGGACCCCCCCTTGTTATGTGACGTCGGGCGTTGCTATGATGGTGGGTGGCGAATTTGATCTCTTGGTTTGACGAGTGGCGAATTTGTTGGTGGAAGGCGAGGTTGAGCCTCATGTTGATTTTGCCGCGCGGAAAATATTTGCATGGATATTAGACTGCTTATACTTAAGAGAAGTCAGGGGCGTTAACTTATTTGCGGTGTGACTTCTTTGAAATATATTATTTTTTGAATCTTATGTGTGATTCGGGATGGGCAGCTCTACTTCGCTGCTAGGTGTGGCTGGAGATGGGATGTTCTGGAGTCTTCTATCAGGGAACTTGGAAGTTAATCTCGAGAGATGTATCTACTGTGAATTCAGTGGCGTTGCTATAGTTATTGATTGCTGATTGTAGCGGATTTGCTGGAAGATTGAAGCATCTAGGGAGTCTCTGTCTGGTATTGTTGAGGATATCGCGAGTATCTACGAACATCAAACCATTGTCATTTAAGGCTATGAAGCTTAAGATGAAGTGATCAAATCAAGGCTAGTATAAAAGTCTGGAGTGATGTCTCTAGGCGCTTCATGGCAGGATGGGGGAAGAGATGAGCAACAACTGCAGTTTGTATATCACTATACGACGACCAATTGTGAAACCACTCATCCAAGCCTCTATCCCGATGTTAGGGAACAGCCTAGGCCTCCATAATATACAACAAATATTTGATGCTAATTAAAAGAAGCCAATGATGATCAATGCTGATTTTCATCATCAATGTGGTACCACACTTGACTCGACATCTTTGAAATTATGAGCCCCCATTTTCTTACATCCCAACAAAGAACAGACTCGACTTGGTCTTCAAGAAAAACAAGAACCAGTCCACAAGACCAACTGATTTCGTACAATTTTGTAATCAATTTTGGGCACGATGCCTATTTGCTCCCTATCTTCCTCTGCTCTTGGGTATACAGACTCAAAGTTTCCAACATGTCCTTCCTGGTCCAACCAATTACCTTTACCTTCAAGATAATAATCATAAATGTAGAAGCTGTAGTTTCGAGGATGCTAAAAGCTGGCATGTCCATATCAATCTTACAGAAGGTCTTCAATTTCACTGCTCATTATACCAAAATCCAGATAGTGGCTTTCTTACTCCAAATCTGAATTACTCCCCACGCTGCAAAACATGTTTGTTAAGAAAACTATAGAATTAAACATAGCTTTAGCTTCAAAATGTATATACACTATTCAGTCATATTAATCAATTTGATTGGGTCAAAAGAGAAGCGTATACATTGGGTGACTTGAATCCATGTTGACAATATGAGAAATTAGAATCTTGGTCTTAAATCAAAATAATATAGTAGAACCTACAACTATTATCTGCAAAAAGACATGTCTCCGTGGAATGTTTCGGGGGGCTATACAGTAAAATCAGATCCTTTTACCCGAATTTCTTCGATACCATTAGAGGATTAGAGGCTTGTCTATCATATACTACATGGGGTGCAACACAACTAGGCTATGGGGAATGGCATTGGATGTTGAACTATAGCAGTTTTGAGAATTTGAGATGCTGACGGTGATATTGAGATATAGCAAATGTTCGAAAAGAAATAATGCTTTGATTTGATTTCGTTGATTTTAGCTCATCTCCTTACCGAACTATCGGTACACCTAGTGTTAGATTTGAATACGAGAATCCCTTTTAAGTTGGTAATTTGACATGAGATATTCACGCCATGAAAGATTTTTGTATGAACTACAAAATTAGGCATTTTATCCATATTATCTCCACGGTTCTTGCTTAGTAACTCAAAGTGAATGGTTTGAAGATCTCAACATATTGTCTCTTGATATTTTAAGACTAAGGGACTAATCCGACCTCAATTTTCTCGGCCAAAATATCCCAAACAACCACCCCCTCACCTCCAACTCTGGCAACACCCCTCAGTCCACTGGCTACAAACCTTACTAGACTCTCATATCTTTTGCGGATCGACCTGAGTTCTTCTCCGTAGCCCACCTCAACAACTACCTTCTCAACGAAGCTATCTTCCTCCTCCGGCTCAC
Source organism: Allantophomopsis lycopodina (assembly GCA_024752465.1). Classification (NCBI taxonomy): domain Eukaryota; kingdom Fungi; phylum Ascomycota; class Leotiomycetes; order Phacidiales; family Phacidiaceae; genus Allantophomopsis; species Allantophomopsis lycopodina. The sequence goes on from CP103012.1 coordinate 992,245, forward strand.
TATCACTGTTCCACTCTTCTTGGGGCTTTCTCGCCTCTGGATCTTTGCCGGCCAGATGTGCATTCCTCGCATCAACGAGCTGGATAGACAGGTCAAGAAGAGAGATAATGGATTTATGAATGGGGCCAAGTTTTCTGGCAAGCAAAGCCTGATCCTCTATTTTCTTAAGACACTTGCGGTGAATGGTTATCATCTCATCGACATCTTCTGCCGTGCGGAGCTGGCTTCGCATCTGAGATGTACATTTTTCCAAGACAATGTCAGTGATATAATTGTGTAGTAAATTCGTAAACCAGAGAAGACGGGCGCGGGTAGAATAGAACAAAGCTCTTTCGTCGACACTGCTGTGTTCGTTATCGACGTCTTGGCGGAGTCGGGAGGAGATAAGAAAGGTTGCTGAGCGACGGATTTGTAAAAGGAAAGTGAATACTCTCTGGTATGATTGTATAGTTGTATGTGTGATTATTAATTGGACCGGCCATGAAAGTCTATATTCGACTGCAATTGAAGAAAGGTGTTTCACTGATCGCCTGGAACGAACCAAGTCATCATTCCCAACAGAAGATATGGCCCGGATCCGATCTTCAGTTACGAAAGGTGTAGAAGCATAAGTACTTTGTGCAAGTTCTGTGAGGGAAAAGCTATCATTCCAGGAATCCTTTAGTGAGTCCAGTTTGGAGAATATGGTGGAGGCGAGAAAGGAAGAAGATGCGCCATCACGCATAAAGTATATGGTTTCTAGGGCCTGAATAGATGCCCAAAGACCACAATTTTCGAATAGACATTGTTGAAGTGTAATAGAAGTAAAATGGTGTTTACTTTGGATCCAATTGCCAAATGCTACATCGAACAAGGCAGAGAAAGGAGCTAAGTCTAAGGAAGAATCTCCACAGACTGTGTCGAAGTTTAGACTGGGCTCAGTCGTAGTCCACGATGCTTTCAATTTCTCATATCGACCCAGATGTTGAAGTACAATGATACTCTTACCTGTATTGAAAATTCTGTCTGTTGCAGCATGTATAAACCGAGGGGCGTGCAGTACACCTTCTGAAGTTTGTCGCAACTTGTATCTACCTTCCCAGAGTAACGCTGGTGTAATAGACTCAGCAGTCTGAGTTACAAAAAAGGTCTTTTCATTTTTGGAGAGACTTCCATCTTCCATCCATTGGCGTATTGGACGTAGGTATATTTGAAAGCATTCAAAAAACAGAACTCCTAAAAATCTGTATATCTCGTCGTTCCCAGCCATTTGAGCCATACAAGTCTCGTCATATAAAAATTCGAGGTAGCAAAATGGATGGGGGCTCTGACTATCATGAAGGTGTTGAATAATATTAGATAATTTTGATAGACGTTGCACGGGGCTTTGAAGCTCATCTGCTATTGCCAGGAGACTAACAACTTGATCATGTTGTGGTGCAAGATAGTCTTGTTCTAGTGCCGATAGCAACGAATCAAATTCGTCCAGCCGTTTAGCGATGGCATATTGCAAGTATCGTAGAAGCGGGATTTCATTCTTTAGTTGTATATAAGAACGAAGACGTGAAATACTAGTGCCCCATTCTGCAAAGGTGTTGAGGTGTTGAGCAAGTATTGCTCGTGAGGCATGCTTCAACCTGAAAACTTGTAAAGGTCTTATTATATCATGGCCTTTTGAAAACATGGAGGTTGGTAAGCCATGTAGCATGTATAGTATTTCTCGAACAACTTGAAGCTCGGTGAGAGGTTTTGCTTGCAGAGAAGAGGCAGTGCTAATCTCCGATCCCCAGAACCGTGCTTGTAAAATTGAGTTGAGACGTTCATCATCAACAGTCTGGAGTAGTTCCTCTGAACGCAGGTACTCCTGATCATCAACACTTGATAGATCAGTCGTTTCACTGTCATCAAACCTCTCAATAGCACTATCCAAATATTCTCCTTCATCTGAACTCTCAACAGTATAGTCAATATTTCGCCATACGTATTTGTCCTGTAGCAGGGGATCCTCAGCAGCTAGCTCTCTCCATGTTAATGGTGGAGGTGTAGGGTCGCGTGGTGGGTATAGAAGTTCCAGACTTGCAACCGTTGATTTCTCAACTGGTTTATCAGATAATTCGAGTAGGAGATGTAGGATTTCGGGGGTCCACTTATTCGACCTCGGTTTCAATTCCTCAAGTCGTTCCCTCAAGGCATCGGCTAGAGAATCTTCACAATAGACTCTAAACTTCTCCTCGAGTCCCTCCAATCGATCTGCAACGTCGAATTGGTTTGTCCGGGCATAATTGCTGTATCGTAAACTTCGTAAAGCAGATTCGTGATAACTGTTAAATCGTGAAGGTTCATTCTAGTATCAGAATAAACAGTCAGCAGTATTCAAGAAAAGTCTAAAGGTCTTGCTCACTTTTGTGGAGGTTCCGGTGATGATTGTTATCAGTTCATCCGTCAAAGCACCAAGCCTTGCGATATGAGCCATATTGCTGAAGCTGCACAATCAGATCCAACAGAGCGATGTCCATCAACGACCTCTTGTTAACTGATCAAAGTCATTGGAATGCAAATCAGTCTTCAACACTAACACCTTATTTGTAGACACTGTCCATCAATACAAGTTGAACAATACGCAATTGTGTACGCGACGGGAAGACGCGACTGCGACATAATTAGTGCCTATCAGAGTTTAGGCGACATCTTGCCAAGAATCCGGCATCATTCCGCCAGGAGCAGCAGGGATGGGAGTTTACCCGCTTGTGTATACGCGGCGCATTGTCAAGACTTATCCAAAGCAGCATTTCAAAGCCAGCTTTGGTGTATTAAACAACAATCTCAACATGGCAGTTGCAAGGCCCATCAGAGTATTGGGCATGGTAACATTGGCCCTTGTAGCCTTTTTGATCTATAACATCCATAGTGGTCCGACATCATTAAAGTTGGGTGGAAAGAAGAGCACGACACAGGTTGAAAGGGATCCCAATCTGGATCGTAAGTGTATTGTAATCCTCTAGGACAACGATGAGGGCTAACAAGCAACAGCATCTGGCGAACCAGAAGGAGTATTATGGAGAGCTACTGAGGGCTATGCGCCCAACGATCCCAATTCCCAGCGCATCAATGCCACCCTCCTATCGCTGGTCCGAAACAATGAGGTACACGGTATGGTGCAAGCAATGAGAGATCTCGAACGAACATGGAACTCCAAATTCAATTACCCTTGGACTTTCTTCAACGATGAGCCTTTCAGCGAAGAATTTAAGCGATTGACACAGAAAGAGACAAAGGCAGAATGCCGTTACGGTACGGTTTTCTCAATCGGCTCAAAGTTGGAACATGCTGACCATATGACAGAGATTATTCCAAAAGAGCACTGGGAAGTTCCCAGTTGGATCAACCAGGAATTATATGACGAGTCTGCGAAGATCTTGAAGGAGCAGAATGTCCAATACAGCAATATGGTCTCCTATCACCAGATGTGTCGATGGAACTCTGGCCTCTTTTACAAGCACCCAGCACTTAAAGATATTCGTTACTATTGGCGAGTTGAACCCAAGGTTCACTTCTTTTGCGATGTCGACTACGATGTTTTTCGATTCATGCACGATCACAATAAGACCTATGGTTTCACGATCAACCTTTACGATTCTCCTGAATCTATTCCAACACTCTGGCCTGAGACCATTAAATTTTTGGCACAACATCCAGAATACATTCATTCCCATAACTCCATGGCTTGGTTGAAGGATAGTGAGAGACGACCTGATCACAACTACAAGGCCAACGGCTACTCAACCTGTCACTTTTGGACCAATTTCGAGATTGCAGATATGAATTTTTGGAGAAGTCAAGCGTACGAGGACTACTTCAATCATCTGGATCGTGCTGGTGGGTTCTTCTATGAGAGATGGGGTGATGCACCGGTACACAGTGTTGCTTTAGGATTGTTTGAGGATTCCAGCAAGATTCATTGGTATGTTTGCTATAGTATTCATGTTTCTTTCTTAACTCAGTGCTAATATAACGACTGTAGGTTCCAAGATATTGGATATCAACACATCCCATTCTTCAACTGTCCAAATTCTCCCAAGTGTAAAGGCTGCGTGACTGGTCGCTTTACTGACGGAGAATCGTGGCTACAAAAGGAAGATTGCAGACCGAACTGGTTCAAGTATCAGGGAAGAAATTAGAAGTTTGAAAACCCATGGGGGATGTGTAATTATCGATACCTGCATTGGCGGTGGCGTTTTAGGTTATAAAGACTTATGTATAAGGATTGAATTGGTTAACGACCTTGGTGATGTCTCAAATCTGATATCATCTTGAAATTTTTGTTGCCTTGTTTACCATAGAGGACGATTTCAACGCAAAAAGCAACTATTATCTCTATGATTAGTGTTTAGGCAGGAATAACATAAGTACAAAATAACAATATGTCGGGCTCGTGTCTTATCCAATCACGCAGTCGTTATCGTCGTCCGTTCACTCTGCCTCCTTTCAGTCATCTGCGTTTGCTAAAATATTCCCCGTAAATGAGCATCTAATAGTCAAAATAGGCCCCATGGCACATTACTATGCCGGCAAGATTTGGTGTCTTCCAAGCGAGTTTTGTAAAGGTATTCCAATCGCTTTGTTAAGCTCTAGATGGACAAAATACATTGTGATCAAGAGCGATAAATGTTTCAATAGATGATATATAATCGGTAAATCAACTGGGCATACAAGTTACTTAATGATACCTGCCTGATTGGTATATTCTTGAATATAGCACTTTCTGGCGTATCACGTATCAGCGAGGCCGAGTAACGTGCACCTGGTCTCACACGGTACAAGACCACAGATCCTAGCTTCCTCTCCACAATTTATATTGAAGGTGGGATGTGGAGAGATTTATGGATGAAAGGGGCATAATGACCGAAGCTATTAAGCGCACGCCATTATTTATCCGCTTATGAATACATTGTGATAACCCACCTCGGTCATATTTCAACGACCCTACATCTCAGCGACACTCACTTCGCTTTGTCGGTGGAACTTTGATTTTTTATTCTATTTTCTTATTTTTTCTACATTTCCTTTTCAGTTCTGTTAAGATGATTGAAATTGAGGAGAAAATTCAAAATTCGATTGCTGCCAAGGTTATCCCAGGATGCGTCGTGACAGCTACCATAAAGTCGAACAGCGCCAGCTATGTCAAAGCTTTCGGACCATTTGATATCGAACATCCCGATGGTAGAGCTATGGATGTTAATGATCCCATGTTAATTATGAGCTGTACCAAGTTCATGACTAGTGTTGCGGCTCTGCAGTGCGTGGAAAGAGGTATTCTAGATCTAGACGAGGACGTTGTGAAATTTCTACCAGAGTTTAAGGACAAGGAGATTTTCGGCGGATTTGATGGTGAGGGAAAGCCTATTATGAAGAAAAGTACGAAGCCTATCACCCTAAGGTATTGATTCTTTCAAGTATATGAGAGTATATGACTGATGGCTACGTAGGCGTCTACTTACTCATACAAGCGGGATAGGTTATGGCTTGTAAGTATGCTCTAATATTTTTGGTAGGGCCTTATATTGATCGTGGCAGCTTTCATCCTGAACTCCGGAAATGGAAGAATTTGCAATCAAAGCAGTCTGATGATCTACCCCACACCATACACAACTACTACGACTATCCTCTACTTTTTGAGCCAGGTAGTTCATGGGAATATGGCGCTGGCTTGGACTGGGCCGGTCTCATTATTGGGCGTGCTAATGACACTACTCTTGAAAAATTCATGGCCGAGAACATATGGAAGCCATTAGGAATTGTTAATGCTACCTTTCATCCTAGTCAACATCCTGGTTATGAAGACAGAATCCCGCCACTGACATTCCGTGTTGGTGACACCCACCCAACAGCCGGGATTACCATGGATCCAGATGGAGAACTTGTCCCATGTGAAAGCAAAAAGGGCATTTTCTCTTCAAAACCTATTGATGATCTTGGTGGAGCAGGACTCAATATTCCAGCCCCAGAATTTCAAAAGCTCTTGACAAGTATTTGCAACAATGATGGAAAAGTTCTCTCTCCTGCATTTACGGATCTTTTATTCACTCCTAGTCTGACACCAGAAGCTGAGGCAGCTTTTAACAAGAAACGTCGTGATGCTCCAAGGCTCAAAACCTACAATGGTGGTCTTCCAAACGATATTCCTGTCACGCATGGGCTTGGAGGAATGATTAACATTGAGGACTTGGAGGGAGGCAGAAAGAAAGGCTCTATGTCTTGGACAGGCTTGAGTAATACATTCTGGTGGATTGATAGGAAGAGTGGTGTCTCTGGTACTTACTGGAGTCAACTGATCCCTCATGCGGATCCAAAGACGAGTGAGCATTTTGCTGAGTTTGAGAGGGAAATTTATTCGAAACTATAGGGTCAATATGGCTGTCTTGATGAAGTAGAAGAGTTGAAATTTTCATTTTGTTGCGATAACTATGCTATTCACCTCTTACCCATGAAGGATCAAAATTCTAGACAAATATGTAGCTAATTGTACAGTATTTAATAACTTTACAACTCTCAGTATGCGTATGGTTCTCAATAATTATAGAGGTGTCGAGTTCGGCTCTCGTAGGTACACGAGACAACATTTTAAAAGGATGGCACGTTGTGTTAAGAGCAAGTGTTGTTACTGGATCAACCCATTTCATTGACAATTTTCCAAATTATTCTTCCGTTGGAGCTGGAGAGATTTTGAATAGGAGCTGTCATGATTGGCATGTAGAAGTGGGTATGTTCAATGAGTAAGATATAATAATGATGATAAACCTCTACTTTCAGACAAACCCGTTGCAGAACCTCAGATTACCTCAATCCTTTGAACTTTTTTATAGGTCAAAATGAACAAAATAGAACAGATTGTTGATTAAGATTGATTTTAACTAGAAGGCATCTAGCTGTAAAGGTCTGCCCGTAATTTTCCATTTGATATTACTGTCTGGTTCGTTTTCACGGATTATGGGGTGTCTACTCGAGATCCTCACACTGTTGTCCACTATAAGTTGGTATCGGTGGCAATTCCCTTGTCATATAATCATTTCTCATGTTCTCGAGTTCTGGATAGGATGGCCAGCTCACCCATTTACCAAAATTCACCTTACTCCTTATAACTATGCACCCGACCCAAGATATTCTTACACTCAGTCATCAGACATCAACTCTGACATCTCCATCAAACTGTCCCCGTCTTTCAAAACATCACTAACTCGAACCTTCGCTCTCTCTTTTCCCATCTTAGTGCCTCTTTTCAAGATCATCAATTCCCTCTCGATCTCCTCATCACTATCCACCTCACCATGGGTCCCTTTGTCAATTGATTCTTCTAATGCTTTGTTCAGTAACTCTGTTGCAATAGCATCTTGTGGCGATACTGCCAAAGCCTCATGAAGCACCAGGACAGCATCCCAGCTTCTTCTCAACTCCATAAGTACCAACGCCTTTGCACAGAAGATAGATACGTCCTTGCCTGCTTGTCGAAGGACTTCGTCGAATTCTGCTAACGCAAGGTCCAATTCTCCAAGGCGACGATAAGCATGTGCAAGGTTTGCACGTGTAGAAACCCATGCTAAAGGGTCACTGTCTATATCATCCGCCATCTTTAATGCTTGGCGGAAAAATTGCACTGCCTCTTCCAGACGATCTTGATGGTAGCATACCACTCCCATCTCATTCATCAATAAGGGGTCGGATTTGCATAGTGCGTAAGCAGTTCTCAAAAACTCTTCGGCAAGGGTCATATTGTTGAGTTGTAAATTCTGCATTCCGAGAAATAATTGTGGAAGATGAGTGCCCATAAATAGTCGTGCCGCTGTAGAGTACGCTGAGATAGCTTGATCGTGCTCGCCTTCTGCCGCAAATGTATGCGCAAATCCGATCCAGGCAGCTCCAAAGTGAGAGTCCATCATGCTTGCCTTGCTGAAATATCGACGTGCTTCAGCAACTTTTCCGATGGCCATGTAATAAATACCAACTGCAAGCCAAGTACAAGGTTCTTCCGGATGATTGTCAGCTAGGTCGTGAGAAATGAGGAAGAGTGCATTGTTCAGCTTCAGCTCTTGAAGTAGAGAAAGATGAAGCGGGTATATGCTGAAGTTATATTTGTCTTCTTGGAGAATGGATTCCGTAATAGCGAGTGCCTCTTTGAACCGACATTGAGTAAAGAGAAGATCTGCTCGTGCAAGCAATAAGTCTGGATTTGAACTAAGGTTATAGTGTGTGGAAAGAGTCTCGGTAGCGGTAGCAAGAGCGGCAGGGTTCTTGTACTTCGAAAGTCTTGTGGTATAGAGCATCTTTGTAAAATCCGCGGCTTCCTGTGAGCTAGATGTGTCGTCTGCTATTGATATCGAGTCAAAATCCAAGGACTCCAAGAATTCCCATTCTTCATCAGGGGACATTAAGAAGTTCTTCATAAGTTGCTCGAATGCTTCGTAACACTGCACATCAATTCCTACAGCATCCTTGTAGCAATCCTTGGCCTTGTCGAATGCATTCTGTTTTGCATAACACAATCCGCGCAAATAACACATCGCAGCTTCAAACTTCAGGTTGGATGCCTCTTCTTGTGCCTTCTCATCTTTCCGATCATGCTTCTCTGCCTTACTGGCATGCTTGCCCCTTCTGTCATGACTTGTGCCATTGTGTAACAATTTCCTTCGACTATTGCTTGCGCTCGATACGAGGTGTTTTGGGTTGTCTTCGCCGAGTACACTGAGGGCTTCATCATATCTCGATTGTTTGATAAGACAATGGCCTGCCAAGTATCGACAGGAGGGATTCCGTGCGATCAAGTCTTGCTTTGCGAGGAAGCTTTGCGCTCGTGTGTAATTTCCTGTTGAGAAGTGTACCTGGGCGAGCCAGAAGGCATCTTTGTCATTTTCTGGGAGGATGTTAGTGGTGCCATATCAACTAAGAGGCGGTATAGGTACTTGTCAAAGCCAACAGCTTATCTCCAATAAATATCGCCGAGTCGTATTGGTGCTTGTTCAGAGCATCCTGTCTCCAATCTCTCAAGAATTTCTCCATTGCGTCGGTGATCTCATAGGTGGATTATAAGGTCGTAAATTCTTTACATGTCCCCCGTCATCTGACTTTGATTGACTTACTCTGTAGATTACTTTAGGAAAGCCTTATGCGCTCATTCTTCACCTAGAAAGCGCGTGGTGGGGGAGACGCGACGGCACAAAGTTATACGTACTCCGACGACGTAGGTCGCTTATGCAAACAATGTGTAACTACAGAGACGCTTGCTTCTTGCCGCTCCCTCCACCTTCAATACTCTGCGCAACCACCCTCGAAAGAGACTTCACGATCACCACTTCTTACAACTGATCGCACAGCCTCCATACATCCACGTCTATCGTATTCATCGCGATCGCCCATACCTGTTGAATCCCAAACATCTCGCTCATAGCTACACTGTTCATTATCCAACATGTCTGAACGTAAGGTACTTACTAAGTACTACCCACCCGACTTCGATCCTTCTAAGATCGTTCGTCAACGCGGTCCAAAGCAAGCAGGTCCCAAAGTACAGACAGTTCGTCTCATGGCCCCCTTCCCAATGAAATGCACGGCATGCGGCGAATACATCTATAAGGGCCGTAAGTTCAACGCGCGCAAAGAAACCACCGATGAAAAGTACTTCAGCATCGCTATATACCGATTCTACATTAGATGTACCCGTTGTTCCGGAGAGATCACATTCAAAACAGACCCGAAAAACATGGATTATACATGTGAGCGAGGTGCAAAGAGGAATACTGAACCATGGCGAATGAATGGGGGCGGCGTACAAGAAAGTGACGAGGAGAGGTTAGATCGTTTGGAGAGAGAAGAAGAGGAAAAAAATGCGATGGTGGAGTTAGAAACGAAAACTCTGGATGCGAAGCGCGAGATGGCTGTTGCAGATGCCCTCGACGAAATCCGGACAAGAAACGCTAGAAATGAAAGAGTTGGGAAGGATGGGGTAGAGGTCACAGTACCGCGAGGGACTGTTGATGAAGAAAGAGAGAGACAGGATCGTGAAGATGAAGAGGCGGCTAGGGCAGCATTCCAAAGGAAGATCGAGGACATGGAAGAGATACTTGAGGAGATTGAGGAAGATCAAGCAGGGCCTTCTACTGCTGTTGCTAAGTCTGCACCATCAACAGATATGCCTCCGCCATCATTTAAGCGTGTGGTCAAGAAAAAGAAGGATTGTGCAGGAATGCTGGGAATCAAAAAGAAGCAGCCTCTGGTTTAATCAGGTGCTTCGATCATTCAAAATATATACCCAGCTAACAACGCCCTGATCATATCAGTATAGGTAACTTACCTCATAATTTCAAGTTTGAGATTCCAACGGTATGCTTCAACTTTGTATCCAATAAGACATTTGTTTCTGACTTCAAAAGGATCATGCCAACCTCCAAAACACCTAATCGTAGAGAGAATGGACGAAGAAATATCTCTGGTGGACTTTGGTCTGCCCACTAAACACCCATCTACTCGATTATTTAGATTCTTAGAGAGATGAAGTCGCCCTACGACATTTGTATCGCGTGATAATCAGCACAACCTTGATCATAAATATTTCTGCTGGTTGGCGGTGCCTGATCATTCTCACTTTGATCTGGTGGGCATCCGTAAATTCACCGGATACCCTCTGTTAACCTTGTCTCGAGTCCATCATTCCCCATATCATGAGTTGTCTGGTAATCAAAAGAATCTTAACGGACTGTGGTAAGGCCGTACATGTAGAGTGTCAGGTAGCACCGGGGCTCAATACTTGACTATTGTTGTCCAATCGAGTATTTACCTGCAACTTACCTCCAACTTTAGCTTACCATTTAAAATCCTCTGCAGTTTCACTGGTAGACAAGGATCCAATAAAATGAGTCATTCATTCTACTGTGACTGCATATCAAACCACGTAAAATCGCGTCGCTGCCTGTGACTCGATAGTGCCGAGTCGTTACACAGATATAAAATAAGAAACATAAGTATCCAGCAATTTTCCCCACAGAAATAACAATAATAAAAATATATATAAATATAATCCTCGGTTTAAAATCGGACTTTGAGAAAATGAACTCCACACAACTTTCATATAGGACTCTTGGCAACACAATCTCCATGCATCCACCTATCGGATTTCGAGACTGCCTTATTCATGGAGGCCGACCTTCGTGTGGACTGTGTAAGATATGTCAGGATCAACAAGACCGTCTACAGACATGTCCGATTTGTGGAATACATTTTGGTGGTAAGGGAAGTGTTGCCAAGCACTGTGCAAAGATACATGGTATTCTCTGGATAGGAGGTGATGAGCTGAGTGAATGTGCGTTTGGTACTTGAGGCTGGATGATTGGAATGATGTCGCTACAAAGCGTCATGTTGGTACTTGGTCTGAGAGTTGGATTTTTGTATTAGTTTGCACCGGTTTTTATAATCCAAGCACTCTTGAAAAGCGGCATCATTCCTCATAAGTGCTCACGAATATGCCAATATTTGGTGCTCGCAGATAGTACCTTGCACCTTGTAATAGTAAATTTTACATGTAGTTTATGTGCCTGCCAATGATAACTGTAGTCAGAACAGTAATTCATATCCCACTCGTTAAGTGTCTAAGCAACAATCTGTCTCATCGACCTTTTGTACTTAGTAGATTATCGCTAGGCACTCATGATGACGATATTTTAAATGATATTCAATGCTGTTAAATGATTTGACGTTGAGAAGACGAAGCTTCAAATGACATGGAATGTTAGGCTGTAAGGGTGATGAGTTTCCTTACGACTTGACTCTCCTCTGGTGTATTGAACCTTGAAGTGCCGGAGCATTGCCGTACGTATGGTGGTAGGTAAGTTCAAGCAAGTGTGGGGCAGAGTTTTGGTTACCTTAGGCTGGGGTCAATAAGGTAGCTCTTAGCGGGCCGTCGCTATGGAAAGATGCTCTGCTCTTTCGGTCACAACAACACCATGTTTTGATTGCAGTTGATGACCATCACGACAACCACGACCACTACCGCGCCACAAGTCGTCCTCCAGTACAAAATGCGATACTAGACAGCCGCTCGCAAACTCTACTAACAATACAGAATCGACACCCATCTTTCCTAGGCACAGGTAAGAATTCTCCATCACAGGGTTAAATACAATAAGATCACGATTGACGCGTCTTCAGCGTCGCACATCCTTTCGATCATATCCTATTGATAATGTCGTCTCCCCAGCAGCCAGTAACACCCAATGGCAAGTCTGCATCTGCTCCTTCGACTCCAAACACCGGCACCTGGAAGCATCCTAGATTCGACGAAATCTCAAAGCGCCAAAGTCGAACAACATTCACGGATCGCAACATTAAGCAAATACTATACAACATTGGGGGGCTTGTAAGTCTATGGATTACTGAGCAATTCCTCAAGAAAAAGTATACAAGATCTTGAATGGAAACGAAACTAGGCTAACTATTGCAGTATCCCAAGTCTCTGGAACGCCACAACCCCACTTCGCCCATACTCAACATGGTTTTACATCTTCATAAGACTAGCATTGCTTGTGAATATTCTGATGGCTTTCCTGCCATTGATGAGAGGCAAAGATGACCTTTCCGATATACCTTTGACGCCAGCACAAAGAAGACTTCTTGGTCTACCACCAAGTTCAACACCGCCTGCTCCAGGATCGACATACGTTACACCACCTCGATATGCACGATCTGCAACTGGTTCTCCAAGCGGCCGAACCCTTCATTCAGGGTCGCCACTTTCAGGAAAAAGCAGTGCGCTGAATGAGTCAACATATTCCCAAAACGCCAGCCCTTTATTGCAGAAGGCTATGGGTGGAAGTATGAATGGATCTTTAAGGAGGGATTCATATGGATCAAGTTTTGGTGCTGGGCGTAGTGGTTCATTTGATATGCCGGGCACTCCAACGCCTTCGACGCATAAGGGCGCGAGTGTGGGACTCAACAATAGATGGCTCTACGAAAGAGGTCGCACAAGTTCCGGAAGTGGCCGTCCATTCTCTTAAACTCATGAGGAAGCATTTAAAAGGCTCTCCGCAGAAAATGTGCATTATTATTGGATTGTAAGAGTTTAGAAATACCCATACCTTGAAACACTATTTAACGAGGCTGTCGATCCGCTGTTCAGCCTCGTTCTCCGCAATTTCATATTTCGCCCCCTGTATCTCAGTCTAATAGTTTGATATACTCCAAGTTAACATGAGACCATAATTTAATGGTTGTAAAATACTCAGAATGTTTTGGCCGATACAGTTTTAGCATATGACGTATGTTTGTAATGATACTTTTTACCATAGCTTGCTTCAAAACACTGTGATGGTTCCTGAAATGCCCCGGATTTGGCACAGGTCGGAACGGCCAGCCCCAATGCTCCGTCTACTCGTTTGGCCAACACGACCCGTTGTCAAAAGTAACAACATCATAAATCCACATCGATCCATGCCTTGAACTCTCAGCAATGGGTGCCTCTGACTCGAAGCTCGTCTTCAAGAAAGGCATCTTTCGACTTTCTGAAGAAAAGAATATACCTGCCGACGATCCATACTGGACCTCTGTAAGAGCGAGCCATAACGCATGTATATTTCCTCGAACTGACGTGCATATCTAGTTTTGGGAACTCCCAGAAACCACTGAAGATGTTTTCAGTCTCTTTTCTCCTGCCGATATACGTCGAACTCGAGATACATCTTTGGAGAATCTCGAAACGCTTATCCTCGCCATAACGTCACGGCTATTTATCCTTCGACACCATCCATCGTTCCCAGACCAAGAATTTGCACCGGAACGAGATGCGCTCAACTGTATACGAATTCTTACGCGACTGCTGCCATATATATACGAGGCAGATCAGCTGGTGGAATGGGAAGAGAAGTTTTTCTGGGGTGCCAGACGAAAGCGTACAAGACAGGCCTCGATAGCGTCAGAAGTGTTATTCGATGAAGCACACGATGACGAAGAAGCCAAACCCAGATCAAAAGAGAATGATTACGAAGATGCGAAACCATTAGCGGAAGAGCTTATCGATACCCTGACCGATCTCCTGTTCTTTTCTGATTTCACACTTCCAAGGCCCCAAAATAATAGCAAGGTGTCATATGCAATATGGCAGAGTGGTGTTGGATGCAATACATCCGTTGGAACGAGCAAGGAATTCGAGAACAACCGATGCGAGATCTTGCGACTTCTTTTGACTTTAACTAGTCAGTCTATGTATATGTCTCCAAACCTTCTTCCTGTACAAGGAGTTCGTGCAATCACGTACATTGCGACGAATCCTGATAAGCAGGTTGTTCTATCTGTGCTATGCTCATTGTTGAATACGGTCAGTCTTCTTGTCTATCCTGATTTATACGATTTACTAACGTTGGTAGACCCTGAAACATAATCCAGCAAGTTGGAGAGTTCCTTACAACCACATGGTATTCAAAGATCCGAAGCAAATCCTCGTTACATATGCGCTCCAGTTCTTGCTTGTCGTAATTTTATATCCTATTCCGGAAACTGGGCCTTTACAAACCCAGAAGAATTACTACCGCCATTTTCTGGGAAGGTTACACAGACCTCAAGACTTCCAATTTATCATCGATGGAATGACTAGGATTCTCAACCAACCAGTCTCGGCGAACACATCATATTTGCCAGGCAGTCAACAGTCAACGAAATCTGCTCCAGAAATGCTTATGCTTTTTTGGGAGATTACTCAATGCAACAAACGATTCCGTTCTTTTATCATTGATACCGATAGATCACACGACTTTGTTGTCCTGATTCTGTTCTATGCGCTAGAGTATAAACTAGATCTTTCAAAGCAGGGTGTCGTGAGAATGTGTGTTTTTTTGTTGCAGACGCTCAGTGTTGAGCCAAAATTTGGAACAAGTCTTAACAAGAAATTTGAAGGGGAAGACACGCTCCCTGCCAGTGTCAGAATACCTGGCTTCAATGGCACTTATGCCGATTACCTAATTCACGTATGTTGCATCTACTGTATGAAAATGCTCAAGCTGATGTGTTTAGTCTATATACAACATTATCACCACAAGCCAGGGAAAGCTCACGGCTATTTACCCAGCTTTGCTAGCGATTATAAACAATGTTGCCGCTTATATTGAGAATCTTAGCCCTGCAGCAAGTGCAAAATTGCTCCAGCTTTTTTCCTCGATGTCTTCGCCATCTTTCTTATTGGCTAACGATAGCAACCATGGTCTCCTACAGTCTCTGCTGGAATCGTTGAATGCCATTCTTGAGCACAAATACAAGAGTAAGCAATTCCATCCTACAAGCTGAGTGGAAACTAAAATATATTCCAGAAAATCCAAATCTCACTTACACTGTTCTTCGGAATAAAAAGCGCTTTGAAGCGCTACGGAGTTTCACGTTGGAAAGCGGACAAGAAGAGATTGAGCGGCGTAATAGGCGACGCAAAGAACAGGCACTTGATATAGCTGAAGCCAACAGCTTTTCCCGTGCCAATTCTATTGACAGCATTCAGAGCCCATCAAGCATTCACCGCAGACAATCTACGCTCCAAAATGTACCCGAGGAAGATGGCGCATTTGCGATTGGAGATGATGAAGATGATGACACGGATGATGACAACAACACCACTCCAGCAGAATCTACACCCAGTGAGCATGGTTCTCGCGCACCATCCGTATCTTCAACGGTCGATGATGCTGTACCTGTACAATTGCGAGGCATGTCTGAAAAGGCACGCGGGAAGATGCCTGCTGGTACCCCTACTTTCTCGCGTCAAAACAGCGTCAC
Source organism: Allantophomopsis lycopodina (assembly GCA_024752465.1). Lineage (NCBI taxonomy): Eukaryota > Fungi > Ascomycota > Leotiomycetes > Phacidiales > Phacidiaceae > Allantophomopsis > Allantophomopsis lycopodina. The sequence goes on from CP103012.1 coordinate 1,008,022, forward strand.
TAGCTTAAGCAGCTATGCGGCTGCAACACTTTCGATGAGTGGTCAATTCGAGCCTTCGGCAGAGTGGATTGAAAGCTGGCTTCCAGAGCTTCCACTTCATACTATTCTCACATTGATCGAACAACTGGAGGCTGCGATTCCCCGCTCCCAGCTCGCCTCTGAGCTTCCTACCGCACCTATACTTCGCTCCATACACAATGCTACCATCCATTCCATAGATCCCTCACCTATCCGTATACACTCCTTTGAATGGTCTCCCCTTTCGTTAGGCTGGTACGAATCTCTCTTGTGGGGCTTCGTGTTCATTTCCGAGATGCAAGTCTCCAAAGGCACTGTTGGGGTTTGGAACGGTACTTCCATTAAGTTGTTTAGAGTTCAAGAAACGGCGGCCGAGGGACCTACTTTGACGTCTCCTCGCGGTGCAGTCGATGCAGTCGGAAGTAATATAGTCAGCAGAATTGGCAATATCAATCTCAGAGCAAATTCACTCGTAAGTGGACAGGGGCAGGGGCAGGAAAGTGGCGGCGGTGGTGGATCGGGACGGGCAAGTATTTCTTCTAATAGGGGCTCTGTTGTTTGAGACTTGGATGGTACCCCGTGGGACTTTGAATCATGAGCGTGGCGTTCGGAATATGTGAGTGCTGGATTTACAGTTCCAATAGAATTCTATTCATTGATTGGTGTTTTATTTAATTTGGGGTTTCATTACCAATCATTATATTCGGTGACCTTGAATACATGTAACTTAAGTTGTATATTTCAGCCTCTTAAACATATAAGCCGACAGTCCTTGTTCAAATATCCTATAACACGCTAACATTATTGATAGCAGTTACATCATTAGAGTTAATAAACCCTCCAAATTTATCCAGCCCTCTACAGCTATTTAGCCCTACACAACCATTGAACCCTCTATGGTTATTGGGCCGTCTACAAGTTATTAAGCCCTCACAATAATGTGGTATATAAATAAGAGACATAACAATTTGAGTAACTACATATCTAGCCTAAAGCAAGTCTAAACTAAGAACCTTGTATGAGCTAATCATGATGAAAATTTAAATAATGAGATACCTCATCTTGGATGGGCAGCTCAACAGCTACCACAGGCTCATCATCAGTCCTGTTCGGATTCGGCACGACAGCAAACCCTTCACCGCCGAGTCTTTTCGCAACCTCGCTCGCCTCAAACAAACTGACGAGTTTCCTCTTAAGTGGTACTTGCGCAGCCTCGGCACAAATCTCCCAGGTCCTCTTCACACTCCTTTCCTCCCCAGTAAAGGCTGGCTTATCCTCCTTCTTCACAAATTCATATGCAGGGCGTTTGAGCAGAGTTTGGGTGTACTGTGTAGAGTAACCCGGACAAAGGCCTGCATTCGGGACCGAAGTGACGCGCTCTTGGATGTACAGGTCAGTTGCCATCTCAAATGGAGTCCTGCCTGTGGCATTTTCTCTGAAGAGTGTTGATGGACGCAGGGAGATGAGGGACTTGACTTGGGTCGGAAACGATTTTTTACAAGCGATGTGCAAAGGCAGATCGCCTGTATTGTCAATCATATCGAGGTCCTTGCCATCTGAATATCCTGCAAATATCTCGATGATGGTACTGTCTAGCTCCTGTGTATTGCGACTGAGGAAGAACGCGAGTGGTGTTTGCGCTGTTTGCGCTGTGCGAGAGAGAAGAAGTTCCTTGACGATATTTGGGTCAAAGTGTCCAAGCATCTCCTTAAGCAGCGGTGCTGTGATGGTTTTCATCCCTCCAAATCCAGCTTGCACTCTAGCTGGGAGAAGCATTTGGTGGATGCAGTTATGGTGTTCTTTGTCGCGACTGTATTGGTTTGCGCCCTGAGCAATCAGGAAAGCGACAATGTCAGCACGCTGAATTCTGATAGCGAGATGTAGGGGCGAAAGAGCTTCCGTCATAGTAGGGCGATCAATAGCGTCCGGATCAATCTTCAAGATATGCTTGAGAAGGTCGAGATCTGTTTTCTTGTGGTTTCTGTAGCACAGAATGGCTATATGGAATACATACTCATCTAACAACATTAGTAAGTCTTCCATGATAGAAATGAAACACAAACTCACTCCTTGTACGCAGGAAAGTGCTAACAGCGTTCTCAAACCCTTTTCCACCCTCTAAAACCTGGACCCTTTGATCTTCCTTGTTGGTTTCTGCCCACTCTCTATACTTTCTGAGAGGTGAGCCACTCATAAACCACTCCAAAGCCTCAATGTTGCCAATATATGCTGCTCGCAACACTGGTGGGCTTGTATTTTCAAACTTAAGCCCCGGTTGCGCACCTCCAGCCTCCGCAGCCCAGTCAGCTCTCTTCCTACCACCAACAGTCAATCCTTGATAGTACTTTTGTTTCGGTTCAATTTCGACGCCACTAGATTTTACGAGATTGTTGATTGGGATACCAAAGCCTGTCTGACAAATCATCTCACCAAGCATAGTTGTGCGTCCCTTCTTCGTAGCGGCCACAAAGTGATTGTCAGCAACCTCATAGGTTTCAAGAAAGTGCTTAGATTGAGCAACAGATGTCTTGAGCACGATACTGAATAGCTCTGTGTTATTTTTCTGGATTGCTCGAGCCATGAGAGTAGAGTGAAACCTGAAACCTGGCTTTTCGTTATCGAACCTCCCAAGTTTTGCGGAATGGTCAATTAACATTTGTGGTTTGATTTGACTTTTTACGACGTTGGAGACCGCGCCAACATCATCGACCGTAAATCGCTCATCAACAAGCTCGCTGTACATGTTGATTGTTTCGCCCTCATCCTCGGAGTCTTCAGCAGCAGTGATAGCCCAGCGCAAGTGAGTTCCACTTGCTTCCTTAGGTTGATACTGGGCAAGCGCAATGTTGAGAATCTGGTCCGCAAGCTGATGATGACCTCGCATAATAGCAATTATGTATGGATTGAACCCGTTGTTGTCCTGGATAATGATTGGGAGCGGTAGTTGTTTAGGGTCAGTGGTCCCCCACGGTCCAAGGGTCATTTCCTTTACAACTTCAACATTGTTAGTCCAACAGGCCTCGAACAGTCGAATGTACCCGTTCTTTTTTTCCATGGTAAGATCTGGACTTTTGAACCCAAATCTGACTGCCCAGGGCTTTGGCTCGTGCTTATGTTGTGGGTAAATAATGGGGTTACTCGATGAATCTGTACGTCCTGGGAAGAGCTCCTTGTAAGTCTTCGCGCCGCCAGAAATAAGGAGCGTTTCGAGCCCCTCAAGGTTTTCCTTTAGCTGCTTAAGAGCCCTTGCCTTCTCCTCAACCCCAAGCTTGGATTTCTCTTCCTCCTTAGTATTGGTCTCGCGCCACTTTTTTCTCTCTTCTTCAAGACGAAGGTTCTTTTCATGGTAGTCACAGGTAGCTGTCCAGAGTTGATAACCTGTATATCCTGCAGTGTATTGTGCTTCGTTCTGTAGAGTCTCTGGCTCTTGACTCCAAGTGAAAGTCGGCTCTTTGTATCTATTGACAGCCCTGATTTCCTGCTGTACAATGTCCAATACTGTCCGGCCGTGACTCTGTATACCGAATAATCCTGTGGGTTGGTCGTCGCTCAAATGTTTATCGAGTAAACATGGGTCAGCACCATTTTCGATCAATCTCTTGGAGCAACTGAACATGTTGTTGTTGATAGCAAGTTTCAATGGTTGATTGACATTCCTGTGGTAGTCCGCGAGGTTCCTTTCACTGGTATTGTTTTTTATCCAATTGTTGTGCTCTAGACTTGCCTTAATCCACTCTTTGAATGAAAGTTCTGGAGTTGCGCCTTGAGCCAACAGTTCCTCCACCATTTTCTCATCGTTGTTCAGCACAGCCGTCATTATTGGTGTGACAGTTCCGTTGGACCAAGCGACATGGTTAAGTACGCTCTTCGCAGAAGGAGCATCATGCTCGAACAAGATCTTCAAGATTTCAACATTGCCTTGGGAAACAATAAAATGCAAGGCTGTGAAATGCTTCACCGTTGCCTGCGCAGATGTTGCGCCTAGTTCTAGTAATAGCTTGGCAACCTCACTGGCCTTTTCAGTGGGAAGGGTGGTAGCTAGAACAAGTGTGAGGATGGCAGAATTTGTGTTGTAATATCTTTCGGCAAGTTTGATTGGTAGCAGAACATCAGCCCCGTACTCGCTGACAAGGAGACGTATGGCATCTACTTGACCACAGAGGATTGCAAGATGAAGCGGACTTGCACCGCTGTCCCAGGCAAGAACGTTGATATCATAGACATCAGGATCTTCTGAGTTATCTTCTGGGATTTCCTGCACAGGTGGCTCGGTCTTTCCGCTAGCAATCTTGATGAACGAACCCATTGTCACATCATCTGAGTCTTTATCAGTATGCACTTCAGAATCCTCATCCGTATCCATCTCATCATCCTCATCGCTTTCTTGGATATCAATGTCCATTTTGTCGGTGGTTGGTGAAGGTTTTTGGGCTTTTCTTGCGTCTTTCTCTTTAGCTCTCTTGGCATCTTCTTCCTCTTCATTTGCAAGACTCTTTCGCATCAGCACTTTGATGATATCCACGTCTCCGCGTGCAGCTGCAATATGTAATGCAGTTCTCCCATCCACCAAGCGAGAAATGAGCCTGGCACCGTGGTCGACCAAGATCTGTACAATTTCAACGCTGGAACACTGTGAAGCCAGCTGGAGTGGAGTCCTTCCAGTGTAGTCACGACAGTTGACATCAATACCATCCTGCTCGCACCAGTCTTGAACATGATCCACTTCTCCATTCACAATTGCCTGGCATAGTCGTTCTGTGTTACCAACATATGCCATTTCTGTCCAATCGTCATCTGTAAGCGGTCGGAAACTTCCAATCTCTTGTCTTCCCGGATCATCAGTGATAAAGGTCAATTTTCCGGAGATGTATCTTTTGCCTTCTTCGGTAGCTACCTCGATTTCCTCCTCAGTAACCGGAACTGGACAGTCACCGCAGCAGTCTTCGACGATATCTGTGACTTTACCAAAGAAGCAAGGGTGTCGATGAAGGTTGACTTCTCTGTCTTTTGGTTTATTCCATTCGGAGTTCAGAAGCAAATCCTGATTATAGAGAAGCTTTGTGATGTTCGCTGAATTGAACCTCTTTCCGTAAGGCACTGTCAGGGTTGTGTAAGAAGATATCTCTTCCTCGCTGATCCATTCAGCAACCTCGTCTTCAGCATCGTCTTTCAGGTTTCCATTCAATCGACGACGATTGCGGAAGGATCTGTCGGCCGCAGGCCTACCGCGTTCCCTGCGTCTCTGATCCAAGTAGTTCTCCCTATCTGAGGTCTTTGGAAGCTTCTCAAGCACCAGGAGTCGAGCAAGACCTTGGGTTCGAGTGAAAGATCTCTCGAAAATGGTTGGATCAATGCGGCTGCGATCAAGTGGAGGACACCATATTTCAAAACCACGATGGCTGTATTTACTGAGTCGGTTTTCGTAAGACGGCGATCTTCTAGTGAGATCCACAACATTGCATTGTGTCATGAATGCGACAATAGCACGAGGAGAAGCGTAGACTTGTTTTCCATCATAAGCCGCGCACGCGCAGTCAACATCAAAGCCGGTTATGATTTCTGAAATGGACGTGTAAAGACGCAATACGACTTGAACGTGACGGACTGGGTATTGGGAGGCGATGGTAATGCAGTTCTTTGTACGGATTGTTGTCGTTTCGTAGAGAATGCTTCCCTTGATCGCCTCCTCAATGTCTTGCATCTTCTTGAAAGCCTGCTCCTCATTCAAGCCGTAAATGAATAAATCAACATCCGATGAAGGTGCAAGCTTCTCATGGTAATATTCTCTCAGGGCCTTCTTATTACCCGAGGCTTCTTTTGGAACGGTGAGAAGAGACGTAGTTACAGCTGAGCCGGCGGCTACGACATTGGACCAGTCCAGGTCGACTAAGCTGCTTTCGCTGAAGAGATTGAAGTTGGTCTGGAAGTCCTTCAGAGAACTAACGATTGCTGGGCTTCCAGTTGCTTTCCTATGCTCGTCTCGCAACGGCATAATAAATTTTTCCCTGACTTCCTCGGTTTCTGAAGCTGGATCACGAGCTTGAATCTTAATGCCCTCCTCATGGCCAGCAAATATTGGAACCATGTTCGTAAGTCCGTCCTGAATAGCCTCATGCTGTGGCTGCTGTGCGTAGACCTTGCGGAGCTCTGCCTCGAAAGTAACATAAGGCTTTACTATATCGTGGATAGGGGTGTCTGTCTTGCTGGATAAGTACGGGATAAATTCCTTGATTGGCGCGGGGATTGAGGGAAGCTCAATTGGCATATCGACTTTGATGGCCTCCATTTTCACTGTTAATGAACTATAGGTTCTGGCGAAGGAAGGGGTATCCGGGCTCGAATGAAGGCTTTAAAGACAGGACTCAAAGAGACCGAAGAAGAACAGTGATATAGATGGAGAAGAGAGATAGAGATGGCTTGATTCGAGATAATACTGTACATTACATAGGTATTTATATTTCAGAGGCGTCTAAGACGTCTTCACGTCGCGCGCACATCTACGCGCAATCTCGTGACACGACATTAGTGTCTACCTACCTCGTGGAGGAGCACTAAGGAGTATCTAGTGAATTGAGTCAAAGTGAAGGCAGAAATGGCACTAAAGGGCTTGTGTTGTCTGAACGCAGAGTAGGGTGGTGAAAGATATACCAAGTGGGCTGTGGCTGCCTGTTGAAGGATGGGAAGGGACGAGGCGGGAGAAGTGCTTGTGGCCTGACGCCTTGTTTTCGATCCTCAGGTTCCGAAAAATGGCATGTATGCCTACTTTTCTATGTAGTACACGGCACCACAGTACGTGTCTACCTATATCGATGTATTTAGCTCCTAATCATTCTTTGGCTCTACATTCTACGTATATATATGTACGTAGCATGTACTCCGTATTGTCAGAGTATGTAGAGAGATGGACCATCTTTGATTGTTAAGGTTAATGTACCTAGGTAAGGTACCTAATGATATCTCCTGATCAACATTCAAGCAGAAAAAGAATACACTCTCACTGCCCATGAAAAAGCAAATTGAGGTATATTTCTTATTTGGTTCGAGCCTCTTGATTCTAAGGAGCTCAAGTAGGTGGTGTCATTTTGAATATACCACCTTGATCCGTACTCATCCTACGGCAAATTGACGTACATACATACCATACATATATAAGTACTACGTACAATCTTAATACCTACCTACTTCACAAACACCACCACAACCTCAAATTACAGGTAAAACATCTCCCCGCGAAAAACAACCTCAATCAAAGTCCGAGGGAGTGTGCAAATTGCGCCGCAAGATTCCCGAGTCCGACGTGACCAATCATATCCTCTGGATTACCGCATAGAAGCCGCATTGGTACAGTTCGGACAGCATATTACTCCGACAGGCCAGTATCATCAGCATCAAGCGTGATCATGAACATCCGCTTGGCCGTTTCAATGCCTCAATTAGAAAATATGGAAAATGGGCTGATGATTTCTTCGTTATATATGAAGCTCAACAATGCCCCAATTCCACTTGCTATCACTGATCTAATCATCACTCTCCGCAAATAAATCATTGTCAGCAAGGCCATTTTACATTAATCTTCCGGTTGATACACAATCAAGACTTGCGCCGTCCATCAATAAACTAAACAAAAATCGCCTTCATCGTTTTGTTGACATTGCTACAAGTTCCATCCAGTATAATTGTTGCAATCCCACGACACAAGCAAGTCACCTGACCCAACCCCCCAATCAGAATGTCACGATTTTGGCCTCACTCCGAATATGCCGAAGACCAGCTTTTCTCAAAGAGCATCCTAAGCACACACGTATTAATGCGTGGCTTCACAGCAGGCTCTTTGGTGGGTTCCGTGCTCGGCAGCGCACGATATCTACGACGCACACCAGCGCAGCGGGCCCTTTTCCCGTATCCTATAAGTGTCCTTCGAGGCGCTGGTGCGGGCGGCTTATATGGGACGGGATTTCTGGCGATAATGTTGGCAGGTCGTATGTGGGGACGTGAGGTGATTGAATGGCAGGATCGCAGTTGGAGGTTACTGGAAAACCGCGGGCAGGTAGAGGTAGATACTTGGTCGGGCGTCGGTGCGGTGACAGGACTGGCATTTGTATTAAGGGAGCCGACACTTAGAGGTATTGGGTGGAAGGCTGTTTCTGGGGGACTGGGCTTGGGAACTTTGGTTGGGACTGCTGGGTATATGATTTATCGACATGGAATAAAGGGTGGGAAATGGGAGGAGGTTTGAAAAGGAAATGATATGTGTAATATGGTTGGCATTGTATATGTGATTGAATGGTTTTTCGATTGGTAGTATTTCAAGCTGTGACACATATAGGCATGTCTTGGATGTCAAAGTGTGATTCAAAACACTTTAATAATTAAAATGTAGTCAAAATCAAAACTAAATATGCTCTAGTTATTCTAGTACTATTATATTCTTCAGCTACCTTGCTTCGGCGAGGTCAAGTGAACGCTTGTCTGATCAAGAGTCTGCAATTTTCCCATCCAAAAAACCTATAAAGTCTTTATAAGCTTTCAAATCTAGTTTTTAAATTGCTTAATAGGAGCGTTCCAAATAGATCTCGACTCACTCTTCACAAGCAAAACAATACGTTCCTATTAAATTTATCCATATTACTTTCCTCTGTCCGCAGTAATCTTCGCTCGCCCTGTTGCTCCCAGCCAGCTCTATCAATAAAACCGCCGCCACAGAATTTCTCTTCCACAGTTCTAGGCGCAACAGTATAGATACATTGGGCATGCATGCAAGTCATTCTCGCCCCTACTTCTATGCAATACTAGGGATCAGCGGTTTTCTTTACTACGAAGTTCCCTCAACCACTGGATCTCAAAGGCTTCATTGCACATACAGAGTCCATGGTCCTAATTCTTAAGACGTAGGGGATCGAGCTCCGAGATGTGATTGTTGATGGATCAAGATACGGGTGTATCGGTGGCGATTGGGGAGAAGATTAGAGCGTACAAAGCAACAAACCCTTGAATTGGCATCACATAGTAATAAATGTTAAAAATCGACATATCTCCGATTGTGATGCTTAGAACCAAACGCCGAATCATGCACGCTAAACACAACCACCTTCCAGCTGTTATCGAGCAGGACAGACTATTCCCATATCCCTAACCCACCCACTCATACCTCATACATATCCCTACAACCCTTATTCAAGCAACAACTTCCACAGAGCCTCCTTTTCAACATAAGCGTGGTGAATGATGTTAACCAACCAGACATCCTCTCCAACACTCTTGATTAGCTTGGCACTGGCACTTCTTGGAGGGTAGACTCTCTGCCACTCTTCCCAAATACCGAAAGCCTCTTCGCACCAAGCCTTGAAACTAACCTCCTCGATAATGGTGGGTGTAGTGATTTCCTTGCCTGGGAATGCACCCCAGGTAACAGCATTGGTGCCTTGCTCTTCTGAGCTCAGGAAATCACCACTGGCATTGCCCGCATAGAAGGAAACTTCGGGCAGGGAGCGCAGCTTAGTGTGAAGGGTTGACCATGCAGAAGAAGGGATGAAAACTTCCACGAAGGCCTTTTGGAAGACAAAGCCGTTCTTTGGTCCCCAGCCGAAGACAGGATCAGAAGATCTCACACCGTTAACAGCTGGCTGGGAGGCGACAGTCCACCAACCCTTCTTATTGACCTCAAGAAGTTGATTCTTGATAGAGTTCGTTTCTGGGTTAAGAGCTTCTTCACTCCATGGCATGGCGGAAAGTTCACCTTGAAGATGACGAACAAATAAGTTCGTAATGTCCTCAATGCTTAATGGGTGGCCCCAAAGCTTGATGGCGGACGTGACCGACATATGGAGAGAAACACCATAACCGTCAATTTCACCATAGGCTGGAGAACGAGCATCACCCCAACGTCCGTTGGGGAAATCATCCCATGTAGCTTCACGGCCAAGAGAACCTTCTCCTTCAGAGATAGCAAGAGTATTAGCTCTTGTGTTGATTGGCTCTTTCGGAACACCAGCCTCAGCAGCAGATGCTTCAAATGACAGGTGACTAGCACTGTCAACGATAACATGGTTGTGCGGATCAGAACCTATGGAGGACTTTCGACGACTTGAAAGCTTTGCACTTGGATTGCTGATGCCGCTTATGCCTGGTACTCCAAGAGGAATGGTATCTGCGATAGCAGATTCATATTCTGGTTCATCCGGAATCAGATCTGTACGTTCAACAATAAACGAAACTGCTTTCTCAAGATTCAGTGTGTAAAAATGGAATCCTTGTGGTCCTGGGGTCTTTCTCTTGATGGTCTTGACTTGTTCAACAATCTCGCTAACAATATCGACACCAACTTTCTTGACCATAGAGTCGTCCGACTTTACGGTATCAAGCCTCTTGATAATAGCCTCTGGCAACTTGGCATGACTCAATTTGGTAGTTCTTCGAAGAATCTGATAGCTTTGGATTGGCATCATACCAGGGATAATAGGTATGCTCTTGAATGCGCCACTTGGGTGTGATCGGAGAGTATCCTCAAAATGCTCATATGCCTCAACATCGAAGAACAGTTGTGTCATGATGAAATCGGCACCTGCCTGTACCTTATCGACTAGGTAAGGTAGGTCATGCTCCAGGCTCTGGCCGGCTGGATGGCTCTCATCGGCGTGGCCTTCTGGATAAGCAGCAACACCAATGCAGAAGTAGTCCCCATATTGCTTTCTGATATATTTTACCAAATCAATGGCCCATTCGAATTCCTCCTCTTGCGCATCGGCCTTCTCTCCATCCTCGTCGACATCGCGGTATTCTTCGCTTCGCGGGGGATCGCCACGGAGAGCAAGAATGTTTCGAACACCTAGAACCTTCGCCTCCTCCAATGCTTGATCGACAAGCGCTCGATTCATGTTCGTGCAGGTCAGATGGAGACATGTTGTAAGTCCAAGGTCCCTCTGACATAACTCAGCGAGTTCCAAAGACTTTGATGCGGTTGAACCACCAGCTCCCCAGGTGACAGTGACAAACAATGGACGCAGGGCTCGGGACATGCGATCCAAACGTGCACGCAAATTTGAAGATCCCATTGCAGTCTTTGGAGGGAAGAACTCAAGGGAGAAATAATGGTCCTTTGGGCCCAATGCCGCTATTTTATCGGTGATTTTCTCCATGATAATTGTGGCTGGTGTATCGAGATGGTGTAGTAAGGAAATAATAAGGATGATAGACAAAAAGGTCACAACAATGGAGGCTTGCACAGTTGTTGCTGTTCAGGCTTGTCCAATTGTGTATGTGATGTTTGGTGAGTCGAGTGAGTGGTGTTGGTGGGGTAGCTCTTCGCGTGGTCGATGATTGCGGAATCTGATATGAACCTAAGGTATGTATGTACAATAGCGTGGACCTCGCAAATTATTTTGATGCCTCGTTGACAAGGATTTAGAGCCACCACTAACCTGATTAAACCTAGCCGTAATACCGCACCTATCGATGAGAATGAGCACATGCATTATTATGTAGCGCAAGAGACCACAGAGGTCAAGTAGGTAAGGTAAGGTAAGGTAGTTACGTTAAAACACATGCAGAATCTCAGGATCTGAGGTTGATGAAAAGCACATTGAACTTTCAAGTTGATCTAATACGAGAGAACTCTATTTCTATCGAAGTCTAGCCTGATGTCAGTCCCTTGAACCTAGGCGCCTCTCGTGTATCAACGGCAGGAACTTCCATGGCATTGTGATCTGTTACCAAAGCACGTAGAACGACGGAAAAGGCCCATGTACGCCTACAGAATCATTCCGTGAACACAAAGGTTCATTGAGATGGACCTTGTTAGACCGCACACACAGGATCATTTTTCCATTAACGAATATAGGGGTAGTAAAGCCAATAGCTGGGTAGAAATAAAAACGCAAAAATAGTGAAGTCTCATTAAAGATGGTCAGCGATAAGTGCTTGACCCTTCAGATATTACATGTGATGAGAGGATATCAAGGAATAAACATCAGTTATAAAGACCAAGAGGAGTATTCGCGGTATCAGTTTAAAAATGTGATTCCTCCTCCTGATTGCCACTGCCCTCATCCTTACATGGTTTTCATCTTCGTGGGTGCAGCAACTTATCCCTTGGCTAAATAAGCTAAATTGTTCTTGAATCAGGTAGCGATTACTTCTAGGATTAGAGAATCTTTCTCTACTACCTTTTCGATGTTGTCTGAGGAGACTCGGTCTCGACCGCGATTTTGATTTTTTGGGTTAGCCCTATATATTCTCTTCTGTCTAGATCTAATTGAAGCAGTTTAGATAGACATGTTAACCGGTGTAGTATAAGACCTTTGACTTCGGCAAGGGATTTGGTTTAGAGCACTTGAGAGTAACATCACCCAGGACAATGGTGGTTCCCAGGCTATGAATCAGCCTAGATTGCTGATATTAAATATGAGAATGGAGGTTACTTTATAGCTGACAGCATCTCAAGCTAGGTATCCCAGGGACCATCTCTCGGCGCGACAAGATATGTGATGTATAGCAACGTGTTTAAAGATAATTAATAAAGATGAAGATGGTAATATCGACTTGCGTCCAACGACGGATAATGAACAAAGGGCACAAGATGCTGTACAATATTGTGCGATGCTGTATGTGGGGCTTTATATATATATTATTTTGAGAAGCTAGTGGTTGAAAGGGAGGTATTTATAGTTGCGGGAGCGCTCAGATTCAAGTATTGGAAGTCAAACTGTAGCTAATCTGGTTGGTTACTTTCACATATAATCTTTGATGGAGGGCATCTTTTTCAACAATAAAAGCCCTAGGACGGTAACTCCAATGACAGAACGGATTCCCCGCCTAGGATGGTTTACCCAAGATCCTATCAGTTGCACGGCTTACACAGATATTTTAGTATACTAAGCTCTTTTCTCTATAGTTGACTAGATAATCCTCATAGCTCCTTATATCTAGAAGGATTGTAGAGCTTGAGAGAGGTTGGGCGTTAAACCTTTAGTGATTCAAGAGAAACTCTTGAGGCTGTCACCACATCGATTGATTCGCTATACTTCCTTGGGGTCGGAATCTTGACAGTAATTACTAAACAATATTGTACAGCTTGACACATCTACGAGTTTATCTCGTATTATGGGGATATACTTAATGTTACTGTTTAACGACTGTAATTTAATATTCTTCCAAGCACAGGTGCCTTCCACTGCCGAAGAAATTAGGAAGTTGGCAATTAGACGGCAGAACGGGCACTTGAGTACCATGGGGAATAGCTCTTTCGTGTACCATGTTAACGATAAGGTGTTGTTGTGGGGAAAGAGTTATAAATATATAGTATTCTGCACGGCCGTCCCTAATCAGAGTGATATACACCTTGCCTTAAATGAGGATGCATCCGACTGCACACGGACTTGGGTTATTATATGGTATTATACTAGAATCTATAGCCTTACTACAGTAGTATACAGTAAGTACGTGAGTAAAGATACGATAATATCATAATAAGGTGGGTATTTAATGTAAACAATCCTCGGAATGCTTTTGGCTCGTGATAATTTATGCCCGAGGTCCGACACCGATGGACATGTACATTATCCAAAGCACGAGAGTTATTCACAGCGTCAGAGTTGTTTCGAACACGTGAGTTAGTTGAGCAAATGAAATTTTTAAAGCACTTTAAGTTATTCGGAGTACTAGACGCACGTTATCTATTACTCCGATTCCGTATTCCGTAGACACAATTGAATTCCGCACTCCGCACCACAACTACAGCAGCTGAAGCACAGCAATTTACCCCCATAGTCCTTATAGGGCTATCTCTTTTATTTACGCGTAAGAACAAGTACGAAGTCTCTTAATATTATAATTGATAGGTAAAGTACTGCATCATTATACAGCTGAATTTGTGGTGTCGAAACCGAGTCGTTGTTCTAAGTATTCCGTGTATTGGTGTAATATTACTCCGTCTTGTCTTACTCAACGTCCAGTGTCGCAACTTTCGGTGATACCTCAGCTAATCCCAGTCACAAAACGTCTCCATATCCATCCATCCATATTGAATGCTCCTCGTATCATGCTCTACCCAAATCACAACATAAAGTCTACTCCATAGAATGCTCTCACCGCCCACTCTTGCTTGCTCATACTAATACGTCGCATCTGATAACTGCCAGTGCTCACTACCAATCATTATGGCGCCTGAGGTTGAGACCACCCATGCTCCATGCCCGCTAATCAGTAATTCCACGTCGGTGCTTTGTAAGAAGCGTCCGCAGCGGGCACCAGATTCCTATCTCTTGCGTATCTCTCTTATCGAGCTGCTCAACTCGTAGAAGCGCTTGCCTTGGCCAACTTACTTCACGGCTTCATCTACTCTCTCCCCTTCCATCATCTCTTCTTCCCCCAATTCCCCCATCAAAATCTAAAATTATGTCTATCATGGCAGATTCCATATATTTGCAGGATGCAACCATTTCTCCTGAAATCGAAAAGAAGGAAATCAAAGCGCCATTAGACCTTAGTCATCACTTCTCAAGAGTGACCAAGGCCCGCCAAAGTAGTAATATCAAGCAGTTCTACAAATACTTTGCTATTCCAGGAATTGGAAATCTTGCTGGAGGTTTGTAATTTGAAGTCCATTGCCTGAATATAAACTAATGGTCCAGGGTTACCCCATGCATCGCTCTTTCCATACGATACCCTCGAGGCATCTGTAGCTCTTCCAAATCGCTTCACGCCAACCCCGAACAAACCAAATGGCTTAGACAACATCACAGAGGGTGTTGCAGCAACTACTCTTGACAAGGCAACATCGACGTCCACTCATGTCGTCGTACCACACTTGTCGCCGGCTGTAGACCTCTCTCGCAAGATTGACCTGACTACTGCACTTCAATATGGAACTGCACAGGGATACCCGCCTCTGTTCTCATTCGTTCGACAATTCACCCGCGAGAATCTACACCCAAATGTCCCATACACAGGAGGCCCAGAAATCAACCTCACAAACGGAAATACAGATGGGTTCTCAAAAACACTTGAGGCACTAAGCAATGTATGGAGTGAAGAGCGAGATTGGATCCGTGAAAGAGAAGGTATGCTTTGTGAAGAATATGCATTTGGTAGTGCTATACAACAGGCTCGTCCTAGAGGGCTTCAAATCGTGCCAGTGAAGATTGATCTCGAGGGAATGCTGGCATCTGGTAAGGGTGGATTAGAAGATGTGCTTGCAAACTGGGATGAGCGGACAGGAAAACGACCACACTTGATGTATACTGTAACGTAAGTGTGAAAATCTCCAGTATCTACGTTAAGACTAATTTTCCAACAGCATTGGACAAAATCCAACAAGTGGAGTTCTCTCGGTCCAGCGTCGCAAGGAAATCTACGCCATTTGTTCTAAGTATGACGTTATTATCATCGAAGATGATCCATATTGGTACCTCCAGTTCCCCTCTGCTGCTGAACATGAGGCAGCGTCGAGGATTATGTCTCACAACCCTACCAACAATCTTCTTCCTCATACTCTTTCTGAAGGAGAGAAGTCTTCGGGTTATGCCTTCCTCGATTCTCTCGTCCCATCCTATCTGTCGGTTGATACCGAGGGTCGAGTCGTCCGTCTTGATACCTTCTCCAAAACTGTAGCCCCAGGTTGCAGACTCGGTTGGATTACTGGCCAACCAGCCATTGTGGAACGTATTCTCCGCATTACCGAAAGCAGCACCCAACAGCCATCTGGCTTTGTGCAAGCCATGGTTGCCGAGTTAATTATGGGACCTCAAGAAAAGACTGACGGTGGCCGAGGTGGCTCTAGAGATGGTAGTGGCTGGAAGATGGACGGTTGGATCCGCTGGCTTGAAGGTCTTCGTGGAGTTTATGAGCGCCGTATGAACCGTATGTGCAGCATTTTCGAAGACGGTAAGTACCAGCTAAAGCAAAGCACCCCAATCAAAAAGGATGATGATGATTGGGCCGTCGTAACTAAGACACCAATGTACACCTTTGATTGGCCCCGTGGAGGTATGTTCGTGTGGATCGAACTCTATCTTGAAAACCATCCTCTGTGGAAAAAAGCACCGCCTCAAAAGATTGCCCAGGCTCTCTGGCTTCACTTGACAACTAAGCCATTTCTGGTCCTTGTCTCTCCGGGTGCTATCTTCTGTCCAACAGAAGAGATCAGAGATACAAATGGATGGAGATTCTTCAGAATCTGCTTTGCTGCTGTGACGGAGGAAGAGATTGACGCATCCAGCGAAAGATTTGTCGCCGGCATGAATGCCTTCTGGAGGTTCAAGAAGGTCGAAGATTTGGATGCCATCTTGGATAATGCCAGGGTTGATCCCGAGGAGTGTGTTGATATGGGTGTAAACTTCGCCTGCTAAATTGCTACATATGGTTGAAAACTTGTTGGATTTGTTGAATTGGATTTAGGAATATGAGCGGGGAATTGAATAGAATTGTGTAGACGATTGATGACAATGATATCGTCTTATTTTATGATAGCTTCTTGGCCTTTTCTACGCATTATCTGAAAGAATTTTGCATATTCCTATATCCACATTATAAAACATGTGCCATGGTTTTGACTAAAGGCCCGACCTTATATTCAGGACGGGATTCCAGATATCGCACATCGCACAAAGGATTTACTACTCTGGTATTACATTCACTGTGCATTCCATTTGTATTCTAGTAGGTCTGTTCAATAAGAATTAAGTTCGCAATCATCTTAAGATAGCTGAAAGGGGATTGTTCCTTGCTTATCATACTGACTTCGCGCTCCAATCAAGCATCCTTTCTGGCTGTGCCTCACAGCATTGAGTACGGAACACCCCGCATCCACATTGTCACTTTTGTGTCACACAACTAGCTATGACATGATGTTATCTAAGTATGAGTGAAATCTAGTGTCGTCATAATGACACCAATCAAGAAAAGACGTTGACCTTGCATTATTTTCTGTTTTACTCATGTGGTAGGTAACACAGCGTGTTATCTATCAAGAGCTATAGATACTTTAGTCCCGAGGTATTTATATATCAGCAATATCAACATCCCTCGCCGATTTATCGATTTCTTGATATTAACATAATTTTGGAAGGCATACTATTATGGATATCGAAAAGTCTAAGCTTTACATTCGGGACACTTCGCCAACTTTTATATTTGGGGCACGAAGGTCTTTGTTGTATCGTCATTCGCCTACGTTTCTTTTGTTACCGGTTTTTGTTATAAGTACTTTGATATGGTCGCTCTTCAACAGACATTTAGGTTGGCCAGAAGAGTATTTTACAAGCCCGATCGATGATAAAATCTCGATCAATCAAGACCGTGTGCAGTGCCTGTCCGCGCGAGGGTATCCTCTTTACGATCATCTTGATGATCAGCTCAGAACCCGAGTATTTGATGCCGGTAAATACCTTTTCTTCTTTCGTTACTTCTCACTGGCTCACACTTGTATAGCATATCCCCAGCCACTCTCTGGTTCATATGATGCACTGAATTTGGAAAAGACGTGGCTGTCAGCCGCAGGAAGATACGGACCTTACGGCTATGGTGAAGAAACACCAGGGTACAATCGTAGCAAGGTTGAATGGGGAAATATTGACTGGGGTGAGCTCCAAAATGAGTGCTTTTCCCTAAACAGCCATCGCTTTGCAGATACTCGGAATATTACATCAGAACGAAGAATGTCTTTGTTTCAGCCAGATCCCGAAAATATCCTACCAAGAAAAGACCCGTTTGAGAAGACAGGAAGGACTGCCATTATATTCCGCGCTTGGGATATATACAAATATATGGAGAAGGATTTGCACCATCTACGGGCTGTTATCACGGAAGCAGCTCTTGGATCTCAGGGTGATTATACTGTCGTCCTGCTTGTACATATTAAAGACAGAAACGAAGGCATTTTTGAAAGTGAGGAGAACTACCAGCGTATTTTAAAGATAGTCGCACCCCCTGAACTTCGAAAAATCACTATTCTATTTGACGATAGCCTTCTGGAAAGCTGGTATCCGCGAGTAGAAGAGTATTCGTAAGACTTCCTGTTCCCAGCTTAATTTGACCTACTTGGCATCTTTCATTTCTATGAATGATACCTTTATATTCAGCAATTTGGTTGCTCAAATTTCTGATAAATAATTGATCGTTCATGAATATGACTTTGGACAATGGGGCAAAACGCAGTGTTCAGGGCTGACAACTTTACAGAGCAGAATATCAAATGTTCCAAGCAACTCAGCTGTTCGCCCTTTTCTATCCAGAATTTGATTACTATTGGCACTTAGAAATGGATATCCGCTACACTGGTAATAGTTTGACATACCTTGAATCCCTCTCAACATTCGCAAGAAACGCTCCTAGAAAACAGTCTTTTGAACGAGCTCAGTATGTTTATATTCCAGAAGTCCACGGCACCTACAATGACTTCATGCATTCTGTGGATTCAAGTCTTAATGGCACATCTATCTGGGGCCCCATGAATATCCCCGATATAACACCCATTGGTCCAGTTCCACCGATTACCAACCCTCAAGACGACAACTTCACTTGGGGAGTCGGTGAAGAAGCGGATGTAATCACGACAGGCTCATGCATGAATGTAACTCAATCAATAGATTGGATCTATCGAGACTGGATACAAGGGGTTGCCGGTCTGTCCACACCTCGTCTTTCATGCCCGCCGGCTATCGCGCGTGCATCACGCCCACTTCTTACAGCTATACATGACGCTCAGCATGTCTCTGGGGTTCGTGTTCCATCCGAGGCTACACTTGCGTCCTTCGCGCTCTGGCATGGGCTAAAACTGAGCCATCCTCCCAGTCCGTGGTTCCAAGACCCTCCGAGGGATGCCAGGAGTATGAATGTTTTCTTCAATGGTGGCGAAATTAGGCAAGGTGGTGGCATGCCATGGGGCGTTGGCGTCTATGATGCTGTAGGCCATTATGCAGTCACTAATACAGCAACATGGTGGTGGGGAAGTGAATTTCCTATAAGAATTATGACAGATTGGTTTGGAGAGGCTGGAGAGAGTCCTTGGTTTGGAAGTGATTATGGTGAAGTTGGTGGATATGGTCATGTCTATGGGGAAACTAAAAGCTACGGAGAACTAAAGAAAAGCTATGGCAGATTTAAGAGAGGATACGGTGAGCTCAAGAGAGGGCATGATGGGTTTAAATCAGATTATGGGGAAACGAAAGTTTACGGAAAGGCACAATCATATGGTGGAATTCAAAGTTATGGCCAGAAAAAAGGTAATGGAAAGGCTCAGTTACATAGTAGCGTTCAAGGATATGGAGAGGTGAAGGGATATGGAATGGTTCAGATCTATGGAGAGGATAGCTTGGCGTATCTTCTGAGAGAAGAAGATGGTGAGGTATTTGCGCCTGTTTTGGGATTGCATCCTGTCAAGACCAACAGAAACCCATGATAAGCTACATTAATCTAAGAAAATCCAAAGCTCTTTATACCATGAAACATTTGTTAAGCGGTTTCATAAGCTTGATTGGCCCACTTTAGGTAGTAGTTTGTCTCCTCCAGATAATATTTATATGGTCTCGCGCTCTCATATCTCTTTGCAGAGCACCCACAATGAACCTTTACACCGGAAAATCTATCTTCTATCCAATCCAACCATAACCTTTGCGCAGCAGATAGCACTGAAACATGAGTGACATTGGCAAACGTAGCATATTCGAGTATAGAGTTCGGAAAAGCTTCACAAGTTTGGTTGATAGCGTAAGAAGTCGCTACAAAAGGAACTGTTGGATCGGCTTCACCTTGCAAGACCAACATCGGTCCGGCGACCTTTTTCCCCCCGGATTCTACCAATGCCCCATACGCATTTACATAGAAGTTTTGCAACCAATCTGATTTAACGAGACCAGTGCCAGTTAGAAGCTCTGCGTCAACAGAGTTGCAGCCCTCGATCTCTTGTAGTAACTGCCATAGCTTCTCTCCCGCAGGGGTCAGGATCTCCGACTTATTAAATTCTGGCCAGACACTTAATAACCCGTTTACAAGAAGTATGGCACTGTCGTCAACAGTGCCATTAGCAAGCTTAGCCGTACCGACGACGTTCGTAACGGGCGAACCGGCTACAGTTCCAAGATAACCTTTGACGGGTTTCACAGCCTGTCTTTCCGCAGCAGCCCAAGCAGTTCCTCCACCCTCAGAATGGCCCATGACGACAAATTCCTTGGACAAACTTGAGAAAGCGGTCTGGGCAGCTTGCACGGAGTAAAATAGATCATTGGCGTGGCTTGGACTTCCCAGAATTGGATTGTAGATGGTGCTTCCATTCGCATACTTGTCAACACCGTGACCTAAATAATCTGGGGCTACCACGACATAGCCATCAAGGACGATAGGGAAAGGGGCAGCAAATTTGTACTGTAACGAGCGAAAGTTTGATGGGGCGCACGCTCCCATAACGCCGTTATTCCCATGTCCAAAGGCTACAACCGGATACCCATCCTTATGAACACGGGGGATGTAAGGCCAGAGGATATATGCCGAAGCTGGGGCCAAGGTGCCATTGAGGGTTTCGGTCTGGAAAAGGATGCGAGATAGAGCAGTGTTGGGTGGAATGGTATAAAGAGAGGCGTTTGCATCTATTTCGAGCTTCAGGAGCGTTCCTGCAGGAGCATGGGATGAATTTTCTGGGGCCGTATAAAAATCATCATGAAGGCCATGAGCTAGTTGCGAGCGCTCGAAGTTGAGTGCTACTTCAACGTTATTGACGGTCAAATTGGAAATTTCCGCGGCGGTAATTTGGGACGAGGTCAGCGTAACATGAGAGGTGAAGTCGCTGCACTCTGGTGTGATTTGTTGTGTCGATGCGAGGTTACACAAGAGCGCGAGAACCACAACTGCCTTTGGGGGGACAAGAAGTGATGAAGCGAAAAACATTATGATTTTTTGAGAAGCGGTAACGGAAAAATGTCAAGAAAATTGTACAAGCAGTACTGTGGAATTTCCATATTTCTACTTAGTGCAGGACATCGAGGTTATATATGCACATATATCAGAAAATGATGATCTCAAAGACAGGAACGTACTCGTCAGCCACTGAAATTAGAACTGAGGCACTACATACAACATGTGGGGGAAACGCAAAGCTGACATGGATGGCTTTCCTTTATCAGTAATCCTCTAATACTTATATTTGCTTATTCTGCTTTTAATAGCAAATCATAGATTGGCTACCATGTAGATCCTTCTAAGCTCAGCCCTGTTCCGTTTCTGTTAAGGGTAAGGAGCCAGGCTGACAAAGGGCTTGCATAATTTGGGGCTAATGGGGTCTTTTGTGAGCAACGAAGAGTTTTAGAGATGACTTACTAGTGGAGAGGATAAACTGCCTGACAACATGATAATTTAAGCATATAGTAGTATGCGAAACGATCAGTCTGTAATCTAATTACATGCAGATATTAAGATGCACGTATCACTCAAGGCGCAATATACTTGATATTAAGTTTATAGATGCCTTGATTTGCATAAAAATGTTTGAGCCTCTGAAACTCCAAACCATCCATTCCCATATGTAATTCCAATCTCCATGCAAGAACCCAATCAGCCAACCCAGCGTCTAGCGCTGTTAAACATACGAAGCCATCCCTGGTAGTTGCCCCATTCTTCGGCCTTTCCAGAGGGAATGTAGCTACCGACGTCACTGAGAATAGTACGTTCAGGATGTGGCATCATCGCAAGAACTCTACCGTCCTTGCTTCGAACACCAGCAATTCCCTCTGGGCTTCCGTTTGGATTATAAGGATACCTCATTGTCGTCTTGCCACTGTTGTCGACGTATCTTATTGGAATGAGGTTGTTCTGGTCCAATTCCTGGAGGTGACCAGGTTTAGAGAAAGAAGCGCGTCCCTCACCATGAGCAACAGCAATTGGAATCTCAGATCCATTCATTCCGTGGAAAAAGACTGAAGGGATAGCAGCATTATCTTCAATCTTGACCATGCACACACGACCCTCATATTGCTCCGAGACATTGTCCACGAAGATTGGCCAGTGGTCAGTTCCAGGGATAAGTTCTTGCAATCTACTAAGGAATTGGCATCCATTGCAGACTCCAAGAGCAAAAGTGTCTTGTCTCTCAAAAAAGGTCTTGAACTCTTTGCGGGCACCCTCGTGGAGAAGAACAGATTTTGCCCATCCTTGACCAGCACCAAGGACGTCTCCATAAGAGAAACCTCCACAAGCAGCGAGACCCACGAAGTCTGCGAGACTCTTGCCAGCAATTATATCAGTCATGTGGATGTCAACTGGATCAAATCCAGCAGCCTTGAAGGCAAAGGCCATCTCAGCATGACCGTTCACTCCTTGTTCGCGGAGAATGGCAACACGAGGAGCTTTAGTAAAAGCGGAGGTGATAGAAGCAGTAATAGGAAGGACATTGTCCTTTGGATCAAAGGTAAGCTTGTAAGAAAGACCTGGGTCAGCATCATCTCTAATGTTGGCAAACTCAGCATCCGCGCAGTCGGTGTTATCACGAATACGTTGGATTTGGTGGGAGGTGTTTGACCACCATTGCTGCATATCAGCACGGTCCAAGTTCAAGACGGATTCCTGGCCATATCTAATAGTAAGCCTTTGCTTATTTGCAGCTGGAACACGACCGATCTTGTTGATAAGGCCCTTTGGAGGTCCACAGGTGGCAAAGCAGCGCTTGAAGTTTGTCTCATCAGCCTTGCGAACCTGGAACACAGCACCGAGCTCCTCACTGAAGAGAGCATCCACCACATCATTCAAAGCCTTGGTCTTGGAAATACCATCAATCATGAGTTCTGCTCCGCATCTACCAGCAAACATCATCTCGGCAATGGTAGTAATGAGACCACCATCAGAGACATCGTGATATGCGAGTACAATGTCAGACTCGTGAAGCTGGGCGATAGCGTCCCAATAATCCTTGATAAGATCCACGTTACGAACATCCGGTGATTCATCACCAAGCTGACCAAAAGCCTGGGCTAGAGCAGAGCCTCCAAGAGCTTTACGGCCCTCTGCAAGGTCAACATACAGGAGGATAGTCTCGCCAACATCTTCGTATCTTTGGAGAGTTGGTGTCCAGGTTTTTCTAATATCGGCAACAAGTCCAAAGGCAGAAATAACAACTGTCATTGGGGAAGTGACCTTCTTTGGATTCTTGGTCTCCGGATCGGTCCATGCAGTGCTCATGGATGTGGAGTCCTTTCCTACGGGAATGACAATACCCAATTCAGGACAAAGCTCCATACCGATGGCGTGAACTGCTTCATAAAGAGCAGCCCCCTCACCCGGGTGATTAACGGCAGCCATCCAGTTAGCAGAAAGTTGGATTCTGGAAAGCCCGCCCATCATGTCTGCAGCAGCGATGTTCATCAAACTCTCAGCCACAGCCATGCGGGCTGAGGCAGCTGCAGAAATTAAAGCCAGTGTTGGCTTCTCTCCCATACATTGGGCCTCTCCTGTTCTGATACCCGCCTGCAAAGATGTTGCAGTGACGGCAACGTCAGCAACAGGTGTTTGCCATGGACCAACCATTTGATCTCTGGCGGTCATACCACCAACAGTTCGGTCACCAATGGTAATCAAGAATGACTTGGATCCAACTGCGGGCATGTTGAAAGTTCTCTCAACAGCTTTGGCAAGTAACTCAGAGTCAGAAAGTCCGGTGAAGCCTCTGAGACTTGTGGCAGCATCAAAGGGATTCAACTTCAATTTGCGTGACTCAACAATGCGGTTCAACTTAGCACCCTTAGGGAAGAGGGTGTCCATCGGCAGATCAATTGGCTTTGGATACTCAACCGAGTTTCTGTCTTCCAAGACGAGTTTAGAAGAGCCACTTTCGACCCTACCAATAGCCTTTCCGACAACAGAGAATTCACAACGCTCGCGCTCTATAAAAATGTAAGTAACTTAAACCCGAGAATTTAGCGGATAGCTTACTGGCAATGTTTGTGAATCTGTTCAATCCTTCATCGTTGACAAGACATACGTATCGCTCTTGAGCTTCACAACACCAGATTTGAAGCGGGCTCATGCTCTGATCAGCGCTGTGAACTTGTCTGAGCTCAAAGTGACCACCAAATCCGGCATCCTTGACAAGTTCTGGCAAGGCATTGGAGATACCACCAGCACCAACATCGTGGATCATGGCAATTGGGTTGTTGTCACCCAAGGCAACACATCCGTTGATAACCATTTGAGCACGTCTCTCCATTTCAGGATTTCCACGCTGAACACTTGCAAAATCAAGTTCTACAGAGCCCTCACCAGAATTGGTGTTACTGGAAGCAGCACCACCTCCAAGACCAATAAGCATGGCGGGTCCACCAAGAACGATGACATGAGCTCCTTCTTTGACATCACTTGGTTTCTTGAGTGCGTGCTGAGGTCTAACGGTTCCAACACCACCAGCAATCATGATAGGCTTGTGGAACCCTCTAGCCTCCTTCTCTGTATCGTTGATGTCGACCTCAGTGAGAAGGGTTCTAAAGCAACCAGTTAAGCATGGTCGGCCGAATTCATTGTTAAACCTGGCACTACCAATTGGAGCCTCCAACATGATATCCAAACTGCTGGCGTAGTGCATTGGCTTTCCAAAATCGATCTCCCATGGCTGGGTGTGGTCTGGGATGAGAAGATCAGAGACCCAGAACCCACAAAGTCCGGCCTTTGGTGCTGAACCACGTCCAACTGCACCCTCATCCCTAATCTCTCCACCAGAGCCAGTGGCAGCTCCTGGGAATGGCGAGATGGCGGTTGGGTGGTTGTGTGTTTCAACCTTGATAAGATAATGGACCTTCTCCTTTGTAGCAGTCCACTTGCTTGTAGAATAGTCTGGTGCCCAAAACGTCGCATTTACGCCCTCAAGAACTGCGGCATTGTCACTGTATGCTGAAACAATATATTCTTTCGAGGTCTTGTCGTATGTGTTTCTAATCATTCCAAACAAGCTCTTGCCCATAGCCATTCCATCAATGGTCCAGTTGGCGTTGAATTGCTTGTGTCTGCAATGCTCGGAGTTGACCTGTGCGAACATAAAAAGTTCAATGTCATATGGTGCTCGACGGATCTTATTGGTGTAGGCTTCGATGAGGTATTCCATCTCAAGTTGATCAAGCGCCAAGCCGCACTTGTGGTTGTAGTCCTTGAGAACAGCCATTGGAGTGGTATCCTTGGCAAAAATATCGATGACCTCCAATGGGTACGGTGCATTTTCGACAAACATCTCTGAAAGCTCTGGCATGGTGGTGCTGATGGTCTCGGTCATGCGATCGTACAAAGCATCCTTGAATGGGATTTCCTCGCCATTGAAATCATCTGCAAACTTGATCAAAATAGCTCTGCCTTTCTCGATTCGGTTGACCTGGTCCTTGAAGCCACAGACATGAGCAATACTGGTGGCCTTCGAGCTCCATGGAGATGTGTTTCTTGGAGTGACGTAGTAAATTCTCTCGCTAGGAAGCAAGAAGTTGTTGCCTTCGACAGCAGACAGAAGGCGACCGGAGAATTCATCATTGTATGTTGATGGTGGGTTTGGTAAAAGATCTTTCAATCTCTTCTCGATCTCTGCATCGGGTTTTGCGAGGTGGGTATAATGAACCGAAACAGCTCTCAAATCCACGACTTCGGGGATATCAAAACGATTCAGACTCGCCTGAATCTTCTTCAACCCCGAATTAGTGAAGGCAGCGTCTCCGGGAGTAATCAGGTAGGCCATGTTGACTGTGGAGTCACAAGTCTCTCGATGCGCATGGACCTTGACGGCGAACGGCGGGGTCCATATCAAAAAGATTTCCAAATTATGCCCCTCGTACGCTAGGATTAAATTTTTCCCGGCACCGATACGCTCTTCACGCGAAGATTTATTCTTTGGCAAGTATTCATTATAATTGTTATCGTTGAAGTCTGTCTCTTGATAATCCGAGTCTGAAAAGAAGCTTAAGATACATGTACAGCTTAAATTCGCTATGTCTTAAAAAAAACTAGTACCAAATCAATGTCGGGGGCTAGTCACAATAATCACCATTGCTGATATGAATTCTGAAATAACGTCGTGTGCCCTCGGCGCTAGGATTAATAAATCCCCGAGGCCGAACTCTTCATTACGTCGGCCAACTTTTCGCGATTGAGACGTGCGTCTGTATATCATCCATCCTAAAGAAGGGGTACATATTCGAGATTGTGCTCATCAACTTTCTCACAGCCCATTGCTGCCAAACTGGCGCAACCATAATAACATCATGGGCCTCTTAGCACTTATTACGGGCTACATAGCACCTCTCTTCATTATTATTTCCCCCATAACCTCCTATGGTGACCAGACGTTGTCTATGCACAAATCGAAGTCCAGTGCTGGCTTCTCATTGGATATTCCCCTCATCATGCTGGTTGCATCATTTCTAAGGTAAGTTGATATCGGTTTATAGCAGCTTCTACGACTGTATGAATCTGGGACAACGAATGCTAATTCAATTGGCAGAGTATTTTATTACCCGGGCGCGAAATTCGATACGTCGCTTTTAATTCAGTCGTTCATTATGATTGCAATTCAACTCGTTCTTCTGAAAGTCGCACTTGATCACCGTCCATCCCCTTCAGCTAAGGGTGGAGAAGCTGGTCTTCCATTCGCTGGAGCAAATGAGTCTGTCTTTGTACGGCCATACAACTTTTGGCAGTGGAGATCGCCAAAGCCGTACGAACTCCCCAAAATCCAGTATATCTGAGGATGAGCGCTGATAGTCCCCCCCAATTTAGATATTGGCAATTTTTGCTCTACCTTTTTATAATACTTGTCGTATGTGAATTGGTCTTTGCGCCCATCCCTCCAGTCTACGAGACGTATTCCTCCTTTATAGGCTACTTAGGACTAGGTATTGAAGCGACACTCCCTCTTCCTCAAATTCTGGCCAATGCCAAATCGCGCTCCTGCAAGGGATTCCGTCTTTCCGTGCTAGCGAGTTGGATTGCTGGTGATGTTATGAAGATGTTCTGGTTCTTCTCGGCCACAACTCAAATTCCGTGGGCCTTCAAGATGTGTGGTATTTTCCAGATGTGTTGCGATTTCTTCCTCGGCGTGCAATATTGGATCTACGGTGATGGTGCAAGTAAATATGCTGCTGCACCTGTCATTAGGGAGACGACTCTGAATATGAATGGAGCGGCCGCACACAGTTCGGGATTCATGACACCTGCTGCTGGAGAGAAGGATGGACGAATTGAATGAGATGCGGGATGATGGAATGTATATATAATGATATCCTGTACTAATATTAAGGTGCTCAAAGAGAGCAATATTCAAATGGGTCTGCTTTGTGCAAAAAGCCGTTATAACTATATCTGCGACAATGTTTGGCTTGTACTTGGAACAAGGTAGCTAAGGGTTAGCAAATATGAGGGGAAATTTTTGGCATCTCAAGACAAATGGCGATGTTTAGTAGTATGTACTTTTATCCTTTTAGAATATAATAGGTTAACATTATATATAATCAAAAGTAGGGGTATCATTTTCAGTTTTCTGCTTGCGATATCAAAACCAGGATTATGGTGACTTTTATAATCATAAATGGAGCGAAACCATTCCCATCCCCTCCTCAAAGATCTCAGACCTGCTTTAATAGTGTTCATCAAGTGCGAGGATTGGAAAGTACACAGCATACTTTGAAAGGTTCTGGAAGCAGTTAACCACCTGTACCGAAAGCCGCAGTAGGGAGCATGTTGAATGGGACTCCTTTATGAGTGCTACATCTAGAAACGTAGTTAAAAATCTCTGAATTCAGGGGAAACCAAGTTTTCTATGTATAATTTTCAATGAGCGCCAACCTGTAAGCAAAGCAACCCCTATCCCTATACCTAATACGGCATCATACGGCTTACTATATCGGCAAAATAAGAGAGGATCATCTTTATAATAATATATGCTCCCAATATTTATTAACAGCAGTTACATGTACATAATATCCTTCGTAGGGTAATTTATCTTAGAATACGATCGAGTTCGGGACTTCATAATGACACCTAATGAAAAGACCACTTTAGTATTGCTTACCAGCGAGGAGCAAATTCCGAAAGGGCCAAGGAGACTTGTCAATAAAATCATAGCTGATTGAAGCAGGTGATATCAGACAGGGTCTAGCCAATAATGAACAATACTTGGGAACAGAAATTGAACTCTTGGATAGGTATGGATTCAAGAAACATACTACAGTGACCATATACAACATCAGTACGGAGGCCAGCTTTCATTTTTAGCTCAACTTGTGCTAGTCATCAAAACCTAACGTTCTCGGAGAATTAATAAAGTGTCAAAACCTCAAGACGACGTAGCGTTCGACCCTTCAGATCTTCCTCCACATTTGCTCCGAGCCGACGCGGCCCTTCGGCTGCAATTAAGACCCGAGAGGGGAATCTGGCTCGGGTCCTTAGAATTTCTAGAATAGGACAATTTTCCACGATTGTGAGACGTGGTATGGAGTACGTATGTACATACATACATACAATGAAATGTACCACCATGAACACACGGAACTATCCATACGCACAGCAAGGGCTTAAAGCATATCATCCGTTATGAGAATTGCTTTGGGGCGTCAGCGTGACAAATCTTTCAACGACCTTTACATTACCGAACTGACACGTCTGCATGTTGAGTGGGGATATCTGTACGTACAATAGTACTTGCACGGCATCGTATCGATCAGGAGAGATGTATGTGAGAGAGCAAAGTGGTCATCCTGATACCTCGTCGAATCGCACCTCGTCCCTGAAACAAGGGAACTCCCATGGGCATCCTCTGTACTCCATACGCCAAACTCTATTTTCCAAGAAGTATATTACATTCTTTGTACAAAGATACAAAGATGCAAAGATACACAAAACTGCCGTGGATAACTCCCGAATAAAAACCCACAACCAAGATGGCGGAACCTTTTCCACGAAAGCAGCCTCAAAATCGACCCATCTCCCCACAATTCACAACACAACACAATCTCCCCAAAGCAGGGAGAGGCACATCAGGGGGCAATAATGGAACGAGGAAAAGAAGGGTCAGAAAGGCAGATGAGATTGACAGCGTTGCAGGCGCAATCTGAATCGCACTCACCGAAATAGCGTGCAAAGTCTAGTCGGTTGGGCCCTTGCACGGCAGAGAGGCCCACACACATGAATCATGCATCGGCTTTCCGTTCGCTATACCATGACTCATCTGTATACATATCTCGAGGCCCAAGTCACTACCGACAGATCTTCGGTACTCGTATCGTATCGTGTCTATGGCATAGGTATGAAAGACTGGCTGTAGGACTGGCTGTAGGCCCGTGATGAGGTGACGAGGTGATGAGGCGGGTGAGGACCGGCAGTTGCCAAGATTGCTGTCATTTCGTTGTTCTTCGTTCTTCGTTCATCCTTCGTATAGTCGCATGTTGCATGTCGCAGAATTCCACATGGCACCGTCACATCTCAACCGCACTGCCGTCGGCATTTGGTGGCATTCGCATGACTTGCCCCAATTGACGATTTGAGACGAGATTGTCACAATCCAAGTAGTACATACATACACATGTACACATGATTCCTTAGTATTATGGAGAATGTTGGTATGAGCCCCATATCTTTCCTACATGCACTCCATGCCGAAATAACAGCACGGCATCTGAATCCTACTTTACGGAATATTCCATCTGGAAATTCCGCCTCTTGGCCTTTGGTGCGGAATTTCCCTCTATATGATACGAAGTACGAAGGGTATGGACGTATCTATGTGGATCTGCTGCGAATGCAGCACCATCTTATCGAACCCTACAACCATAACCCTACATGCCGAATCTTACCTACCCACATATGTAGACACCTCCGATTCCGAGTCGGGGGAATGGTGTGCCCGAAAAGATATGTATGTCGCCGCCGCATGATAAGTACAGGCATGTGCAGAAACAGACTCGAGTCACTCAAACGCGGAGTAAAATTGAGGTAGTTCTCCGTTGTCGTCGTCGTCGTTGTCGTAGTAGTACCGTAGTATTAATATAGTTTTGCAAAGCCGACACAATATCGACTCACAGACATAGTACTGCATACATGCCGATATCTTCAACATATGTAGGTACATATATACATACATATGTACAT
This sequence comes from Allantophomopsis lycopodina, assembly GCA_024752465.1. Lineage (NCBI taxonomy): Eukaryota > Fungi > Ascomycota > Leotiomycetes > Phacidiales > Phacidiaceae > Allantophomopsis > Allantophomopsis lycopodina. The sequence goes on from CP103012.1 coordinate 1,038,127, forward strand.
GGGAATTCCACGGTACGAACTCCGTTGATGCATAAGGCAGTTCGTAAGGCAGTTCGGGTTTGAAATGTACCTAGCTAGGGTACCTATACCTATGTACCTACATACCTAGTCCATGTCTGTCATACAGGAGAGTGCTCAATACTCCACAGTACTACTGCGTACGTACATACATATGTATGTACAAGTATGTATGTAAGATCTAACAAGAAAAAATACTCTACTTAAGTTACATCGTGGTTCCAAAGCACATGTTCTCCGTAAATCGTACAGGTATACACAGTACACACCGAGAGGGGATCAATTAAACGAGTGACATGTTCACGACCGCGACCGCGACCGCAACTGCGACCGCGTCCATGACCTCTTCCATGGCGAATCCGATGCAAGGCAAATCATAATTCTGTACTTGTACAGCCAAGGAGAAAAAAGATCGAAAGGATTGAGATTAGAAGAGGAAAACGTGTGGTCCGTGTACCGGCACATGTCCCGAAAGTCTATTTGGCTTTCTGAGCGATGTTGGAACGCGCACTTTAGCCGTGGCTTGACTTGGGATGCTGAAAGAGCTGAAAGATATAACTGCTTTGGGAATGGCGCAGGGTTGTGTTGCGGCATTGCGTGCATATTTGTGGCTAGTGCGAGTCAAAAGGAATTTGTGTGTGTGGCATGAACTGCTGTTCATGGTACGTATCATTCTTTATTATTGTTAGGTATTAATATTATAATATAGACAGTTCAAGTCATATTATATATGTATGTATGTACATCTGCGCCTACATAGACATGGATAGAAATATATACACATTGTTACAAGATTGATGTAAATGGTGGTACATAACGAGCATAATACGTAGTGATAAATTATGGTTTCTTTTTAGGATTCATTATCATGGTATTGGATGAGAACATAATTGGCGATCTTAAGGTACGTACGTATGTATGTGCATTTGATGGGGTAGGTAGGTTCTTTACCGTACACCCAATATGACAAGACGGAGGTGAATTTTCCTCCATTGAAAATCATTCTCAGTCTCATTCTCGGACTTGACTATCAAAGTATCACTGATCAGCCGATGATGATGATGAGCACAGAATAATATTGGGTAGCTATGCGCCTTAGAGTTGAATAATAAGATTTGATACGTATGTTTCCTGTCAATAAATGTGAGATAGACGATCTCTAGGCGCGCAGCAATTAACGGTGATCGTCGGTAGACCCAGAGCAGTATCATCATCATCATCGCCGTTGTCGTCGTCGTCATTGTCGACGATATTATCCAAACTCAAAATGCAGCCAATTAATTTAACAAGTAATAAACTCAATGGGATAAACATGCGTGTCATTACCAGATGCGAAAATAAACTCCATCTCAGGCTGGCCTTGTAGTCTCGGCAATTGCACACACTACTCCATATGCAACGTTTCCAGAAGTCGACGATCCATGGGAGATCCATGGGTATGTGAATAGTGGTGATGAGATACCGGGTATAATCCGGCGTGTCGGTCCCGTTCGTAGAGACACGCCTTCCTGCCCGTCTATCCATATTCATATGCTTTATACAGAGATTCCATGACTTGACAGATCCATGGCATAAATGTTTGACGACTTTGCCTGGATTCGTATGTGGCAAAGAGTGAACAATTCAGGTCGAGGTCGAGGTCGAGGTCGAGGTCGAGTAAATGCACACGCACAGCATGCAGGTAGAGTACATGCGTACATGTAGCCTCACCACCTCAACCTGTACCATGCTTATTCGTTAGGTGCTTGACTTTAGCCTCACACCATCCTCGCAACCCACCGGTCAACCTTACGCGTGGCCCTAAATAGAGGTGTTGGACACCATCCATACCTTAAAAAGGAGCTTCTCCGGAGACTTGTTGCGAGGGCTGCTGATCGTCGCGGAGGGGGGGGGCCCAGTCTGTCAAGGCCTTAGTTTCCGGAGCAAGGACCTGTTTGGGGTACGCACAAAGGTTATTTTCAATGGGTTGCCCATTTCCAACACATTTTCTTCGGGAATTGCACACGATTGCCTGCGGCGTCAGGTTCGTTGGCGTGCGGCGTAGGATCAGGCATGGAATTAGCTGCTTGTCCATCGTATTCATTCTGTGCGTCTTCATCACGGTTGTGATCATGAGACTATGCTCATCAAGTGACATACATATATGTATGTACTGGTTCGTACGATAATGAATACAATTACTAACCTTACTATTAATGTGTATGATGGTTTGTGTGGGGACATGCTCATTTGAGTCTCGGTTTTTCACGGCAACTAGCTCCTTTCCATGGCGAGATGAGATGGATAGACATGGGCAGATAGATAGTTTTGGACAACGGAAGTATTTGCTGGCATCTCTACAGTAGCATGAACTAGTGTTTCTTAAAAAACGCATGATGGAAGGGGGGAGTATGGACATGTCAAGCACGCATCATCATTATCACACGCCAACCTCACGCGCGAGGCTATTACGAATATTTGACTATGATTGCTCCCAGGAACTCCAGACTCCAGCTATGAATGATAACTCACTACGTAGCTCAGTATTTGATGCGGTTATGGCGCGCGGGAAGAAATGCTCTTGGGTAACCGTCGAAACATGCTTTGAGCAAACGTACGGGAAAGTCCGTGATTTTCTCGACGATCATGAGTCTCTCTGTTTCTGGCCCTTGGGAATAGCCATATACATAGTACTACCGGGGTTGATTTGAAGGTAGATGATGATTTGGTATGTATGGGGGGATGGGTTGGGATGAGATGAACAGGATCAGGAATTTGATATCCGTGGTAAAAGGGTTCCAGGTGAAAGAAAGGTCATACTCGTTGGCGGGGAGGAGAGGGGAGGGGAGGGATGGATGCCATGGGTTTACAACGCACGGCTCTTTGGAGTGCCGTGTGCAGGCTGGTTTCACTGGCACGGCATATGCGTTGCATGTATGTATGTATGTACATCGGGAATGCTTCTTCACTCTCACTTGTATGTGGAAAGTCTACGCCGTACGTATTCATATTGTGACGTGCTGTGCCGCTACCTTACATACATTATTTATTACGGCTTGCCGAGCCTCCTTGGAAGCTCCGCGGTCTCCTTCTCGCCATCTCCACCCAACTTCCTGAATGAGAATTGCAACTCGGTTGGAGACAAATGGACACCGGGTTGCCGCGTCCTCTACACGGTACATTGATTGGCAGTTGGAATAGAGCAAACATCTACCATGTACGTGTGTACTGCGTAATAAGTGAAAGATGGAGAGGCGTGAGTTCCATCGTATGCATCGCAAGTAAAAGTGAAGGTGAGAGCAAAGTGAGGGAGGTCATAATTAAACCCAATCATAAAATCGTGAAACCATACCTTTTGACATAAGCATATGTGTATGTGTGTGTGTGTGTATATATATATATATAAATAAATAACTCAATGTTTCAATATTGCCTCGTTGACACCGTATAATCATTCAGCGACGTGCACAGAGCATAAATGATCTCAAAAATAATCTCTATCTTAGTTGTATGAATCCATGTTCCGCCTTTACATTCGTTAGACTTGTGTGTATGATACAAGGACACTACTTATGTATGTACATAAGTATCAATATGGTGCCGGCCCGCCTTATGCGATGTATATATATGTATGTACTCCGTACTCCGTATACATCTTTATATCTATCTATATTAGCCCTACAAGCCTACAGGCCTACAGCAATAATGATTGTAGCACAGTGAAGCAAAAGCTCTGTTTGTATGTATGCATGTACTCCGTATTAGCAAGTGTCGTATCGAAGCATCGTCCCGTCCGTCAATGTATCATACCTTTTCTCGGCGTCGGAGCCAATCTCCACCCATCCACACATACGATAAAGTCTTTTTGAATAGTTCAGTCGCCCTGGAATTCTACCCGTCATTGCTGCCCCAGAAGTACGGAATATGGAGCGGCATAATGAATTGTCAAGCCCCCAGCCGTGCCAGGTTCACGACTTTTATCGTACCATTTCTCTCCCCCCGAGCAATGCGGTAGCGCGACAGCCGAAGCTACTCTCCCTAAATGTATCTGTACCTTATCCACTCCGATATCCGAAGCTTGGAAGTAAAGTACGTACTTGCACCCCACAAGTAATTCCAGTAGACTCGGCACCGCGAACACCCACCCTTGACTTCTCTCTTATTTCCGATCATTTCCAACATCCTGACCATCACGGGCCTTCTATGTTGCTGTTTCCTTGCGCCTGCGCTACTGCTGAGGCGCTGAGATCACTCCTCATGCCCTGTACTGCCTACTTATGAACAGGAAACTAAAGGTACCAAAAGTGCCGATGGGAAAATCCACATTTCCCTTCCGTGTGCCCCGAGCAAATCCCCGTTGGACTTCGGAAATGCGGATACCCCTCCCCTACCTCACCGTGGTCTGGTCTTGTCTTGCCTTGCCTTGCTATTCTATTCCCTAGATCACATATGTTATGTACCGACAGTCTCCCAGGGTCAAGCCACCACTGGGGAATGCAATGTTGAAACTACACAGCTTGCACTTGACTTTTGGGATCCAGAGCCTGGCACGGAGGCAGGGGAAGGGTAGCCGGCCGGGGAGCCTGCGTGGCTGACGATGAGCCAGGGCCTGTGTCCCGGTAGACGAGGGGGCTTGCAGATTGATTGATTAACGGGGTTGGAATGGGCGACGCTCTCCGTACATGGGGGAAAAGAAGACTCAAGAGGAGCAGACCGACGGGAAGGGTCCCTGAGCGATCGAGAAGACAAAGAGAAAACGAAAAGGCAAAAGAAGAAGAGGCTCGGGTCAGCCTGTGTTCAAGGAATCAATGTCGTGTGTGAAGGTTTTCAGGCCTACAAACCATGCTTCCAACCCTGACGCCTTCTGTTTGATTTCTATCTTTTTTTTTTCTTCTTTTTCTTTCTCTTTTCTCTCTCCCTCTCCCCCTTGATTCATCGTCTACTGAAGATTACCATCATCGAGTAATTATTGCTTAATTCCCCTCATCCCCATCTTTTCAAGCCTGCTCCCACGCTGGTGATAGGTGCGGTACCTTCCCGTCATCGTCATCATCGGTTTCTACCCCTTGCCGTTTTAATCTTATATGGTTGCTGCGAGAGATCCGTATTCTGAGTAGGCCATGTTCTTGTATGATGTGCTGCAACGTGCTTTTTCGTGCTGCATCAGTACCGAACCAAATTCTCACTCGTCCTGTTGGACATGTAATTGCTCAGTAGCCACGAGATGGATGTCACGATACACGAGCCGCCCCGAAAATCATCAACCAACCTCCATCGATGAATAAAATCAAAACGCAGGGAAGTTAAGGAATCGGTAAATGATAATAAAAGCGTGCTCTGGAAGAATACTGTACGTAATATGCGGACATGTTGTCCGCAGCAATCAAATCCTTGTTTAAATTCTAATGGACATGATGAATATGATAATCAGGAGCTCATGATAGATAGGTTTTTTTATGTATATTTTTACGTAGAGTATCCCTTGCAATCTTTATTTCCAAGCCAACAAAGCAGGATTTGAGGCGATTGGAGGAGTCATGCGACGAGCAAACGAACAATGCACTTCCAACACGTCCAACACAAGAGGAGGATAAAGCTAAATCAGACAAAGTTCAAGACCAAGCAGACCCAAGTATGCAGAAGACCCAAGTAATCTGGTCGTGTAGGTCCCAACTGCTCCGTATTCTATTCGGGTATTCGCGGGCGGACTAGGAAAGGCTTATTGCGGGAGAAAATAGTACGTACATGTAGAGTATGTATGTACTACGTACTTAATACTTTAGAATACGTAGGTATGGATGGATATGTAACACCAACACACACCCACCCATCCATCCCTTCGCAACCAAACAGCCACAGAGTTTGGAAGTGATCCATTCCCCTTCACCCCACAGAAGAAGGTAAAATCAAATAATAAGGGTAGTATAGCACAGCACAGCCCAGCCCAGCCCAGTATTACTTAGAACTCAATACTAAGATGGATAATAAGGAAATTGTAAACCCCCAATTCACCCATAGTCTTTAGCATTTCAAATTCATCTTATTTTATTTTATTTTATTTTATTTTATTTTATTATTATAAGCTTTGTCTTTCCCTTCCATTCAGCCCGTTCGCCGCACTTCATTCGCCTATTATTACTCAGTCGGTATGTGATTGCCGTGTAAGCTTGATGCCACCGTCGATGCGCTTGGTGCTGCCATCTACCGATCGTCCCTTGTTTTGGCGTCGTTGTGGAACCTTCGAGGGTAGTGAATCTCGGAGTGCGCGATGAGGATTCTTTCTTATTTCAGTAGAGCGGGAGCTTGTGAGATTTTACGGGAGCAAAGTTAATATACATAGACATGCACGACACCAACACATGTAAGGGCATTGATACTTATCCATACACTTTGCCTTAACGTATGTAGGTATGTGAGTGGTCTTATGTATGTATTTAGGCATGGCCAGATGAGATGGGTTTTTGACATGCAAATCATTGTGCAGCACATGAGTATTATCCTACGTACTTATGGATAAGTAAATATCTTACTTACAAGCGTCTACGGTATTGATCTCTTCCTTATGCCGGTATTATTACAAGCCTGACTTCGTACCCTCCTCATACACCCTCATACTATATTTCTACGCCACAGCTTCGATGACAGGCTGAGGGGGCATTTGCTGTCCATATTATTCCTACGCAACAGATTCCTGTTTGGTTCGTATATATCCATGGCATACATTGCACCTGACGAGCTTTCTGCCGGTTGGGCAAACCACAACCATGCGCATATAAACTTACTTACAGAGTAGAGTAATTGTGGAGTCGTGGGTGGATCCCCATTGGCAACTACTTTGTATGAACGCAGGATGCTCATACACACTTGGATGTATGTACATGTTTTACAGATGTAGGGAACACAAATAAAGTATCATGGTTGATCTGCCTCGCTCTCATATCCCCTTTTCGCTTACGGCGGAAGAACATGGTCCGCATGGGCAGAATGCAAAATATATGCAGGTAAGGTAGGTAGTACAATACTTACATGCATTCTTACAATATGCTTTATAGACAACACTCCGTTAGAGAAGATATAAACAGACAGGGGGGCTCTTATTGAAGACGGAGGAACGCATTTCATGTTTCCTCTGATGCTCAGCTCTCGGATACACTCCGTGGTCTTGTATTGGTTCGTTCCACTGGATGGGTTGACGGCTGGAACTGTGCAATGACTGCATACACATATCTGGCGCCGGCTTCTCTTCTTTAGTCTCTGGCACTTGGCATCTAGCAAGCCTGGCAGTCCCCATGAGAAAAGTTACACATCTCGCTGACACGGCTGGTAGCAATGCCATGTAGTATCTCTCCGACCCCAAGGTACATTAACGTGTCAATCATATCGCTTAGTGTGGCTCGTCGTCATGGTCTACCACGTTGTGTCGTGCGTGAGTCGTGCGTGTCGTGTGTGTCGTGCGTGTCTCTACTCTCTCCTCTCTCCTCCATCATGCTATTTTGAAGTCGAATGGATGGGATTGCGTGCGTACTTAGTAATACATCGGTATGTATCTCGTTTTCCTACTGCTCTTGCGATTCACACGTATTCATCCCAACTCATCTCAACTCATCTCGACCATCAAGCGTCATGCTAGGCCTCCTCAGCCTCTCATTAGACCCTGACTGAACATCATGTAATCGTGCACCACGCTGTATAGGGATGTAGTGCACATAGCCACATCTCACCAATCCCCACCCAACCCCCCATTGAGAAAGTCGCACTGTACCTTATTCACAGTGCACTTGCTGCACAGTGCAGACCTCTCTGTCTCTCTCATCTGTTCTCTGTTCTCTTCAACACTCCGGAGCTCCATCAGCTCGTCATCCTCGTACACACACGGCACCAGGTCCCCCCTCCCCCCCAAAAAACCAGAAACAGCCCATCGTGGCCCGTCAAATGTCATGGCAAACAAGCATCCACGGCTTTAATCCCAGTATAAATTCCACCTTCCACTGCCATAGAAAAGGCCTTCCCCCATCCTTGGCGTAAGAAGTGCTCTGGACGGAGTTACTAAAGTGGTCCTCCGTACATAATCATACTGTTCATGGAATGCCAGTATGTATTATGTATGTATGTACACAGTATGTACATACATACATACTGTTCATGTGTCGCTATGGAGAGTGCTGAGAAGACACAGTAAAGCATGGCAAGCTGGTCGTTGGTAGCAAGCATCCCTGTGTTCCAGATGGCACGGAGTAATAATGATCTTGAAAGGAATCGGTCCAGAGCGTCTCTTCGCGCCATGGGCATGGACTGAATCACTGCAAAGCCAAAACATAATAACCATGGGCCTCAAATGACTCTCTTGAACAACCAGCCCTATTCTTGGAATATCGAAAAAGTCTGCAAAAGAGCCCGACACGCCCGACTTCTTCAAATGCTCCCCTACCGTCGGTATATCCTAGGGTAATTCCAAGCTGCAAGATAATCAGCAGGCAGTACTTACTACTTACAGCGCATGAAGAAGATCTAGGGATGAAGTATTTGCGCTTCACTTCTCGACGGATGCCGGCCATAACCCATTTGTACCGTCGGAGCTAAGCCTTGGTGGCCCTTCCTTGGTGCTGAAATTGTATTTGCTAACTCTTTGGTGGGTGATCTGGGTGTGTGGGAAGGCAAAAAGTACCGGAGAGGCTTAAGACGGACAGTGCGACGGCTCTCTTCCCGCTCTAAAATGGATCGGAATAACCCCTATGCAGACACAAGCTAATACAGTAAAATCTATACAATAAAGTACTACTCACTGTGAGTTCATAAGTACTTAGATCTTTGCATAGCTCTCCCTCTTAGAAATTTAAAATATTAGTAGACCACTAGAGTATCAGAATCGGATACTTCATCCAATGAATGAGTAGGAAGAGAACGGCCAAACGTATGTATTACAACTCCACACACTATATGGCTCGCTGTATTGATCCTTACTTAGCTGTGCTTCGTAGTCCAAGTACGAGCGTATGTGTCTATGAGGATCCACAAGGCATATGTAAACAGGTATGTATGTATGTATTTACATACATACTCTCCATTCGGAGTCTAGGCGATATTCAATTCATTAATTTGAATTGGGGTGAAAGGATGCATACATACTTACTATGCTTACTCCAAGTATCAATCTCTCAGTTTGCTTGACTTGCCTCTGCCCACCCCTAATTCTCCTAGATCGGTTGTCCATCATCCGTTGCCTCTTCCCTCTCCTCCTTTCCCTTGGACTGATGATCACTTCTGCTATACGGAGTAAAGAGGCTGGATGTATCAATGATAATTCAAGCATTTTTTACTGACACTATTACTTTTACTTCTACTTTGACTTCTGCCTTGACTTTGACTTTGACTCCTACTTTGGCTATTATTTTTGTTTTTATTCTGTCCCACAAGTGTTCCCCTACCCATCCACCCAAGCAGAGCACTAAGCTCTCAAGAACCCCACTACCCTCCCCTAACTACCCCACAAACACTGGAGTCAGGCGAGTCGCTTCAACGAGTCGCCTGTTATGAGCGAGTCGCTCAGACGCAGCGACTAAATATCACTAATCGGCCGGACACCAGCGCTCTCGCGCAATTCAATCCAAGTAATAACACAAAACAGTGGGAAGGGTCATGTATCCACTACTGCCCGGACTTTGCAGGACTGAAAAATCCGAGCCCCCGAGTCGGCCAATGGTGAGGGACATATTCATGAGATTAGTGCTTGCAAAGCTGTCTGTCAGCCTCTCTTGGGGCAGATACTTGAGCAGATAAGGTTACTCGGAGGTCACTACTAAGCAGCCAGTATTACGCCCCCGAACAAGGCCAAGCTGCTTCATCAACCTTCACTGAGTAGCACGCGAACACAAGAGCAGGCATTATGGCTCCTTAGAATGGATGGAAGGGAGAGAGAGAATAGAACAATTGTGTCCCCTACTGATTCCGCTCACGACAATGGGAAATGAGCTGATCTCGACCATCTCGACCATCTCGACCTCTCAACCCTCTGCCGGCCTTTTCCTTGGGCAGTGGGTAGTGCTTGGCCTCTTACGCAGTAGGCTGAACCTCTCTGCTCGTATGGGTCCTCCACCAGCCTCGAACCTCAGTAGAGACTCGCCCGAGTTTGATATTTTACCACCTCGCGGAATATATCCCGATATCTCTCAATCTCAATAAATAGGATAGGGTGAGCACTATTGCTGTTGGCGCTATCGTCATATCTCCGTATTTTAGTGGTGATTATCATCGTATATCGTGTTCAAACATGGTACAAATTACTGCTTACTGCTATGTGCTGTGTGCTGATTATGACTCTCACCTTTGCAAGTGCTGTAATATTGCACTTGTCCTCTAGGTATGATGTGCCAGGCGTGCTCTGCTTTTTTTTTGATTTTCTACTTACCCGTCAGCCCTGCCTAGTATCCTTCCTATAGAACACAACATAGCACGATGGTATAAACTGACACAGAATACAATGAATAACCCTTCCCTGTATTTATGCGTGATCAGTATTCTGAGGACCATGTAATTTGAAATCCTCGATCCTACACATCTATTTTGGCTTTTTCCTTACCCGCCCGCTCAGATCACCTAAAAAGAAAGTCTCAGCCCAAATAAAAGTGCCAGAGCCAACGCCCAGGTCACTCAGCACACCCTTCCACTACCCATACGCGACCCTGCAAAGAATATCATACAACCCTTACCTGACACTAAGTCCCCATCCCAGCTCGAAAAAACATAAACGCCCCAAAAGGGCCCATATCCCATAACCCCATGCACATATCCCATATCTCATTACTCTACTCCTCCCAATAGAGAGAAAGGAAAGAAAAACAAATAAGAAAAACGAACAAACTTATTGCTTTAACGACCCTCCCTCCCCCCGGCTCCCTTAAGGCAGGACAAAACCCGTCAAAAGAACCAGGACGAAAGGGGAAAGAAAACACAAAACGAGGAGAATAATAGGGACTGGGCTTCCCTCAGCTCGATCCACATATCCATTCCATATCTATATCCATATCCATATCCCTCCTCCCTTCCAACAGGAAGAAAGAAAGATCCGAGACATACATTATCCCAAAAGTCTCCCCAACCTGGCTGGCCATCGCTCGCTTGCAGATTGCATGCCCCTCTTGCATGCTGCACAAACCAGGTCCCAGTCCCATCACTTAACCCCCGGCATTGCTCTATCATACTTGCGCAGATCCAGCCATTCAACGTGCCTGTTGCGGCAAGCCCGGCCGTACCCACGCGCGAAATCATCCAGGCATTCGGTGTTGGATTTTTAGCGTCTAGGCCGAGAAATACATCTTCAAAATATCCATGGCCGCTGAATGAGCCACACCTTCCCATGTCAATACCGACAGACCAGAAATACCCCTCGACTTTACATACGTCGGGTCCAGACAGCTTCCTATCAAAATTGACAGATTTCCCGACTGGTGTGACTACCTCCCATCATAGCATTCGTACCTCGTACACACATCATTCTCCATTTTGTCATCCTCCCAGATCACCCTCTTCTAGACCAGGAGAAGGTAGGCCTCCGAAATAGTAAGACCAAGAGCTGCGAGTTCGAACGAAGGAAGACTAGAAGGGGAAAAAAAAGAAAAGAAAAGAAAAGAGAAACCAGTATTATATCATCCCCACAGAAGGGCAACCCAAGGGAATCTGGGACTTAAGCATTCTATCATCACTTGATTACAAACGGGCGCCTGAGAGGAAAATCTCCCCCATCATACGCCGCAGGTCAGCTGGGATACATAACACTCGTTGGTCGAGATAATTTAGCCCCCACCCACCGTCATCGAATCCAACATCAGACCGTGCCACTCGGGGACATTTGGCACAGCTTTCATCTTCATGACCCTTCTCTAAGCCTCCTAAACTCCATAGAACACATCTCTCGTTGTGATCATGTCACAGTTATACACTCGATCAGCCATTCCCTCGGTGCTTCAAAGTCCATACTCGGCTCATTATCAATTTGATAATTCATACACGTTACGGGACACTGCGTATTCCGGCAGCGCAGTGGCTACCAGCGACGACGCTCAGTACGAGGGTCAAGGCTGGAAGATTCGGCCTGGCCATACAATGTCCGATTCCAGACGCAAGGACTACGAGACACCCAGAAGAACAGAAGCTGCTCCACGAAGAGAACAACTACCCTCTATCAGCAGTCTCTTCTCTGCTCCAGCACAATCAACACAGTCAATACAGCAGTCTCCGCCTGCTGCCCGACCTCCCTACGCCGATAGAAGCCCCTCCTACTCAACGACATCTCCCCAGGATACCAGACGGACCGGAACCCCATTATACCAGGACAGGCCATTCCAGGACTCTTACCAAAGGCAACCGCAGGCGGAACCTACTCATTTTCCTTATTCATCACGTATCGAACCAGAGAGAAGTGGCCTTCCACCGCCTTCAAGGCCCATTCAGTCGGCTGTTGGATCAGCCGCGGAATCACCTCGATCTTATGATCCCCGTCATAGCCCTCATGAGAGCAACCGAACTCAGCTATCAACTTCTAGCAGATGGTCGCCCCGTTCAGAGCCAGGAGCACGACCAGACTACTTTGCAGTGCTATCAAAGGATAACCCAAGTGCTTTCCAAGCTCCAAATTCACAAGGCATTTCTCATCAACCTCTTGCATCAATAACTCGCGGAGAGCCAGATCGTTTGTATTACCGTGAAGCCTCCGCTCAAGTCTCTACGCTTGCTTTGCCTCAATACCCACTTACCCCTGTGACTAATGCGCCTTTGCCTTTGAATCCAAATACCACTAAGGATGCTCTTGGACCCAAGATCTGGACTGGCACCCAATTTTTACCGCGATTTGTGCGCCAGCAAGATGTTCCCGGTGAAGGTCTTTGTTACTTTTATGACGACGGTACTCACTGCAAAGCTGTCATTGATGGAGAACAAGTCAATGCTTATTGGGGTGTTACAAAAGCTGGAAAGCCACGGAAAAGACTTGCTATTGCTTGTATTACTTGCAGGGAAAAGAAAATCAAGTGCGACCCAGACTATCCTCGATGTATTCAATGCGAGAAATTTGGAAGAGTTTGCAAGTTTAAGAATGCGTAAGTGCTCTCTCCAGATGTATTTGAATAGATAGGAACTGACACGGTACAGGCCAAGAGGTGGTCAGGGATCTCCTGAAACGCCTCCTGCTGAAGCTGATGAGTTGAATGAAAGATCACATCAACTAGATCAAGGTCGCAGAGAGTCTCAAAAGTTGGATTATGAGCCTCTCAAGTATGAAGCTGCGGCTTCGCCATCTGATCAACACTCTGCGAAAAGGCGAAAGCACACTTATACTCATTTCACTCCTTTGAGCCCTGGCCCATCACACAGCGAAAACACGCATAGGCGATCATCAGAAGGTCTCATTGTAGACTGGAATATAGATCCGGTGGCCACCTACTCGTCTTTGGTCCAAGAGCTTATTCCCCTATATTTCTCTGGTCTTGCAAGCACATCTTATGTTTTTCTTCCATCAGAGCCTATGACCCATTGGATTTATTCGCCGGTCCAAAAATCTCCTGACGATCTAATGTTAATTTACAGCATGCTCGCTATTGCGAGCAGATTTTCCAGTCATCCAGAGCATCAGACTCGTGGCCAGGAATTCCATGCCATTGCCAAGTATGCTGCTGAACACATGCCAAACAGTCTTCAACTCTGCCAGACTCGGCTCCATCTCGCCATTTATGCTTTTACTTTGCCAACAAAAACCAATGAGACATGGGAATTTTGTACCCGCGCACTTGCCACGGCTTCCGCGATGAAGCTCAACATAGAAGCCCCAGCTTCGCAAACTTCCTCGGGAAAGTTACCATATGGATTAAATACCAGAGGATACCGAGAATGTACAAGAAGAACATTCTGGAGCTGTTATATCATGGATCGCTTCAATGGTTTCTGCAACAGCCACCCATCCTTTATCAATCCCGACGATATATTCCTCCGACTTCCTCTCAGCGATGCTTCTTTCAACGCTCAATTACCTAACGAGAATCCTTATTTCATATTCGATATGCACCCATCTGTGACTGAGATGGGAGCCATGAGCTATCTTATCGGAATCTCTTCCATTTGTGGCGACGTGATGGCCAACATTTACCGTTGCAGCAACCGGCCGTCAGAGCTTCCAAATCCAGACCCAGCAGTCCAAAGAGACTTCTACAACAAGGCAACAGCCAAACTCCAAGCATGGCGCACCTCCCTTCCTGCCTATCTACAGCCAACCGAGTCGAATTTTGCAACAATAGGCACGACGCTCGGCACTTGGATGACGATGCACACGCTATACCATGCAACACAGATCAAGCTGAACCGTTACATACGTGCAACATCGGTACCCGCCGCGACGATCGAAAAGAACGTAGCCCAGGCGATCTCCAGTGCACGCGAGGTTCTGCGCCTGATCACTCACTCTTCCATTCTCGCGAATCCCGAATTCTCAACGCCTTTTGCTTCTTATCTTGTGAGCTCGGCTGTTGACATCCTTTCGTCGCGTGGCTCCGTCTCATACCATAAAGAGCTTTCTGAGTCTTTCAAGCCTGCTGTCCGCATTCTTGAGCAACTCTCGCACTACTGGGCACCTGCTGCTACGCAGCTAATCGAGGTGCAGAAGCGCATTGACGACTTTGAGAAAATGGGTCGTGGTGCACCTGGTGACAAGTGGGGATTCAAGGACCGTCTTGAGAAATCTGTGCCCAGCGAGTTTGATGCTGTTTATGAAGTCTCAAATGAGATTTGGGAGCGTGCTATCGCCAAATAGGGGGCGCGAACGATTACTTGATTACGCTGCATACTAGCGGGGGCTTGGTAAAGGACTGGCGTTTCTTATGGGGTTTTATTAGCGTGGCGTTTGGGGTGCATGTACATATGTATATGTACGAGGTTCATGTATATAGAGTGGTTGTTTTGTCTGCGTTTGGGGGATTAAAAGGCGTATATTTGTACATACCTTGCACGCCGGGGCATCATGACCTACCTCTATTTGCGAAAAATATACCAGTATTTTCTTCCTCTTACTACCAGATATTATCATATTGCGTTCGTAAAGTGATAGTTGGAGTGGAAGCTAACTACAACGTACAATTTAAGGGACTTGCGACGCTAAGAATTGAGTCAACGATATGAAGTTCTATCGTTACAAGTGTTCGTCATGTGGTCTAATTAATGATACTCTAGAAACTCTTCTATTCATTGTGTTTTTTTTCTATACTGGTATACTTCTACCCTGGTCATCATGTCGAGCCGAAGTACGCGAGTAGTATTCGTTAGTTAGAAACTAAGTTCTTCGAGCTAAAATAAAAAAATGTGCTCTCTCCACGAGGAAAAAGTCAATAATGTTTACCTACTATGTTATTTCTACTGTCTTTTTGTATTTTAATTTTCATTGTTCATAAGTGTCCAAATCACAACAAGGTAGTATATTAGCGGAGCAATTTATATACTTCTAGGGCTTACTCAGTCACATTTATAAAGTTATTTTCAAAATCGGCTCAGTTCAACTACTGCAATACAATTTTGTACATAAGTATAATTAAGCCCCCAAAGCTCCAACAAAGATCTCGGATAGTATCCTAGCATCAATCCGCCCGCATGGCTTAGTGGTACAGTGTCCCACTCGTATTGCACACGATATGGGAAGATCCTCGGTTCGATTCCGAGTGTGGGCATTTCCTTTTATTTTATTTTTTTATGCTCATCTTGTATTGAAATCCGGTGACTACGTTTCGTTATATTTTCAATACCTTTAGGTGGATGGGGTGCTTTTTAATTTTAGACTTTATTCCCCTGCAGTGTTTTTGCGTCTCGGCTACCGTCCATAGGACACAACTGAGGCGGAGTGGCGGACAACTCTTAGCAAATGCTTCACAAGAGATAGAATTGTTTGTATTCATTCAAGAAACAACAGTCCTTTGCAAAAACATCCTGAGTACATTTACATCGATGAACATACTTCCTATCCAATGACTTAATCAAAATAAACTCAAGCACAAGTCTTGTTATTAAAGGGTAGCTAATTCCGGTATATGAAAATATTTTGTGTCGAAATGATGCTCCAGCTCAATGTTCCGGAATACGACCTTTCAATATTCTTACGCTAATTAAATCCTCAACGCTCTAGAAGTTTTCCCCAGAGTCAAGAGTACTTGCCCATGGCATTATCAATCCTATCCTTCTTGTCTTCTCATGCAAGTTTCTCCCAAGTCTTTACCATTTCAGCTTCTTGTTGATCTTGATTTTATGGTCGTTTACTTTCCAGGTAAAATAGGACCCCTTTTTGACTGTCGATGGAATTTTGCCATAGATACAGCGGCATTGGGCTTTTGACAAAATACGTGTATATCATTCAGGGAGTTAGATAGCATCTTTACGGCTCTTACATTCAACGTGAGCAGTTCCGAATCAGAAAGCGCGCTCTCTGCAACTCTCACAATCATGCAATATAGAATCGTAGCAACACCAGAAATTATTCCTCTATGTGCGTCATTCGATTACCTACGAAATGAATACCCATTCTGACCCTTACATTCCAAAATCCCTGTGTTGCGACAGCTTTGTATCTATTACCTTGCCTGGCGAGAAGTATTTCATTAAGAGGAGTTGACGGGGTCAAGCTAAAAGGCCATCTTTTGTGTTGGAATGATATTGGAATACTCGGAAGGGCTTAATAGTTGAATGTTCCTACCGACCCAGATGGCTCATTGTTGTGTTCTAAACCAACCCGAATGAGTGAACGAACTTTGTCTGAATTTTAAAGATGCCGCGATTATTCCTGCCCTCTTTGTCATAGACATCTGTAGATGCTGCCCTGCACACCAGATTATGCATACCAATTTTCATAAGCATAGCTGTGTCCAACCATTAAATAGATCATATACATGGTATATCACTTCTTATGTTATATTAGTTATCTCAGTCAGAAAAACATTAAGCAATCTGAAGAAGGCATATGTCATATGAGAAGTCGTCTCCCTACGATGAAAATTCATATAACACCCCTGAATAAAAGTTCTATTCTGTTATCATAATTTAGTTTTAATTTAGTTTTAATTTATTTTCCAGGTCAGAGATTGAAATACCCAGCTCTTTTGATCATTTCTGCGTTGTTGTTCATTACAGGTATCCCATAAGAAGAAGAAAACAAGATGAGCCTATCGATCACAGGGGGTATAAAGTCATTGTCATACTTCTATCATTGCAGGGTGTCCCACCACCAGAGTAGCTGTCCATATGTGAATGTCATTCATATTAGGAATACATTGAAAACGGCATCTAGTATGTCGGGAAAAATCACTACTACTATTTAACTCCCGCAGTCCCGTCGAGGTACGGCCCGGACACGGTTTTTTGAAGCACAGAGGTCTGTGATTTTGGCACTTTAGAGTACTAAGTCAACGCTTAGTAGTAGTAGTAGTAGTATAGTACCGCACTACACATCCGCATATACCACACAATATAGATAACCCCATTGATCTCTAGATCAGATGTGGTCTGACCGATTAACAACAAACAGAAAGAAGGATATCAGCCAATATGAAGCTGCTTTGGTGTCACATGATGTTAGCCACAATCATCCGGAACTCGGCCTTGATTTTGCATAGCCACAATGGCTGAAGAATCAACCCACCAATCATCCAGACAATCACACCAGGGGTCATCTGTCACAATGGGCTTAAATGCGGGCTCGAGCCACTTTCCAGCCACTTTGATTTTCCGTCCATTTTAGACCCTGAATTCTTTATAACACTTTTAATACATGTGTAACTTTGCAGCGTGTTATGGAATTCGAAGTGAAGATGGAAGATAGTGTTGTTTCGATTGCGAACGAGGAGGTGAAACCCTATCGCATACATGTAAGCCCTTTTAATATTGTTATGCGTTGTGTGAAATTTCCAGGTATTTCTGACGAGAGATATTGTTCCGAAAGTCAAATTTCTAGGACTGTTTGGTTCAAGATTATGTATCTCTTTTGACAAATGCCGTGATACTTGTTGATTAGCGCTTTCAATCCCTCATGTGTCTATTCTTAGTGAGAACTAGAGAGACACGATCATGGAGGAATGAATGAGATTTTAGTATCTGCTTCTAAGGTCAAGCGGAACAGAATTGAGGTTACTAATTAGATGGATAGGTTTCATCCCGCTATCTTTTTCTTACTCGACGTAAGCTTGAACTGGCGCGTCTACCCCATGAGATTCTTCTGCCGAAATCGAGGGAATGGGAGCAAGGAACTCCAAAGAGCGAGATCGAACCTCTCATCGACTACTGGTACGAGTTGTGATTTTATCTGCTGACAACCAACAAGTCAACCAAAGACGAGATTTTCATTTTGAATACCTGTATATGTCTTCACCTTTGAACTTATTAGCTGACGTTTATCAGGCTTGAAACCTATGACTGGCGGACTCAAGAAGCATACTTAAATACTCTACCTCAATTCAGGACTACTATCCACCTACCGCCTCCAGCAGAAGAAAATTTGAGGATTCATTTCATTCACCTAAAATCGCCAAACTCAACAGCTACCCCAGTTCTGCTCCTACCTACCCTTCCCTTGACAAACCTCTCCTTATTGCCTCTCTTGACTGATCTCAGCAACACTGCGAATTATCACATTGTAGCACCGTCATTTCCAGGCGTTGGGTTCAGCGACGCCTTCACCTCTCCAGAAACGCTTCCTCTTCAAGCAACAGCAAATATCTTCAATGAATTGATGATTAGACTGGGCTATGAATATTACATTACTTCAATGAGCGGTTCTGGGCGAGGGTCGCCTCCATCGTTCTATCTGGCCCAGCTTCTTGTCCAGGAACACAGAAAAAACTGCTTGGGAGCTCATCTAATTGACCCAATATCGAGGAAGCCTACATGGAGAGTCTCACCTTGGCAATCGATGAAATTCGCCGTGGCAAAGTTCTTCCATGCCTGGGCATTTGGATACGAAAAGAATGACTTCCTCGCTCTTGAATCTACTAAAGCTACTCAGAAAGCGGCGCCTTTGACAGCTGTGGGGTTGAGTGGCCTTGGATCTGGTCTCGGAGGTCCCAATACTCTTGCATACGCACTTTGCGATTCACCTACTGGAATTCTAAGTATCATGCTATCATATCTTCATTCCTCTAGTAATCGTGTATGGGAAAATGAAGACATTGTCACTATGGCACAGCTAGCCTGGCTTCCTGGTCCAGAGGCTGGACTGAGGTATTGGTGGAGTGCTGGGAGAGAGATTGCTCAGATACTCCCCTCAACCAAGAAGGGTATCGTGGGAGTATCTGTATTTTTGGAAGAAGAAAGCTATGTCCCTCCTGCATGGATTAGCTGGGGTAAAAGTGTTTGGGTTGGGAGGTGGGGAGGGAAAGCCGGGGTGACAGCTTGCGAGAGGGTGGAAGAGATTGTGAAGGGGATTGATGGTTTGAGACAAGAACTGCTGAAGCTTGATGGGAGA
This sequence comes from Allantophomopsis lycopodina, assembly GCA_024752465.1. Taxonomy (NCBI): domain Eukaryota; kingdom Fungi; phylum Ascomycota; class Leotiomycetes; order Phacidiales; family Phacidiaceae; genus Allantophomopsis; species Allantophomopsis lycopodina. The sequence goes on from CP103012.1 coordinate 1,057,601, forward strand.
TTGGCGGTAAAGTCGTTGGAAGGTGTCACTGTCGAGCCTGTGCCCGAAGGAGATGGAGTAGTTATTCAGATGGATGCTGAGAGTCCTGATACCCTTGTCGCATAATTAAACTGTACACGTAAAGATGGAATATAACTCTGAATATTTCATTACTAGGTATTGCAATCATTTAGTTGATGAATTATTTCATGGTATTACGGACGTTTTTCCATCTTGTTATCCGATATATCTTAATATTCTCACAGTTGTGTAGCTTACAAGAACACGAATCCCGAATTTCTATGAAATAATAGTACAAGCATCTGCACAAGCGTAGGCGGTACTAACGTTGATTAAGACGTAGAAAATATCAAGTGGGTTGTGCACACCTTGTCCGCGCTTAAAATACTGGAACAAGAAGATGGGCGCTTAAGGCAAAATATATGGGGAGATAAAGACCATTCACTGAGTAATAGTTCGTTTCAACTTTGAATTTGGCCATCTACGAGTCATAATTGTTGACTAACCGCCGAGTACTTACGCATGTCAGTTTTTATTTAGCCCGGGTCTCCATTCCTTTCCTTATATTTTCAAGATTGGCAGGGCTCAAAGGATCGAGATCTACAATGTAAACGTCGTAAACTCCAAAACAATCGTAGAGTAGCAGGCAAGGATACACGCATGATGAAAATCTATTCTTATTCAATACTGGCAATGGCCGAGAGCTGTTCCAGGTTCTTTTAAAAGGTATCATTCACCTGTTCCGTCAATTTTTCTGCGCAAACAATATTATTATCAATAAAACAATAAAAATGCACCCCGAAACATCTTTTACCTTCCAATCAATTTTTGGGTTCCAGATCCTACAATCAATTGTTACTGGTTTTGTAGCTTTGATAGTGTCAGAGGTACCAGCCTGGGTGTTCGCTACCCCCAGATCGCCTCAAATCCCACAATTTCGATCAGTTTCCAGTCCTACTTCTTCAAACCGCAAGAGAAAGCCCCAAACTCTCAGAATCCGGGATATTCCTCAAAATGTGTCGTTTGAAACTCTTAAAGCTCAGCTGGAAGCGGCTTTGAAGGACAATGATAATCAAAATACTCAATTCCCTGCAGAAGAATCGATGCGTTTGACACTTGCGCGATCATCCACTCGATCTCTTATGGCCACATTTACTTCGTTCAAATATCCCAATGATTTTCCATATTTGGTTGAAGACGACTTTTCGGGATTTACCCCTCTTTATGAACCAAATGATAAAGAAGCCACTGTTGAGTAAGTGGATGCAGTCGAGGTCCTAGTTTAATAAAAGTCCACTAATCCCACTAAGTATCATCGCTGTACCTGGATTCGATAGCCATGCTATCGGAGGATTTACTTCATCTAATAGAGACAATGTGTGGATACGGGACTTCCTTCCACTCGATATCCCAACTGCTAGAATCTTAGTCTATGGTTACGATACTGCTCTGACAGGAGAAGCTTCCAAATATTCTATTAACGATTTAGCAGCTACCTTTTTAGATTCTGTAACGGCTTTCAGGTCTTCTACCAAAGTAAATAGATGTTCATATTTATTCTCTGCATCTCAACATATACTGACAATCGTAGACGAGCTGTCGTCCTATGATATTGATCGGCCATGATATGGGAGGTCTGCTCCTCAAGAAGGTACCTATGTTCTCCTGTAATCCTCAGAAATTCTATAACTCACAAAACTCTAGGCATTGTCTTTGGCTTATGAACAAAGAGATCAACTACAGAACAGGAATTTCTTTAAGTCTGCACACAGTCTGGTGTTCTTTGGTGTTCCAAACTTGGGGGCGTCCATGATGGATTATGCATATGCCGTAGATAAGAGATTGGTTGGTCAGCTAATTCGTGACCTGAACGTTGACAATGAAGCGGAACCATCTTCGTACCTACGAAGTCTCGCAGAGGAATTCATGCGTTGCAGCAAAAAGCAAAGTCCAGGATTCCAAATCGTTGCATATTTCGAGCAAAACCTGACCACTTCTTTAGAGGTATGTAATAACATAACTGTCGTTTGCAATTATTGACATCAACTTGCAGGTTAACCCATTAGATGGAACTATTAGTAGAAGTGGGCCTGCTGTCAAGATGGTGACAGAAGAGTCAGCGCGTCGTATTGGATTCCTAGATCACACGCCTTACCAACTCCCAACTGATCATTTTGATCTGGTGAAATTCTCTAGCGACTCCGATATAAGCTATGTGAGGGTGGTAGAAAGGATGAAGGCTCTGGTGAAGGATTGTCCAGGGGTCATCAAGCACAGGTTCTCTGATGTTAAGAGTATTTAGGATGTACAATCTGTAGTATTGATTTTGGTATCACTTCCAAGGAAAGCGATGATGCGCGTCGCTAAAGGGGGGTTTGACTAAACCGGGGAGCCAAAAACAGTGACAAGTCCATCCGTGCCAGCGCAACACCACTGATCTCCTCGTCCTCCATCCTTCCAAGCGACAGCACTGACAACATTTGTTCTCTTCTTCCCATCAACTCCCCTCTTCGCATCTTCATTCCCTGGTACACTTACTCGCTCTACCACATCTCCGTCAAGTGTATCCCAAACCCAGACCTCCCCTTCACCATCCTTGGCATCCTCACTTCCACAAAGCACCCATCTCTCCCTCCCTCCGAATCCACCCCTGATACGATATTCAGTATTCGCATGACCCTTGTAGGCTCTTAAACAGCTTCCGTCCTTCCTATCCATCAACCTGATTGTTCCATCCAAACTACTCGCCAGAATTGCATTTCCATCTTTCATGATCTGCAAACTCGTGACTGGTTTTCCTATAATATCAACCACGCATTTCCCCATCCTGATATCGTAGCTTCTTATTCTTCCATCAACGCTCCCTGTTATAATCTCATGACCCCACACAGTCAAACAAGAGATACTATCTCGCGCCTCTTCTAGCACTTGGATCGGTTTAGCATTGTTACTTTTGACGTCCCATAGCCTCACACTGGCATCGAAACTTCCACTAATGATGACATTTTCTTCGGCGCCGTATTCCACACAGTTTACACGAGCTGTGTGTCCCTGGTTTCCACCAAATCTGCGCAGTGTTTTTGCTGTGGAGACATCCCAAAGAAAAACATTGCGATCACCGCCAGAAGATACGAAGTGTGCGTTGGTGGAGGATATAGAGAGGGAGAGAACTTCGTATCCATGGCCAGAATAGGTTTGAATAAGCTGGGTTGGCTGAATAGGGTCTCGAGGATTTGAAGGTGGGAAAGGGTTGTATAATCGGATGAGACGGTCGGAAGAACCAGTAAGGATGTAGGTTGAGGGCGAAGATGAATAGGTGAGCGCGTGAACTGGTCCTAGACAGATGTTAGAATAGATGTGTAGAGACATGTGGGTTAGCATACCATTCGAACCTCTCAACTGAGTGAGAGGTCTATTAGGGAAGGTCATAACATCGTCTTTCGTCGTTGTTATGAGAGTAAGAATATTCCGAGCAGAGGTTCGATTATGACGCGTTTCGGAATTTCCCGAATTAGCAACTTTAAAAGGTCGAAGATTGTCTTTCGGCGGATAAAGTTATACAGCACCACAGTATCATCATGGGATGAATTGTGGATAGAGTATTCATACTCAAATAAATATCACTAAGGGCTGTGGTCTCTCCTATATCTATTAAAAATTCATTATGAATTTTAAGCCCCAAGGATTCAATCAATTATCTATATGTAACATACATGACCACTTCTTGTGCATTTCTTCCAAGCAGTTGCTTTTAAGATATGCAACCATTGAGCTCTCAAAACCACAATTACACTGTTCTGAGTATCAACCATCCATCTTGGCCCAATACGGCTTTAACAGGTAGCTCCATATCTCGGGCGTCGCGGGGTAGATTAGACTTACTCCACACCTCGGCCTCCGCCAACAAAACCCCGCAATCATTCTCGGTTGACGACCGACGATTGAAAAGCCGATGTCAACTATGAAATCATCTCAATAGTGTTTCTTTCTTTCCTGATTTGTTTTGACCGTTTACTCTAAATCCAAATATTGATCGCTCTAATCGTGACTACTTCTGAATACAAAGATTCTTGTGTTGTGCTATAATACAGAGAAGATGGATTCTCATCAAGTACCCCGCAAATTATGGGAGCACCCCAATCCTAAGTCTACAGAAATGTACAAATTGATGCAGGAGATCAACCAGAAGCACGGATTACAATTGAAGGTAAGTTTTACCCTCGGTCTTGTATATACTTCTAGCAGATATCTGTCATCACCCATTTATCTTCCGCATCAGTTTCTTATCTGTATTGGAGCGAGCTTTCTCTGCCTGGAGTACTGATAGTCAGCCTACAAGACTTTCCACGAGCTTTATGATTATTCTATCACCCAGCGTACTCAATTCTGGAATATCGTATTTCACAACCTCGATCTCATATATAGCGGTTCTTATACCAGAGTTGTAGACGAATCGGCACGCATGGACTCGATACCACATTGGTTCGATGGAGTCCATATTAACTTCGCCAAGAATTTGCTCTATAGTCATGATCATGGGACTCCATCACCCCAACAAAGTACAAAAGATAAGGAAGATAGTAAGGTTGCTATAACAGAAGTTCGAGAAGGGGGAACTGAGATTCGAGATATAACGTGGGGAAAATTGAGGGAGGATGTAGGTGAACTGAGTAGTGCTATGAAAGCGTATGGCTTCAAAAAGGGCGATCGTGTGGCTGTTGTTGCCAGTAATTCATACGATACCATGAAGGTGTTTTGCGCAACTACTGCTCTTGGGGGGTTGTTTAGTAGCAGTTCAACTGATATGGGACTCAAAGGCATTCTTGATCGATGTCTGCAGATCAAACCCAAGTTCATCTTTGCAGATGATGTTGCTGTCTACAATGGCAAGACTACTGATCTTCGATTCAAGATTGGCCAAATCATCGAGGGCATGAAAGATGTCCCCGAGTTCTCAGCTGTCGTAGCCATGCCAAGATTCAAGGAACCCAAGGATATCAGTCAACTTCCTAGGACGGTAACCCTCAATGACTATGTCTCAAAAGCCAAGACAAATACAATTGAATTTGAAGATACAGCCTTTCGAGATCCTTTCATGATCGCTTATTCTTCAGGAACAACTGGAATGCCAAAGTGTATTGTTCATTCCATTGGCGGTGTCTTGGTTTCTGCTGGAAAAGAGGGTAAATATCACAGAGAAACGGGACCAAAGTCTATTGCTTTGCAGTACACTACAACAGGTGTATGTTTCGCTCCACAATACAAGTCCCCAGTCATTACTAATCTGTGAATATATAGTGGATTATGTACTTGTCATCAGTATTGAATCTTGTTCTTGGCTGCCGTGTGATTCTATATGATGGCTCGCCATTCCTTCCAGATATCACAGCCTTTGTCAAGCTCATTGGCTCCCAAAAGGTTACTAAGCTTGGAATTTCTCCCCGGTATTTGACCGAACTGCAAAAGAATGGAATCAAACCAAGAGAGATTGCCGATCTCTCGAATTTGGACATTGTAACGTCCACGGGGATGGTCCTTTCTGACCAATTATTTGAATGGTTTTATGATGTTGGATTCCCCAAACATTGTCATTTAGCCAATATAACCGGAGGCACTGATATTGTAAGTGATTTCTTGCTCCAATGATACAGTACTAACAGAGAACAGGCAGCATGTTTCGGCTTGGAAAATCCCTTGACTCCAGTCTATGTAGGTGGCATTCAAGGCCCTTGCCTTGGCACTCCAATATCAGTATATGATTCGCTTATTGAAGGTGGTAAAGGAGTGAAAGGGGCCTCGGTTGAAGATGGCACACCTGGGGAACTAGTTGCTCATGCCGCGTTTCCTAACATGCCAGTCTTCTTCTTTGGTGATGAAGGTGGCAAGAAGTACTTCTCTGCTTACTTTGAGAAGTATGATAATGTATGGACACATGGAGATTTTGTTGTTCGTCATCCTATCACGAAATGTTTGTTCATCCTTAATCCTTAACTTCCCCTTGTCTATGACTAATCGTCCTTTAGGTCTCATTTTCCTAGGAAGAGCAGATGGTGTTCTCAACCCTTCTGGTGTTCGCTTTGGCTCAGCAGAGATATATAACGTCATTGAAGCAAACTTCCCGCAGATCCAAGACTCAATCTGTGTGGGACAAAGACGTCCAAAAGATGAAGATGAAAGCGTGATGCTTTTCCTACTCATGAAGCCTGGAGAGAAATTCAATGACAAACTTGTCAGTGATATCAAGAATGTGGTGAGGAAGGAACTGTCTCCTAGACATGTTCCGAGGTACATTTTCGAGACTCCCGAGATTCCTGTACGTTTCCTCGTTGATTGTGTACTAATTCTCAGAGAAAGGTGCTAATTTCCTACAGACAACGGTGAATCTGAAGAAAGTTGAATTGCCAGTCAAACAAATTGTTTCGGGGAATATCATCAAACCCAGTGGAACTCTATTGAACCCTGAGTCGTTAGAATTTTACTATCCCTTTGCTAAGGTAGAAGAGCTTGTCGGTCTCAAGAGTAAACTTTAAACATTTAATGTCAGCTATCGGGTTGGTAAGTACTAAGTTGGATAAATTCTAAATCTTTCATACATTATGATATAACTTCACCCAAGTGAACCAGAGACGATCATCATGAGAGTTAAGGCAAACAATCTTGTGATATGAATAAACTTAAGAATAAGGGATTAGCTCTATTCGTCCCATCGGCATCCACGATAGACGCGCTCAACGTTTGACTTCCGCGCATCAAAGCATTCATATGTGCACGGTTATGGTGTCATGATATTATCTTCGAAACGTTGTAGCTATGACCGTTTGTTCATTCCCACAAGCAAACCATGTGATTGAGATATGCTTTTCCTATTTTTAGTCTCACCGTTGCAGGTGGATGTTGCAGCCTTGAGCACCGCATTAGCCCCGCATTCTCCACGTCTCTCGTGATCCCTTCAGGTGTTCTCGTCCTTGGCCTCTCACTTCTTTCCTTTTTTCTTTGTGCCTCCGGGTTCAACAACATAACCACCCCTCACGAATGCATCTCTTGCGGCTGAATTTATCAATCGGAATCTGTCGGGTCCGAGCTGAATCCCGCCATACCATCTCGTCACAACTACCATAACATTCCACACATCCATCAGCTGCATCAAATGCAATAGTCTTCCTCCGGCTGCGGTCTCTCCATCGTCATCGCAGTCCTGATAAGTAGTTTCGTTTTCTCCTTTGATCCTCCAAGCAGTAATGTTATGTGTTGCCTTTGCAACCTTTTTATCCGTGCTCAGTAGATGATATACATATTGCTTTGCTTGATCAGGTGACTCAACAAATGCACATCTTGCCACAAACACCGATTTCTTTTCTTCCATTCTCTCAGAAACCACCCACGGTGGCTCGGGCCCGATGTCGTACTCTTCTTCTTGTAGAACGTCCTCCTCTTCATGCAATTCTTCCTCAACGGCCTCGGCCTCTTGCTCAAGGTTACTGTTCAGCTCTTCGATGACATCAAAAAGACATACTTCTCCAGGATTCCACACCTTCCCCACCGTAATTCTTAAGAAGTCCAACAGCTTTGACGCATCACCTTTGTGAGCCCCAGAATTCTGTGTTCCTAATACACTCGGTGGTGCATCCGGGTATGTCTGTGGAAATTCGAGGCGGAAGCTAATGGATTGAGAAGGTAGTTTCAAAATATGGACCTCTCCATCTGGAATGAGGGTACCTTCGCCATAGATAGCATTGATAGCTTCTACTTCCTCGTCCAGCGCGGTATTCATGGTGTTGTTGCGATTGAATGAAGATGTTCAGCGCTTAATCATTGGCTCGCTAAACCGAGGCCTCGTTCCACCTTTGCTGTGCCAGCGCTTACCGTCGCACGATCTTCAATATCGACATGTAGTATTAGATCGTGAATACACAGAAGAAGTCAAGTCCAAAAAGATCTTTATACTTTTTCAGAGAAACACCAACAAAAGTGGAGTATCAAATTGCTTCAAATCTAAAGTGTCCACAAAATTCACCGCTTTGCAACGAATAAGGTTATTTATTTGGGTCTCAAGAACGAGCATCTTCAAACGCCAACATGCAGTTATCTGCAAGAATGTATGGGGCCGTGCACACAGCCGCAAATCCGACCTAATCCACCAATTGGAAAGCTTTTTGTTCCCTTCATTTCTGGGAATATGCGGTGAGCGTCAATCCAAGGCTTATTGTAGTACATTTACTTTGCAAGGCCGATTGTAACAATCATGTACCACACTTAAATGCCTCGAGTTGGGGGCTAATATTGGTACAGGCGCAGGTCTGGTCTGCCAGGTCCATATTTCGCGTATGCACTCTCCATGTTGGCACTGGGGGCATTTAGCATGGGTTTTAATGAGTCTTGAGGTAAGGCAGTTTTCATATAAGGCTATCTTAGTACGTTCAATTTGTGTGGTATATCTTTCGTCGTTATCGGTTTATATTCTCAATCAAATTATCGTTTATTGGGGGTTGTTTCTTTCCTTTTCTTTTTCCTTCAATCGCCGGTCGATTGGTCATGCCTTCGATTTTTAGCTTTACAAGGCAGAAGAATGATGCACAGGTGGGAAAGCGAAGATTGCTATCATATAGCTCGGATGGGCAATTGCGAAAGAATGAACACGAAATCAGCGAACGACCTCTCCCAAATGGCTCCAATGATGTAAATGTTGGTGGCAACTCGAATTTCTTGAAAGAGAGCTGGATATCTATCTTACGATATTTGCGGCGGGATAAAAATAGGAAATCCGCTGGTTTGTTTCTCCAACTGTATTGTGGGACCCTACCCCACAAGGCCATTTCCATGTGTAACTCCAAGCTGAAGTATCTAACCAAATATCGTAGATCAAAAAGTCTCCTGGAGGCCAACGACCCTGAGGGCTCCAGTGCTTTCATGCTTCGTCATCGTCTCATTGTTGACGGTGGGCCTCCTTGAGTATCTGTCATATCGAAGTTCTCACAATGGCAATGGGCGTGGGCTTGCGTTCGCTGCTTCGACGGATGACTTACCCATGGGGGTGACGTTCCTATATCTGACATTTCCTACGATTATTTCAGTCTGCTATAGTATGCTATGGAGTTGGGTAGATCTTGATGCGAAGAGACTTGAGCCATGGTTTCAATTGTCTAAGCTAGGGGGTGCAGCAGCTGAGGACTCGATACTGCTTCAGTATCCATCTGATTTTCTCGGATTTGTCCCAATTACTGCAGCTCGTCGAAAGTAAGTCAAGGTTCTTAGGAATATATTAATGTACTGACTTCTTTTTGTAAGACACTGGGCGGTATTTTATGCAGGTGGGATTATGATGATGATCATTTGGTTCATTACGCCCCTACAATCTGCGATATTCACTACTGGAATTGTCACTCGAACCAGAGATTCTTTGATGTACACCACAAAATCACTGCCAGCGGTTGAGCTGCAGAGTGCTTTATTCAATGCCAGTTTTCTCAACACTGCGTATGGAATTTCCTGGCTTGGTCAGGACCTCCCTGCTTTCACTACCAAATCATATGCTCTGGCTCCATTTGCCCCACTCCATAAAAGCCAAGAGACTCTGCCAACTGAGTTGTGGTCGACTACCACTGAGATGTACAGTACAACCTTATCTTGCACTCCTGCAGAGATTACTATACAGAAGAATTCACAGTATACTTTCAACGATAATGCAGGATGCAATGCAACAGACATAGGCCTTCCATTCTTGGATTCAGCAAATTATGTTGTACTGTACATACAGTGGTACAGTAACGCTTACGATGATAATATGCTGGCCGGTGATTATTGCGGAGCCGGGAACGAACACAAATTTCTTGCACTGTACGCCGAGGGAGACTCATATAGCAACATGACGGCACTGTTCTGCGAGCCAAGTTATCATGTACAAACAGTACATGCGCAGGTAAATGCCTCGACTCAGTCCGTTGTTAAAAATGACCACTACGAGACTGTAGGTGCATCGCAACCACTCACCGTTGATGTCTTCAATACCACCAAGTTTGAATATGTGATTGGTACCGGTGTCGAGCAAGACGACGAGACTTTGGGAAATTGGCCTGACATAACAGTCCTTGAGCAATATCCAACAGTTAATAATTACAGTCTTGCCTGGCCCATTACAAACATGGTGGGATTTGCAATAGCCGGCATGAATGGTACTGTGAAAGATCTGCAAGATCCAACCGCCCTTCAAGATGCTTTCGAAGGTGCACATCAAGTTGTGTTCGGGGCAGCATTCAGTACTCTACTTGGTGTTTCTAATTCCAACTCATCTACTGCTAGGAATGGCACACGCCAAGATAAGCCTGGTGCAATTATCTTTGTCAGAACATTCTCCATCATTGTTGAAGCGAGTTTATGTGTGGTTGCAGCACTCACACTTGTTTTGTGGCTTACAACTTATAGACGTCCGAGTAACATGACAAAAGATCCTGCATCAATTGTAGATGTTATGGCTGTCGTTGCGGGAAGTCGGAATTTGCTATCGGAATTCGCTGACGATGGCAACACAACAGAAGAAGAGTTGGCGAGGAGGCTATCGAAACGTCAATTTCGTTTAGTGCAACTTCATATAAACAATCACTCGCATATGCGATTGGAAGCCCTCAGCGGTGACGACGTTGTTGCAGCCGAAATCGCTCATCGCTCTTCTGAGCGGAGTATAGATCAACATTTCCGTCCAATCAGACCAAAGGAGTTAAGATTTTTATCAGGTCTTGCTTTTGTTCTTTATATGTTAGGCGGAGTTATTGCTCTAGCCTACTTGTATTGGAGAAGTAATCAACAGAATGGTATGTATGCAAAGGGGATTATGAAGATGTAAACTAGATTAACCATTCTGACGGGAAATAGGTCTGACTCGCCCCTCAAGCAATTCTCTTGTCCTTTCGATTATCGAGAACTTAGTCCCAACGATATTCACGACACTTCTTGAGCCATTCTGGGTTCTGCTTAATCGACTCTTATGTATCCTCCGACCCTTCGATGAGCTACGCGACGGCAACTCAAAATCGGACACGACTTTGAGGGTGAAATATACTTCTCTACCACCACAGCTCGTATTCTGGCGAGCCCTTCGAGCACGGCATTTCATACTCGCAGCAGTTTGTGCCATCGCAATATCAACAAATATTTTATCTGTAGCACTGAGTGGACTGTTCAATGAATCTGCAGCTTTCGTCCCTATTCTAGCGAATACGTCGTACAATCTGCTACCTCAGATAAATACATCCGCAAGTCTTACTGCTAACGTAGCCTCCGTAGTTACCTACTCTGATCACTTTTACGTTGCTTACTCAAACATGACGGCCCACACATCTCTCCCACCATGGATTGATGACAAATATTTCTATTTACCATATGAATTATCCGCCCTACCCAATGTCTCCATACAAAATGACAACAGTGCGATGGAGATCAAGACCTATCAAGCCATCACAAGAGGCTTTGGTATTGTGGGAAACTGCAAGGCGCTATCAGCAAACGACACCATCACTATAGCCGGCGGAGGTGACTCCTCAGTCGCAATCAATGAGACATTATCCGATGGATCGCATATACACTGTAATCAAACCTATGGGGGCCTTGGGAATTTGAATTCCAATGCATCAGCTCTTTCCATCACGCAGGTATACAACGGTAATGGAGTCCTCGACCCGGCGATAGACACGGGTGGCTTATGCAGGCCTGTCATAGTTGCCGGTTGGGCTCGGCTTGGACCTGAAGTCTCAGCAGATAGTATAGACTACGAAAATTCCACGGATGGAAGGTCATTTGAACCCTCTTTTATGTGGTGCTCACCAACATTGGTTACGGCGGAATTTAATGTCACGGTGGATACAACTGGACATATTCTCTCAAGCAATCAGACCTCAGATTTCGACGATGAAATCAACAAATATTTTGTTTTCAGCAACGGCAGTACAGACTTTTACCAACAAATAAGTTCGTTAATTGCACCTGTAACCTACAGAATTTCCAGATGGAATTCGGATTCTTACTCGCCTGATTGGATGGACGCTCTACTTGCGATCTCATATGGAAATTCTTCTTTCCTCGACCCCCTATCTCCAGTCCCGGATCTCAACATCTTCCTCCCAATGTTTGAAGACCTTTTCCAACAACTCACTGCAATCATTTTAAGTCTCAGTCGGACCCAAGGTACGGGACTATTCCTAGCAGCAAGCAACGGCAATACTACCACCGTTCCTCTTATCATCATGACAACGCAGACCCGCATATTCATGTCAGCTACGATGTTTAAAATTGCCATTGTCATCCTCTCATTACATTCTTTAGTTGCAGTCATTTACTATGTCCGTCGACCCCGTCGTTTTCTTCCGCGAATGCCATCTACAATCGCTTCTATTATCGCATATATATCTGCAAGCCATGCCCTAGACGACATAATACTCGAGAAGAAGGCTGGGTACATTGCCCAAACATACAGTTACGGGAGGTTTGTGGGTGTTGACGGAAAGACTCACGTTGGTATTGAGAGGCATGAGCTTGTGGTGCCGCTGAAGGTTCGAAACCCAGAGGTCAAAAGGAGAATACGCTGGAAGAAAGACCCTGGTGAGGTAAAGACGTGGATATAGTGAGGATCATGGATGATCTACCGGCTTTTTCGATGTTCTGTGATATACAAATAATTACAATATATTGGGTTTCTTAATTCCAGCAATCAAGGATGATGACTAATTTCAGATTTGGAGAATAGGTGTTTTTAGTATCCAGGTGTCTAAATTTTATATACAAAATTTCGCTCATTTTTTTTCTCATAAATTCATCAACAAGAGTAAGACTTTTGAACGAAAGACCAATCTTGCATGTTTTACCGCATCTACAACACCCAACGAAACCAATAAATGAAAAGAAAAAAGCTCTTATCTACAAAAAAAAAAAAAAACCAACACCAGAAAATGCGTCCGCTACGCACGGATCTCAAAGGGGAAATAATTAGGAATAGATCGACCTGCGTCTAAGTCCTCAAGTTTAATTTGAACGAGCGTGGCGACGAATGTGATCGTGAGAGAAGCGGACACTACGCTTAGAATTGCTGGCGTAAATGTTGATAGCAGCTGATTGACCAGGAGTGCAGGCAGTACCATCGGCAAGAGCCATAACAACAGACCAAGTACCAGAGGCACATCGTTGGTAACTGCTACCTTCAACACAATTCCACTCACCCTCATCAGTGCAAGCTGTTCCAGCCGTAATGGCGGAGTCAGAACCGGTGGAAGTTGTGCCATTGCCAGATGAACCAGTTGCCGTTGGAGTGGCAGCTGAAGAAGCAACTGTCGATACTGCAACGCTGCTTACAGAGGTAACGGAAGTTGCGAAGACGCCGCTAGATGTGGAGGCGGCGCCAGTTGTGGTAGCCGAAGAAGCCGCAGAGGTAGCAATTGAAGCAGAGCCAGATGTGGCAGAAGCTCCTGCAGAGGTAGCTCCACAAGCAGTACCACCAATAGGAGTAGCAGTAGCAGTACTGGCAGTAGATCCTCCAAGCTCCTCAACAGAATCACCTGGGTCTGGGAAGACAACATCCTTGGAGTCTGCGGTAGAGCAACCGTTGGCGACATTGGCAATGAGGATATCTGGAAGAGCATCATACGCAGAAGTATCGCGCTCCTCGAGCTCATCGGACCGTTTTGAAGAGGCAGTCGTAAGAGTAACTGGGGCACAGTTCATGTACATCTCGCGATTGCCAACCTTGTTAAACCAAGTCCAAGCAAGAGTTGCATTTCCGGTTGGTATGTTATCTGGGATCTTAAAGCTGTACGTATCAGGGTCGGTAAGGTCGGCGTTCCCATCCAGATTGCCGATAGTGTTCTGGACTGGGCAGCCACCAATTATTGAGTGAATAACCTTGAACGTGCTGCTGGCAGTTGGTTCTTCATCATAAGTGATGGAAATTTGGCAGGACCCACCACCGTGGGTGGCAGATCCCTGAAAAGCAAGTGGCTGACTTGAACCCAAAGCAAAAACGTTGCTGGCACTCTCGGCATCGTAGACACCTGTCCGTTGTTTGCAAGGGAAATCGGTCCCATCTGCAAGTAAAGGCGAGTTTGTGAGGGATGATTTGCCATATGGAACAGGGGTAGTCATGATCATATGGGCGCTTGAGAAAGTTGCAAAGCCGAGTACGGCCATATTGGTGTAAGAGTAGAACATCTTGATGGTATGTGTGGAGAGTATCGTTCCGGACGAAAATCTCGAATTGAGTTGAAAGTAATCTGAAGAGACGAGTGCTGATTTTATAAACCTGTAAAGGATCTGTAGAGTTTACTAGATGAAGAAAGAAAGGTCAGCAGTTGACAAGAAGGATTTTATATATATATGGAAGATGCGAGTGTATGGGGGCGGCCCATTCTTTGAAGATATGGTGCTGACAATCATCAACCATCCTATTCAGGTATGTAGCTTGGATTATCTGGTAACAGTATTCATGGTCATTGAGACCTTGCGACCATGGTATTGTGCGGCTTGTTCAAGAATAGTTCTTTGTGACATTGTTCATGTCTATTGTTGGATGGCTGAGTCGCTTATTGAGGAACATACCTTGAAAGATATTGGCTTGAGCAAAGTTGTTCCAGATGCGGTAGGCTATGAAGCTTTATTTCTTCTTTTCTTTTCTTTTCTATTTAGTTCCTTGACAAAGGCTGGATGATGTTCAGATGCTTCGAAGATATTTGCTAAAGGATAGTAGATGTGCCACAGGCGAGCAAGAAAGTATGCGAAGAAAGAAGAATGCGAAAGGACTAGCCTTTGATACAATGCTGAAGGAGTGCTTGAGTTGATGGGAAACGAAACGAAGGAACGGGACCTTGGGGAATCTTATATCCAGGTTGCTACACGCATCGACGGCAGACCTAAGAAAGGCATATATGCCCTTAGCACTGGGAAGAAGGAAACTGCAAGGTCCGCCACGCATGCTTCACTACTCCAAATTATCGATTGGATGAAGGCAAAGGAAGCTCAGACCGCCGAACAGGCACGGCTTTTGGCATCTTGGGATGAAATGCCTCCACATAGCCCACCAGCCGTTCAATTGCTCCCTGCATATGGTACACACGACGTGTAGTTAGGATGGGAGTGATTCAGCCGCTCATGGCAAGTGGATCTGAGTGGATAAGCAGTCATCTCGACCCTCGTCGGGCCCTATGGATAAGAATCAGTACCTGAAATGAATAGACTAGGCAGGACTTGTCGGACCACAGAAGAGGACTGCAAGGTCATAGACTTCCGACATCTGAAGCATTCGAGATCGACATGGGTTGCACTGGTGGCTTTTTCTGTCGCTTTGAGCCCCTTCGGGCGGGGGGCGGTGGTAAGGACGTGAGAACCAAGCAAGGAGAGGGATGTGGACTTGTCCTGAAGGAGCACGGACGACAAAGAAGCATGTTCAAGGTGCGTAAGGGCGATGACTGGCTGTCAGCTTTAGCCACCACCTACATTTTGAAACATAAAAAGAACAGGCGAGAAAAAGACGAGAAAAAAGCGTGAAAAGTGACAAAAAGGCGAGGGAAATCAAACAAATGAATATGGATCAGGCAATCGATATGGATCAGGCAGGTAATTGATAGGCAGCTGAATGTTTACAGTACGACAGCTTGAAGCTAAATGACGTGTATGACGCGATAGGACATATGGGTTGGATGTGTAATGCATGTAGGTATTGTAATATGAGTGTATGTACTCCATATGTATGTACGTACAGACTACCACTCGCCCACAAGATCTGTAACAATACTCCATTCTGGCTGCAGTAGCTGCACATGGTTTTTTTCTTCTCCTGCTGCAGCAGTACTAAGCAATACTATGAGCGATGTACATACATGCTAACTACTTACTACTTGCTTCGTACTCCATAATGGCTCCTTACTATTTGCATTGGCGGTTGAGGTGGTGAATATGTATGGATGGAGGAGATGTGCAGCTGGAAATTCTTTTGGATTTAGGGTCGGTGAAGTGCACAGTGACGAATCAGAGGGGAGAGATGCATGGTCAGGCCGGTAAGGCAGCTAAAATAGTCTGAAATGCACACAATGTGCATGGGAATGGGTCTGAGCTAAAACGGGCCTGGGTAATGGCTGGTTAATGCTGGCTAATGCTGGCTAATGCTGGCTTCCTTTTTGTCTTTTGTCACTCCACATGCTGCTCGTCTTTGTTAAAGGTATGGAAGACGCTAGGATTAGAGAAGGAGAGGGGAGTGCCGAGTAGGTGGTTGTGGTGTCGTGTTTAGCACACCCATACACACGGCAAGGCTAAGGACTCACGCTGTTTACGGGTCTAAAGTTCTAAGGGGCCGTCACTCCCTGCTCCTTTATGGGGCCCAAGCTACCTAGTTACCTAGCTATCTAGCTACCTAGGCTGCGCATCTCTAGGCTGCCCAAAGCACCGGCCGGTCACTGTACAAGGACAGAGTAGAGAAGATGTATCACACACAAATACGATGTACATATGTACATACATGAATTATGTATGTACACATACACATACACATACACACACACATACTGCTCTTCTCCTACAGATGAGCTGTACAACGCATAATGTGAAGATGCATCAAAGCGAACCCCTCCCCACCCCCCATCATCTCCGTCACTATTCCTTTTCCTTCTCCTCTCCCTTCCTCTCTTTCTTCCCTCCACTCACGTCAGCGCATCATTCACATTCCATAAGCCATTCATTCCTGTGTTCCTGTCCTCATCCCTGACCTATCCCTGCTCTTTAACATCCGGCGGATATTCCAAAGTAGTCTATGGACAATTCTTTATCCCAGCGCGTCCTGGCACACCCCGGCGCATCCTCGTCCATTCAACACCAATCCTCAAGCATTAACATCGCGTAGCTTAGAAGCAGCCCCGCTTGCCATGCCATACATGCCCATTGACCATGACTAGGACCTCTTTTTGCTTCTCCACAGTCGATCATCTTCAAAAGATCACGGTCCCTGGACGGTCAGATCCGACTGGGCCACAAAACGCAGGACAAATGAATGGTGGGACGAGCTACGTTTCAAGATCTCCTGCTGCTTCGTCTCTTTGTTCCATCTCCTATTCTAAAAAATCACCTCATGGCCAATCATGCCGTGTACTTTTCTTCTTCTTCTACTACGACTTTGGCCACTGTTTGCTGATCATAAATCACGAATCCCGGATCACAAATCATGAGGGCGTATGACTCGAATAAGGAGAAAGATGTATTCACCCTGCTGCTCCCATCCTTTCTTCGTTTTGTTCCTACTGTGCGCGCGTAACCACTACCTTTGACATTCCTCGCGCTCTTATCAAACGTGTACGTATGTATTGTGTATCTTGCTGTACGTACATTGACCAGAAACAAAAGGCTCAAGTCGATACTTCTTACGTAAGGTAACTCAATGCAATGGTGAACTGTGGAATTCCCAGAGGGCAACCCTGGCTCTCGCACTCGTCATGGTTGAAACTACTCTACTTCAACTACGTACAAAAATCTATAATTCATACCCTAATCCAGACTCTTTTCCCTCAGCCCCGACAAGAATGCAAAATGCACGTGCCATCAAAAGGCAATGGCTAATTGTGTTCCTGTGCCTGTGCCTGTTCCCGTAAGTGCTACCCGTCGTCCATGAGTAAAACCTGTCTCGCTGTGCTGAGCCACAGCTCGGGGTCCATACGAGGAAGTTCACAACACTTTCGCATGAAGTTGAAAATAACCCAGTGGCGAACGCTGGAAATGAACGTTATGCAGTAAATATTCCAAGGTCTACCTGGATCACTCCATGTCATTGTTACTCAGTCCAGAGCACCAAGGTGGCTTGGTAGACCTTGTGCGCAAAATCTTGATCCTTATGAGCCGCAAGCTAATTCTACTACGTAGTAGGTAGAGGTATTTTGGTTCTGTGTCTGTTAAATCCTGCGATCCTCATCGCCACTGCTCATGCTTGGGAGGGACGAGTATGTCCATTGCGCAGCAGCTCCAGCATAGCAGGATGACAAAGGGGCGATTTTATTTTTAAGTACTATTAAGGCGCAGAATTTACGAGATACTTTATTTCGA
Organism: Allantophomopsis lycopodina; assembly: GCA_024752465.1. NCBI lineage: Eukaryota > Fungi > Ascomycota > Leotiomycetes > Phacidiales > Phacidiaceae > Allantophomopsis > Allantophomopsis lycopodina. The sequence goes on from CP103012.1 coordinate 1,075,658, forward strand.
GGCTACCTGGGTGTTTGCTAATCCAAATTCTCTTGTCTCTTGGTGGCCATGATTACGAAGGAGTCCTGACAAAGAGCATTTCAACCCCAACCTCTCGCAGCAATGGTTCGTATTCGATAGCGATCCTTTGGCCCCTTCGGTGCTACAACACAAGTACTCGGTACCTTAGCCCTCATTCCTTTGCGAGCGCTTTCTCCTGCCTTTTTTTTTTTGGATCAGCCGCATGCCACACCTATTACAATGTACCGTGGAAGTTCAGATTTCAAGTCACGTTACTATGATGTTATTTCTGGCCTTATGCTGCCTCAGGCTATAATCACGTGCCTGGAGATTACTGTTACGAACGGAGTTGCTAGAATTGCATAGGTAAGGTAAGTAGAGTAGCTGCACTATAGGAGAAAATCAAGCCGGTTTACACCCGAAAATTACAATGATTCTCATACATAATCACGTGGTAATTCACATATATATTCGCTTATACTTAGCGTGCCAAAGACTTTTGATTCGCCTTTTTGGCGTACGTACTGTGTAAATGTGTAGCGGTGTAGACTATTTATTGTACGTGCTTTTGTTTCTTGAAAGACAATAGAGGTGTTTGGCAAAAGTATATAACAGCTGTACAACATAAGCTAGTCGTCTATATTGGAACATATTTCGTAGCTTTAAAAGCATAATAAATAGGAGTAGCAATCAACGGTGAACATACAAAACATTAGTATATTGATACATTGATATACAATGAGCTAGTATATTTTATTGGCGATAAGAGGTCTAATTTGCTTAGTAACATAGCTTAATTAAACGTTACTATTGCTATATATATATATATATATAGGTGGTATGTCTAGAATATATAATATAGCTATGAATAGCCTTGAACTGCTTGAAACTTACATAATCAATACATACTTGCAAAACTTATAAAATAGCTTCTTAAAGAGTTTACTCTACCCTAAAAGCTAAAATGAAGCTATATAGCTGTCCTTAATCTAGTCATAAACCTTATTTTCACCCATCCCCTCATAAGTCGTTTTCGCCGGAGTCGCTGGTATAAGATTGTACCTATAGCAACTATTCTAAGGGCGGGTCCTGGGGCCACTTTTAACTGATACGACTAGTAACAGCGAGAGAAAAGGCTTTGTTAAACTTAGGAAACTTTAACCCACTATTTGAATGGCTTCAGAGCTAGCGTTATGTAGATATATAGATATACATGTTATAGAAGAGAAGCGTTTGGTATAAAAGTTGAATAATATACATTACGTTGGCGGTAATAACCCACCATTCATTTTGATATTCGGTTAATTTACCATATTTAGCAAGTGCTTACTAACCCTTATATTTTATTCTACCAAAAATCCCTACTAATACAGAATTAAGTATATTAAACTTTTTAAACTTTTTACTGGCTTATGTTATGTAATGCAACGGCTATGCGCTTTTGCTAAACGCCTGCAATAACAAGCTTTCTACAGTAGTATTATTCGAGAGGATATCTCACTTGTAAACTCATGTTACTTTTCTCTTTCTTTCCATATATACAAAAAGATCGTTTACTTTAGCCACGGGAAAACGGCGGTCAACGTATTGCGGGGCTTCAACTGATAACGGCTACATCTCTCCGAACCCCTCATTTCCTTCCACATTTTGTCAAGTATTTCACATTCTTCTGGGTAGAAGAGGGGAAATCACCTGGATTATGATCAAATGCACATAGATCGACAAGCGTCACTTCCCAAAACGTCCACCTCGGTCTTAGAAACCACCTCTTCATTATGATGGTGGCTCATTGAAAATTGGAAGTCTGTACGGATGATAATAAGCCGTATTGTATTTGTGCACACATATCGATAATGAGTGACTCAATTATTGAATGGATTCACTTACAATGCAACAATGCTTGATATAGACTTCTACACTCCACTATACTGAACCAAGTAGTACATAGATGGGTTGCACAGACTTCCTATCTTTCGCCTTCTCTCTTAAAAAGACCTTGATCCTTCAGTTTTCATTCTGTAGATATTCTCCTTACAGCTGTATCTAAAATCCTACTTACGCTTATACCCACAACTATCCTTTGAAAATGACGGATCCGAACCCTTCGCCACAAGTCGACTATGGCCGAAATACCAACAGAGCTGATGTTCTGATTATTGGAGCTGGAATCTCCGGTAGGTGATACTGCATTTCATGGGCTGGGTATGGCTGACGATTGTGTAGGTATGGCTACTGCCATTGATATGATCCGCAAGGGGAACGGCCGAAACTTCATCATAGTTGAGAAGGGAAATCAAGTTGGGGGTACCTGGAATGACCAGAGATATCCAGGCTCTTGTTGTGATGTTTGGAGTCATCTATACTCCCTGTCTTTCGAACCCAACCCAAACTGGAGTCGTGAATATCCTGGTCAAGAAGAGATTCAGGATTACCTCGTCGATGTTGCTCATAAGTACAAGCTTTATAAGCACATTCGCTTCAATACCGAAGTCGAGGAGGCAGAATGGGATGAAGCAACCTATACATGGCAAGCAAAGATCATTCGGAATGGAGGCAAAGATGCAGAGTTCGGAAAGACCTACACTATTACCTCAGACTTCCTTGTATCAGCTGTTGGTCAACTGAATACCCCAAAGTATCCCGAAATCCCAGGCCTTGATAGCTTCCAGGGCAAGATCATGCACTCGGCACGCTGGGACTGGGACTATGATCTCCGTGACAAGAAAATTGGTATTATAGGAGTTGGGGCAACATCTGTTCAGATCGTTCCTGAGGTCGCCAAAATCTGCAAGAGCCTAACAGTCTTCCAAAGGACTCCGAGTTGGATGGTCCCACGAGGAGACGGCAAAATCTCACCTACTATGCAAGCCATGTATAAGTATATACCCTTTCTTCGCCGCCGTTACCGTAGCTCTCTAATGAGCCTTCGTGAGTCTTCTTACGATGCAATTTTCGACCCCACCTCTCCCCTCGCAGATGCATTCATGGGACTTGGAAAGCTTCATCTTGCCACGCAACTCCCTGGCGATGAATACGCTATTTTGCGCGAACAGCTTACTCCAAAATACCCTATTGGTTGCAAGCGTATGCTTATCAGCGATGACTATTTCCCGTGCTTCAGCCGGTCAAGTGTCAAGTTAGAGACAGACGCCATACAATCCATAACCCCGACTGGTGTACAGGTCTCTAATATGCACCATGATCTAGACCTGCTGGTTCTCGCCACGGGCTTCAAAGCCACTCAGTTCATGTACCCCATACGTATTCGGGGCACAGAAAGAAAGTCAATTGATGAAATATGGTCCAATGGCCCTTGTGCATATTTGGGAATGACGGTTCCTCAGCTACCCAACTTTGCAATGTTGTATGGTCCTAACACCAATTTGGGACACAATAGCATTATCTTGATGATTGAGGCACAATCAATGTACATAAATTCACTAATTTCCGCCACGATCGCTGCTAGGAGAGCGGGAAAGACTATACGCCTAGAGCCCAAGCAAGCTGTCGTTGATAAATTCAACAAGCAAATTCAGGAAAAGTTGAGCAAGAGTGCTTTTGCAGATCCAAATTGTAATTCTTGGTATAAGAATGAGTCGGGCCTCATCACTAACAACTGGTGTGGCACGGTGGTTGAATATCAGAAGCAGACACAGGCACTTAGATGGTCCGATTTTGAGGTTGAGGGCAGTGGCAAGGGCGATCTTAGAGACAAGAAGTGGGCAAGAGTTGTGGAGGAGAGCGTCATTCCACCAGCGGTACTGACAGGATTAGGGAGCGCCCTACTTGTTGCCCTGACGGGATGGGTACTGCGATCAAAAATCATCCATTGATGGCCTTCATAATTGGTTACAGAAATAATTCTAATGAGATTGACTATTTCATATTTGATCATTTTTGCCATTTCTTAAGAGTAGAGGCCCTAGTTAGTCTTTTGTTGATAGCTCTGTGTCCTAACTGGGTGACTTGTATAAGTATCTCATTTAGTCGAACAACATCTCTTGATTGCTGTGACGATGTGTTGAAGAGTATTATCCTAGCACATTTGATTCAGTGGTGCAGAATTCCGCAGGGTGGATCTGCTGCCAACTGGATTTGTACTTTTACTTCTATTTGTTGTACGTAATATTACTTTGAAGTCTTGGTACTTGTTTGGTCAGGATATATATATATTGACAAGAAGTTTCATTCGAATCATCTTCTATTCAAACCTATATATAGTACGCCAAGATAAAAGAATCTCCTCAATCCGACTCTTCATACTCCCATACAAAAATCAATGCCCTTGGCTTCCCCACATCGCCGTTACAAAAACTAGCGCTTGCTCCGATGATCTTGTCTTCATAGTGCTGTATATCATATGCATACGTCAACTCGGCTCCGTGATCTCCGAAACTGGCTTTCTTAACAATAGAGAAGGTATCTTCACGATGACCTTCTACCAAAGACCCAGGATAAAACAAAACCTCTAACACCGTGGGTCCTAGCTCAAGATCTCCAGCTATCAGTCGATAGCGTCTCGGCACCAGAAATGGACCATCCTCTGGCTCTCCATACTCATCGCATGGGCCGTATAATTCTTCATCTTTTACTTCTCTGTCTGAGTTTTCGTTGAACGAGCCAGCATCATCATCTCCATCTTCACTTAGCACTTCAGTATCAAATTCATTAGAACAATCCTGAGTCATCAGTTCGGTACGGCGCTCTTGGAAAATTTGTTCCCTCTCAAGTTTACTGCGTAACAGATCATCTTCGAGGCTTTCATCAGGCGCAAAGGCCTTCCTTAACAGCTTCACATCCCAATGCCCACAACCTCCAGTCAATGAAGCTGCAGCCTTCACAGTTGAGCCATGTTTAAACTCGAAGGCCAACTGATCTACTACCTTGACGGTCCCATCTTCACCAATGGTTACAAGGACGTCTCTTGCCCCCATGCGGCCTGGGATCATTAAATTCTCAATTCCCACTACAGCCTTCCAATCATGAATTCCATTAATAGCATCCGGGATATCGGTCTCCCCATTCTGACCAATCATAAATTCCGGAATTCTCCAATAGACACTCTGTATTTTCCCAGCTTCACATGCAGCGTACAAAGCCTGGCCTTCTTCTGTGAAGCGTTCAGCCATTTCATGAGAAGTGGGGATAGCTGACCAAGCGATACGTCGAGCAATAGTGTTGGTCTCTGTCAATATCTCGAAGATCTCGGGTTTTGCTGGGCGGAGTTTGGAGCGTGGGAGTTTGATAAGATAGATTGCGCCGGTGCTTAAAGTGCATGCCATGAGAGATAGAAAGATTGGATGATACTGAATTGATGTAACTGCCACTCCGGGGAAGAAGTGGTGTTCTTGTGCGGGTGTTAAAGATAGTGTCCCCGAATTAGATATTATATCATATGTTCTGATATGTCCATCTACTGTACCAGTAACTATTCTGCTTGCCGAGACATGGAGTGAAAGAACACCCGATGGAGTAGGAAGTGACTGGACGATGGTTCTAGATTCTTGTTAGCCTGTGCCTTTCTTTTTCTTTGCTATTCAGCGTTGTATCATTACAGATTCTTTCCACCTTCAGAAATCTTAAGTAATATCAATTGACCAAAATCAGGAAAAGATGGTTGGCTCAAGTCGAACGGAAGTATAGTCCTCTCTTCGCCTGTCCAAAGGCGAGATCCCATAACGAAGTGGCTGGGAGATATGGACAAGAATGATAGACATGTTGGATTCAGCCCAGGAACTTTCAGTTCGCTTCTTGTAGATATACTAGCATTCGAGGTCGAGGAATTGAAGTGAGAAACAATGGGAGGTTCACCAAGTTCTGGTGGTGGCAGATTTTGCACAGCTTCTTTTGGTGGATTAGAGAGGCCGGGAAGCTGTAAACCACATCGTCTGATCATTTTCCAAATTTATTCCTGTAACTGTTTGACAAAATGTTGAATTTGAGCCAGGTCATTGAGACGGGTCTTGTATTAATATCTATCTTAGATTAATACTTCGAATCTCTAATCGGCGTAGAGTTCAGGCAGAACAGGCAGAACAGGCTGCAGCGCGCTTTGGCCTTTATTTATGAGAGGCACTCTCCACTTCATTGATAAGAAGTATGGAGGAGAGATAAACTCCGTCGCCCTGCATAGTATTTAACGGCCACACGGGAACTTTGTTCATATAAACCATAAGAATAGAGATAATTAGGTAGTTAGCACAAATAAACTAACAAGCAACCGACGGAGCCATTGATGTCGAGTTGCGACGTTACTTGTATATCTAGTTTTATATACGCGCTACAACATCCTTGCAAGATTAAACGATCAACCCAATTATAAAATATTGATGCAACCTCTTGACCAAGACAACATGAAGCGAGAGACATCTATCTGTTTACTAGCAAGACATAGCTCAAGATACATATGACATTTAGGAAATCTTGTGCATTGCATGCGTAGGGAAGCATCGATTACCTCAGTTTGTGTGTGTGGTGGTCGCGCACCTGGTTCCTGGCAGAAATCAAGCTTTTTCCAAGAAATTTGGCACATGCACCAACCAGTAAGTACAAGCGGAGAAAGAGGGGGAGCTAGACAAGTAACGATGTCATTGCGCTATGCTCTCCACAACGCAAACACGTCAATGGTTATCACCCAAACAAACTAACACTCCCGATCCAGCCAAAGGATATTAAAGCACAAAAGTAAACGTCGTGATGGAAGGAAGAAGCTGGCACGCTTGGTAATAGGTTAAAAGACTATAAGTACAGGGAAATGCCCTCTGTTTATGTCTACCAGTAACCACATACTTCAATTGTTGCCATTTATAGAAGAGGCTCTAAATAATTCCCATTGATCTTCAGTGTTCTTCAACATCTAAACTATTAGTTCATTTGCCACTGCAGCCTTCTCCTACTTAACACCATCAAAATGTGTCGCTGGTTTGCATATGTTTCAACCACTGAGGATTGTCTCTTAGAAGACGTCCTTGTTAGTAAGTTGATATTACTCCGGATGTCTTGGACCAGCAGCATACTAACAGCCTCCAAAAGCCCCAAAACACGCTCTCTCCAAGCAAGTCCATGAGCATTATCTTCCAAAGCTCCTCTCTCATGACCCCAAGGTTCATGCCGAACCAACAACTCAAGCCGAAATCTCTGAGCGAAACCGCCTCTTCAATGTCGATGGATTCGGAATGGCATGGTACACAGCCGCACAATCTGCCTTTTCAGCTACCATCTATCCAACTAAAGATCTTCACCCAGCACTTTACAAGTGTATTCAGCCACCTTTGCACGATTGGAATTTTCGCTCAATTTGCGCCAACACTTCAACCAAGGTGGTATTTGCTCATATCCGTGCCGCTACGGCTACAGCAATCACTCCTACCAACAACCATCCTTTCGTCTTTGGCAAGCACACTATCATGCATAATGGTTACATCTCAGACTTCAAGAAGATCTCGCGACAGATGTGTAATCTAATGAGTGATGAGTGCTATGATAACATCTCAGGAAGCACGGACACTGAACACTTTGCTGCTCTTTATGTGACTTATTTGACTTTCGGTGACGGGAAGGCTGGTTGGGAGAAAACTTACTCGACAGAGAAGATGCTAGAGGTACGTCATATCAAGATTATCCGGTCTCCATCCAATAGAAGATGAACTAATAAATGACAGGCACTCCAAAATACAGTGAATACCATCATTGACATACAGGAGAAGACTCTAGGTGCATCCGCCCAACCAGATGATCTCAACGTTGCTGTCACAGATGGCACACAAATGGTGGCCATGCGTTTCCGTAATCATGACATTGAGCAACCCCCATCATTGTATTATTCTCAGAGTGCCGGGATTACTTTGAATCGCAAGTACCCAGATCATCCAGATGGGCGGGATAGCCCACGTGGTGCCGCAAAGAGTGGTGAGAAAGATGGAGTCGAAGGCCATAACCCAGAAGCACATAAAGATAGTGCTGACCACGGCCGCCATGTTATTGTTGCGAGTGAGCCTACAACTTACAAGGCCCAGGAATGGACCCTTATCGAAAAGAACCACGCAATATTGGTGTCTGGTGATAATGTAAAAGTTGTAAAGGTCACTTGACATTGCAAGCCCCTCGTTAAATGAAGAAGTCTGACTATAATAGCAGCTAGCTCAAAATAAATGCTAAATATTAAGTCAGTCTAATACTGTGAAACATTAAGTGACATTCGTTACAGCTTGCTATAATGTCTACTAAGAAGCCTTGAATCAAATTTAACGATAATAAAATATCAGAAAAACCTCACAAAATTATGGTTATATATATTATTTGATAAAAGAACGGCTAAGGGGGGAAACCTTGTTAACCACAACGTGTATCTTTTCTATTTCCTATGCTTCCCTGAAGATAATAACCGAACCACCTTAGCCAAAGTAAGAATCACTTTCCAAGAATTTCTTGATATTTGGTCTAGCTTCCACGGCATCCACAAGTTGCACCAGTCGTGGCCAAGGTTGAAGATCGTTCCTCTCATTCTGAACCATATTCTCATCGTGGAGAATTTGATACAACACCAAGTCGGCATAGGTGATTTCATTTCCAATAACAAATGGACCCCGCCTTGAGATATCGGAGCCATTCAACTTTGTGGTAATGGCATCCAGATACTTCTTGCGATTACCATCTTTGTGTTTTGGATAGGTCTCATCCTTATTATCCGAGAAGAATGCAGCAAGAAATATGGTCCGCCCTACAAAAGCTTTGATTAGAGCAGTCTCTCCGATTGGCATTCTAACATACAGTCAACAACGATATCACAAATGACATCGGCCCAGTACTTCTCATCCTCGGTCTTTCCGTCATAAGCTCCAAGGCATCGTGCCCAGTGCCTAATAATCGAGTAACTTTGGGTCAATATTTTCCCATTGGGCATCTCGACGATTGGGATATTCCCAGAGGGGTTCATTTGTGCGATCTTGCTACTGTGCTTGTGCTCTGGCCACTCATCTAAGCCATAGCGAACATCTTTATATGCAGCACCGGCATCCTTATTCATATTAGCATACCAAAGGACAAATCAATTGAGGTTACAGATGGTTGACAGATACTGCGATGAGTACATACAATTAATAGAAGTCGTGGTACTTGACCCCTTCCGCGGGATTGCCAATCGTAATAATGGATGACCGGGATACCGCCGATGGCTATTCGAATCAGCTTTTGTACAGAAGTATGGATAGGGAACCAGTCGGTCAATTCCAATAGTAATTAAGATCCCATTCATAATAGATCGAACCCACATACCTTTGTTCGCTGCACTCTCCGTGCCGTAACTTAATTCTTTAACCATAGTGAAAATATGGACTGTGTAGAGAACAAATAGAGAAGCTTTGGTGTCGAGTAAGACAATACGAATGTAGGTTGAAACAGTACCTATTTATATGTTCTCATTCATTGCGAGAAGAAGGTCATTTGTTGCGGCATGGATATGTTACTAAGGAAATTGCAGTATTCAAATATCTTCTCCGCGGACAAGTGAGTATGTTGTTTGTCAGAGGTTGGGTTGGTGTTATTTGAACCCCGCACCACCGACCCAAAAGTATGTATTCAGGTATGGAATAATAATGACTGGATCATGTGGAAGAATCGGCACGCAGTCTAGACCTGGCGAAATCAGCACCATACAAAATTGGTTACATTCAATCTACTATTATTCTAAGATCCAAAAGCATCTATTAATTCTTATACTTATGATTACATATGTACAAATGTAAAAAGTAATCCCGTATTTATTGGTTTTTAATGAGATACTCTGCACTAACTATCAAAACAAAGTGATGAAAGCGTCGCGAAATAATACATTATCTCCTATTGCTGATATTTTGCTAACGAACTATGATGCTGGATATGCGATCTATGAAGCTTTTCCAAGGTTTAAAGATGGATCTTTTGGGGTTCTTAGATATGATACGGATCTTGTCACCCGACCAAATTACCCACCTTATCCTTGTATCGATCCGTTCATGGATCGATTATGAGATACATAGGTACACACATATGTATGTGAGTACATATATGTATTGATTATCATCGAATCAGGACGTGAATCTAATCTAATCTAAGGGTACTTTTAATTTCAGCCTGATGGAAAGGCTCCGAGGTCGGTTGGCGAGGTGGAACCTTTGGTAACCAAAAAGTTTACAGAGCACCTGTTACTGTGAATCATACGGTACATTACATATGATTCATACCTCAGACCCCGCCAGATACGACAACTCCAACCCCGCATAAAACAATTCTTCTTGCTTCAATTTACAACACAATTTAACCTACCAATGGCTGCTAAGTTTCCAACCAAGAAGTGCGGTTAGTTACTTTACCACAATATTTCCGGAAATCCAGAATACAATAAAGACCGTGTAAACTGACCTAGTAACATAGGTGTTTTGGGCTGCACTGGCTCTGTTGGTCAACGATTCATCTTGCTCCTAGCAAATCACCCTCATTTTGTTCTTCATGCGGTTGGAGCCTCTCCTAGATCTGCAGGCAAGAAATACAAGGATGCTGTCAATTGGAAGCAGGCCCAGCCTATGAGCAAGGAGCTCTCGGAGCTGGTCGTGAAGGAGTGCAAGGCCAGTGAGTTCGCTGAATGCGATATTGTGTTCAGTGGATTGAATGCAGAGGATGCGGAGTCAATTGGTATGTTGGCTTTACTTTCCAAAGAATGATTTGAGGTTGCGCTGATGCCGAGTTGTAGAGATGGAATTTCTTCACGCCAACATTGCTGTTTTCTCAAACGCAAAGAACTACCGCAAGAACCCACTCGTACCTCTCGTTGTACCTACAGTCAATCTCCCACATTTCGATGTTATCCCACACCAGAGAAAGCACTTCAACTTGGAGAAGGGATTCTTGGTTTGCAACTCCAACTGTGCTGTCATTGGCATAGTCATCCCATTTGCAGCACTCCAGAAGGAATTTGGTCCTGTTGACCAAGTCAGTGTTGTAACCATGCAAGCTGTTTCGGGTGCAGGTTACCCAGGTGTGAGCAGTATGGATATCCTTGACAACGTAGTACCGTTCATCTCGGGAGAGGAGGATAAGCTTGAGAATGAGGCACAGAAGATTCTCGGTGGCACGAACAGTGATTTGACTGGCTTCTCGGAGCAAAAGGGGCTCAAAATCTCGGCGGCCTGCAACAGAGTTGCTGTCCTCGACGGCCACACAGCATGTGTCAGCTTGCGATTCCAAAAGCGACCACCACCAAGCGCGGAGCAGGTCAAAAAGGCTATGAGAGACTATATCTCTGAGGCACAGATCCTTGGCTGCCCAAGTGCCCCTGAGAATGCTATTGTAGTTATGGATCAGGCGGATAGACCACAACCTAGATTGGATAGAGAAACTCAAGGAGGTTATGCCGTCAGTGTTGGTCGAGTAAGAGAGGATGAGAGTGGTATCTTCGATATCAAGTTCGTCGCTCTTAGTCACAATAGTAAGTTCACTATGCAAAATTCTTGCGATCCATGCTGATTTGTTTCACAGCTGTAATTGGTGCTGCTGGTTCATCGATATTGAATGCAGAGGCTGCTGTATTGAAGGGATATGTATAAATAAGGAAAGGTGGTTTCAAAAAAAAAAAAAAATGGACATTTTAATATCTGACATCATTACATTACATTACATCTGGTCAATTGAAAGGCATTCTATCAACATGTGGAAAATCTTCCACAATGAATGTGAACCAACATTGTTGCCGAGTAGACAGGCAACGAAAGATCAGGCAAGCAAGGATCATTTAATGATCTGAAGAGCAATGCTTTATCAATGTCATTAATACACAATATAAATTTCTTCTTCATAGACTCGAACAGAGTGAGGTGAGTGGACAAGGAATATTTTGGCCTGAGGCATAAATAAATTACCGTGGCCCTGAAGATGGGGCAGAGAATGACCAACCCTAAGTTATCGTCGCTAATATTTCCTTTTGTAGACTAGCTCTCTTAGCGTGAAATTCGTGGTGCGAATTGCTGGAGGACTTTCGAAATTCTCAAGATTGTTTTCCTCTCAATCGACAACCCGACGACAACCACCTTTGTTTCTCAATTCGACAACTGAGACGCAATCATGGGTAGAGGACCGTAAGTACTTACGATTCCGATTCTGAACATTCGATCTCGATTTCCCAACATATTGAGCCATCAACGAACACCCATTTCAACTGTCAACGACGAAGATGCACAACTAGCTGCTACAAAGCATCCACGACTATACTTTGTGTCGTAGCAGCAGGGGAGCAGTCTTTGGGACCTTGATATGGATGGAAGTGTGATGGGGCCTTAGTTGTGGATAGATCGTTGTCACAAATCTACCCACATGTTACTGACAATTTTGTTTTACAGAAAGAAGCACCAAAAGCGCTTGAGCGCGCCATCTCACTGGCTCTTGGACAAGTTGTCCGGTGCCTACGCTCCACGTCCATCCGCTGGTCCACACAAGCTCCGCGACTGCATGCCTCTCATCGTTTTCATCCGTAACCGCCTGAAGTATGCTCTTAACGCCCGCGAGACTAAGGCTATTGTCATGCAGCGCTTGATCAAGGTTGACGGCAAGGTCCGCACTGATGCCACCTACCCAGCTGGTTTCATGGATGTCATCACCATCGAGAAGACCGGCGAGAACTTCCGTCTTGTCTACGACACCAAGGGACGTTTCACCGTCCACAGAGTCCAGGCCGAGGAGGCTGAGTACAAGCTCGGCAAGGTCAAGAGAGTGCAATTGGGCAAGGGCGGAATCCCATTCTTGGTCACGCACGATGCTAGAACGTAAGTTCTGTCAGCCATCATTCAGCCGTTGGTCCAAGCTTTGGTTGATCCAGAAATGAAGACCGACGGTTGCTATACATCCCCTCCAGAAATGCTGACAAATTTTGATACAGTATCCGTTACCCAGACCCAGCCATCAAGGTCAACGACACCGTCAAGATTGACCTTGCCACTGGCAAGATCACCGACTTCATCAAGTTCGACACTGGTGTTATCGCCATGGCCACCGGAGGTCGTAACATGGGTCGTGTTGGTGTTATCACCCACCGCGAGCGTCACGATGGAGGTTTCAACATTGTCCACATCAAGGATGCCATAGACAACTCCTTCGCTACCCGTGAGAGCAACGTTTTCGTCATTGGCTCTGAGAAGCCATGGATCTCCCTTCCAAAGGGTAAGGGTGTCAAGCTCTCCATTGCTGAGGAGAGAGATCGCAGACGTGCCAACGCTATCGCTGGTCACTAAATGTGAGCTTTGTGATATTTGGGATGGTCAACGGGATGGAGTACATGATATTTTACATGCGTTGCGGGATGCATCGAGCATAGTGAAACAAAATACCAACCAAAAATTTGAACACCCACTGTCCCAGACTGTACCACTGTTTACGCGCGGATTATATCTGACCGACTATGTGTATTGGCCGTGATATATTTGTAGTAAATTGACATCAAATAGAATCCAATAAATGTCTGATCTACCTTGCACGAGAAGCCTCTATAGTCAAGAAATACTTCGGTAGCGTTTCGTATCAGTCATATTCCTCCTGAAAAACTACTTGAAAATTTATTACCCCGCTTTGGTGCTTTATGTTTTCTTCTGCTCCACTCCGATGCACAAGCATATCGCATCACTTAGAACAGAGCGTTGCATGAGCCAACTTCCAACTATAGCACATGAGCATCCGGGAAAACGGCGTGTCTTGTGATGCCTCATCAGTGCACTTTTTGCTTTTGCTGCCCTTCTTATTTCGATCTGTTTTCTATTTGGGACGAATCAGGTGTAGAGTGACTTTAAAGCGTTGATGTGTATCACCTTCAACAGAAGGTGCTTTCTGTCTTGGTAGCAGGGCACTGCGGTATGGAAAACAATGATGCATCTGATGAGTGGAGTGGGGGAGATTCCCCTCTCAGTCTCGTAGCATTGTTGGCCCGATACGTACCAGAACGTCAGCTCACTAGCTGGGTGTTGTTCATGTGCGGCTATTTAAGCAAGGATAATGAGACTGGACTTGTGCTGATCCTCGTGTAACTTCGGAAACTCGCTCGTGGATTGCACATTACGGATGTGGAAGCATGAAGCACGAAACAACTGCCTTTTCCTCTTCGTGCCCATGGGAACATGCATGATGCCTATGCTGTATGTGTATGGCTGTATGCACAGTCACAACAATTGCTCTCTGCATGCTCAGGTACAATCCCGTTTAAGAGACACGACAGATGCCTCCTCTCAACACGACCCTGGAGATGACCTCATACCATCATGACAAATGTTCGGTGCCGAAACATGTATTATTTTTTCTTTCATAATAACCAAAACCCACAATGATGGTGATTATGATGATGTGAGGGTGATGACAACTATGATTACTTTCGTTGAAACTTGCCCGTTATCTCTTGCTCAGCGTGCTCAGCAACATTGTATTATAGCGTTGTCAGACTTTACAATAATTGGGAGCACGCGCCAGTCTGGCGAGTCCAATCCCACAAAGGAAAGCCGCTGGTCGCCGCACTGCTCACGGCAGGAGGTGGGGTAGCGTGGAGTGCGCGTTTGGATGTCATGGAGTACAATTCCATCAACAAAAGCACCTATGTAGTACGTAATCAATCAACTCCTCCCCAACAGCCAATGCTCCGGAATATTTTTCAAATGCCATTGTTTCAATACAGCTGCCCTACCATAATAGATAAAATAAAATCTATGGGGAGGGTAGAGAGAGTGACAAAGAGGGACTTCTTCAATTGTAGATCAGGTTACCAACCCAATGACGGCTCAAAAACCTTCCCCCAGCATAATCCTTAGAGACGCATCCAGCTAGCTGTACACATATTATCACTCTTATTCTATCTCCTTTTCCTCTTGCTTTTTCTTTCCCTCCTCCTCCTGCTCCTGCTCCTCCTCCTTCGTTATCTAGGTAATGTAACTGACAAACTCACTTTTACATGCCCTCCTCATTTGAATACCCGGAACGCCTTGTACACCTGGCGAAGAGGGTTCTCGGATTAACTCATAACGAGTAAGACTACTCTATACTCCTCCAATCTCACCAGTCCTCTTCTGTCAAGACCAGGTCTGCTGGCACCTTTTTCTCCGCTATGTCATTTTGATGGCCTGCCGTTACGATTCTCTTCCTTTTCTCACATTGTCCACTTATATGTACTATATATACACATATACTACTTACATAAATTCACTCGCATCCACCCCACCTTCGACCTTACTCACGATACCTTCATCTTTACCCAACTATTGCCTCATTTCCCGTTCGATGACAAATGTCAATTGCATCCACTTATATCCCTATATCATTGATTGTGTTCCCTTCTTGCTTATACTTAGAGTCTTTTGTCATTCATCACGGAGCCTATCTTCCTATTTTCCTATTCATTTATTTCCCTCATGATGTCCACTCCAAGTCGGCGGCTAGTGAGCACCGCGACTACGTCTCTAGGTCGCTTCTTGTCGTCCAGCCCAAAGTCAAAGTTGCAACGTAGATGGCAGAGCACAGCAAAAAGCTCCTCGCCAAACAGCAAGCCCGTCCCATTTGCGAACCTACCTGAGTCAATACCGCCCGGTAAATTGGTTGCCCGTTGGTCGACGGCTCAGCTACTTTTTCTTCTCACCATAGTTGGCGGTATCTCAGGCTATACAGGCTCAGCTCTGTTTTCAGATGACAATCAAGACTATGCTAGATCGAGCAAATTTGTTGCCCCGAGATATGGTACTGTAAAGGATATGGAGGTCGTAAGTTTTCGAGGCGCATCACGTGTATCAAGCAAATATATACCAAGTGTAAAGGGCTGACAAGTATTCTGTGTCAGGCCATCCAGGAGATCCGAGAGCACCTCAGTGATGATACCATTTCTACCGACGATGAGGATCTATTATTACACGGATACTCTGAATGGTCTTCAACCAACATTGATGTCCTACCAGTAGCCGTAGCCTACCCCAAATCAACCAAAGAGGTCTCTGAAATAGCAAGGATTTGCCACAAATTTCGTGTTCCAATTATTCCATTTTCTGGTGGGACTAGCCTTGAAGGAAACTTCTCGGCGCCCTACGGAGGTGTGAGTGTTGACTTTAGAGACATGGACGGAATCTTGAAGATAAATCAAGACGACATGGACGTTGTGGTTCAACCTTCGGTACCTTGGATGACTCTAAACAGTGAACTTGCCGCCCAGAATACCGGCCTCTTCTTTCCCGTCGATCCAGGACCATCAGCTAAGATTGGGGGTATGGTGGGCACAAACTGTTCAGGAACCAACGCTGTCCGTTATGGGACTATGAAGGACTGGGTTATAAACTTGACAGTCGTGCTGGCCGATGGTACTATTATAAAGACTAAGCGCAGGCCGAGGAAATCATCAGCGGGCTATAATCTCAATGGTTTGTTCGTTGGTTCTGAAGGTACACTTGGTCTCGTCACCGAGATCACGCTGAAGCTAGCTGTAATGCCACAAGAGTTCTCAGTGGCCATCGTGAACTTCCCAACAATTCGTCAAGCCGCTTCTGCAGCTGCCGGTGTCATGAGAGCTGGTGTTCCAGTGGCGGCTATGGAAATTATGGATGATGTACAGATGCGCGTTGTGAATTTGAGTGGAAGTACAAAGCCTAGGGAGTGGAAAGAGGTTCCAACATTGTTTTTCAAATTCAGTGGAACTAAAGTCAGTGTGAAGGAAAACATCAGCCTTGTGAAAGAAATCTGCAAGCGACATGCGGGTGGCAATTTTGAGTTTGCCAGGGACCTCAAGGAGCAGCACCTCCTCTGGAGCGCACGGAAGGAAAGTCTATGGAGCATGCTGGCTCTCCGGAAAGAGGGAAATGAGGTATGGTCTACAGATGTTGCTGTGCCTTTTTCTAGACTGGCCGACATAATCGAAATCTCGAAGAAAGAGATGGACGACCTGGGGCTGTTTGCTAGTATACTCGGCCATATCGGTGATGGAAATTTTCATGAGAGCATTATGTACGACAGAACCAATCCCAAGGAGCGAGCAGCTGTTGAAAAGTGTGTGCATAACATGGTCAATCGAGCTCTCGAGATGGAAGGGACCTGCACTGGCGAACACGGAGTAGGTATTGGAAAGAAAGAGAGCCTATTGCAGGAACTTGGCAAGGACACGATAGACGTCATGAGATCCATCAAGCAGTCTTTAGATCCGTATTGGATTATGAATCCTGGTAAAATCATGGACATCCCGTCATGAAGGAGGTTTCTTCGCATTTGATATGAAAAGGATTACCAAGTCCATCGTGTGGTGGTGCTAGTATATTGAAGGCAGTACATACACTTGAATTTATTAAATTGACCGCCATAGCTGCTGAAACATGTTATATTATATTCATCGCATATTATGGAAGTGAATTCAGATACAATACTATCTATAGTAGTAACGGTTTATTACAGTAACCCTCCTTTAAACACTAGACATGGATTTCTTATTCCCCTTTTAAACTATAAATGACTTAATCTAAGGATATTCCTCTTACCACAGGCATTCTAATAATCTAGCAGTTCTATACATCTAGTCCTGTTTGGACTTGTCATCAACAGTCTCCAAGAAAAACCTCAAGCAGCCTCTGCAGCAAGCTCCACAGCCGTTCCAGTAATACCACTTTTCTCTTCCTCGGTAAGTGTGATTCCGAAAAGGGTCCTGAGAACCTCTACACGTTCCTCTTCTGTCTTACATGTTTTAACAAGTACGGTTTTCCCTCCTGTGTTCTGCTTCACATCACCGTTAACAAGCATCAACTTCCCATAAATCTCATTCTCCCTTCGCAAGAATTTCACCACCAACAGAGTATAAGTTTGGGGACTCTCAGGACTAGAGCTCGTGAAGAAGCTCATGATTTCGAAGTCCGGGTGCAAGAACTCCATTTCTGGGAAGGAATAGAATGAATTCCAGGCGAAACTTGGATCATTACGATATTGATATATCCACAGCTTCATGCTCTTATCAGTCTGCTCTGGAATATTATCGTAGACAAGGCGTATCTGCTGAGATCCAATGTTCTGGATGATATGGCCATCTATCAGGGGGATTGGCTTTATAGCTCCATCACCGCCGAAAGCAACATCAACCATGTACTTGATACCATCCCCTAATGTGACAATGTTGACAATATGCACCCTAAGATATATTAGATAAGATTTAATCACTAATGACACCATACTAATTCAGTCACATACCAACCAATATACTCTCCTTGCGGTACACCATCGACCCTTCTTCTAATTCTCACACCGGCTGTGTAGACTTGAAATCCCAATCCTCGAAGCACGTGATTCATTAAGGTGCTGCTCTCCATACAATAGCCACCTCGTCCATTTGCAGTTAGCTTTTTGTAGAGGCATTGTGGGTCAATGGTGATCTGGTGATTCTGGGAGTAATGGAGTGACAGATTCTCGTAAGGGAAGGAGGATATATGATAGACATGCAGAGCTGTTAGAAAATCGAGGTTCCTCTCTGGATTCGCGGATCGGCGGTATTGGGATGGGATCTTTGTGTACTCCAGATAATTGTCAATTTGTTCATCAGTGTATGCAGAAGACATGGTGATTGATCTTATTATTTGATTAGCAGGAAATTGGAGGAGAGCGTAATGTAGTTGATTTTGTAGAGGAAATGAGTGATGAGAATCTGGTGCTATATAGGTGACTCATTATTTAAACCCCCACTAACAGGTAGGTAGTCATCACGCAATCTAATTATGTTATTGGCAAATTGCTGATTCTGATCGAAAGTAAGATGTACATTTGGCGTTAATGCATCTGGTAACATTATGTAAACAGGACTACCAACCATTGCTCCTTGCTCTGGTGTTACCTAATTGAATAGAATATTGAAACGGTATTAATAACCTACCTATTGGAAATTGTTCAGGTACCAACACACTAACATTTTGGCTTAAACTACATAATATCATCATTTTGAATACAGTGATTGTATACGATTGTTAACATCAGTATTTAACCTTTTATAAAATACCAGAGTAGCTTATTACAATCAAGCTAGGATATGTTTTTCAATGGTTAGACGATACAAATTTAAGGCTTGTTCTATTTTTGTGGGGTTTCTAGATATAAACTCGCTAGCAACTTTATATAGCCTACCTAGTCTATAATTACCTATTGATAACATTTCTGAAATTATGGTACTATGTAGTTTTACATTAAAAAAAACATAGTGTATGAGTACCTGCCTAAGCTATTTTCCTACAGCTTACCTATATGACTCCATATTAAATCATAAGTGATATAGCACTACTAATTCTAATATTATATATATATAGCACTGCCTAGGATAGCAGTACACACCCAATTTTAATAGTTTATACCTTCTCTGACAGGGTGCCTGATAGGGAATCGGCGCGTTAGCCGAAGCGGCACAATTTCAACATTCTAGCTTATATTTATTAGGGTGCTGTAGCCTAGGGGGAACCGACGTAGGACCTGAAGCGACGCACTTAAATTGGATGTAAAAACTTTAATTGATCATAATTCTATGCTGACTCATCTAAATCAGAATCTAACTCCTCTATATCAATCTCTGGTTCCTCCTCTTTAATATATGTATTATATACATCAATTGGCTGTGATTGTGGTTACCTTTCTCGCTTTTTTAATGCACTCTCCCGCTCTGCTGCTTTTACAATCTGCAACACCTCCTAAGTAGAATATACAAATTAGCCCTCTAATTAAACCCGCACTCCCTTATTTTAAACATGCCGAGTCTGGACTAGCTCCTTATATGTTGCTAGTTCCCTTTATATAATTGTAAGCTTTACATTTTAGGCTTTAATTATACGGTGACTTGCCCGGAACCGGCGCAGGCCCGGAACCGGCGCACTTTTCAACTTTTGACTAAAATCACTTATAACTCTACACATACTAGTCTAAATCGGGAAAATGAAGCTTTATATAGCTCCTTAGCTTCCGCTCTATAAGCTATTCAAGTTTTAGATCAAGTAGATGTAAATGCGCTAAGTTATACTCAGTTTTAGTTTGCTCTTATTCTAGCTATTCTTGCTCTTTATAAGAGTTCCTACCTAGCGATTAGTAAGCAGCTATCAATATAAGGACCTTATAGCTAGGAGCCCTAAATATAAGAATTATAGCTATTTATACCTGCTCTATCTAAAATTGTTAAGGATTTTAGCAAGAGGGGGTAGCTTTCCCTATATCTAATATTCTATCTTTCCTTAAAATACTTATAACTACAAACTAGGCTCATATATAGGGTTTCTATACCCTAGGGACCTTATATTTATAGCGATTTAATGGTACCTAGCTAAGAGCTCTTATAAAGAGTAAGAACAGCTAATATAAGAGCAAACTAGAATTAAGTATAACTCAGTGTATTTATATTTAATTGATTTATAACTTTGACGTATTGTAGAGCAGAAGCTAAATAATTATATAAATCTTAAATTTCCCAATTTGGACTAGTGGGTGTAGAGTTATAAGTGATTTTAGTCAAAAGTTGAAAAGTGCGCCGGTTCTGGGCAAGTCACCCTATTAGTTATTCGCTTAATATACTAGCGTGTAGGAGAAGAGAGGGTGCTAGCACTTAATAATGCATTATAAAACACATTATTAGTCTGTTATAACCTTATATAATTAATAGGAGAAGCCTATAGAATTAAAATATTAAGTGTATGCTGGTATTGAGGTGTAGAAGGTAGGCTTGAAGATCGATTTAGGAGCTCTACCTATTAGGAGGTTATTAAGCACTCTTTAAGGATTATAAGGAATAAGACCAGCTCCTTTCTAGCCAGCTTAAATATTATATATATTTATAGCTTTATTCCAGATCTTAATAAGTATTTCAACCTAATATTTATATTTAATATGTGTCACCTTTGCTTATAAATACCAGTTAATCTTCAATATATAGAAATGTTTAACTAAACTAAAAACACTAATATTAAGCGGTTATAAGAGATATAAACAATATAGCGGCATTATAAGCAAATTAATGCTATTATAGGGTGCCGTAGGAGGAACCGGCGCATTAGCTAAAGCAACGCATTTTCACTGTTTTAACTAAGATCACTTATAACTCTACATTTACCAGTTTAAATTAGGAAACCAGAGATGTATATTATTTCCTAGCTTCTGTTTTATAACTTATGTTATTTATAAATCAATCTGGCCTGATTAGGCTAAGTTATGCTCAGTTTTAGTTTGCTATTATATTATCTATTCTTACTTGTTAAAAGAGCTCTTAGCTAGCTATTAATAAGTAGCTGTAAATATAAGGTCTTTAGGGCTAGAAGACCTATATATATAAGTATTATAGCTGTTTATAGGCACTCTACCTAGAGCTATTAGGGATTTTAGTAAAAGGGGTAGTTTTCTTTATCCTTATATTCTATCTCTCCTTATAATGCACTTAGCTATAACCTAGGCTTATATATAGGGCTTATATACCTTAAGAACCTTACATATATATATATAAAGATTTAATAACAGCTAGCTAGGAGCTCTAATAAAGAGTAAGAATAGCTAATAACTTATAAGAGCAAATTAGAACTAAGTATAACTTAGCGTATTTAAATTCAGTCGACTTAAAACTGTAACAGGCTATAAAGCAGAATCTAAGGAATCATATATATCTTTAATTTCTTAGTTTAGACAGTGGTTATAGAGTGATAAGTGATCTTAGTTAAAACAGTGAAAATGCGTTGCTTTAGCTAATGCGCCGGTTCCCCCTACGGCACCCTAAATGTATATACCTAGTAATAAATTTTCTAGTTATGTAATTTAAGTAACCAATAATAATTAATAACTTAAATATAATCCTTTAAATATAAGATATCGCTTTTAGAATCTTTAAAGCTAATTACGGCTTATAATTAGTGTTCTTAAATCGTTATCCTAGTAGTTTTTAAGTGGGAATGATCAATACTACTAATTTATAATCTCTTAGGCTATTTCTATAACTAATGCTGGTGTAACTAGTGTCTTAAGTAAAGTATTATATATAATCTATCGAAACAATGTGTCCTCATCAGAATTAGAGAGTATTTGGTTATTCTGGTGGGATTGGTGTTAGGTTGCTCTCCCTTAGTAGCGGTGCTAAAGAGTTGCCTCTAGGACTTTAAAGTGCTATGCTACGGCCCGAATTAACTCAAATTGATGCGTATTGAGTGCATTAATTGCCTCTAAAATAGCGCTTTCATTCGTTATAGCCTATTCACTAAATTAATTGAAGTGGTGGTTACAGAGTTATGATCAATTAAAGTTAAGTTGGAGAGTTAGTGTTTAGGATCAATGCGTTGCTTTAGGTCATGCGTCGGCTCCCCCTTCAGCACCCTACCTATCACTCAGCACACTCTAATCCGGATTGGGAAATCAAAATTGCATATGATTTTATAGCCTCTACTTTATAATATGTGTCAGTTATAACGTGATTTCCTTAGAACTGACGCATTACCCGAAGCGACGCAGAGCCACTAATTTTCCCAAGCTAAGCGCTAATTTCCAAAACCTTACTCACTATTTTGCAAAAGTTAGTGGCTCTGCGTCGCTTCGGGTAGGCTAATGCGTCGGTTCTAAGGAAATCACGTAAGCGTGACTTATAGGGAACGGACGCAGTTTTTAAAATCTAACTAATATCACCTATAACTCTACATGAACTAGTCCAAATTTGGAAATTAAAGATGCATATGGGTTTATAGCTTCTGTTCTATAGTATATCTCAGTTATAAGTCAATTCAATCTGATTAAGCTAAGGTTATACTCAATTCTAGTTTGCTCTTATATTTGGCTTCTATTACTTATAGCCTAAGGGTAGCTAGCCTAGGGCCAATACTAGACCCTAAGCGGCGCAAATCTTTAGCATTTCAACTAAAATCACTTATAGCTTTACACACGCTAATTCAAATCTGGAAATAAGACGATCATATAAATCTATAGCTTCTGCTTTATAATATATGTAAGCTATATAATAATTTAGTACAATTATAGCGAGTTACACTAAATATCAGTTTGCACTTAGGGTAGTGACTAGACTGTAATTAGCGCAGCACATTTTAACATACTGACTAAAATTGGATATAACTCTATAAATACTAGTCCAAATTAGGAAATTAAAGACGTATATAATTTCTTAGCATCTGTTCTATTGTAAATATTAGTCACAAATCAATTTAATGTAATTATACTAAGTTATATCTAACTATAGTCTGCCCTTGTATTTAGCTTCTATTGCTTATAATAAGAGCTCCTAGCTAGCTATTAGTAAGCAGCTATAGATATAAGGTCTTTAAGGCTAAGAGACCTATAAATAGGCGTTTTAGCCGATTATAAGCACTTTATCTAGAGTTATTAAGGATTTTAGTAAGAGGGGTTAATTTTCCTTATATCTTATATTTTATCTTTCCTTATAATGCTTGTAACTACAAACTAGGAGCATATATAGGGTTTCTATACCCTAGGGACCTTATATCTACAACGATTTAATAGCACCTAGCTAAGAGCTCTTAAAAAGAGCAAGAACAGCTAATATAAGAGCAGACTAGAATTAAGTATAACTTAGCCTATTTATATTCAATTGATCTATAACTTTGAGATGTTATAGAGTAAAAGCTAAGGAATCATATACATGTTTAATTTCCCAAGTTGGACTAGTATGCCTAGAATTATAGGTGATTTTAGTTATATGTTAAAAAGTGCGTCGGTTCCGGGCCTGCGTCGGTTCTAGGCAAGTCGCCCTAATACTTATATAAAGGTCTTCTAGCCCTAAAAACCTTATATTTACAGCTACTTATTAATAGCTAGCTAAGAGCTCTTTTAACAAGTAAGAATAGATAATATAAGAGCAAACTAAAACTAAGTATAACTTAGCCTAATTAGGCCGGATTAGTTTATAAAAAAGATAAGTCATGAAACAGAAGCTAAGGAATTATATGCATCTTCAATTTCCTAGTTTAGACTAGTGGTTATAGAGTTATAAGTGATCTTAGTTAAAACCGTGAAAATGCGCCACTTTAGCTAATGCGCCGGTTCCCCCTAAGGTGACTGGACTGGAACCGACGCAGGACCCAAAGCGACGCACTTTTTCAACATTTGACTTAAATCCCTTATAACTCTACGCATACTAGTCCGAATCAGGAAATCAAAGCTTTATATAGTTCCTTAGCTTCTATTCTATAAGCCGTTTACGTTATAAATCAATTAGGTGTAATTACGCTAAGTTATACTCAGTTTTAGTTTGCTCCTATATTTAGCTTTTATTGCTTGTTATAAGAGCTCCTACCTAGATGTTAGTAAGCAGCTATTAATATAAGGTTCTTAAGGCTAGGAGCCCTAAATATAATAATTATAGCCATTTATAAGCACTCTATCTAGAGTTATTACCGATTTTAGTAAGAGGGGGTAGTTTTCCCTATGTCCAATATTCTATCTTTCTTAATAATGCTTATAACTACAAACCAGGCTTATATATAGGGCTTCTATACCCTAGGGACCTTATATCTACAGCGATTTACTAGTACATAGTTAGGAGCTCTTTCAATAAGCAATAGAAGCTGGATATAGGAGCAAACTAAAACCGAGTATAACTTAGCGTAATTACACCTAATTGATTTATAACGTAAACGGCTTATAGAACAGAAGCTAAGGAATTATATAAATCTTGAATTTCCCAATTTGGGCTAGTATGCGTAGAGTTATAAGGGATTTTAGTCAGAAACTGAAAAATGCGTCGGTTCTGGTCCTGCGTCGGTTCCGGTCCAGTCACCCTATGGCACCCTAATGATAGGTCTTCTAGCCCTAAGGACTTTATATTTATAGCTGCTTGTTAATGGCTAGCTAGGAATTCTTTTAATGAGCAATAGAGGTTAAATATAAGAGCAAACTAAAATTGAGTATAACTTAGAGTAGCCTAATAACATCTAATTGATTTTATAGCTAAAACAGGTTATAGAGTAGAAGCTAACAAATCATATGCATCTCCAGTTTCTTGATTTAGACTAGTGATTATAGGCTAGAGTTATGTGTGATTTTAAATAGGCTAGTCAAAACAGTGGAAATTGCGCCGCTTCGGCAGATGCGCCGGTTCCCTATAAGTCACCCTACATCTTCAATCTCTCAATTCAGACTAGGTAGTGGGTGTATCATTATAAGTGATTTTAGTCAAATGTTGAAAAGTGCGTCGCTTCTGGGCTAGTCACCCTATTTAACTCAGGAAGTGTTGTAGATTGTAGAGGCAGCAGAGCGGGAGAATGCATCAAAAATGCAAAAACAAAACCCACCACAATCGTAACTAATTCAAGTATATGATTCACATATTAAATAGGAGGAGTCATGGATTGATATAAAGGAGTTAGACTTTGATTTGGACGAACTAGAGTAGAATTATGATCAATTAAAGTTTATCCAAAGGGACGCAATTTTTACCTATTTGACTAATACCAGCTATAATTAATTCTACACACATTAGTCCAGATAGGGACTTGCCCGGAACCGACGCAGACCCGGAACCGACGCACTTTTCAACATATAACTAAAATCACCTATAACTCTAGGCATACTAGTCCAACTTGGGAAATTAAACATGTATATGATTTTTTAGCTTCTTCTCTATAACACCTCAAAGTTATAAATCAATTAAATATAAATACGCTAAGTTATACTCAATTCTAGTTTACTCTTATAGACTATAACATATTTCAGTTAAAAATTAATTGAATGCAATTATACTAAGTTATATCCAATTATAGTTTGCCCTTATATCTAGCTTCTATTGCTTATTATAAGAGCTTCTAGCTAGCTATTAATAAACGGCTGTAAATATAAGATTCTTAGGGTATAGAAACCCTATATATAAGCTTGGTTTGTTGTTATAAGCATTATAAGGAGAGATAGAGTATAAGGCGTAGGAAAACTACCCCTTTTTTTACAAAATCCTTAATAACTCTAGATAAAGTAGTTATAAGCAGCTGTAGTGCTTATATATAGGTCTTCTAGCCCTAAGAACCTTATTATTATAGCCGTTTGTTAATAGCTAACTAGGAACTCTTATAAAGAGCAATAGTAGCTAAGTATAGGAGTAAACTGGAAATGTATATAAATTAGCTTTATTATGTTTAATAGATATATAACTCACAAATGTTATATAATAGAAGCTAGAACATTTTATGCATCTTTAATTTCCCAATTTGGACTAGTATATGTGGAGTTATATCCAACTTTAGTCGGTATGTTGAAAGGTGCGCCGGTTCAGGGCCTGCACCGGTTCCGGTCCAGTCACCCTAGGTTTAAATTGTAGTTATGAAGCTTTCAAACAGGGATTTTAGCAGAAAGTTTGAAAAATCCCCTACTTTTAGCTAGCCTAAAGCTCCTCAACTCTAGGGTGTCGTAGGGGGAACCGGCGCATTCATACTGTTTTAACTAGGATCATTTTTAACTCTACATATACTAGTCCAAATCAGGAAACTAAAGCTGTGTACAATTCTTTAGTTTATGTTGTAGGCTATAATATATCTTAGCTACAAATTAATTAATGTGATTACGCTAAGTTATACCCAATTTTAGTTTGCTCTTATATTAGATATGTACCTAACTTTGCACCAAAATGGGAGTATATACTTACTTAATCCGTTTCTCTAGCCTATAACTAGGCTACCTACTATAAAAGTTGCATTAGGTAATGATTTATTGGATTTGATACTACCTACCTACAAGTAGATGATGCACTAGGCTAATGCACTGATACCTAGCGCAATTTAAAATTATACATTAAGTTATTTGTTTAGTGCCTTTATAATTGCTCGCATTATTTAGGATAGGCTACCTGTTGCACAACTCATTTAGATAGTTGCACGTGTTAAATAATAGTCAGTAGGTAGGTATAGTTTCTATAGAATGTGTCTCGAGCAGTTTTGTTCTTTAACCTTTATAGGTCATAGCTTTTTAACAAATTTTAAATGATGTCTCACCAATCTGACGCTTTAGTGAATTAGCAGAAAGTTCTTGTCAATAAACTTTATAGGCCTATGTAGATTAATAGTGCTCTTGCTAACGAGGTCATTTCACTTTCACTTTCACTTTGATTTTTTTTTTCTACTTTACGTGCATCTGTGGCTAACGGCATAAGTATTTATGTCACATTCAGATAGATTATACACCAAAACCTGCATGATGGTATCCTCCCGGTAATATACATATTTGATTGAAGAATAGTAACTGAGTATGTTTATAGCCTATAGTTATCTATATATATTCTTAACCATGTGAATGGTAACCAGCCGACATCTATCTACTTGGCCTTTTTAACAGTACTTGACGATCTCGATTTCTCAATATATCCGAAAAGGCCAAGTAAATATGCAGATCGAGTCAAGCATAGAAATGTCTTGGTATGTTAGCAGATCTCACAAAAACTTAGATAGAAAATAGCTCATACTGTGACTCCAATGTTGCCGTAGGCCATGGCGTTCCAATTCCCAATGTCAAAGTATTTGGCATGGCCAAGAACATGGTAAGTAACAGCCAGATGCCCAATATCTGCAACCCAAAGAGTAACCATATAATTTCTCACTAGTCTGAGATCTGTAGTGGTATATAGCACTGCAATACCAATCATGGCTAGTAACAGGTATATGTTTCCTAGCTGCAAAGAAACTAGGTGAGCTGAAAGATAGTCAGTTGGAACTCGCGGAGATTGTTTCAGTGTATTGACCATTGGGCGTGAGAATTTGTTTGACAGTTCCCGGAATTTGCTCTCTAACAAAGTATTCAGAATCAATCACAGGTGCTAGGAAGCCGGCAATACTATCTCTTAGTCAAATTTGTACAGAAAATTCGGCACTAGGCGTGGAACTCACAGCGATAATGGTTCAAAGATTGTAAAGACAAAGCGTGGAAAGGTGGGGAGTACAGATGCCATCTTTATTGATTGAGACGGAAAGAAATGAAAGATGGTGATGATATATGTATGTAGGTATATCTAGGTGGAAATAAGAAACATGTCCGTTTTATCTGCTTGCGCCCTGGGTATGATATGTTAAAACGTAAGCAAATATGGGTGGGGTGTTTGCCATGCAAAGTAAAGTACTTTTTGTATCACTCTATTATTATTCATTATGTTTATGGACAATCTTGGTTAGCTGAAGCCTATCATACTCATTAGGTCAGGCTTGCCTTGTCGGATACGCAACACCTGCAACGACATTCGTTGTAGCCGACAACACATACCTACTACCTCTTGTTCTGGTTCTGAATACTCAAGCATGGTGTGAGGAATCTGGTTCATTTCATTCCTAGGGACCAATGTCACGTTTACCAAACACTATGATCGTTCGATAGAGATGTACAATACTATAGAGCCAAGGCTCATTGCACTGCTCAACGACTCATCCCTCGAGAAGAGGAAAAGTCCCTCCCTCAGTCTTCCACCACTTCAGCGAGCCCGGGTTTCGCGACGGCCTTCACCCTTAGAACCAGAGGCCAGTACGAACCCTGGATCTCAACCCACAAATCGACCTTCAATCTCCCGGCAGATATCGTCGACGGAAACATCGACTAAGCAAGACAATGGTACCGCTGCGGTCAGTCTTAGTGTTGGCACTCGTCTGTCTGGCAAGACGTCTTCTCAATCACTTCGGAAAATACTAGGCGACGATGATTATCAGGGAGATACCCGGACTACCAAGAAGAGACGTAAGCTCGACAGTGGTAATGATGAATTTGTGCAGTTGCCTCAACCTGCGCCAAAGAAACAAAAAACGGCACCGCAAATTGTACCTCCTATTATCATTGGGTTATTCGAACCACCTCCAAACGCAGCTCTTTTCCCGCCCATTGCCTCGAGTTCTTTCCACGACTCACTTGGTCGAAACTCCTTGAATACTGCACCGCTTACGGGTCCTGGAAAGACCACTGACCTGGGAACTGTAACACCAGCATCTGGAGAAACCAAATGCACATCGAGAGAGAACAAGCCCAAGGTACAACAGCGTCGGAAGTGGACAGAAGAGGAAACTAGCCATCTTTTACTTGGAGTACACAAATATGGTGTTGGAAAGTGGAAATCCATCCTGAAGGATCCGGAATTTCATTTTGATAACCGCAATGCTGTTGATCTTAAAGATCGCTTTCGTACATGCTGCCCAAATGAAATTCGCAATAGGCTTACAAGTGGATCAACGCAATCAGCTCACCAGAGCAAGCTGAAGACGAGAGATGGGAGTACCATGAACCCCGCAATCGAGACCTCTGAAGGTGCTTGGTCTAACTCTACAGCAGATATCAATAACAGTAGTTTTGGAAGTCAGGAAGGCCGTTTTGACGACATGCCATCTATTTGTACGACCGAGGCCCAGGTAGTTCAAGTCAGGGGAGCACGCAAGAGCCGCGCTCATCGTAAGCAAATTGCAGACCTGAAAGAGCTTGGAATCAACGTTCCATTCCGTCCATCAGAAAGAAGAGAACGGAGACCCTTTAGTGAAGAAGAAGACAGTCACATTTTGCAAGGATGGGAACGGTATGGGCAGGCGTGGACCCGTATATTGAGCGATCCCGACTTCAGGCTCCAGGGACGGCGTCCCACAGACCTTCGTGACCGATTTAGAAATCGCTTCCCAGAGAAATACGCAGATGCTGTGCCAAAATCTAATGCGACAGGATCAATATCGGAAAGTACCTTGAAAGAAGTTGTGGGTATGCAGGTTGATCACAGATTCATGGGCTCCAAGGCAGAATACGATCCTATACATGAATCCTCGAGTCGCCAACAATTGCCTCAACACCAGATGGAAAAGTATATTACGTCAGTTACCTCCAGTACACATGGCAGCAATACGGCAGGGAAATCCGTACCCCAATATGGCATGCAGTCTTTCAAGGAAACCGTCCCTGAAGCATCATTTAACATTGAGATGCCTCTTCTATGGAATGACCACCTCAACAGTATTGGAGAAATGGACATTCAACGTTTTCTCCTTGATGAAAGTTGGCCTATGCCGGGCTTACCTATCAAGCACAAACCAAGTTTCACCGACATCGAGAGTATTTGTGCTCCTGTACCTAGCAACTCTAACGGAGTAACTGGCCCATTTGGTTATGATATTCTGGAATTTCGGGAATCTTAAGCTCCCATTGATCTGGCGTTTGATAGTGTTTACTGGGACTGTTGCAACAAATCACCTTGTGACGAAGTTTGAGTAATGAGTTTATTTTACAGTGTTGGTGATTTCCCAATTGTTGACTGTTTGTGAACAAGAAGACTCGATATCAATACCATGAATTAAATTCTGATATGCATATTAGAGACTAATAGTGTTACTGGCCTTGTTATCCATATTCATTGTGTGAGTTGAGTAGTTTAGACTGTGTCTTGAAGCAAGGTGGCTACCGGCCCTTTTAAAGGAGACTGATTCGATTACTCAGTCATAATACTGGTGATATCACCATATGGTGATACTTGTATACATTTTATCTCCGATAAGAAGGCGCATAAGTCCGGAGCTAGATGAACGATATCCCCGATAAGCGTGCTAGCCGAGGAGCATCACTCTCGCGGTTATCAACACCTTAATACTGATTTGTATTTGCTACTCTTCATTCTGCCTGTGACACAAATTCTACACAAACAACTTATTTGAAGATCTAGGTGCACGTGAATATTGTGTAGAAGGCAAAAATTCGAACATGTCGGCCGAAAATGAACAAGATCATGATATTGGTGATGATATCGATGACGACGATGATATGGAATTTGAGCCAGCTACAGAAGATAGTGACGTTGAGGCCGAAGAGTTCCACGAATACTTGCAGCAACTAGCAGATGAAGATGAAGAGCTCGAGGAGGATGATTACGATGATGAAGATGAATTCCACAGTGAGCATGAAAGGATCACTGTTATTTCAGGGTTGACTGGACTAAAACTGAATCAGGCTTTGGGCAGGTCGAGATTGAGATCGAGGAAGAAGTTGGCGATCATCCAGAAACAGGAGCAACACCAACAATTCAAGTCAGTGGTATGTAACTGGGGTCTACAGTAAGACTATAGTACTAACTATATTTTGTTTTAGCTACTCGACGAGCACAGATCATACAAATGCTTGCACGATCCGAGCTTGGTCGATTATTCATACGTTCAAACCAATTAGCTGGCGACGACGACGATGACGATGATGACTGGAGTTTTAATCAAGGGCCTCTCCGCCGTCGACGTCGTCCGCCACCAGATCCTGACCGCTTTCCCAAGATACCAAGCGAGAAGGGTGAAGAGCTAATGAACTCGGGAAATTTTGGTTCAAGTGAAGTGCAACTGGGAAGTCATGTCTCAAGAGAAAAGAATCTTGCTAGAAGAATACTTGATCGAGAGCTAGGCGCGGACAATATTGCACGAGAAAGAGCAAATCAGAGACTCATGGCACAAGTTAGATCCCACAGGCATGAGGTCAATGCTTTGCTAATTTGTTTTTATAGGGAATGATACCATCCTCTACCGCTGATACTATTATACATTACAACGCTCCAGTATACTCTGGACAATTCTCTGATGATGGCAACTTCTTCTTCTCCTGTGTAAAGGACTTTCGAGTGCGAATGTATGACACATCGAACCCATACAAGTGGAAATACTACAAGACCGTCGATTACCCCGCTGGAGCCCAGTGGACACTTACTGATGCCTCGCTCTCTCCTGATAACAAATATTTAGCCTACTCGTCAATATGTCCGGAGGTATGCTTAGCGCCAACGGACCCGAATGACCTCGGAGATCCATACGTACTGAACTTTGCTGATCGGGGACGTGGCAATGGAGGCGTTATTCATCGCCATCAAAGGTTTGGAATATGGTCCATACGTTTCAGCGGAGACGGACGAGAGCTCGTGGCAGGAACTGGCTCAGAGTCAATATACATATATGATATTGAATCTCGTCGAACAATATCGCGGATCAGGGGCCACGAAGAAGACGTAAACGCTGTCTGTTTTGGAGATGCATCCTCTCCCCACATTCTATATTCCGGCTCCGATGATACTACATTGAAAGTGTGGGATAGACGTAGTATGGGTGATTCAAGGGAGGCTGGCGGTAAGTGCCCACGAATTTTACAGTAAGTGATATCACACTTTACTGATGATGAGTAGCGTTCCTAGGACATACGGAGGGTCTTACATATATTGACTCCAAAGGCGATGGAAGATATATTCTTTCGAACGGCAAAGACCAGAGCATGAAACTGTGGGATCTCCGTATGGCCATGTCAACCGCCAATCTCGACACTATTAGGCCTAGTCAATACACCACAGGCTTTGATTACCGTTGGGGACGGTACAATGAAGACGACTACATGCCACATCCACATGATAATTCCCTTGTCACTTTCCGTGGACATAAAGTTTTACGAACGTTAATTCGTTGTCACTTCAGCCCACCTGACTCCACAAATTCTAGATATGTATATAGTGGTAGCGAGGACGGTAAAGTATATGTGTATAATATGGATGCTACCTTGGCAGGAAAGATTGACGTCTTCGAAGCGACCAAGGATAGTAGACCAAGGGGTCAGCATTACATGGGCTTCCACCATTTTGAAGACGATGATGGAGGCATGTGGCGAACTTGTGTCAGGGATGCCTCCTGGCATCCAAATGCCCCCGTCATTGCTGGTCAGTATATCTCTGTATAGCCGTTTGGGTGACGTTGGTGTATATTTTGCTAACTCCTGATGTTTGCAGCCTCCTCTTGGAACGGATATTCTATGGAGAATGGGACCGTCACAGCACATTCATGGAACGATGGAGCTGAAGATGATGAAGCTGAGCCAAAGATGGGTATTCGAGTTGACGATAAACTGAGAAAAGATCCAACCTTTTATATGTCTTCTGCCGATCTTGGTACGAATCGAAGTCGGGCAAGAGTTGCACGGAGATATGCAATGGAGGATGACTCCGATTGAAGAATTATTCTGATGTGGGAAATTGATTCATGGGTTAAGCCTTTGTTGATACTTCATCTGGTGAGATACTTAAAGAAGATTAGGGGGGCATGTATTATGAAGTTGTGAGACCAGCTTCCCTGTGTCATACTAGCACAACTTCCAGATAATCGCGATTGCCGGAAATACCATAGAAAAGAGAACTCAAGTCCCAATACTGTTTTTTGAAAGCGTGCAATCACCATGGAACCACATAGGAGTGTTGTCCAAATAATAGGATTTTCAGGAACCAGGCTACGCCAATCGCTATTTGCCCAACGACTTTAAGTCGCACTCGCCATCCATGCCTGTTGTACATATACAGAGTCTAGGCCTTCTCCAACACAAATTGAGCCTACAGTAACCCACTCTTTCTCTTTCTTTGATTGTACCATTATACGCTTCCCTCTGACTTTTTCGATTATGCGCCTCCAACAAGGATGTTGTTGACTGGAATATGAACTGCAAGAACGAGACAGTTAGTTGATGGCCATAGCTGGATTTCCTACGGGAAATAGGAAATAATCACATACTGAGCTTCACAACGTATCCGACAGCACCCATGACCAAGAAACCGACACCAACTGCTTGCGAGATCTTGATAAACTCCCGTCTATCCGCTATATAGTGTTAGTGATATGATCGTGACCTGCAAGTATAGTTCCCTGAACTGGTGATACGTACGTTTTGTGCATCTGTTGATGAAGAGAGTGCCATCCTTAATAAAGTCTTTTGGAATATCAATGAATTCTTGAATTTGGTCAGACATTGTGGCGACGACTTCAAAGAGTTGCTTGGACGAGGGAGGTATGATTAATTGAAGAGGTATAGAGAGCAGAAATATCAAGACAAGGAGTTGAGTTCGCAAATTGGGTGAATTGAGCAACGTGTCGGATATCAGCGTATCTGGGTAAAGCAACGTTCGGAGTGAGTAGTGTCCAAATGGGCCTGAAATCATGGGTTATTACCTTATGAGTTAGGTAGCTTGGACGTGCCCCATTCTGGGGAAGTGTCCTGAACACAGCACGTGACTTTAGCAATTTACAGTAAGAGTATAGTATTTATTAGGAAAGGTGTAGAATTTGCGCCAATCAGTGCAAACCTTGTCAGCTTTGGTACTGGGACCTTGCCTTAAAGAGTATTACCTTAGCATGCCCAAGCTGATACTCAAGCCAGTGCTACTTATTGGAGTAGTGCGGAAAGCACCAGCTCCCATGTCAACAAGTCCAGTCACTCACCTCCATCCTCACTCAATCAAAACCTACCTCTACCCTACCTCACCTCACTGTTCCCTGCTCGACTGACTTGACCTGCAACGCAGTAAATAGATACTCATCTCGCGTCACGGTCCAGCTCAGCATTGCGAAACAAAATCTCTCTTCGACACATCAAAATTGGTTTCGCAGCGCCAACTCGATTCACCTCGCAAGCCTTCTTCGATATTCGCAAGATCCATTGCCACCCATTCGGCTTTGCGACATTCTACAGCATTGTCACTCCTCACTTCAACGCCTGAAGCATCAACTTGGGATTTGGTACATTGGGCAGAATTTGGGCATCTGGAATTTCTTTTCTTGCACAACGCTACACTTCACTCTACTTTACCCTACTGACCTCATACCCTCTTAATCTTACAAGTTTGATCTCTTTTCAAGCGTTTTGAGTTGGACCACTTTCAATACCTCCCTCTACGTTGCCTGTAACGGAGGAGCCATTTACCTTTCGCAAGACCGCAAGCACAGAGCTTCGTCTGCATCTCCATTGTATTCAAATCTGCCAAAGAAAGCAGTCGGACTTAGGTCTTTGTTCTACATAATACTGTATCGGAGGCGAGAGTGTACGTATTTTTGTCTTTCTGCCCTTCCATGTACGCAAAGATCATCACTTGAGCTTCTTTCTCGAATATTTCTTTCCATTCTTGTGGTCTAGCAGACCAAGGGACTCATGTATCTCCACCCGCTGATCAATATTGGTTTCTACCCTACAGAGTCGAATTGTACTGCTACTTTAATCTGTTCTTTAGAACAATACAAGATCAATTGCTTCCGAATTTTGCCTAGCAAATCTTCATTTCAACTGAGCTGCTGAGAAGAACAGTTCTGTTCAAAATGGCTGACGACGAATTTGATATCGACATCTACGGCGATGCGACAGCTGATCAAGAGACTCCTTACAAGAAAGATGACGATGGTGATATGAAGGTGGACGGTGTTGACGGTGGAAACCAAGAGATTCTAGCGGGCATACAGTCGGCAGAAGGAACAAACGAAGAATATGCGGACATTAAAGTGGCCAATAGTGGCTCTCACGATGTGTCAAACGAAGAAAGACCGGAACATCAACAAATAAAGAGTACTGACGAATCTGGTCAAAATGGTCTCAACATTCCTAAGCAGGCACCACAACAACAAGGCGTAAAGCGTAAAGAAGGCTCAGACGAGCGACCAATAGACCCCGGCGCGACTACAGCTTTACTGATCTCCGAGCTCAACTGGTGGAATACCGACGATGATATTCGTGGCTGGGTCAACCAAGCACAGTGTGAAGATGAGCTGAAGGATGTCACTTTCAGTGAACATAAAGTCAATGGCAAGAGCAAAGGGTAAGTTTTCAATGCTAGACAAGTTCCATCAATTTGTAAACTGACATCAAGACCACAGCCAAGCTTATCTTGAGTTCAGTTCACAACAAGCTGCAACGGCGTCTAAGCATAAGATTGATGCTTTTGCTGATGGACAGCAATATGCCAAGAAACCCACCGTGACATACTCAAATCCCAACGTTAACCCATTTAAAACACTGCCTAAAGATGCCCCGGCTCGAAGCAGCAAAGACACACAGTCAAATCGTTCAGCCTCAGGAGGGTACAATAATTCAGGAGGGCAAGGAGGACAGAGCAGTTTTGGTGGAAGCTACCGTGGCCGAACACCAGGTTACAATGCTGGTCGTGGTAATATGGCCATGGGAGGTAATTTCAACCGTAATTTCTCGGGCCCACCCATGGGCGGCATGAATGGCAACTTTCAAGCACCTATGGGAGGTTTTCAGGGTGGCATGGGTGGTAACTTTGGAGGCTTCAACCGTGGTGGCATGATGGCCAATATGAGAGGTGGTGGCGGAATGCGTGGTGGACGAGGAGGTATGAATAATGCGATGATGGGCGGGATGCCTATGGGAGGTATGGGCGGAATGGGTGGGATGGGTGGGATGGGTGGGATGAATGGGATGGGCGGACCGATGGCCATGGGTAACATGGCTGGTGGTATGCAAGGTATGATAATTTCTAATCCCCACCAGGGCAACAGTGCTGGAGCTGCCATAAAATTCGACAGGAACAAAAGCAAGAATATCTCAAGATGGCAGATAAGCTACCCTCAGACTTCAGTACCAGCAGGCTTGCAAAATCCGAGCTTTTTTGGGAAACAGTCTGCTCAGAGTCAAGCAATTTCAGCTCCATTTCCAGCCCCGTTTCCAATTTCAGACTTTCATCTCTCTCAACAAATTAAGGTCAGCGCTAAACAGCAAATTTCCAATACAGGTGCAGGTTTCGGCGGTGCTATGCCTCACTTCAATCCAGCTTTCTTCCAGCAGAACCAGGCTGCATCAGGAGGTGGTGATGGCTGGCAAAACCCTCATGGCGCAAAGCGACCACGACCCGAATGAAGGAAATCTAACTTCTCCAAGGGTAAGCGACACTCACCAATAATCTAATTTTCCCCAACCAATTCAGTACTATCCTATCATCATAAATGGCGTCAAAGGCATATGCCGTCTTGCAACAGGTGCAATAAAGGGTCTCAATCGTCTTGTTTGCTGTGTTATTATGTATTATAGGAGGTTAGGAGGCGTTGCCAAGCGTGTCAAACAACAGCACACATCTGAGAAATTCTCTAATGAAATGTGTTCAAATAGAATTTTTTCTTCCTTTTTTCTTTTTTGGTGCTTGAAAGAAATTCTGCAACTTCCCCAATAACTCTGAACTCCTAGCTCCTGCATGTTCCTGTCCTTGGTGTTGCTAATGTTGCTGGTCGTGGCTGCTTCCAGTTACCCAAAGGAAATTCCACTTCTCCAACTCAAAATCATATCCCTCAAACATTGTCAAACACCATCAAAGTTCGAGTTTATGATTATATTGAAATTACAACCTCAATCATATAAGAAGGGTCTTTAGCTGTACAGATATCTAACCTTATCGCCCAGCAGACATTAACATCCCTGATTACCGAGGTGCACGTTGACAGTCAATCGAATAAGTACTTGTCGAAAACATTTACTATCTGAACCAGAGAAGTTCCCAGTATCATCTACTGTCCAATAGAAGGCTGCTTGGCGTGGGCTGGCCGCCAGCACAGTCAAATCGAATATAGCAACAACTTTGGAGGCCACGGTGTTTGTCGAATCGTGATAATTCTTCGAACTATGCGTTCAAGCGTTTCTTGAAACGTAAAGCCGTCGCCTGTCAAGTTATTATTCCATTCTCCAGCATGTCAGGCTCAATATCCAACCTCGAAGCGATTATTCGGGAAAATTGTGCTGTCGCTAAGATTTGCAATGGACTGAATGTGACGGAATGGAGGAGTGGACACAGGAATGTTATACAGGTTGGGATAGAACTTAGTACACCGTGGAGATGGGGATTGATCTCTCTATGTGCTTTACTCTTATCTATTAGTGCTGTGTCAACAGGATTACTTTGGTCAATATGTGGAAAGGACCTCATACGACTGTTGATTCTGAGTACTACAGGGGGTAAATGGGAACGGTAAGGACATATCGCAAGAATATTAAAATCACCTATTCCTGCTGACCATACGCCAGACGTCAAGGACTTTCTATGGTGGCAATGAGACGCCACCATAACTGGTTACTATGCTCACTTGTCATCATTATCGCTACATGCAATGCATCAGTCACCGAACTCTTGCGTATGCTGTTAGGTGTGAAGAGCAGGATTTGGCACACAATTCTTATGTCTGCCTTCATTATCGCTGTGTTTGGGAAGTTATTACCCCAGCTTTGGATACCGCAACGTATAGTGTCAAGGTGGCACTATTATTCCCCACTTGTTTGGTTTGCTATGTTGACAACCGCTCCCGTCAGCTGGGTCTTGGCTAAGATGATTGACAAGCTTGGTGGAAACTTCCACGGTAGTAACATCTATACGCATGAACAATTAAACGCCCTGGTCAAGTACCATGACAGACTTGAGAAACATGGTGGCAATATCGGACCAGATGCCATTCGAGTCATAAGGAGCGCACTCGATTTAGATGGGCGTAAGATCAACAGTGGGCAACTTGCTTATGCGAGTCGATCTACAATATCGGACATCGAGGATGGTGAAACGATTGAAAGCTTTGAAACAATAGTTAAATGGCCACAGGTAAAGACAGTTAGTGTTCACGATACAGTGAACCAAGAATTTGTGAGAAAGATAAAAGACTGGTCATACAGTCGTATCCCTGTGATCGGTATGGTTGATCGGCACCGAGATAGTCTTTCAAGAGGTGAAAATATCGAAAACCAACAAATATACGGCTTTCTTCATATCAAGGTCAGTTGAAGCCCTTCGAATCCTGAAATATACCAAATTGATACTTATTGAATACAGGATCTCCTTGACATACAATTTGAAGACTTACCTGGAGATCAAGGACCCAAAAAAGTCAAAGACTTGCCTCTTTATCCTTTACCTATTGTCCGCGAAGATATGCTGGTGTATGAAACACTCAATATGTTTCAGCTTGGAATATCAAGGTATGTGTATCAACCACGTGTCACTAAAAGGGTCTTTATTGATTCAGTTAGAATTGCCATTGTTGTACCTGTTACCTTGGACAAGGAGAATACTGCCATAACGCCAACAAAGAAACCCAATTTACCAACATGTTTTAAAACTCCTTTGGTGAATCAGGATTTCGTTCTGCAAAACCATACCAACCAAAGATCTTCTAGATTAACTGGTGAACAGACCGTTTGGACTACGGGCTTTTTACAAGTCGCTCAAGAACGCATAAATGAGCTGTCTACGGACCGGCAGCCAACAATAGCCATTCGTATACCGTGTCCTCTAGGAATTGTTACTCATGACGACATCATAAATGCTCTATTGCGAAGCCCTGGAATTGACGAGAGGGACTTCTTCAACTGTCGGTCTCGTGAAGCTCGAGAAGAAAATGATGTCCAGCTCGAAGAAACAGACCCGCATGAAATCCTGATGAGGAGCTCTATTGTCGTAGATCAAGCACGTCCACTTTTCAGCCATCACAATAGTCATGAGTTTGACCAGCAAGATAGTGCAAATGGCACCTTACGACGAAGACGACATGTATCAGGCCAGGTAAATGAGACCTTCAATAGAACTTATGGAGGCTTCGATGGGGCGAATGATCGTGGTTTGAGTGTCTTGACAGACAAAAATCTCGAACACAAACGACATCTGAGACAAAACCTTGTACT
The DNA here is from genome assembly GCA_024752465.1 of Allantophomopsis lycopodina. Classification (NCBI taxonomy): domain Eukaryota; kingdom Fungi; phylum Ascomycota; class Leotiomycetes; order Phacidiales; family Phacidiaceae; genus Allantophomopsis; species Allantophomopsis lycopodina. The sequence continues at coordinate 1,115,075 of CP103012.1, forward strand.
ACAGCATAGCGAGTATAGCGCAAGCTCATATACACAGAATAGCGGTGGTGGTTTCCACACAAGCACAGATGACGACCAATCACTTGCAGCCAACGACACCATCATAAAAGGTTGTACAAGAATCAATAGTACAATTTCTGGATCAGAAGATCTAGAGAACTCTTGCCCATACACGGCCCCAGCTCGTACTGTTAGTATGCCGATAACCACTACGACCTCCATATCAAATATAGTATCACCTCGAAGAGCTACCATCGGATCTCCAAGACTTCCAACCATTCAACGGGTAACTCCATTCACCGAGTCACATTGCAAGCCAGATAGAGACGAAAAAACAGATGTTACTATCAAGGAACAGCGAGTTCAAAGCCTATCGTCCAACAAAGAGAACAGCCAGGATTTATATCGTTCAGCATCTAGCCACAAGGACCAAGCCAACCAGCAAACATATACAGTCGGCAACGCGTATGCTTTGCAAAATCATCTTGGCCTCCTGCTGCGAAGGAGGAGTGATTCTGGGACTAATAATTTTTACCCGGAAATACCTGCTTATTCCTCGAAGACGATGCCACGTATACCAGATAGTGTAAGCCTAGAACACAATGCCACTGATAACACTATCACAGATACGATCGATAGATTCTTGTATAAGGAGGGTAGTTTCCATGATGATAGATCCTTCTTGCCTAGCCAGAGAAGGTATATTGATGGTGATAAGGAGTCAATTGGAGTTAGAAGAACTAGCTTTTGGTTGTAAGAGCCGTGCAGATGAACACTACAAAGTCCAAGATCCTGTCGTGGGTAGACTTTGGATTTGGGCTCAGCTCCAATCGACTCAAGGCTAAAAGTACAAGGCATACGGTACGGCAGAAAACTGTAAGAATCACTGGTGTTGGAGAACGAGAATTGCAAACACACTGGACATTCGTTTAATGGATATTACTCTTGTATTCCTTTTACTGCTTTATACAACAATAGAATGATTTGCTTCCACCTTGCAATCAGCATTTCCTTCTGTCTGATAGTGCCGATTTCTAAATTCGATAATCTAGCGATCTTATCTTCTGCCTCTGTTGTGAAGACCATGAGCAATCTCACAAGTATAGCATCGACTTGCAACTGGTACTTCTCTCCATTATATGTGCCACTCACAACTCGATGCCATTGTCCTAGTGGCATACAGCGTATTCTGAGAGCTGTCTGTGTCCTATAGCATACGGTTTCTTTGTCCAAAACATAATTCCCAAGGAAGCCTGCATGCTTCAGATGCTCCTTCTCAGACTCAGAAAGCTCCCCAAGAATCACATCGTCAAGTTTTATTTCGTCCCATTTATTGCTGTTCATGATAAAACCATACTCTGAAAGTAGAAAGTCATTGCTGTGATTGCCGTAGGAAATGTATACTTCCTCTCCTTCTTCGTAGACTCGGTCCGTCACAACTCTGAATCCATCTTTACCAAATATAACATCACATCCAAAGTCAGAATGATTAAAATAATCAGCAAACGGATTGAGAGCCATGCAGTCATCTGGTTTCAGCTTCTTCTTCGTTCCAGGGGCAACATAATAGAATGTTCTTGTGTTGACAATCAGCCAGTTGTAGACATAGTCATGCTTCAAGAGATTTGGATATGCTCTCGAAACAACATTCCAATCCAAATCTAGTTTTTTCTGTTGATTTTCTAAGAGCTTCTTGGATGCAATTGGAAGGTATGAGTGAAGACCTGAGTTCCACATGAGAGGCATTGACTCTGCAAACTCTTCACGTGAAGGCAAGACTGCACGCCAAGGTGCTGTGGCAGAGGAGTTGTCCATTGTAAGATCCGCAGCAAGTAAGCCGTGAATAGTTGCATCACTCAGCGAGCGTGCCATAGCCTTCGATACTGTCTGAGCTGTGCGTAAAGCAGAAATTGGGACAGTAAGTATAGTCTCTCCCGCCTGCAAAATTCTTAGCTCGTACCCACTGGACTATATCTTGAAAAGAGATGTTAGAGGTCCTCACTTTTCCAACTCACGAAAATACTGTATGTTTAGGACCTCTGGCATTTGTGACATGGCCAAGCAAGAGAAGAGGAAGAATTGAAAGGGAGAAATGACACAATAAGGGAGAAATAAAGCTTACTTCATGGGCTTTCTCTGCAACTATACCAAGACCTCTACCGGAAAAGCGATGAGCAGAGATGCCGTCCAATTTTACGCCTCTGTCCCTGGCCCATCTTGTGAACTCAGCATGCTTCTCCATGCCGGATGATATATTTGCAGAGGCAAATTTCATCAATCCGTCATGTCCGTGCAATGATAGTAACTGTAGAATAATCTGTAATTACTTTGAAGTATAAAGGACCAAATTCAGAGCCGAGGGGTAAGTATAAGGGAATAATGTGAATGTGTTACGAAGAAATCATTTCTGGTCGGTCCCCGTCGAGATCGGGGAAAAAGTAACAATCACAGAACTGCACTGGTCATCAACAAGCGAAGCGCACGAGGCTACCACCTCCGCCTTGGCCACTCTTCGAACGAAACAACAACAAATCAATACCTGACCAAAGATGGCTGACGCAGACTTGGACCAGGTACGCATCTACTGTATGAACCATTACTGTTCTACACTGACTGGCCGTTGTTCAGATCAGGAAAGCTCGCCTTGAGCAGCTTAAAGCCCAAGGTGGTGGAGGTGGAGGCAGCAGCCGTGGACAAGGCGGGGATGACCAAAGACAGTAAGCTTTCATATTCGCTTTTATGTTTACAAGATAATTATTGTTGACGTGCTCTAGACAGCAAGAAGGTATATTAATTCGGATGGGTTGACTCGATATCAACTAATACAGCCTAGAGCAACGGCAGTCAATTCTGCTGCAGATTCTTGAGCCCGCTGCGGCAGACCGTCTCGGACGAATTCGCCTTGTCAAAGAATCACGCGCCACAGACGTTGAGAACAGACTGATAATGCTGGCAAGATCCGGGCAACTGCGACAAAAGGTTACGGAGGAACAACTGAAAGAACTGCTGAATGCTGTAGCTGAAACGAAGGAGGAGGAAAAGATCGTGGTCAGCAGAAGAAAGGGTGGTTGGGATGACGATGATGACGACTTGTTTGACTTGTAGGTTTGGAAAAATCAATTGCACTTGGCGTTTGGCACATATCAATACTCGAAGTAGGTTGTGAGCGAACGCATAAAGTATAATCATATACATGGATGAGGATCTTAGTTGACTCCCAAACTATCTCCAGCCCTGGCTTTCGCTTCTTTTTGAGCTCGCCTTATATTTCTTTCCTTCTTCCTGATATCTCGAAGATCAACAGGTTTTTCTACGCCCAGCTCTGCCCGCAAGTCGTCAACATCCCTCTCCAGTTGCTCCTCCCAGTATACATTGATTACCTCCTTCGCATTAACACCATTGCTGATGGCCCATGGTGCATATATTTGAAAGAATCGCTTTCGTTCTGCCGGTTTCAATCTCGATACGGCGAACACGCTCAACCCTGTCATTGGCAGTAGAGTATTTGCAAATTCAAATGCCTTCAATGCTACCTCGCCCTCAACGACAACTGGCAATCCTGTAAGTGCATGGTAAAAATCATGACATTCGCGGTAGCGTTGCATAACATAAGCACACTCTTCATCGTCAATGTATTTTACGGAGCTGCGAGTATCTGGCGAGACACCTTCCCTGTCAAGCCATGCGGCGTAGGAATAGCCTACCGTATTTTCTGGTAGACCGCGCAAATAATCCATGGACAGAGTTTGTGATGAGATTCGAGGTCGATCCCGCAAAATGCGCCGGCCCGTTGGAGATGATAGCATGGCATCCCGTAGACGATATATGAAGTAAGGAGTCGCAGTCGCCTCGCCCAGAGCCGCTATGAGGTCTAGATTCTCTGAGTTAACTTACAATTAGTTGATTTATACCGTGAGTACGTACCTCCACGACGGGGGTTCATCAGAGACATTACGGCTGATCCGACAGCAAGACCAGCTCTCTCAAGTGTTGTGAGAGGCACATGGCCCTCATAGTTGGGTGCTGGTCGGCTCAAAACAGAAAAATCTCGAGATTGTGCTTGGAAAGTGCATGCTGCTAAAAGCTCTCGAGGTAGAGCAACCCTTCGCAGAGATTGTCTTGCGATATGCGCCATGGATATAAGGGAGCTTGATTTAGTTAATTTGTTGATGAAGAACAACCGTTGGCCATGATGCCACCGTAACGGAACGATTCCGCTTGATTTTACTTGACAGTAGAGTAGCCCTCGGCCGTGCACCGCCAGTTAGACAGGGTGCATCGCTAAATCACATATCCAATTCGGTAATAATAACTGCTTTATACTCATCTTGCCTATTCTGTGTATCTACAGAACAAACTACTGTGTCTTGGACGTAGATTAGGCATAATTCCCTTAAAGCTTCTTAAGGACTCAAAAATCATGGATTCACCGGGTGGCAGCTGATTTGCCTTGACCAGTGCTCTACAAAAATTTATAACTTGTCATTTTAGCTCAAAACAACCACGAATTTTGATTTTTAAATCACTCAGATACGTGTTTCAATATGACATTTACTGTAATCTGAATTATTTTTTATTTTACAGAAAGGATTTATAGAAATAAATAAAGATTTATTGTGCAGTGCACGGACCGAGGCATTTCACCTGCGACCCGGTGAGATGTTGAAAGCGACAGTTCAGTTATTGAGGAAGGGAATTCTTATAGTCATTTTCTTCTACAGTAAACGCTGCGCTTATGGTCATAATAATATGTACAAAGACAAAGGGCACAAATAAAGTACATATGATACAAACACTGGCATGCATATGTGCGCATATGGTAGACAATGATGTAACCAGTATGTCGCACTTCCACTCATAAAATTAACCCCAGTTCTTCCGCTGCTCTTCGAAAGGAATGAACCCCTTGATCTCACGGTCTTTGATGGCCTGCTTCGCCTTGACCATCTGCACCATAAGGGAGTTTACTGGACACGGCATACCGAGCTGTAAAGCTCGATTCATGATGTAGCCATTGATGTAATCAACCTCCGTTTTTCGACCTTTCCTGACATCCTGTAACATGGAGCTGGTATTTATACTGGTGGTCTCGGCGATACTGACGACTCTTTTCTCAAGTAAACCTTTCCGAAAGCGGTCTTGTACGCCATCTATTCCTTCAAGTTCTGGAAGTTTTCTGACGACTTGACAAAATTCCTCCAGAATCTTTCGCAACGATCGCGTTGCGGCAAAGTTGTACAGAAGATCCCCGTTAGTACAATCGAACATTGTGGTGAGAGGATTGATGACACAATTCACAGCAAGCTTTTCGAGCTGTGATTGCATGAACTCAAGATATGGGTAGCCACGTGCGTCGAGAACAGTAGGGCGAGTCAGTACGCGAGCCATATAGAGAGTTGAATTCATCCAAGTTGTAGACCGTCGAACCAAAGGCTGCTCCTTGCCAGTCTGCAGTGAATCGGAATGCACAACAGGTGTCACCGAAAGTGATGTAGTACCTATACCATTGTGAAAAGCCGTGAATTGCCGTGTATCATGAGAAGCGACACCATGTGTTGTTGTCCCTGCCATATATCTCGGTCTGTTTGCTGGGTCAGGAAAGATATGCTTACTCACATCCTCAATAATTCCCATCCCATTCTGGATGAAACATATCGTGGATCCAGAATGCAGCCTCCGACGGATTGAGAGCAGTGCGGGTACAGTAAATGCAGCCTTCGTTGTAACAACAAGATTATCGATGGGATTTTCGGGCAGAGCCGTGGGATCCATAAGATATTCGGAAAATCCAGGATATCTTTGGTCGATATCATTTCCCGGCTGAGTTGCTAGTTCAACAGAAAATCCCTGTCGAGTAACAGAGGTTCCTCTAGAGATGATTTCTATTGCTTCCCCTTCGTCATACCATTGTTCAATCAGAGATGGCCGGTGTAGTAACAGTGTTATAGGAGGTGGTTCTGCGAGTCCTGCTAACGAGTGGGCCACAAGTTTACCGATGTTCCCAGTGCCTAGGATATGTATAGTTCGACTCAAGGGTCTAATTCTTGGTGAGGAAGGTTCTGCTGCTTGATACTGAGTAGATTCACTCTCAGAAGCAGTAAAGAAGCTCTGTGGAACTCGATCTTGTTCCCCGATATACGATTCCTGGTTTATTGTCCCGTCACCATGATTAGGTTGCGCCAGTGGAAGAGAAAATGAGTCGGAACCTAGTTCGTGGTCCCGTATATTCTCTATTTCAGCTCCTGTGTCGTGCTGTTTCATATGTCCAATTTCATCCGACTGATTCCGGTCCGTATTTTCATCAGGAATTGGCCACTCTGTATTTTTGAGCTTTCTTTGAGGGCCCCTGTGGAAATTTGCAACCATTGCTGGACCAGTTCTCATTGACCATTCGTCTCCCTTCCTTTTCCGTCGCGGCCACCAATAGCTCCTATGTTGCGAGGAAACCTCGCGCCTGACCACCCGGCCCGCTCCAAGGTCATCTAGACTCCATAGTGGGTGTCTGTGAGGTATTCGAGCAAACACCCGCAGCAGCGGACGGCCACAAGTGAAATGAGACAGGATGAATATTCTCGGGAGGTAGCTAAGAAAGAGAGCTCATGGCAATATTATAATCCGAAGAAAGTGAAGGCGAATGCGAAAAAGAGATATGCCCAGTCGGAATATGTGAAAAGACGTTGATGTACAATTGAAAGGCAATGGTCGAAGGAACACCACGCGTGATTTTGCATACGCGATGGACGGGGAATATGAGTTGGAATTAGAAGGATATTTGACAATGAGAGAAAAAGGGAGCAGCTGTGAGTGTTGACCTTCGATTTCCTTGGGGCAATTCTTTAGTCCTAAAATGTTACGCTCATGGATTTTGAGTCTGCATACGGTGAAACCTTCTTCCGTGACGTTGGTGGGCAGGGCCACTGAAAGACAAGGCAAAAGTAAGCGCCTGGCTCTACCTACATGTATGCACCCAGTATGTACCTACATGCATGTAGGCGTGCTAGGTAGGGAGCAAGGCAATTCTTTCTTTTTCTTGTTCTCTCAGCCTTGTCTAGACCAGCCTCCAAAGCAACAATACACCCATCCAAACGGAACACAGATATTCACCTAAAGTACACACGCTTGACTTTTCTAAGAAAGGTTACAGCAGAAAGAAACCTCTTCTATCGCCCTCTGTTTGTACATACAATTCAGCATGGACTCTTCCGATATTTTGTCTCATCTCGACCAGTTGGATGATGAAATAGACGACCTCGAAGATTCCCTAGCACCTATGCTAAAGAATGCGTTGTCTGATACTACTTCCAAACTTCCTCTACTCGATCGCACGAAAGCCTACGTTCTACTTACGTATGCCATTGAATCGGTCCTGTTTTGTATGTTTCACCGCGTATTTGAGTGCGAGTTCTCCGACTAACTTTATTCTTTCTTCGCAGCTTACCTTCGGCTGAATGGTGTCAAAGCACGCGAACATCCCGTTTTCAAAGAATTGACGAGAGTGAAGCAATACTTCGACAAGATCAAAGCCACAGAGAATCCAGTAGGCAAGCGCGATAATCTCGCCATTGATAAGCAAGCCGCAGGCCGATTCATCAAGGCAGGACTTGTAAGTAAACGCTTCGTAAAAGTCAAACTGTAACCAGGCTAATTCTCAACAGTCAGGAAATGATAAGTATGATTTAGAGCGCGCCGAGAGACAAGCCAAAGAGAAGGCTAGGGCACATATAAAATTTGAAGAACTTTCGAAGAAGCGTAAGGTCGAAGAAGTTTCCACCGCATCCACCGCAGCACCGACAACTGAATCAGATTCTGAGTCATCATCCAGAGAGTCGACAGAACAGACTTCATCTGTAGCCACCAAATCCAAGAAGAGGAAATCTGATCGATCAAATGCAGATAGCGCTGCAACCACCCGATTCTCGGATACTGTTGCCAAGGACAAAACACAAAAGAAGAAGTCGGCAAAAAAGGCAAAGAAGGCAAAGAAGACGGGGTCATCCAGCTGAATTGCCTGTAAGAACGTGAGTGGGATAACCAGGAGATACTGTTGTGAGCCAACTATCTTGGACACTTTACAAGACATGGTCCATGATCCGCTTCCAGCACTTCAAGAGTCAGGGATTTTGCAAGAACCGCTCAGAGTCTCTAAATATGTTTGAGACCTACGCAGGAAATGGGTTGTGTGCTCATCGATCGTTGTGCTTTGAAGTCTATCAGTTGCACATACTCCATCGATACACTAACTAGAAAACCTAAGGAAGGCGAAGTGATATCCTGTTTGTCATGGTCTGTTAGGGTTATGGACGTAGAAAACAAAGAACAAAGAACATAAAAATCACTGGAGACTTTACAATATTGACAGCATATACGGTAGTTGGTATTCATGATGAGTTCGGAGATAGAGCTTCTAGGTACATATTGATGAGCAGTGCTTCATACATTATATGCGAGCTAGTCAAAAAAGTATAGCATACTTGAAGTAATAAACATCTTAAACACAATTTTGTTGCCAAGTGAGCTTTCTCATCAAATCTATATTTTATTCACGTGTAGGGGGCCACTCGGACATTCAGGTATTCTAGAAGATTTCTCGCCTCCTCGTGGCCAATCAAATTAGGCATATATGCACGCACTAGAACTTCCACTGGCTAGCGAGCTTCGAAGTATATCCATCAGGCACAGGTAAAGATGACAAACAACTTCAACATCCAACCGTCTTCTATCATCTAAAACAACAACCAAAGTTTTGATTTCCCTCCCAGCTCCCCAACCTCTAAATCAGCTTCAAAAACATGCCTCGTCAACAGAGATCAATGGGAGGCGGCCGCGCGCCATCCCGCCCGACTGCTGCTCCAGCCCGTCCGACAGTTGCGCCTCAACAATCAAGACCTGCAACAACATCTGCATACCCACCGGCAACGCAACAGCAGCATGCTGCTCCCCCAGCTCCAGCCCCAGCTCAGAGCCAAGGTCCAGGACTTTTCGGTCAAATGGCATCTACTGCTGCGTAAGTATCCTGCGCCACCATTGAGGAGCGATTCATCTTCATTCAAAGCAACTTCCGCTATATGTATGCTAATAGTATTTTGCAGTGGTGTCGCTGTCGGCTCATCTATTGGCCACGCAATCGGCGGTTTCTTCGGCGGTGGATCTGCCCCGGCTGAGGCACAGGCCGCTCCAGTACAAGCACAGGCTGCGGAAGCCTCGAATGGTCAAAGCAACAACTGGGGACCAAGAAGCTGCGAGGTCGATGCCAAGCAGTTCACCAAGTGCTTGGATGAAAACCAGGGCAACATGCAGATCTGTGGATGGTACTTGGAACAATTGAAGGCATGCCAAAGTGCTGCTAGCCAATATTAGGTAGTGGATTATATATAACAGCCATGGACTCGAATATTAGGGTTCTCTTTAAAGCACTTGCATTTGGCCTGGGAGAAATATTTTGTACAACAGATAAGAATTAGTTGCGGACACTATGCTCCTCTCAATAATTAGCATGAAAGGACAAGAGCTTTAATATGGACCGAAATTCCGACCCCACTATAAGCATGAACAAACATTATTGTACGCCAAATATATATCATTAGTCCGTTTTGTCATCCTCGTTGTCTCTTCTTGGCTCGAAGTTGAGCTGTTGTTGATCAGTAGTGTAGTAATGTATGTGCTTCAGTTCCAACGACCACTTACAGTGTTCCCATTATATAATTGATAATCCTCTTGAGTGACGCGCTGATCGCGCAACGTCCTCACCCTGGCATTAGAATTTGGTACAGCTTCACCAGGGATGTGGCTTTGTTCAGAATGCGGAGTAGATGCTGCGCCGTCCTCGCTCCTGGTGAAAAGACCACCAAATGCTCCTGTCATCAAACCAATACCAGATGAGAGCAAACTGTATCCCACCGTAGCACCTTTAGATATCAGACCCTGTTCCGAAGTTCCATATGCAGATGCATACTCTTTCACTGGTACTAAAATAAGAGTAGCACTTGGAGTTAAACCAATGGACTGTAAAGTCTCCTCCTCCTCGTGAATTGAAATGATTCGGTTCGGATGAGGTGTTAGCACTTGTCGAAATGAGTATGGCGTATCATCATCCTTCTTTTGCTCGTCGATCCAGTGCCTAACTTCTGTGCGCAATGAATTAGATGAGGGGAAACGCGAGCGTATTGTGGTGCCGTCAAAGAGTCGAACTTGGACGGCGCATTGCTTCGAGGGCCTTGAAGGCGCTGTAGATGACAGAGTTTCTGCAGATTTTGGGCCTTCATTGCCTGCAGCAGCTTTTTCTGCCTTTCTCTCGGCTTCTCTATTTCTTCTCTCTGCTTTATCGTCCTCGACACGCTTCAGAATCCGTGCCCGCTCTTCACGTGCTTCTTCTTGGCGCTTTTTGAGCATGGCCATATGATTGATGTCACCAGATTCCTTGGGTTTAGGCTTTGTTGTTTCCTGTTCACCTTGCCTAGGAGCTGAGTGAACTGGCGGCTTGGGCTCGATAGGGAGCTGGCATTCCACTGGCACATCCTGTATATTCCGAGAAGCTTGGTCATTCGATGTCGTAGATGTGAACGCTGGCGTGGCGGTGTGCGCTGAGGACTGATCTTCGCTCGGGGACTGCTGGACTGCTGGACTCTGCGTAGATCCGGACTCGCCACTTCTCTCAGCTTCTCGAGTCGGCTCTGTATTTGATCTGGTAGGAGTGGTTTGTTCTTTCAGGACAACTGTCAAACGACTTACGAAAGTTGCGCGTGTGGTTCCAGATATGAGGTATTCTTTCAGCTGGCCATTGCTATAGATCAGTTTAGCTTTCGAATGGAATTTTATTGTGTACTGATGATGGCTTTGTGGTATGGAAACGAGATACGTGGCTATTATAATTTATAGTGAGGTCTCAAAGGGCTCTCAAAGATCGAAAATGAGTTTTTTCGTATCACCAGGCGACTTTCAAGATATGGTACAAATTCTACTCCCTGGTCGAAAGACCAGAAGAGAATCCAATTATAGATATAATTTCTGGGGATTGCTTGTTGGTTTTGAACAAAACACTTGGTGCAAGATGATGACCCTGGCGATACTGGCAACGGAAAGTTAGCACTTACTGTATAATGACAAATGCTGGAGTCTTAGGAATTGGGCAAATGGCAGCCAGATATGCAGCATCCTGAGATCCGCCTTGTAGCTTGAGAAGGACAGTCTTCGTAGATAGCATCTCTGCAACCTAAATGGAAGTTCGGTACGTAAGTCATGATTCTTAAATATGGAGTGAAAGGTATGGAAGAAACCTCACTTCATCGGTCTGCAACCATTCCTCTTCCCATACCTTGCTCTCCTCGCCATCGTCTATGAGGTGTTAGTACACTTCTTAATTAGACCACGCTTAGAAATATTTTGACCTTTGACAAAGCATGCTACCATTTTTGAATCACGTAAAGCAGTAGCAATACCGCTTTGGAGATCGCCCGTATGAAACATGCTGGCAAATTAAATACAGATTGTAATATAGTGTCGGTATTTTGGGGTTGAGGAACCAGTAATCACGCAGGTCTACCTAATGTAGGCTTGGTAAGGTAGGGAAGTGAATAGCATGTTTGCCTAAGGTGCAAACATAAATTCTGGGGAATTGCAAGCTGTGTGATATGGTGATAGTCAGCGAATAAGCCTACCAGCATTCAATAAACAATCATGACTGCATCTCGGGTCTTCTTACGGCAGGGCCCATTACTGTGCTCTAACGTAACTCGGAATTATTTACCCTCTTTTGGAAGAAAATCATTCGAAAGCTGCCGCCATTTCTCGCGAACATGGACACGATCTCGAGCTCCAGCAGATGATCCGAACTTTTTGTCCATTGTCGACAATCCTCCAACGCTGGTCAGAAGTGGTAGAAGACATGGCCCAGGGATTATAATTCTTGGTAAGACGCACTCTATGCAATGCTATTGAGGATTAGTTCTGACTGCAGTAAGCATTGATTCCCATCACGGCATTTGCATTAGGAACATGGCAGGTCCAGCGACTTGACTGGAAGTCTAAGCTCATAGCAAAATTCGAAGATCGACTTGTGCGAGACCCTCTGCCTCTACCTCCACATATTGATCCTCTCGCAGTCAAGGATTTTGACTATCGTCGTGTTTATGCCAAAGGACATTTCAGACATGACCAAGAAATGCTGATAGGACCGCGAATTCATGATGGAAACGATGGGTATCTTGTAGTCACCCCACTAGAGAGGGAGGGAGATGGAACAACTGTCCTGGTAAACCGTGGCTGGATTCCGAAGAAATTCAAGAAGCAATCGGATCGACCAGAAGGATTGGAGAAGGGCGAAGTGATTGTTGAGGGGTTGCTAAGGGAGCCATGGAAGAAGAACATATTCACGCCTGACAACAGCCCACAAACGAAAGAGTTCTATTTTCCAGACGTCGAACAAATGGCAAAATTAACTGGCAGTCAAGCTGTGTGGATTGAGGAAACTATGCGTAAGCCACCAGATGACTTTAGTCTTGCAGGAGACGCTAATTGGCATATACAGAACCAGACTTGATTGTCTCGTGGGACAGGGAAGCAAAGGGAATTCCAATTGGTAGACCTGCTGAGGTCAATCTGAGAAACAACCATACTCAGTACATCTTCACCTGGTATTTCCACCAATTACCACATATCTCTCTATTTCAACAAATATATCTACATATACTAATGTACACCAGGTACGCCCTTGCTGCTGCCACCTCAATAATGCTCTGGATGGTGGTCAAGAAACCTCCTGCCGATGTAGCCCGCCGCGTGCGCCAAAACAAGGATTGGTCATAATTCATGATTCATTACTAAGTCCGATTCAGTCCTCAACTGAATCAAGCTGGCGTGCCCTCTTCAATTTTGGTGGCGGTGCCATGCGAAGCTCTTGTAGTAGTTCCCGAGGTAGGTGCCGTTGCGCAAGAGAAAATGGCGTTGTGGTAGTATTTATCTGGCGTTGTCTGTGTTGCATTAGCTATGTATAACATGGTAACTCGTATTGTATATATAATTAGGTACATACCTTCTCATAAGTGTAACAACATCACTCTCATCTACAGTTTTTCTGCCAGCGTGTGTTGAATATGTGCCAAGATCATCACTGATTTGTTCAAAAAACCAATCTGAAGCCTTCATAATAGCCTCGAGTGCTTCCTTGTTGATTTTACTCTTGCTCTTACCACTGCCAGTAGCAAACTTCATGGCAAGCTTTTTGACTACACCTGTAGGTAGAGAGGGATATTTTATGCCATGTTTTGAAACCCGAATTACTTTCTTTTTCTTGCTGTCTCTTGCTCTGCCTTCAACAACTGTCATTGCAGAAAAGTCGTTAGCCTGCAGAGTAGAGTCCTTCTGGACCATGGACTCGTCAACAGGAGTGGCATTCTGAGATGCATCATCTTGTATATCAGACTCCTGGTCAGACTCAGACTCAGGCTCAGGTTCAGGTTCTGGCTCAGATCCAGGCTCTAGAGAGCTCTGGATACCGCTTTCTGGTCTTTGCACGCTAGGTAGTGAGGTACGGGAAGGGATATTAAAAGCAAAAGTGTCTTCATTGTAGTCATTAATATCCACCGCTGTTCGAATATCAATAGTCGGGTCTGTCTCTTGATTGAGAAATGGCAGTCGGAAGTCACGAGTGTCTTCGTGAAGAATCCTGTCATAATCCTCAGGATAGTCGTCTTCTTCATCATAATTCCCCGGGGCCTCAAACGTGGAGTCGAATTCATTCTCTTCGGATAATGCACCCAAACCTAGCTCCGTTAGGTCACCGAACTGCATGCTTGCTCTTATGCTGCCAAGGCTGTTCCTCGAATAAAATCCCCCCGGCTGCTCACTGATAGCTCTTCGTGGAACTTCGATGGATTGTTGAGTGTATTCCTCTTCGTCCAGCATTGCGGACTGTGGACGCTGAAGAAAGCCACTGTCTTCATCGTCATCTTCTATGGCCAGTGACAATCTTGGAGGGGGCAGATCTGGGCCATCATCAATCTCTTCAGTCGCGATGGTGCGAACCCGCCCATCTGGTTGGGACACTGGAAGAGGCGAAGCTTCAGTTGGCTTTGTCACAGGCGCTAAGGCTCTACTCAATGCTAAGAGAATATCCCGTGGTGACTCTCGTTGTTGACGCCCACTGACGCGGCGATTCCTGCCCGGTGTGAGCATTGCAGCACGACGTTGCGCAGCTTGGAGCATTGCAGCCCTTCCATGAGGCGTGCTGACATTTGGTGGTCCGTATCGCTGTCCAGCACCAGGCGTTCTGGCTTGTGGGAGAGGTGTACGACGATTTGATCTTGGTATTGAAGGAGGCCCAGCGCTCGATGCACGACGTACGGGGGTGATTGGTTTCGAGAGAGCGTTGTCTAGTTGATTGAGGGTCCTATGTGGAGTTGTAGGAAAGCTTGGATATTCACCGAACTGGGAGGCTCGACTTGATCGACGCGACGACATTATGCATTGGGAGAATGAATGGTTAAAGAAATCAAAATTTGGTATCTAATGACAACCACGTCCAGAGGCAGATCGCGTGTAGGCGCGTGTGGGCAAACACGGAAGGAAACTGCCGCAATAAGCCTCGGAAGCTTTATTCGTTGTACCGCCCTCTTAGGACTTAACGAACAAGTACCCACGTATGTACCCACGCACCCACGGTACCTTAAGGTAGGTTCAAAGATGATCCGAGGGCGGTGAGAGAACCATGTCGTTTTCGATAACGATAAGCAAATCTTCAGGCGCAAATTCCAAAATAACATAACGCACTGCCAGGGTACTTTAGATACTCCATTTAGCAACCTTGTTTGAATCCTTTAAAATTTGCGATCAATTGTTTGTGGCAACCACTATTTCATCTCTATCTAATTACCCAGAATCATGTCGGACGATAGCGGCCTGCAAGAACCTCTTTTCGAGCGTTTGAGCGCATCACCAGATGCCGAGTCTACACAAGACAAATCCAAGAAGAGAAAGAGAACTGGCGATTCTGCGAAAGCCGCCACGAAACTTACGAAAAAGGCACGGAGTAAGAAGTCTAAGGCGACAGAAGACGACGATATAGATGTTGAGGCTGGAATCAACAAAGCCTTCGCAAAGATGGATAACCAATTACTATCTGACTATGTGGCTCAGAAGACGAGGAAGTTTGAGAGTGACTTGAGTTCTGTCGAACTCGAGGATAAATACATATCTGGTCAGCCCCAGTTAATTTATGTTATGAATTCATATATTAATGGATTTCCAGCCAAGTCTATCACAGATAGCACTGCTTTCGATCAACCACGAACCGTGAACAACCTGCCTGCCTTCCTCGAGAAGTTTTCTCCAAATCCTACGAAATTATGGTCAGCATCGAAGAAGAATGGTAGTCCGCACACGATTATCGTTGCTGGTGCTGGTCTTAGAGCTGCTGACCTTGCTAGGTAAATGAGTTACGCAGCTTAATTGTATTGAATACTGACCAGACATCAAAGGGTTATTCGGGAATTCCAAACAAAGGATGCCGTAGTGGCCAAACTGTTTGCTAAGCATATCAAAATTAACGATTCCATCAAATTCCTGAAGAGTAATCGAACGGGAATGGCTGTGGGTACACCTACAAGACTGAATGATCTTATGGATGATGGTAAGCACTTCATAGGCAAGACAAATATATGAAGAAACTAATCCCCATCGCTGTAGGAGCTCTGGCTGTCGATCGACTCGAAAGAATTGTGATTGATGCATCATACATCGATCAGAAGAAGAGAGGGATCCTGGAGATGAAGGAGACACAAGTTCCGTTGACACAATGGCTTGGACGAAAGGAGTTGAAGGAGCGATATACAGCTGAGAAGGACAAGATTGAGCTAATATTTTATTAATATACCAATTCACACGCCATTCTTGATTTTCTTGGTGTATCATATACTGTCAAGTCAATATCTTAAAAGTTTCATGCATGAATAAATGCTATTAGGCACAACTCAAGTGCATTCTCACAAACCAGCCTGCTCAAGTGTTCTGTATGTGGCAACTTTTGACAACTTATGGAACCTGTTTGGCAGGGAAGAGGCAAGACAGTGGAAAGCGGCAATTTGTGCTGCATTTGTCGTTATTAAGATGGTTCATATCAAGTATGGAAGGTACTTAGCACATCTACAGGCTCCTGCCAAATCTGAGCTACGCAATGTCAGCAGTTCTATAGGTTATCGAGGTGTTTAGAAATCTGTTCTAGGGATAAGCATTCGTCTTTTTCTCTTTTAACCATAACTCTGGTTCCCTTTGGTATATCTGTTGTCGCTTTTGGCAATAATTCTCTAATACAGCCACTTTTCACGATATACTGCTCACCCAAACCAGAAAATGAGAGTTCAAACCCTGACCTTGGTTATTGGGTTAATGGGCCGTACTGGGATTGCTCGCGATCGGGATATTACAGAATCACCTGGTAAGTCAAGCATTCAAGTGTCGAGATTCCTTATTAGAGGTTATTAACATTACATACAGGCTGTGCCATCAGCTGTTGGGAGAACTCAAAATATGTCAGCAAATGTGGCAATGAGTCCTTTTGCTTGTGTAAGGAGCCCAGCTTTCAAAATGTACGTCTACACCAGCGTTTGATATAAAGAATTAGCTCTAGCAACTCATATTCACTGCTTAATAAAAACTGATTTCAAACAGGTCGTCTTCCAATGTCTCTATTCCCAATGCTCAACAGCCCAGTTTGGCCCAGCGCTTCACCATACAATATCACAATGCACTTCAGATGGACATGACTTTCTCTCTATCCATCCTCCATTGATCCGTCATGACGGCTTGCGCAAACGATCAGGTTTCGAAGCTGATAACCAAGCCAGATCATCTGTAATCTCTGGCCTTGCTACATATCCTACACAGAGTGCTAGCAATGGGGAAGGGCCCACAACAGTTCGCAAAGGCCCGTTCTTTACCCCGACGTTTGGTCCAGAAGATAGCAATACAGAAGTATCGCCTTATGTTGCACCTGTAAACACTGCAATATTTACAGGAGCACCTAATGCTTTGGGTGCCATCTATACCACCAGTCCAGAGCTCTATACAGGTTTCGCACCAACACTGGCACTAGGCATTGGCTGTCCAATAATAGTTACCGTTACAGCAATAATGCTTTCGATCTAGTTCTCCTATTGCGTCGTCCCACTACAAAACAGCCAGCTTTGAAGCCTCTATCTAGTTGTATAGCTATATTCGTCCCTTCGAATGCTACTTCTCTGTTGAGGACTAGTGGGTACACACCTTCGAATCAGATCCAAAGTAGTGTTCACAGTTATCTTATTTCGTGACTGTTAAGAAGACGGGGAGGGGTATCTTTGTGTAGTGAGTTATTAATATGTATATTTGTGTGCAGAGTTGGGCTTCGGCATAATTAGATGTATGTTGGAGTTGGTAACGAGCTGACTTGATTGTTGAAGTAGATTAGTTGTGAGATATCTGGCAGTGAATAATATTAAATTAGCCTACCAATAACCAGATATGACTGCCGAGATTTATGTTTGAAAAACCACTTACGTGAATGTGTTTAATATGCATATCACATGGTAAACGACTGAGAACAGGTTAAGGGTCAGCGTTTTAGAATATCTTGGAGACCATTGAAACGAGATGAAGATTGTAATAATATATCTATGGTGCCTAGATATATCATTTGCTCGTCTCACTTACCTACATCTACTCTATTAGGTGAATAACCAGGCAAGGTTATTCTTTACCCATTCGTTTTAAGCTGTTCCTAAATGCACCTATACAAAGTAGTAAAGGTGTCCATAGTTGGTCGTTGACATTGCTCTCGAAAGGTATCACTCTAAAATACCTTAGAGCACCAACCACCAAACGACTACTACATAATCACATAATACTGTGTGGTGCTGTACACGCACCCTCGGCAGTAAGTCAGAGGCCGACAGCCGCTAAGATAAGCATCGGAAAATCCTTCCTCCATCTTTATCACCAAAAGTTTAAGTCTGTCCGTCACTTCAAATATTTCCCCATATATTGGATCAATTGAACACGACCTTCTTGTGCTAGAATAAATTCACTGAGCGCCTTTGCTGTCTCCAGATTTATAAGCAAACTAACTGCTGGAAACGCAACTATGGGGAAGGATACACACGACTCTGTCTCACGCGCTGAGCGCAAAGCCAAGAAGCGTAAGCTTGAAAATGCCGTTCCTGATCTTCCTGGAGATGACGACGCAATGGATGTGGTAAATGATAGTGTCGATAAATCGAAAAAGAGAAAACGAGATGGCGATGATGGTGCTGAAAAGGAAGAGAAGAAATCTAAGAAGGACAAAAAGCACAAGTCGACCAACGGAGATGAAGAGCCCAAGAAGGAAAAGAAATCAGCAAAGGCTGCAGACGAAGATGGAAACACAGCTGATGTACCAGTGGCTGACGCTCCAGATGATGCTGATATGCCCAAGAAGTCTAAGAAGGAGAGAAAGGCTGAGCGCAAAGCACTGGAGGCAGCTGCCAAGGAGGTTGCAGGGCAGGTAAAGGTCGAAAAGAGCGCTGTAAAAACAATTGACAGTCACGTCGCAAAAACGGAAAATTCGAGTGTTGACAACGCAGAGTCTGCTAAAGCTTCCAAGGAGAGCAAAACTGGGGAAAATGAGGCAGGTGAGAAGAAGAAGAAGAACAACAGGAATCGTGAAAAGAAGAGAAAAGCTGCTGCCGAGGCTGCTGCTAAGGGTGAAAAAGCCGCTCCAAGATTTATTGTCTTTGTTGGTATGAATGACCCATCTTACAAACTATATGTAAATACTGATTCCATACTCAGGCAACCTCCCCTTCACGGCCAACAAGGAAAGCATAGAGAAGCATTTCGGATCCGTGAAGCCCAAAAGCATCCGTTGTCTGACACAAAAGGATGATCCTAAGAAGTGCAAGGGTTGTGCCTTTGTGGAATTTGAGGGTTATGATCATATGAAGACATGCTTGAAACTTTTCCACCACTCGGAATTCAACGATGGGCTCTCCCCACCAAGAAAGATTAACGTTGAGCTCACGTAAGTCAATGTCATTGAACACGATACATCTAAAAGTGAATGGACCGCTGACTGGTGTTTCCATATAGTGCTGGAGGCGGCGGCAAATCAAAGGATCGACAGGCCAAAATCGGGGAGAAGAACCAGAAGTTGACTGAGCAGCGTATAAGAAGAATGCAGGAGGAAGAGAAGGCCAAATTTACCAAGAAGAATGAGGGGGTAGCTGACAGTGACGGCATACATCCAAGTCGACGCGCGATCGTTCCCGGAGCTTGATTCCGATACAGAAGGATAGGCAGCAAATTGCATTGGGTGGCGTACTCGAGACAAAAGTAAATTCTAGAATATAGAAAATGCACACTTAGGAGCTTAGGCCAATGAAAGTGAGTAGACTCTGCGAGTTTTAAGAATGTCATGGGTTGCATTTGAAGATCATTTGCGGCATCATGTTTGATATGCTATAAAAACGGGTGATTTCAACAGAACAATGGCAAGAAGCAACACCTCCTCCAAATGACAAGTACGCTAGCAAAATTAACATTTGAAGTCTGGAACAAACATTCTGGTATCCTTCGTAATCTCGAATAATAGTCTTCCGTTGACCTCAATTCTATACTGTGTGACAATGCAACGAGATCCTCCTCCCCCTTCAGACTATCGAGGGCATTATTCATCTGAATCGCTATGTGACATAGTTTCCTCCTGTTTCTCCTTGCCCTCGCAAATTCCGCTTGACAAAATGGGTATCGAAAGTTGGCCTCTACAAGATAGTGCACTTGGACTTCTTGGTTTTGCTGGCCTGTGGACGAGGGGAGAGCACTGCTCTACGTTTGGGGTCAGCTTTGTCATAATAAACAACATCCGTGGGAATTACCTGATAGCCTCATCGAAAACGCTCTTCAAGTTTCTCTGGGTGAGTGCGGAACACTCAAGGTACTTGTGTGCTCTGATATTCTTTGCCGTAACAAGAGCTTGGTCATAGGATACAGGCTCCATCCTTTTCTGTCGCAGGCTCTCGAGGGTTGCTGGGTCTTCACGGAGATCGAGCTTTGTTCCAACCAGGATAATAGGAACATTTGGCGCGTGGTGATCAATCTCGGGGAACCACTTTGTAGAACGTCAGTGGCGAATGGGGGAGAGTTGAACAAATCATCGTGCATACCTTAGCAGTTACGTTGTCGAAAGATGGCGGGCTGACGATGGAGAAGCAAATGAGGAAGACATCCGTTTGAGGGTAGGAAAGAGGACGGAGTCGATCGTAATCCTCTTGTCCAGCAGTATCCCAAAGACCGAGTGAGATTGGTTTGCCATCGACCATAACACTTGCAGAGTAATTATCGAACCTGCGCTCATTAGACGCGGACTACAATAAAGAAAAAGCTGGGGAAAGCACCCACACAGTTGGAATGTATTCGCCAGGGAAGGCATTTGTGGTATAAGAGATAAGCAAACAAGTCTGGGTAAGAGTGTCAGCATCACCCCAGTGTACATCGCAGGCACATCCAACATACCTTTCCTACAGCACCATCACCTGTTACAACACACTGGAGGGGGTATCAGCCGGTCTGTCAACTTTTGGTATCAACGATGAGGGCCTGACCTTCAAAGATTGAGTTCCGGGAGCTGCCATCGTATAAGTTTGGGAGGTCCTATTCGCGAAGTTGGTTGAGTTGTTGTATGTAAATCAATTAATGATGGTGAATAGTACGAATGACGAAGTGGTGATTGATGGAAGTTGTAGGTAGAATGGAGAGCTGCACGAAGTCAGATCATCCGCGCAACGGAACAAGACTTGTCCGGTATGATGGACAGGAAATTCATGGCATAGTGGCGGATTGTACCTTTTTTCTGGGGTTGATGGCAATGAGATCTGCGACACGTTTCGCAGGTTCTCGAAGAGGAGTCGGAAAGGTGAGAGAAGGGGGAACGAGAGGCTCTGAGGGTTGTTTCTGGTATGCTGTGATGAAGGTTTGGGTGGTATTGATGGGGTAGTAGTTGTAGTAGATGTAGCAGTGACTGAAAGTGTGGTGTGGTTGTTGGTACCGAGGAGGATGGTTGGAGAGAGGAGGCGGGAGGGAGGAGGAGGAGGAGGAGTTTGGGTGGTTAATGGGTTGGTGGTGGTGGTGGTTGTAGTGGGAGGTCGATGGATGGATGGAGGTTGAGTTGAGTAGGTAGAGTAAAGTGAAGCGTGTGGTGTGCAGTTGGAGAGGGTGGGCTTGTTGTGGGTGTGTGCTTTGGTACTTTTGGGTGCTTAGGTGCTTTCTTTGGGTGCTCTGGTGCTTCTCGGGATCGAGTGGAAGCTGGACTAAGAGCAGAAGAGGCGGCGTTAAATACTGCCTGTAGTGGACTGTGATTCTTCTGATGAACTTCTTTTCCTTCGTCTTCTTCCTCCCGTAGGATGTGTATTCTCTTTGGGGGGGGGGAAATCTCTGGGAGGGGGAATCTCTTGAGGATAATAATTGTTCTATGTGTACTCGACATATGTACATACATACATTCGACTCCGTAGAGGTTGAGGCGGCACTCTGATGCAGATCTGTAACAGGCTGGCTGGCCACTGGGATGGAACACGCGAGGAAAGGAAGCTTAGGAGGAGGAAGCACAGAACACAAGGACAGGGATTCAGAGGCGGTCTGTGATGAGTAGAAGAGGAACAAGAGAGGAGACCTCAGACCTTTGTGGACAAGAGAGTGAGGCGATAGGGGTGTGCACAAGCACAGCATCAACAGTCAGTAGATTAACAAAGTATCCCAATGTACTGTGTGAATACAGGCTGCGTATATATATATATATATGAGTGTGTGAGTGTATGCACCATATGTATGGACATACCTTATGTAAGTATATGTGTATCGCCATCTGTTGATATGGATGGACCTCCCGGATTAGATGTGCTTGTTTGCTCTATTTCTTCTCACACATCTATATAGCTATTTGATACGTAGTCCTCGCCATGCATAAGAATCGCGGAGTAGAGGTGGAGAAACAAGAAGCGTGAATGATGAGGATAACCTCAATTTATCGAGAAACTGAGGTACGTACTGCGGGAGTAATGTGCAAGTCAATCACCCAAACACCCAACCACCCAATTTACTTGGGTCTTGATTTTAATACAAAGCATGGCACACAACAACTAATTATGTAAATAAACAAATAATATTGGTACTGTAGCCAAACAGCAGCAAGAAATTTGAGGAAGGGGGAAAAGAAAGAAAGAAAGAGAGCAAGAAATACATAAATAAATAAATGGATAAACAACTGGAAAAGGAAGGGAAGGGGAAATGGAACAGGAAAGGAGAAAAGGAAAAGGAAAAGGAAAAGGAAATGGAAAGGAACAAGAAAAAGAAAAAGAGGATAATAATCAGCAGATTGCGCTTTGGTGCTTCTTCGAATATTTTATTTATCTGACTCGTGTTTTATCAGGTACGGGTACTTTATCTATCTATCTCCTAGCACATCCATACATACATGTACACACTTATTATGTGTTGAGTGCGAGGGAGTGTGCGTGCGCGTACCTACTCTACGTGTCTACCTACCCGTCTATATGCATTGACAGTGAGTATCGTAGCGAAGCATAGATCGGCCATACGTCAGTTGGCCATTGATGAGCACCAGAGCATAAGGGAATATGTACAAAGAGAATTCTTGGTTTCTTGATAATACATACAAGTCCCTGAATATCAATCATAAGTAAACAATTACAACGTAGCTCGTTAATAATTCATTACCTTGCTTTGCTATGAGTAGGCAGGTACCCGTAGTCATTCCCTAGTGTAGTCAGTGAGCACACACCTCTCACACTGTCGCTTTACTCCGTTTGCGCGCCACCCCTTATTCGTTATCCCCCTCATCCCCTGCCAAATCTTTTACGTTTCTCATTGTTATTGCTTGATATTTGCTGCACATCCGCAAAGAAAAGGAAAAAAACAGAAAGTCAAAAATCATAATCTGATCACACCAAGGGAGTCACGGACGCCGTTGTCCCACCCAGGGCTACTGCATTTGTCCAAGTAGCATCTGTACGTATCCACAGCCTGTGAAATGACGCGCTCCTACCGAACCTCACAAGTCTTCTTTTCTTCATAGCTCCTTCGTCTATTATATCGAACTGCAGCGATAGGATCTGTATGATGGTACACATGTTTATGGAGTATTGTGTCCAGTATGCTTGTACTGTCGTTGAATAGGCATAATTACAACCCAAGGAGATCGACTTGTACTTGTGTCATACTCTATAGTCAACAACAACCTTATACATAAGTATATCTCAAGAGAAGTATGCGGAGTGACGGTAAATAGAATATCTAGTAGGGAACGAGAGCGGGTAAAGGACGAAAAGAGCTTTGCTAGGCCATGAAATTCATTGTCATTGGCGGTCGATGATATATCGAGGGATTATGATAACCTCCAGTGTAGCAGAGGAAGGAACACAGTCACCGGAATTCGACACCATTCAGTAACGGCTTTACGATATTATTCGAAATTATTGGATATGTTTTCATGGAGAAAGCATACCCGCCGTATTCTCTTAACAAAATGAGTGGATATCCACATCATCAGCTTATTCGTTACCTTGCTTGCCTGACTTTGTTCATACTCTCTACTCACTCCACTTTGCGGAGTTATATAACTGAAATGCTCTACGTACTGCTATTGACTGCTCTTATTACTTTAACGGGACTATTGCACGCACGACACGTCTCGTATTGGTCGCGCGACTTACGCATATTAATACTGTAGTGTTGCGCATGCCATTCTCTCTCTCTCTCTCTGGCTGGCTCACCCTCGCTTTCGCTTTGCTTGCCGCCTGTCTTCAACCTGACCGTTACCCATCAAGGCGGCCTGCCCTGTGCCTGTCATCACCCTCCCCACCCCCCCGAAACTTGTACTACCTGGCTGCGCCATCCATACCTGCTTGACGCCACTCATCAACCTGCATTGTACCAATCGAACTCGTTTCAACATCAATTGCTCCTTCTACTCGACCAGCATTTCGCTATCGTTGCGCGCGACTGTCCATCGCATAGTTCCGAAGTACTGACTACATCATACAACTGGTCTGTCACGAATCAATCTGCTTATCGCCAAACATGGACGATGATAGAAACCCAGACAGGTTGCTCACAGAGCTCCCTCCTTCTCCGATACCAGATCACGCTGGACCAACGTCAACAGAAACGACTCCACAGGAGGATTCATCTGTGCCGGTAAACGGAAACGGGGCGACCCCAGCTCTCGATCCAAGCGCAAAGCAAGTTGACGAAGTTATACACTCAGATGTAAGCTGCTTCCGAAACCCGTTTGCGACCTCGCACTGACATTCCTCCAGATTGGTGTCACGACTCTTCTCAATCGCCTCAAACAGAGCATTGCTTCTGCGAAGGTGAGCTTTACCGCACGCGCATGCTTCCAAACATGAACTGACCAGACTCCAGGAATTCGCATTGTTCCTCAAAAAGCGATCCACTCTCGAAGAGGAACATGCTACCGGTCTTCGAAAGCTATGCAAGAGTACTCACGATAATACTCGACGACCAGAACATCGCCAAGGTTCTTACGCCAGGCAATATGACGAGGTCACAAGAATCCACGAACGAATGGCCGAAAATGGCATTCAATTCGCGTCTTCACTCCATCAGATGCATGATGACCTGGCTGAATTAGCTACAAACATGGAACGAGGCAGAAAACAATGGAAGCAGACAGGCTTGACTGCCGAGCAGCGTGTAATAGACACGGAAAATCTTATGAGAAAGGCGAAGAGCAAGTATGATGCATTGGCAGAAGACTATGAGCGTACGAGGACCGGAGACCGACAAGCCGGAAAGAAGTTTGGTCTGAAAGGGCCAAAATCCGCGGCACAACATGAAGAAGATCTTCTCCGGAAGGTGCAAGCTGCTGATCAAGACTATGCTTCGAAGGTCCAGGCCGCCCAGAATCAACGCAAAGAATTGTTGGCTACAGCCAGGCCACAAGCTATTAAAGCGATCCAAGACCTCATCCGAGAGTGCGATGCTGCGCTGACCTTACAGCTGCAAAAGTTTGCTTCGTTCAACGAGAAGCTTCTCCTCAGCAACGGCCTGATCATCAGCCCAATGAATGGGCAGACGGGTGAACCTGGCCAGCCAAGAAGCTTGCGTGAAGCTGTACATGCCATCAACAATGAGCAAGACTTCAAGAATTATATTACCAGCCAGATATCGAAAGTACCGCCGGTATTTGATATCAAGTATGAGAGACATCCAACTTTGCAACAAAACAATCCACCTCCACCAATGCCTCAGAAGCAGCCTGAAGCAAGCACAGGTTATATGAATCGTCCAACACAGGGTCCTCCGCCACAAGCTCCTGCCGTACAACCTCCTCAAGCACAAAGCCCCCCTCCGATGCCAATGAACATCCCTGCACGCCAACCATCTCCTCATGCTCAGAACTTTACCCAGCCTCCTCTTGCTTCGCCACAGCAACATGAGCGAAGTCTTAGCCACGGTCCTGTACCCCAGCAATACAGTAATGCCATGGGTAGCCTAGGCGCGTCCCATTATAACACGGGCTCCCTTGGCTCAAGCACTATGCTCAGCTCGGGCGGTGCACCTCAGTTATCTAGCCTGCCTTTCCAGACTGAAAGAAGAGCACCATCACCACAACGCAGTTACAATCAGAGTGGACCAGCTCCAATTGTAGCTAACGCAGGAAACCTACCACCCTTGAAACCTGTGTTTGGAATGACATTGGACGAACTCTTTAAAAGAGACGGTTCAGCTGTCCCAATGCTTGTCTATCAATCCATCCAGGCTGTTGACCTCTACGGTCTGGAGGTAGAAGGCATATATCGATTATCGGGGACACGATCTCATATTGATAAACTAAGATCCATGTTTGACAACGGTATGTCACCTGACATTTCGCTACATCTTCACATACTAACCCATACAGATGCTTCCCAAATTGATTTCCGTAACCCTGAAAATTTCTTCCATGATGTCAATAGTGTAGCTGGTCTCCTGAAGCAGTTCTTCCGTGAAATGCCAGACCCACTTCTAACAGCAGAGAGCTATGCCGCGTTCATCGAGGCAGCTAGTGAGTACCTTTCTCCTCAAATCATGATCTAATACTAACATGCATAGAACTTGATGATGATATAGTCCGCCGCGACTCCCTCCATGCCATCATCAACGGCTTACCAGATCCGAATTATGCTACACTTCGCGCCCTAACACTCCACCTGAACCGCGTAGTTGAGAATGCCGACCACAATCGCATGAATGCCTCCAATCTCGCCATTGTCTTTGGACCTACTCTCATGGGAGACGGAAAAGTTGGCGCCTCAAATTTCTCGGATTCGGGATACCAGGTTCGAGTTATTGATACCATTCTGAATAATTGTTATCAGATTTTCGACGATGATTGAGGGTCACGACAGTGGTAGCAGAGTAGCCCCAGAAAGCAGTTATAAGTGACAGTAGGATATTAATAGGACTAGAGAGTATTTGAAGAACCAGGCCTATGGGGAATGAATTTGAAGCTGGAAAGGAGTCGTCGGTTGGAAAGGGTGATTTAAGAGGCTAGGCAAGGATGGGGGCATAGGAAATATCTAGATTTACTGAATCACAAATGCAATTTACTTCAAGACAGTCTCATTCTCAGTATGCTTAGTGTAAGTGGTACTCATATATGTGTCTGTATCGATGTCTGAAACTGTACATGGAAAGTACTATCGCTGCTATTCAAACCCTGGTATTCCAATCCGATTCAGACCCAACACCCCGATGCACCGCCATACGCTAAATCCATGCATAAAAATAAAAAATAAAAATAAAATAAAATCTTCGTCCTGTGTAGGGAGAAAGCATACAAACTCCCAAATCATGTCACCATATAATTATAATCCTCTACTCTCTATCCTCGCCTGGCGTCGAAGAGCGTCAAGCTCAAGCTCGTATCATTACCATCAATCCTCATGGTGGGTTCACTCAAAACCTCCCACCTCCTGCATCTGAAATCACTGACCTTCCCCTTGCACTCTAATTTCAAATGCTCAAATTCCCCTGTTGGTACACTATATAGATACTTGATGAGTGGACTATGTGCTACGCTTTGCGAGTGAGCGTTGGCATTGAGAGTCCGTATGCAAGCGAGTCGAGCCTCATCCGGCAGTTCGTCTACCAGCAAAAGGGCTGTGTCAAAGATCTGTGAAGAGAGAGTTCGATTCGAGTGAAGCACAGAAACCGTCAAGAGACTAGTCAAACCAAGAATAACCTTGGCACGTAGCTCGGACCCGGTTTTGTCAGGCGCGAAGATCGTGTGGTGAATGACTATAAATCGTAGTAGTAATGGTAGCCATTCCGTGACTACATCGTCTTGCTGGGTGCCTGTTGAAAGAGCAGTCCACATATCGCTGAGCCTCTCAATAATCTGCAAAGCAAGATTTGGCAGTCCGATAGATGGGATGCTGTATGCTGTTGCTTCCAGAACATTCGCTAACTTGCCAGCCTGCTCTAGAGCACCACTTCCAGCACTAAGCAATCCATTGCTGCTCCGAGCAGATAAAAGCTTCATGAAACCGTCCTCTGCTCGGCCGCGGAAAATTTTGACCACATCTGCATCTAGGCAAGGTACAATGCTTGTCCATGATGTGTTTCCCTTTGCAATTACAGCAACGACGGCGGTGTCAAAGCTGTCTATAAGTGCCTTACGGGATTCTTCAATGCTTGATGAAGTATTTGTGAATAGTAGTCGCACCTGCAGTTGGCAAAATGACATAGTCAGATCATCAGAGATATCCAGGATTTGTTCAATTCTCAATTCGGTACTGGCATCATCCAGTGTCAACAGATGCCTGATCATGTCGGAGACATAAGCCGGGATATTGATATTGCCGCTCTGGGCTAGAGGCTGCACAAATTCCTTGCTCACGGCATCGGTGTTTGAAAGTATAAACTCCTGCAAGAATGAAATGGTCTGGGAGCTGCGGCAGATGTTGTTGAGTTGAGTAGTCAACCCATGATCATCGACGACACATACACGTTCAATGGCTCGACGTAAAGCAGAGATCAAATCGATAGGATTGTCTTTTTGGAAGTGCCGTTGCTTGATGCGAAGTCGGTAGGTGTCCTCCTCGGTCATGACACCGAACAGAACTAGTGGATCCATGAGGAGTACAACAGTTTCGAGAGCAAGTCTGGCAGCAGCGGCTAAGCTCGCATCCTTATCCAACGAAGCAGTACTGATTGCCAGGATTTCTTCTAAGGAAATGCATCCAAGGCTGACAAGGTGTCCCAGAACATTCTGCAATGGTGATCGATCGCATATCTGCAAGTATTGAGTGATCCATACTCTGCAAAGATTTGTGAAGTTTGTAGGATCGAATGTCATAAGCTTTGAAAGAAGTATACCGCAACTGCGTTGCTGCTCCTGAGATTTATATAGAGAGGCTTCCAAGCGCACAACTATAGTCTGAAAGAGTCGTTCCATAGTTGGCTGGTCCATGCTTGTGCCACTCTCCAGTACTTTGTCAATCTCGTCGGCGAAATCGACAGCATCTTTCTGTAAAGCCTCTGCCATGTAGTCGGAAACAGGAGAACAGACATCGGCTGCGGTTTTCCTGTCATGATGTAGTAGCTCTTGTGCTAACTGATTAGCTATTGGTTTCCGATCCGGCATTCTAGATGCCAAGCGTGTCAAGGATGCCAAAAGAACCTTCTGAGTACCCGGATTTATGCCTGCTAGGACGCGGAATCGAACTAAAGTTATATCAAAAAGGTCTCGAAGGGCGCCAATGGCAGCAAAGGTCTCCAGGTGGAGATCAAGAGTGTCAGCGATTGAAGCCAACACGTCAATACTCTCTGAACTTGTTGTGATCTTCAAAATGTCTGCTAACATGGAAAAGTCTTCAATTGTCTCGAGTGTGCTTCTCACAAGGTTGAATTCGTAGGCATCGATTGCAGAAGTCGGTGTAGTCAGCTGGGGTTTGATTGTGTCTCTGGTCGATGAAGCCGTGTCATTGACATGCTCACTCACTATCTGACGTAACCAGATGCCCAACTCCGATCTTGAGGATCGGTTGAGTGTAAGCAGGAGGCTTGTCAGGTCGGAATCGCTTTCATCCGAGGTATCCATTTGTGAAGTCATGTTAGGCAGACCGTTCTGTAAGACACTGATTGCTGATTCTAAGGCCTCGGCTTCACCCTCAAGGGAAAAGCCGGCTCGTTCAAGAAGGGTGCTTCGCAAACTATCAAGGCTATCAGGTAGGTTGTGTGTTGGTACCTCTGCTAGAAGACGAGATGCACATGGACCGGCTGGCTCGAAGGCAGCTACATCCCGCAAACCCCCACGAGCTATAAGCCACTGGACATATTTAGCAATAGAAAAATGCCCCGAACGTGAAAGTTCTGAGATTATATGATAGAGTGAGGTTCGGCAGCACTTCGGGGGCGAAGGGTTAGACTTGAGGTATGCGAGGATACCTTCATCAACATCAACCCCGTTTCGCACAAAGCGGCGTAAAATGCGTGCCCCAACGTATATCTTAGCTGGCCCCGGTCGGTGCGGAGAAGTTGACCAGTGAAGGACAGTCTGTACCAAAGATAATGGACTGGCATCCAACCGCATGCATTTTTGAGGAAGGCCTTCGGGAAATGGCCGTGACAATGTGCTGTCGAGAAGCTGTATCAATTGGGAGTGCGCACTTGACTGCGTGTTAAGCGCCCCTGAGGTTTCAAGGCGAGCGTTTCGCATATCTAGATTGTCTAAAATGGAGATTAAATGATCATCAACGCCAACGCATATCCTCAAAGCGTCTTTGTATCGATCCCAGTATTTTGGGAGGAGGAAGTTTCTTGTGTCCCTGATCAAGATGTCTCTCGTGTACCCGTTCAACCGCTCTAGTAGAGGTGCATATATATCACTATCAGGTGATGTCTGAACCGCTTGAAGATATTTTAGTAATGACAAAACAACTCGTCGGCCATATTTTCGAAATTGGAGCAGATCCTTCCAATAGACTTGAGTGATCAGAAGCCAAATAGGTAATTTGGCTAGACCAGCATTCTCCAGAGATCCCACAAGCCAATCCATATAGTGTTCTCGGTCTAGTAAGTGCTCTGAATACAAATGTGCTGCCAATCGAACACTGTCATCAAGGTTAGCTGTCTGGCATTATGCCATAATCGAGAGGGGAGGGGGAACATACGCATAGCTTATCCGTACCTTCCACTCCATTTCGCCGCACATGTTCACGACACTTTCGATGAATTGCTCGACAAAGACCGTCCAGTCTCTGATCCACTTCGCTTCGCCACCCATTGCAAAGCTACCTGTTGCGCCCTTCCTTTTGAAAGACCGAATTTCGTTTGCACCAACACATTTGGCCAACCACACGGCCCTTTCCGTTGGTATATTCTTCCCAAGGCACTGATCCAACAGAACTTTGCCTCGAATTCCGTGCGGAATGGTTCGGCTTAGTCTCCTGAGAGCAATTGCTGGGTTTGCGAGGTCACGCAACCATGACTCCCTTTTTGTATCGGTCAAAGTGACCCTGGGCGGTGGTTTGAAAGTTGAAGCTGATGTAATTTGCCCACGAGCCCGACGCTGTTCCAATACACCAACCAATAGCGACGACAAGTTTTGAAGGCCAGTCTTGTGCTTCATGGCAGGAAATATCGCTGCCTTAGCAGTACCGCTCTCATTATGAGATTGTTGTGCTTTATCGAAATAGCCATGCTTAATGATCTGATCGTTGAAGTGATCCTCGGGATGGTTTCCCATCCATGGAAAGAAATCCGCATGTCCTAATGAAGTCAGTAAAGAGTATCAAATCCATGGCGGGGGGATGAGAGGGGGTGAAAGCACACACCGTCAGGAGGATATCGGGGGGCCTCTATGGGTACTTGCGCAACATAGGGCTTCGGTGGTCCTTCTTTCTCTTTCTTTGTCAGAGTACCCGCTGGTGTCTGCACCCTCTTCTTCTGAGCAAGAGGCTGCACATTGCAAACGGGCCTCGCTGGCATTGGAACAGGTGATAAGTCCGTACCAGGCCCATTGTTCTTCAGGAAGTTGGGGTTGGTGGTGGTGGAGGGGGTAAAGTTCATCTTTGGCCTGCCTCGTGGATGATGTTCTACAACGGACGAAATGAGGAATGCATTGTTTCCGCCAACATTTCCGGCGTTCGCTGTCTTCACAGGATTGTCGGTAATCTCTTGTTTGAGTCGCGAGCCCCCAGTTCGCGAAGTCGCATAGCGCGCTTGAGCATCGTATGTCAGATCGATGGCGGGCGACGGAGCAGACAAAGCCGTATTCGATGCGGTATATTGTTGAGATAGACTTCGGCTCGGGGGCGGCGGTCTCTGCACGATTCCAGTACCACTCATTGAGCGTTGGACTGGCCGCTGCTGGGGTGCCAGTGAAGGTCTCGAGGTCATCGTTGACTTGCGTGATGCGCCATGTTCGGTTCGGTTCTGGATAGTACGGAAATAAGGCTTTGGATAAGAACGGGGTAAGTTTTAGATATGGGAATGAGGAGGAAGAGAAAGAAGCAGAAGGATGAGAAGAAGAAGGAGGAGGAAGAAGAGGAAGAGAAGGTGTAGAGAGTGGGATTAATTGAAGATGGGTTGTTTATTACAGAGACGACGACGCAAGAGAGGGAGAGGAGGAAGAAGAGGTTCCGTCTACATCGGTGATGCGGTGGGAAGTTGAGTGTGAGAGAGAGAGCGAGTGATCTCTTTTGGGTATGTGTATTATGTGGTATGTGTGTGGTATGGTGGTAGTAAGTATGTGGGTATGAGTATGATGGGTATGGGTATGGGTATGGGTATGTGGAGTTTGGAGCGGAGTGTTTTTTGGGAGTGTGCTGTGGTGTTGTGGGTGCTGTGGTTCGGTGCGGGCGGGAGTGTGCAAGCACCAGGTGATATTTGGGTAGTGAGTGGTAGAGTACGGGTACAGTAGTAGGTATGAGTGGTATGTAAGTAGGCAGTAAGTATTGTGCAGTTGAGGCACGGTGATCAGCAACAATAACGAGCTGAAGACGCCAAACTTAGTGTTGGTGGTGGTATGGGTGTATGGGCGATATGGTAGTACAAGTGTTGTACGGGCGGAGAGAGAGTTGGAGTGTGGGTGCGAGAGAGAAAGAGGGGGCGTGTGTGTATATGTGTGTATGTAGGTGGTGTGGGTTGTGTTTGTATGTACAGAGTAGTAAGTAGTACTTAGTAGAGTATGTATGTATGTATGTAATATGTATGTACATTATGTACATTATGTACGTAGTATGTGTATGTGTATTATGTGTGTATATATGTGTGGTGTGGCAGTAGTAACTGCTGGTCGTGGACCTTGTTGTGCTTAGTATGTGAGGTGGTGGTGGTGCAGTGCAGTGTGCGGTCTCTTTTCGCCGCCATACTACGTACTCCCTCACCCTCTGCTTCTTCTTCTTCTCTTCTCTTGTACTATGTACATACATACATGGGGGCGACTTGGGGCTTTTGGCAAGGTGCTGGTGCGGGTGCTGTGCGCCAGGAAAAAAGAAAACCTTAAAGGGATCCACTTATCACGATGAGATTGTGTTCTTTCATCCCAGTACGATACTCTACTCTGCTCTACTCTACAGAGCATTGAGATAGATATCCTTAGACTTTACATCTACATACTTGTGTATACATACCTCGTACTATACGCCAGTATGAATCTTGTACACGCATTATAAGGCATGGGGTATGCACGCTACATGATCTTCACGGAATAGTGATCCGATATTCTATACATACACACATGTACGGTGAAAGGCACATTCATATACACCGTACACAGTGGTATGTCAAGGAATACGGAGTACTACGGAGTTGATGGAAAGAAGGCAATACATAGAGGGGGGAGAAGGAGGAGTACATTTCCGGGATCTGCTCCGATGTCTGGATAAGCGCAGGATTGTATTATCGTATGGTAGAGTATCCATAAGTGTGCACGGTGTATGAGGGTAGTATTTAGCAAGGTATCATATGTATTCTGTAATGGATGAAGTAGTAATACTCTGATCTCATAAATCGCATTGTGGGCTCAATCCGTTCAGCATGCTTTATACTTCACACTTGACCCTTCACTCATCACTCGCTATCAGAAAGATAAAGCACAAACCCTGAGAGTGTTTCGTTACAGTACGTGTAACATCTCCCGATATACCCGTTCTTCTTCTGTTCGTTCCATAAGTGGATGTCAATTAATTACCCGACATCCTTTTCTTGCCTCTCGGCATTAGAATCATACATGTATGTACCTTGTATATTCAAGAAGTGCCACTATGGTGAATAAAACATATATATCGTACATCTTCAAACAAACCCGTACATATACATACATATAATCTACATTTATTTAACACTTCTGCATTGTATACCTGACTCCTACCATCAATCTCTCCCATTCTCCAATCCAGATTGGCTTTGTCCCCATCACCTTTTTCGTAAATAGTCTTTCTTGGGTCGCCCGCTTGAATGTTCGGTGACACAAGCAGCTAAGACTTTTAGAGAACGGAGATGGTGACCTCCCCGAGGTGACGAGCCGGTCGCCTAGACTTATCCACCCCGGGTTCTGCTATTGAAGTACATACATACATACAGTAAGTAGCATTACGTTTGTTAGAAGATCACTCTCCTTCAAATGCTTCCTCTCACGCAACCATTCAACGGCCATCCGAACAGGGAAATATGGAATAATGTGGTGACCGAAGAAGTATATCAATAACACCATTTATTATTAGTTCTATTGTTAAGAAACCGCAATCAATCGTTCATAACACATACCAAAAGGCTTTGCCAATGGCGGTGTTCTTGAAATAAGCTACATGTATGGGCAAGGTAGATGGTACTGAGTGGGACAGCTCTACCCCATCTAGTGTGAGGGGTCGTCAACTGTTATGATATATAAGATACGTATGTATTATTATATGATACCCCATCACACACCATACATATATGTTCCTTACATCGTTGAAGTAGGTATGTGCTATTATGTACTTCCGAATACGTACGTTGTGAGCCCTGATACTCTTACTGTTCTACTTTTCCTATCTTATCTTACATTGGATCAATCCAATGTCATGAAAGTATATGCCTTACCTTAAAAGGTTCTTTGTCGCAGCTCTATCATTTTTCTATAGTTAGAAATCTCAAAAGGGAAGGTGGAAGATCTCGAGAATGCAGAATGCAGAATGCAAGAATACAAGAATGTACCTACGTCGCATCATATGTAGTGTCACGACTCATTGAGATGTTAAGATACGATACCACGGATACCTATAAGTATGAACAATACCACAAAAGGGCCTGGACATCATACCTCATTATTGACACTAAAGCACCTGTGTGTGTAGGTATATAAATATATATATATACAACCATCAAACAACCTTACCATCCTATAGATAATGCTACATACTACATACTACATACTACTACCCAAATATCACAACTTATCCGCACAATTCGGCGGATTAGGCGAGCATTCAGCGGTTTGGAAATTCATGTACCACCATACCTACATGTACACAGTATGTTCATACGTAGTACATATAAGGTACTGAGTATTCTACAAGATGCGTTGCATTACACAGCATAGAAATCACCAAGAGCCATGTGAGCCATGTGAGCCATGTAGGGCATGGTAGGTTCATGTCCTTTCATTTCTCTATTTCTTTTGCCTTTGTCACTACAATAAGTCTCGGCTTATGCTCAGTTGCAAGATTCATAAGTACATCATGTACAATCTGGTGATCAATCCCATAAGATTGTCAGTCTTGAGCCAATCCGAGCCTGCCTATTCCACCGGTCGAGACTTCGCCGCAAACATCCATGGCACCATGGCGGCGCTGATATCTCAGCCAGAGCCGAGAAGCCGACGGGATAATAATGTATATGCTGCAGTAGGCAGATAGAAAAGCTCAGCAGTGTCATACAGTACAAGAAATATTACACCTATCAAAGAATTTGGTTCGCCTACTATCTACTGTTGCGTTTGTATTTCCTGATAACAGGCGAGTCACCCAACCCGGAAACGTTTGTACTTACTTATGTACCTTTTTACATTTCTTAAGGTTTACACCGTGTGGGAAATTGCTATAATATTTAGATATTCTGAGTTCAATACTGACCAAGTGTTGACGTACCCACTACTGTCCTACAGTAGATGTAGTAGTCTGGCAGCTAATGCAACAGATGAAAGTAGAGTATATATGGTTGTGATCTTTCTACAGATCCCGGGAAGTTCGTCGCGATGCGACCTTGCACCCCTCGTGTTTTCGTTATTTTTCCGCGGTTACAACGGTAAGATAGATGAGGATGGCTTCTTCTCACGGTCCTGCCGCTGTATCTCTGCTCATAACATCAAAATTCTGCCAGAGATGGTGCGCATTATCTTCATGGGCTACCTTACCCAGGTATTGTACACAGTAAGGTGTAGTAGTATCCATGATTCGCCGCCATAACGGAGCACTTATGCATGTGAGTCCTAGGCGTTGCTCGACAACACATCCATCCCGTACCTACAGACAGGGCTATCCCGATATCTTTGACTTGAACCATCGGAGCAGATCCGCAATTGCACAGCAGCAAAAGATTACCGGGTCTGCCGAATACGTATTATTGTCCCATGCATCGAATCCATAGCACGTTACTTGACCGCCTCGGAATGAATACAACATCCCCTTGTATTCGTTCGCATTCTGGGCGATAGTGGTCACGATAATTGATGATCAATAATTGATGACTGGAATTCGGAAGACAGTGTGGTGGCTGCAAGATAAATTCAAGTCTACATTACTCTACTCACTGTGTCACTCACTTATTAATATCACCACGCCTACTTTGTGGGATCAGATGGTATGGCCATGGTTGAACTATCGCGCCTTATCGCGCAGCTAGGTAAAAAGAACCCTTCCATTGCCCGCCCCTTCAGTGCTGCCGACCCCAACAGCAAGGAGCCCCGACCATGATGACCATGACGTGTGAATGTCGCAAATTCACCCCTGTGACTTTTTGCACCAGAGTACCAGAGAGTCGAGTACTGGGCGCTCATCTCTGCGAATAATAGCAAGTAATCCAAATTGAGCCACAATGCCACAGCCAGTTTCCTTTTTTGTGTAGGTCTATCTATGATGGATGACTGTCAGATGGAAGGAAAGGGAAGAAGCCATATTAAAAGATAACCGAGATTTTATTTTCATTTTGTTCATCTTTTATTCATCCTTTTATTCATCCTTTTATTCACTTCTCCCTCCCCCTCCTCCGCTAAAACCATTCATTTCTGAAATCATACGTACAGTACAGGATTAAATCTAGGAATTAAAATATTGAGCGCATTATATTTATTAACTTTGTGGTTCGGTGCCCTGGTGATGGCCCGGCCACATATGTACCTTCGGTACTTACCTAGCATGAAAAGTCCCTGATCGCCAAAGCCTCACTACTGTGTAAGAGGGTAACGCAAGGCAAAGTGGACAGAAACACCAAAGCGTAGCCTTCTCGCTTCACCGCAGCATTCCATCATTATCAAACCCCACCCAGCCAAACACCAACCGCAAAGAGGAAATTCCAAAGCACCAGACACAGAACCAAACATCACCAAAATACTCCCATAATTCTTCGATCCAGTTCTTCAAAAATCTCTAGCTCTCGCGGCGTTTGCAATGCGGCAGCACATGCCGTAGACCGCACCTCCCTGGCTTCTTCTCCCCAGTCCGAGCCCAGCTCCATCACCACAGCTTCTGCTTCTCCTTCTGCTCCTGCGTCAGTGTCAGCGTCCGCACTCAACTCCAAGCAGTCCGTCCTCCACCCACGTGTCGCTGTGATCCTGGGTGTTGATCGCAGATGGCATATTCCTTTACTATTCTGTCGCGCTCTTAGTACCGCTCCGGCAGCTTGGTGGGGCTTGAGGTGCGGGCTCACCTTCCTGGCCGATCTGTTACTACCCGTTGCTGGAGATGACCTACAGCCGTGGGATGTTGAGAGAAGGTTCAGGGTGACGGAGGTGTTCTTGGCTGTGATTTGGGTACGATTCTATACTGTCACGCGACATGTTCTTTTTCGGATTATGACGAGGTTCATTGGCTAATGATAACGAATATAGTGTTGCGCTTCAGCGTTCTTATCTTTTTTCTTTACTGATTGCCTTATGTCTCGTTGGTAAATAGCTTATCTATTCCATCTTCAAGCTCTTGCTAATTATCTTTGTCCCAGGCTCCTCAATTATACCCCACAAGGTACATACACACACATTTCCTACATGAATACGAATCTCAACATTCTGTTCCTACGATCTCTTGCTTCACATACCCGTATACACATCTTTTCCAGGACCCGGCTAATGTATTGGTGAAGCAACACTCGTTCGTCTACTTACGATCAATGCAATCAACGCATATTTAACAGCTCTGATTCTGCATTTATCTGGAGGATCTGAAGATCCCCGCCTCCTTCTTCCTGCTTGGATCTGGATTGCCTCAGTAAGTAGTCATCAGTTCGTGGAAAAATGAATGTCTAAGCAAAAGGAAGCTAATCGTCATTTCTCTCACAGATCTTAACTACGCTATATCATACTTCCCAGAGGAAAATTAACATCAGAAAGGAAACATCCGCCTCTCTGTCCGTGTTTTCCATTGCTTCATTTATTTCTATGACGTCCTTATTGCTCCAACTACATCTTACAAGGACAGATGAGCCTAAAGTTCCATTGGTTTCGACTCTGAAATTTGCATGGTCGAAATTTTGGATACTTGCACTCAAGTTAAAAGTAGATTTGGGGGTTGGTCAGGATACCTTTAGAAAGGAGTTATAAATAAATGTATATATGCACATACAGGTTATGTCACGTAGTGGGTGATTCATAGCATTCAAAGCCAACATAGTGATCATGAAACTCGCATTGCTATAGCCTGCATTGTACGGTCAACCCCCACCCAGTCCCAATGGAACACTCAAAGGGAACAGAAGTGTATGCCTCCAAGCCAGTAACCATCTTAGCAATAGCAAGAGAGAGTGTGTGGAATAAAAAGCCAGGCCAAACAAAGAAAGACGGTCGATTACAACTGTCGTCGCAATTTATTGTAGAAAAAAAATAAGTGCAACCGAATCACGCCATGCAATTGCCATTGCTCAGTCTATGAAATCACAATGGGTATCATCCAACGCCCCTAAATCCCAGCCGTATCGAAAGAAACATCCCATGTCGTGAGGCGAGGCAAGAAGCAGAAAAAACATGGTGCCGAATGCTGAAAGTCTTCGTGGGAACTACGTTGATGCTTCTATCGAGGAACCTCTTGGGATAAGGCTGGTAGGGTGTGGAGACATGGTGGTGGGTTTAGAAACCGTGGACCTGTGAGAATCTCGTCAGTATTGCTGTTTCGCTCTCTTTCTTGCAAGTAAAGAAACACGTACCTTGATGGTCTTGGCATCCAACTCCAGACCCTCCTTCTTATCCGTGAGGAATTCTTGAACATCCTTGCGCTGATCGCCCTGCAACTGAATCACCTCTCCCATCTCAGTGTCAACAACAATGGTGCCATTGCAAGCTAGGTGAAATGTCAGTACAGATTCTGGCTGGATTTCATACAAACAGCTGTGGGTAAGTCAACATACCAAACTTCTTCTTGATGACCTTGAGGATCTTCTTCTGGTCGAACTTCTTGGGAAGACCTTGGACAGTGGTTAAAGTCTTACGACCATTTCGCTCTATATTGTTAACGCATTAGTCAGCTGGTCCCCAAGCCTTGTAACTCCAGGTATGTCGCAAAGAGTGAACATGTGTAAGGGGAGAGGGGCAAAGGATAACGTACGCTGGATACGGATATGGATGTAGTTTTGCGACTGTTTAGTCTCTCCAGTATCTTCGTCGGCTTCGGCGAAGGGGTCTACATGATCGATTCACGTTAGCTTTCATGTTCTTTAGAGATGACACGTTCAATAGTTCAATAAGATAGATAGTGTAGCGCGCAACCTGGTACAACAAGATCGTGCCAGTGTTCATACATGACACAGATCTGAGTCGTGTGGAAGCGCGCAACTTTGCCACGGTTGACGCTTATAGTGAAAGAAGAACGGTACTGACCGAAGGTCTTGAGGTTTTCGATGGACATAAACT
Source organism: Allantophomopsis lycopodina (assembly GCA_024752465.1). NCBI lineage: Eukaryota > Fungi > Ascomycota > Leotiomycetes > Phacidiales > Phacidiaceae > Allantophomopsis > Allantophomopsis lycopodina. The sequence goes on from CP103012.1 coordinate 1,154,199, forward strand.
CGAGTTTTGCGGGGTTCCTTTGGGTAGGGTTGTTGTTATAAGTTTCGAAAGAGGTGGACGGTGCGTAGTGCTGTCTGAGTGCGTGTATGTGATTATTGTAGAGTGGAGTGTTTGTTAACTTGTAGATGTGAGGTTGCTCTGGTTCTTAGAGGGGATTGACGTTGAAGGGAGGGGCACGATATTAGCGAAGGCAAGTGGCTAGTGGCTGATGTTGCCTAAGGCTGTAATAACACTCTGACTCAACAGCCTTGATTGGCTGACAATGATTTGGTGACACGTGAGAGCAGATGATTCGAAGCGGCTGGACCGACCTTTGAACAACAACCTTGCCGGAATACGACATTAATTACTATGGAGGGGCGTTCCGCATTCAGCCTGCACTGGTCTACTGATAGCAAATATTATGTATGCACGTACATACGACATATAACTTTGGTGTTTGTCTCAAGGTTATCACAAAGACCAGTGTTGTACAACTGGGCAAAGTACACGATTCTAGCACATCATTACTCACATCAAACAACGTGATTGAAGATCTGTAGGTACCCAGCACTATCGTCGTAGGTCGAGAATTTGTAAAGAGTCATACCCAACACTCATTTTGGATCAAACAAATCACCTATTACCCCCTTGCATGGATAAGTATCGTTGTACCACCATCTTCGCCACCACGTCGCCTAGGTCATGGCTGTACCGGAGAAGCCGTGAAGCAGTTGAAACTGAGTGTGCATGACGTCCGAGGATTCATGTTATCATCTCAATAATATGGATGACAATTGACCACAAGTGTTAAAAGTGGCCTCATAAGTGGGATTGAATCTGACTTTTACAGCACCGCTCCTTAAGTTCATAGACCAACAATACCTTCATACATGAAATTCCCCACACGCAGTATATCCGGGAGGGGGTTATTGACCATAAATGAGCTTTGAAATATCCTTTTCTCCCATAAACGTCGTATTTTTTGATGTCATTATGAATTCGATTATGATACACATCCTACAAAACGCCACACTCCCATATCCTTCAAAGTTCAAGCTGGAGGTGCTGCAGCAGGTGCCTCTGTACCGGTCCCAGAAGCAAGCCCAGAAGTTGCAGGAGGTGGAAGGAACATTGGAAGGTAGGTCTGAAAGTAAGTTAGTAATTGTAGTATTCAAGAGTGGAGAGGTTCGAATCGCAAACATACAACAACAAGGGAGAGCACTACATTGGAAGTCAATCAACAGTTCCTTATTAAAGTATTTGGTAAGAGCAACTTACAAGCCATTCCAACGGAAAAGATAGCTGGCTGGCTCTTAGCAGCTGCAGCTGGGCTCTCAGAGAGCCAGTTCTGGATAGCGAAGACAACAGATGTCCTAGGCCTTGTTAGCAACCATGTAACTCCATAATGGTACTAACATACCATCCAATGTACTTGTTTCTCGTAAACATCGCCGCCATAGGAAGAGTGCTTCCTAAAGTACTGGCAATGTCCGACCCTTCATCCTTTGCGACGGGTTCCTGGTAAGGAATGACTTCCAGGCATTAGCAGTCTTTCCATCAATTGCGCTATACAAGACTAAAGAAACATACTGAAATCATCTCTTCTCATATCCTTCTTGGTCGCCATCTTGTCAATATGTGTTCGCGACTGGTGTGTTCAAGGACAGCAGCTCCCACGTCGTAAGGTAATCCCCAAGCTACCCCGGACTGTTACGGAATATTCCGCTCGCCAGCACGAGTAATCGACCCAAGATATCCGCGCCGTACGAAAAAGTTCAAGGCGACGATATCATTTCCGTTCAGAGCTCACACACTGCCGCCATGGCGCATTCTCTTCGCAGGCCGATTTTTGCCCAGACTGGCTTGTCTGCCTCTCAACCAATTTCGCAGCGCTTCTTCACTCAATCCGCAGCACAATGGAGTGGTTTCCGCCAGCAAAAGCAGCAGCTGCCGAAACAGAAGGGAGAGAAATCTCTCAAAATTTACTCAAAGGAGCAGGCGCAGTCAATGCAGATGGATCTTGGTCTTCTTCCAGGTATGATGAAACTTACATGATTTATACGTTGAAATAACATGTGTCGAATGCAATTGTTCCTGGACTGACATTGTGTTCGATAGAAACCTTTATCATGCCATCTGGTCCAAACAAGCCCTCTTACTTCTCCACGGGCATTTTTAAGCTCTACTGGCATGGCCTCAAGATGAGCGGCCGAAATCTCCTCCAGATGATTATCTGGAAATTTGCCGACAAGCCATACAAAAAGATTTCGTATCGCCAGCTTAAGCCAGTTGCTCTGGGACTTCACCGTCAGATGTACACAGCATTCGCCGAAGGAGATATGAAAACACTCAGGAAAACTTGCGCTGATGGCTTGGTGGAGAGTTATTCGCAAAGATTGGCAGCACGTCCAAGGGGAGAGACCATGAGCTGGGAACTACTGAGATACAACGGCTTCACCAAGGTCATGAGCTACAGGGCTGCCAAGATGCCATTTGAGGGCGCCGGGATCAGACAAGCCGTCGTACGAATCAGCAGCACACAGAGGCTGACCAGATTTCGCAATGGTGTCCAGGTAGCGGGTACAGGGAAGGAGAAGGATGTTCGGGAATATGTCGTTATCCAAAGAAATCAGTGGGGTGGAAAGGAGGGTGACTGGACTGTATGGGGAACCACAGAGGAGACTACATTGGCAAAGTTGCAAGAAGAGGCAGATAAAATGTCGTAATAGAGAGTGATGTAAGAAGAATGTGATGCATGAACGGTATGGTGTTTATATGATAGTTTGGCATTGGGCTGGAGTTGAGAATGATCAAAACTCCTATATTTGTATTATAGATGTAAGATATCTACGTTGTACAACAGCATCCTCGCGAAGTTCTCATAACGATTACCGATAATGGAGATTATGACATGGACATTGCATTGCTCTGTCTTTGTTGCGCAAGTACATAATTCGTGTATGCCAAAGAACAAAAGTCCTCCTTCTGCCACAATATATGCGCATGGCAGCTTCCATCAGTTGTATACCTATACTAGCTTCAAAAAAGCTAAGGATATCAATCTAATAGCGTCCTCCACGCACCCCTACACGTCTCAAACCAACTCTCCCACCAATTCAGTTCTTAAAAGAACTTTCCCTTATGGTCGACTGTTACCACGCCAGTGTTTGAATCATGGTGAATTTCTTCACTGGTGGCATACTCATTGACATCGTTCCTAATTATAGCTGGACGATCAAGGTATTCAGGGCGATCCAAAGAAGTAAATCTCTCCCCCTTTACTCTAGCATGAACCCACTGGAAGGTGAGACGAAGAGCAAGAGCGCCAAATCCCCATAGAAGACCACCAAAAGGAGCTGCCACAAAGGCACCAAAGGCCGACCAGTCATTGCCGTAGAGCCCATCCTCAAGGAGGAGGAGATTAGCTCCAGCTTGGGCATTGCCGAAATATATTGTGCCGAAGATAAAGACGGTGAGAAGACCACCAAGGCCGCCAACAACAACCTCAAATCCTCTCCACCAATAGCACCTGTCACTTAGACCGACCAAAAGCACTGGGATGGTGCTTGCACTAACAAGATCAGAAATAAGGTAGATCTGGAGGACAGACGGGGCTTTTAGAGCGATAACAACGATGGGGAAAATAACTGCAACGACAGCTGCACGAATCCACCAGATAGAGATCTTGTTTCGGAAGAGATCGTTAGATGCAGTTGAGACCATGGCACTCTGAAATGAATCAAAAGCCGCACAAGATAGAGAGACGGTCATAACCAGTACAATGCCCACTACCCAAGCTGGGAGCTGCTCGAGAAGCAAAAAGAATGCAACAGAGCCATCCTGGGCTGGATCTCCAGGCCAGGCTCCTGACCAGGCCGCAATCAAGCCAGTCGAGCCAACAAGGGTCAAGATGATCAAGGTCACCACGGCAGCAATACTAACGCCAATCCACAAGTCCTTGTCTGTCTTGGAAGCGAAAGTTCTGATCCAGAAGTTCGAAAGGAAGAAGTCGTTAGTAAGGACCGCGACTGGCAGAATGTAGAGAAGCTGCCAACCAAGGAGAGAGGCATCAGTCAGACCAGAGGATTCGACGAGCGATTTATCAATCTTAGTCTCAACACCGATTGTGATTGTTGCGAGTATAATCAATCCAATAACCATTGCTCCTTGAATATTGTCGGTAACGAAGGACACCTTGAACCCACCAAAGGCTATGCAAATATCAGTATCTTTGCAAACAGGATACACCTTGTCGATCATAGGGTAGATGATTACGTACAGGTATAGATAGTAGTAACTACAGCTTCAACTATAATGGTTGCCAGACCATTCATACCTGTCAATGCACCTATAGTCTGTTGCAATGCACTCAACTCAGCTACCATGTACAAAAACATGGTCACCAAGGTCAAAAAGCTAAGAAAAAGTGCACAAACAAGACCATACCGCTGTCTTGTCCACTCAGTCAAGACAAACCCTTCTGGGCACTTCTTACGAATGATTGGACCTAAATAGGCAAAAATCATGAGAGGAGCAGCTGAGGTAAGAGCATAGATTACCACACCCTGGACTCCAGTAATCGTAGCCAGCTCAGGATAAGAGAATAGAACACCTGATCCGAGTGCTATTCGGTTGAATAAGATCTAAGGTCAGCAAATTATTCCAGTGGTGGGGAAGGGGGTTTAAGCGGCAGCACTTTCCCACGCAAGCATTAACTTGATCGAGTATTACGGTGCAATCTCAGCTTCATCTCTATCAATTTGATACTCTCTTCCTACATCTGTAGAAAGTTGGAATTACAAAGGGTAGAGAATCAGCGCCCGTAGTGAAGCCGCGCAGATACTGTAAACTGATTCTTCTCGTCGTTCATACTCCCCCATTCCCTAGCCACAAGCACATTTTGACCATGCAAATTCATTATTGCGGAAGTCCAGAAATGAGGGAGTAGTCCTCAGAGGCAATCAAGATCTAGCACCGCGCCTGTCTTTATAATACGAACCTCTTCACTTCTCTACTCATTTCAACATTTGCTCTGAACTTCGTCGCAAGTTCTGCGTATAATTTGGGGGTATTCGTTTTAATACTTCATGTGCGGCCGCTCAAGTGACTCGAAGCGCTCTTGAGCACTCACCGGACGCGATAAAGTTGAGTGCTAGAGGGATAGCTGCAAGCCCAGTTAGCTAGAATTTCTCAACAGGAATAAAAAAGGGATTGAGTAGCTGAGATCTCAGTTCTGATCGCAAAGCTGAGCAGTACTCCAAGAGCTCGGCGCATTTAAAAAAAAGCCTAACCAGTCTGTGTTCTGTTTCCAGACAGATATTCGCCCTTGCTCTGTTTCCTCAATCGCCACGAAACATAGAGACCAAAGACCCTATAGAAGAATCAGTATAAAGAGATTAATAACAAATAACCAGGATTAACCAACAGAAAAGCTCCGTAGGTCAAGTAAATTATGGCATTTGATGCCTGCGTTGATGGTTGTCCCATTGTTGTAAAATTGTCGAATTGAGAAGAATAGGATCCTCCGAGTTTATATATGATATAGAGTCGCGATTCTTGGCCAATACAATAAAATAAAAGTAAGAAATGTGAGGATGCTGGCTTGTCAGCGATTTTTCTCCGGTGGAGGGGAAGCTTAATTAGTATATATGGATTACCGCGTCTGCCCCATGCACACGGGCCATTCCGGTGAAGTGCAGATCTTCGTGATTGGCCATCATCGTCCGTGGTTCTTGGGCCGTCTTCTGAAAGTCCGTCGATGTCGCTTCGAATTTGCAATTATCGTCCGATCATAATAACGTGTTTTATTTCTCCTGAACTGGCCAAAATAGCTAATCGAAAAAGAAGAAAAAGGGCAGTTGGTCGTAAACGATAGCGTATGTGTAGAGCTGTCTTCCAATATCTCCTTGTTTCAAAACGAACGTGATACAGCTTAACTGTATATTTTACTATTATTTTGTTGAACATAATACCAAGTATGCCAAGAGATTATCAAATTCAAATTCCATTTTATTATGTGTCTAGCTAATTCTTATTTCCATTCGTGAGCAAGGATTATGGTTTCAACTGGATACTGAAGACCAGAATATCAGCAAAGTTGTTGTTCATCAAAAGACCCTATCCTACGACTGTTTCAGCTCTGAGAGAAGTAGCAGATCGTGAGGAATATGTGGCCCATAGAATCTTAAATCCCCCAATCATTACAAAGTGGTAGGTAAATGGCCTCCACGGAGGAAAAGAAATGAAGAAGAGATAAGTGGGGATATCAAACGCCTTTACGATACCATACCGAACCTCCTGATAGAACGCCATAACAAAAATTAAATAGGACAGAGTTCATAAGCTCGGTGACTCTAGATTAGTGAATGGAGAGAAAGAGCCATAATTAAGAACAGAACCTTGTTACTGGATGTTTCCCGTAACTCCATTGATAGCCTCTTCGGAGCTGTAGGTCTGTGGAGTTGGTGTCTTTGTGCGATCCTCGGCTGTGATCTCAGTGGTAGTTGGAACACATCCAGCCGGAGAGTATGGTGCATAGTACATCTCAGATCCAGTCATAGGAACATATGGTCTGGTAGCATCTGGTGCACTCTGGGCATAGGTGTATGGTTGGACAGTCAAAGTGCCAGCAGCGAGTGCCTGGTTATAAGCAGCAGCTGACATATACTGAGGTGTAATGGCAGAACTGTCATAGTAGAATGGTACATAGTATGGAGTTGAGGCATACTGGTAGGTGTAGACCGGAGCTGGCTGGTACGTCATGGCGCTGGCTGGCTGCTGGTAACGAATAGCTGGCTGGTTTGGACCGTTGTATATCAGTGGCTGAAGAGTCTCAAGAGGATTCGAATTCTGAACAACAGCTGCTGGAGCCTGTGGCTGAGAAGGTTGAGCAGGTCCTGGGCGGCTGATTGGGGCCCTACGATCGGATGTTTCACGAGTAATGCGACGGTTGCCACCATCAGAGTCCTTTCGGAAAACCTTGATGTAGTTACCGTTGATTTCGATGCCATGCTGTCAATTGTCAGTATCACAAAGCGGAATTCCATATGTTTTGACTAACCTTGGTGGCAATAGCAGGCTGAACAGCAGCATCACTCTCAAACTCGATGAATGCGAAAATGTTGTTTGGCATACCTATTGCATAATTAGTATTCTCACATTTGGCCGATTTGATCATGCCAAAAATACGAACCTTCATGAATAGACTCTCTTGAAATCACTTCCACTTCAGCAATCTCGCCATGAATCCCAAAAATCTGTTTGAGATCACCACGCGTAACGCCATGTGGCAAGTTGCCAACAAAGACAGAGCGACGATCAACATCGTAACGCTGCAAGTATTGAGAGGCTACTGAGGAGCTATTCGTATCAGATCTACGAACTGAGACTTGGTCGAGAGCGTGGAGCTGCTCAAGACGATACGTATCGTGGTCCCTAAAGGCCTGTGAAGTATGGTTAGTTCATGCCGGATCATAAATTTCAAGTAGTAACTTACAAGCATGGCATCTCGACCATCTTCATAGTACATGAACTCGATGAAAATCCCCTCGGAGAGACGGTAGAGGGCTTTCTCTGTGGAACTTGGCTTCCAAGTACGAGAGAGTGGACCAACATCAGCAACGACCATGCGGGCTTCAACATCCTTAATGATACGACCATCAATGCAACTCATATAGAATGCTCGATTTGCCTTTGCCTTCTCGGTACGAACGGGACGCTCACAGATGATGGCACCTCTACCTTCCTTCAAAGCACGCTCAGCATCCGCATCATTCTACGCATGTCAGTAAACACAAACTTAAGACCAAGTTAAAATGATAAGAGTGAAATGTACCGTGAACTGGCAGAAAGCGAAGGGCATATCTCTAGGATCACGTCGAATTTTGACCCAGACAGTCCCATACTCGCGAAACTTTCTGGTGACAAGATACTCCAGGGTCTCTTCATCAGCACCCTTGAATAAGCTTTTGAAAATTTAGCGATGTTATATCTTAAAGAAATACAAAGTACCACTTACTTTGCAACGAAGACGCAAGCTGATGGTGGGTAGATTGACTGTGCATTACGGTTCGAGACACGGTCAGAGTTGATTCCGGGATCTTTTGAAGATCGAGTTCTCATGGCAATATCCTTCATCGTGGCCTTGCGAGCAGTTGGGGAGTTACCACTATCACCACTGCTGCTGCCCGAACGCCAGTTTATCGAGCTGAGGGCTTCACCTTGACGAGAAGATGGAGTTGTCTTCATGGAACCACGTCCATTCTTCTGGGCTGAACCATCACCAGTTTTGGAGGCAGATCGGAATGGATCCTCAATGCGGCTCTGGGAAGATTGAATTACAAATCCGTCGTGGAATCTATTCGTTGAGTTAAATTATAGAACATTGATGATATCAACTCAATGACTTACCTCGCAGCTGGTGGGGTGTAAGGGGCAGCCTTTTTAGCAACCTGAACACCATCCTGAGAGTTGGCGATACCAAGACATTGGATCTTGTCAACAATGCCTGGGTGAGGGATGTCAGTACTTTTCTATGGCACAATGTGCATGATTTAACGCGTAAGATCTTGCCTCCCCTGAAAGTAGGACAATGACGAGCTGAAAGATATAGTAAGGGGAAGGTATACGCTTACCATTGGCAATGGGAGCACATGGGGGTGGGGGAATATTATCACCAGCAGCGCTCTCTGCGTAAGTGCTAGCTGGCGAGATGGTGCTGGTGTCGGTATTATTGGTGGAGCCGGTGTAAATGACTGTCTCCTGAGAAGCAGGAACAGCTGAAACACGCTCCGGCTTGTCTGGAGTTACCAATGACAACATGTTTGGAAGCAGTGGGTGTTAATGAGGAGTGGTGGTGATTTGGTGTTTGTACGCAAGAGTGATATGAGACAACTGATACTCAGCACTTGAAACGTATGAAAGCGGGCGAAGTGTGTAGTTGAACGAAAGAGTGTGAGTACGCGTCAATTGCAGACGAAGCGGAAAGGATTGTCTTTTTTGTTTTTGTTTTGGAATGAGTGTGTGATGAGAAGGAAAGAAAAGGTGAACTGCGTGGGGAGAATGGAGAGATATATATGCGTAAAACCTGAGAGACGCGATCAATGTTGGAGTAAGGTTTTATATCAATTTCCTTTTCTGGAAAGCACGTGGTTAAGAGGGGGCGGGAAATATTGGAACGATGGTGAAGAGACAGTACAATCCTCTTAGCATATCGATGAGGGGCAGTGGAGGACTGGGTGAGGCATGAGGTACCCATGGCAGGCACGATGGACAGGCAGCCATACCCACGGATATGGCTGTTCAAGTAGCAGCAATCAATGGGAAAGGCATAATTATAGACTAATATCCTCAAGGGTATTTATTATGGATGGGAAAGCCAGAGGAAAGCCGATTATGAGCAGGATGGTGTGCATTTGGCGACAGAGCCATAATAGCCAACTGCTTCTACGGTCCCTACTATGCCAAAATGCCATCATATTAGGATATATATCATGAAGCCATGAGAATATTGATGGTCGATGGCTACAGCTTGGTATTACCGTATTAATCGATTTTTCCATCATCTCTTGCCTATCTCTCATGGTGCTCTCGCAGAATTTCATACGATGAGAAGCAGCTAATGATTCATCCATATTGGGGAATGGGATGATTTCTTAGCATGGCAACGAAAACGAAGGACTTCCTAATATTTTACGACGACGATGTCAGATGCTCCCTCCATACAACCACTCTAGATTCCCCAATGTCGAAACTAGGATGAAGACGATCGATTCCGTCTATCTCTCGTCTCGGATCGATCTCGATTGCTCCCGATTCGAAGCTTTTCACTAACATGAACTGGGCGTTTCATGATGGATGCGCATCTCATGTGACAATGTGCAGCCGCTCAAACGAGCAGCAGCTATCAATACTCTTGTCGCACTTGTTCCCGAGGTCATCCGATTTCGGCATCGCGTCTTTGCAAGCGCTAATGTGGAAGCTTTACGATGTTTGCACATGGGATTGAAGCTTGTATATGAGACTAGTTGTGCGTCGTGTTTGATTGCTAGCTTTGTGACATTTGTCAAAGAGCAAACACTTGAAAAGAACGAAGCGTGATATCAAAATTATTATCAGATCATCTTATCACTCAAGGGGTATGGATTTAACCAGTCATTGCGCATTATGGCATGGCTTAGGATACACTTAAGCGAGCTTAAATGAGCTTAATTGAACATGGATTACTTCGATGGGGATGGCGCGGCAAGTCGCGTGGACACACCCATTGCTGGTTCAGTGAGCAAGTACATACATGGCGGGGACTGGAATTACATTATTCCGCCACATTATCTACGCAGACTGGAGCTCTACAAGCTTGCAAAAATGCAACAAATACTACAAATACAGACAGGAATCAAGTCTCTAGTATAATATGCATTCAGTGGTACTTAAAATACATGCTGTATAAAGATGTGTTGGCCTGCAAATAAGTCCCTGGTGTTATGTCTCGCATCATCGCTGCGAAGTCGGTCTTTTTGCGCGCGCGGCTCGTTCCGCATGATGATGGCAAGCCCATCTCGATGAATGGATAAAGGCTTGCGTTTGCCTCTGTATCCATACATTTCAGTTTCGGCGGTTTTATCGATTCCACTTTTATCAATCAGTTAAAATTAATTGTATTGTCTGAAAACGTAACACTCAGTTGCGAGTCTTCATCCACAAACGCTTTCAATTGATTCAGCTGCATCATGAGAGTTACAGCAGGCCTTTCGCGCGGCTTTTTTGGCCGGAGTTTTGATGAATTGAAGAGACTTACAAATATTGGTATTTTTTTCCCGATGCATCATTGACTATATTCAGCTTGACCTTTGCTAATATACAATACCGTAGCTATGAAGGCTGAGGCCACTAGATCGCCCACTACACCATATGTCCTTGCGACTTTCCACAGCCCAGAATCCAGAAAAACATGCAAGGTCATGTCGGATGCCGATATGGGAGGCTTCTCCAAAGCTAGCCTTGAATGGACGCCTCCAGTAACGGCTTCGAAGCCATCGCCGTCCGAGAATCCAAATGGCCATTTGAGATTCCATGGTAATATTTCAATTGAGCTTCCTCAGAACCGCCCTCATATCCAACGAACTGGCTATGCAGCATGGCGAACCCTTGATAGACCAGCAACTATCTTTGGCAAGAGCCTTTGGGATATTGATACATATGCCTATCTCGCTTTGCGAATCAAATCGGACGGTCGCAAATACTTTGTCAACGTACAGACCGAATCCATCGTCCCGACCGATCTACATCAACACCGATTGTATGCCCGAAAGCCAGGAGAGTGGGAGACAGTCTTGATCAAATGGGACGAATTTGTTCGAACAAACCATGGGGTAGTCGTTGAGCCCCAAACCGAGATGTTGCGCCAGAAGGTCAGAACAGTTGGTATTGGATTGATTGACAGAGTACCGGGAAACTTTGATTTAAGTATCGAGAGAATTTGGGCCACGAACAGACTTAGTGAACAAGACGTGAAGGAAGATCAAAGATTGGAAGAAGGACAATTGAAGGGCAAACATGGGGAGAAGATCAGATGGAATGACGAGAAGGCCGAACCCGCGGCCAACTGAATTTATACAAATTATACCACATCATGTATTTTGTCTCACATGCAGCACAATGAATAAAAGAATTCTCTTTGGCCAATTGTGACACCCTGTACCTCTTCTTTAGATTACCTACGAGTTTAGGTATGCCTATCGCCAATACACCTGGAGTCGTGTTCGTATGTTTACATGTTTGCATGGTTTGCAGAAACGCGACTTCCAAATTCCTCAGCCTTGTCCAAAGAGGCTGAACTTTCATATACACAACAGAATTTCCATTATCGACGACATAGAGAGTTCAGATGGACAAAAAATGATGTTCAAGTGGTGGAGAAGATGACCAGATATCTTACGCCGGCCAAGATTGGTCTTTTATGCCTCATTGAGCTCTACACGGACAACGCCATACCTACCGCGTCTACGATTCCCACCCTTTCATTCATAATAGACCATATACTTCCTACAGCTTCTCCAAAGCATCGAAACTTTTCTTCCAGTGGCACGACTCCTAGCCCGAACTATAACTTCACAATAACCATCCAAGACTTCGAGAGGCTGCTCGGTTCGCACTCCTCTGCTACTGGCCTTCCTGGCCGAACATTATGGGACCACTTCTTGAAGAAGCTCTGGAGTCTTGATTCCCTCGATGCCCTTCACGTATTTTTCGATAGACGTTCGCATTTACTCGTTCATACGCGTGAGGAACAGAAATATGATGAGGAGATGGGAATCCCACCATCGAGTGGCGAAGTGATTTTGCTCTCGCGTACATCACCTTTCGGTGCCTTCGTTCGGAGATGCCAACTAGAATTCACTCGCCTCCAACTTAATGATGCTATGAATCTGTGGAAAGAGTTCATCGCGTATCGTCGACCTACAATGCAGTTTTGGAGAAAGAGAAACCCTAAAGCGCCCGGTGATGGCTGGGAAGGATTAGATGTGGTTCTGAATTCGGGAGAAGAGAGTTGGAAGAATGAGGTGCTAGCTAGAGTGGCATATGGAGATTTAATGGATGGAAGTATTGGTAGGAGAGACCTTGTCAGCACGCATGACGTGGAGAAGCTCCTCGAGTTCCAAGTTGATCAGATGCAAAGTAAGTCCCTAAAGTAGTCCAGACCACACTGTATACTGAATGTTGCAGAACTTGGTAATAGAGTACCCGAGGATGTTAGAGATCGCTTTCAAGAGGTACTGGCTGGAAATGTGACTATACCCAGCTTAACACATTATGTTAGGTAAGGCGCAGTGTACTACAGCTACGAGAGGAGGACTGATAGTAGTATAGCTTTCTCGATGCATGGCGTGCAGGCGACTACCCAACGTCCTTCGATAGCTTGCACCGATTTTTCGATTACACAATGCAAAATCGAGACCGACTATTCTATCAATATGCTCTGTTGAACCTTGCGGTACTACAGGCAGACTTTGGTTGTTATCAAGAAGCCGTCGCTGCAATGCAAGAAACAGTTTCCACAGCTAGAGAGAACAAGGACATGGGCTGCCTCAACTTCAGCCTGAGCTGGCTATACCATTTTGGAAAGGCACATCCAAATATCATCACCGACACTGATAAGTCGAACATGCTAGGTGTGGAACGAGAAGGCCTTGCGTTTCTCCGTGCCAAAGCCAAAGAGTCGGGCATGTCTCCACTTTGGAGCTCTTCCTTACTGAGTGAGGCCAAAATGGGACTTTCAAACGGCGAGAGTGTGGCTGCAGCATTTGAGGATATTCTCCGAAGCTCGCAGATTACTATTACGAAGAATCTGATGAATTCAGTGGGCTCACTGATGCTTATGCAATCAGCATTATGGAGTCGTCTTGGTATTACACAACTAGCATGGATGTATTGTGAGACTTTCATACGGTGCTATTCAACCGACGCACCATTTGACGACATCCTGAAGTTCAATTGCAGGAGTGCCTACCTTCTGACACAGAAAGGCAAATATGATGAAGCAAAGGACAAGCTTCAAAGCCTCGATGCAAATTCCCTGCGGTCGCTAAAGGCAAATCAGTATTATCAGCGATTTCGTGGCGTACTTATGTTAAAACGTGACCTTCATCACAATCAACTCGATGGTGCGAACTACCTCCTTTCTCAACTTTCCCAACACCAATATGGCGATCAAGACTTGGTGTTCGAGATCCAAACCTTACAAATTGACTACCTGATGCGTCGTAAAGACTTCCCGGCTGCACTGGCCATGATCGAGAAAATTGCTACGAAATTGAAGGAAGATGGTGAGGACCTGTACTACCGCATTCGGATTCTTATTCTGAAGGCAACCCTTTATGACAAATGTGGTCGACCCCAGAAAGGCTTCTCTGTTGCTGTGCGAGCAGCAAATATAGCTTGGCGAGCCAGACTTCTTCCAGCACTGTGGCATGCCATGGGTATTCTTGCCAATATCCTGACCTCACTTTCTTCTTTTTCCGCTGCTATATCAATCCTCACTGCTGTAATTCCCCGCGCGCTCGAGGTATCCGACAGTTCTCTATCTGCACAACTATATTCCTTCCTTGTCGATGCATATGTTGGGCTCGCTGGTGAAACGGAAGACGGGAGTATCAAAAAGACGGAATGCTTCACACAAGCGATAGAGTTCATTGATAGGGCTTTCTCGGAGTGGAGTCATTTAGAAGACGTTGAAGGCCAGTGTGAAATGATGGCCAAGAAAGCTACGATTATGCATATTGTAGGTGATACGGCGTTGGCGAATGATTATGCAGCAAAATACCTGGACCTTAAAAGGGATGGGAAGGAGTTGGCTTTTATGTAATGTAACTGAAGAGATGCTAGTTTCTGGTACGAGTTATGATACCCACTGATCTTTGCGGCATTGATCGTACGTCATGTTATGCCCTCACAAATAGGTGAAGCAAGTGCATTGACAAAGGACAAATATACAGTCTAGCATTCCTGGTACCATCTGCCTGGTATTAGTAACGCATGCTACTTCTATACATGTACCCCCGAGTCTTCCAATGAGCTCATCTTCATATCCTCCCAGCTACTTATAAGACATCGTCCGATTCTTATTCCTTCTTGTGGTAGTTGACCTTGTCATTCCAGCTATGCTTTGTTAGAATCACCTTTCGCAACTAATCAAATTACAATATTGCATCGATACCGGTGTGTTCGTGGTACTCGATAGTCAGAGGTAGTACTTACAAGAGTGTCTAGAACAGCATGTTAGCTTTTTGACCATAGTCACTTCAAATATTCAAATCACTTACCTTGTCTCCTTCACCCCAGAAGAAGTTCTTGCCACGGAGGTTCTGGTATGGGTATTCAGTGCGCTCCTCAAGTGGTGGAAGGTGCTCCCAGTGAGCCCAATGCTCGTTCCAGAGAACGTAAGCGTTGGCGCCGGCAAGCACAAGAGCTGGAATAACGGCGCTGTATTGCGCATTAGCTAAAGCTCAAGCCCAATCACAGTTACTTGTCATGGCCATGTCTCATTCCATATCAACCACCTAAGCCTTTCTCATGCATCTCCCCATCTCCCCATCTCCCATCATCTTCCTTCCATACAGCTTCAATTCGGATTGGATCGGGTTCTTACTAGATGGAAAGTTTGCGCCAAAGATCTATATCACAGAAACCATATTGTTAGCAGGTGATCCTCGATCTCAATTGCACGTCATCAAAATTCCCCGCGTTCGTTCAACCTTCTCCCCTCTTCTTCCAAATCCAGCTATCCCGTCACCTTTAATTATAGACTTTCCCGAAACAAACCACTACAACCAATCAAAACATTAAAGGTACGTACCAGAGGTGGCAGCAGCGTGATCCTTGACAGCCTGTCTCTCCCTGTTGAAAGCGTTATCCGCAACACCGGAAAGCTCGCTGGCGAAACGGCGCTGGAAAGCGACGCGGGTAGCTGGGGCACGAAGAGCACCAGCGGCCTTCATCATGGATCGTTGTGGGAACATGGTGTGTGATTGACTTGAGCAATTGAGTACAATTGATTGACGGTGAGGTCTTGGTGTAATCGGATGTTGTCTTGAGGTTTGAGCGAGCTCTCGCTTAGCTCCGAGATTAAGATCACATGACTTGGCGATGACGCTCAAGTTTCTGGAGCATCTTATTGGGTTATGCAAGATTTTTAAGGAACTGACAATTTTTCTGTAGAATACTGTCCTGACCATTTACAACTGCTGGAGACATGCTCGACAAGGTTGGTAGGCTTTTGATACCAGGACAACGCTCAAGATGGGGCTGAGGATTACCACATGGAATGGTAGGTGCACGCACGCCTCAAGATACTACAAGCTCATACTGATCACTTCACAGTCAATGGGATTCGGTTAGTGGGAACCAGTTTTAAAATACTAGTAGCTCGCAATTTCATGAGCGAGTTCAATCAAGGGAATTGTAGCTAACGAAATCAAAAATCAGAAATCCGTTTGGCTATCAGCCATGGCGAGACAAGCGGACTTTCGCGGTGAGCAGACTCAATTTTACAGCTGGGAGAAAGACCTAACTTCTCCTAGGCAATGTTCGATATCCTAGAGAGTGATATAGTGGTAATGCAAGAGACTAAAATCCAGAGAAAAGATCTTAGAGATGATATGGTTCTTATTCCGGGGTGGGATGTGTACTTCAGTTTGCCCAAGCATAAGAAAGGTGTATACTTGTTTGCACCAGACTTACCAGACTCGACTGACTTGACAATAGGCTATTCTGGAGTTGCCATATATACAAGAAACGCTGTTTGTGCTCCCATTAGAGCGGAAGAAGGTATCACCGGGGCTCTGTGCCCTCCAAACTCCTCGACAAGTTTCTTCAACATGCCAGAAGATCAACAGATTGGCGGATACCCTACTATGGCTCAACTTGAAAGCTGTAACCTCGATATCTCCACTCTTGATTCTGAAGGTCGATGTGTTGTTCTTGAATTCCCCGCTTTTGTACTCATTGGAGTATACTGCCCCGCCAATCGTGATGAGAGTCGAGATGATTTCCGTATAGGCTTTTTAACAGCACTTGATGCTAGAGTTAGAAACCTTGTTTCCCTTGGCAAACGCGTTTTCCTGACAGGTGATCTCAATATTATCCGCGAAGAGCTTGACACCGCGAATGCGAAAGAACAACTTCAAAGATACGGCATGACTATGGAAGATTACATCTCTACTCCTGCTCGCCGCATACTAAATCATTTACTGGTGGATGGGAAGATTGTGGGAAGTCGAGACAAAGGAAGAGATACTCCTGTGATGTGGGATATCTGCCGTGCCTTCCACCCAGACAGAAAAGGCATGTTTACCTGTTGGGAGCAGAAAATAAATGCAAGACCTGGAAACTTTGGTTCACGGATCGATTATGTACTTTGCAGCACTGATTGGAAGGACTGGTTCTGCGAGTCAAACATTCAGGAAGGGTTGATGGGCTCTGATCATTGTCCGGTCTTTGCGGTAATCAAGGACAAGGTAGAAATTGAAGGGTCGGATGTAGATATTCGGGATGTTATGAACCCGACTGGTACTTTCAAAAATGGTCAGCGATTGCGCGAATGGTCGAACAAAGATCTCTTACCGATGTCTGCCAAGCTTATTCCTGAATTCGACAGAAGACGAAGCATCCGTGACATGTTTACGAAAAAACCATCCTTTCCATCTGGAGAGAGCTCTCGAAGTATCCTTCTTACAGAAAAGTCAATGACTGAAAACGAGAATGGTATTTCTACCCAAATATCTGTTGCTGTGTCACCTGGAAACCCCAAAGATGGCATAAGCAGTACTGATGAAGGTAACAATTCTATTCTTCCAACAGCATTGCCGTCAGTGCAAACTACCATAACAACCAAGAGAGTAACCGAACAACCTACACCCGTGCGACCTTCAAAGCGCACGAAGTCAAGCTCGGCTTCTAAAGTCAGCGTTAGCAATGGGAAAGGACAACCTGCCAAAGGCCAAAAGAGCTTGATGGGCTTCTTCAAACCAAAGACATCAATGCCTGGTGAAAAGGACACAGTGCCACCACCCAAGTTTGAAAAGTCAGAGAGCAGCAATACCCTCTCGCAATCAGCTTCGTATGAAGCGTCACCAGTGTTTTCTAAAGTTTCTGCTTCAAGTTTGAAACTATCAGATGAAGAAGCTGCTACTGGAAATACTCAATTGAGTGAAAGCTTCCAAAACATCAATAGTCCATTCAAATTGGAAGACGAGCCGGATATTGTGGACCCAATAGTGGCAAAAGAGTCCTGGTCGAAGCTTCTCGGCAAGCGTGTGGTTCCCCGGTGCGAGCATAATGAACCTTGCGTATCATATATAACTAAAAAGGCTGGCGTCAACTGCGGTCGCTCTTTTTACATGTGCCCGAGGCCCTTGGGGCCGAGTGGACAGAAAGAGAAGAATTCACAGTGGAGATGCGGTACATTTATTTGGAGTAGTGATTGGACTGGTGATGGATTATAGGTGATATACCTTGGGGTTAGAAGATTCCCATATTATGGCTGGGTGTCTTATTGCCTTGGTTGAATTTTTTCTTTTCTCTGACATTAGCGATGGTCATAAGCTCGTTTGCAAGCGCACCAACACTGTTGCATTTTAATTGCTTCCTTCCTTTCATTTACAGTCTACAGCCAACTTCTGAAAGTGGTATATCATCCCTTCACAGCATTCTCTCCGCTGTGCTTCTTCATACTTTCCATTAGTCTCTATCACCATGTATCTAGAAATACCAACTCCTTCTTTTTTATCCCTTGTCGATAATTATCTCAAGTATTACTTGTCGAAACTGTCTTGGCACTTCTAGGGGAATTATGTTCATAGTATGATTGAAGATCGGCCACTCAATTACGCAGAGCTCAAGCTGCCAACATCATGCAGATGGCATGAGACAGTCGAATTATGTGAAGGAAGGTGTAAGGTAGGTTGCAAAACAGCTTCGTGGTTCGGAAGTCAGCTTGAAATCAGCCTTATAGTCAAGTGAATAAACGAATTAGAATCACAGCAATTATCCTTAGCAATCCAAGAATGAAGTTATGAATCTATTTGTGGACCTCTAAATTGGATAGTTTCCAATTGCTGCACATATTTGAATCATTCAGTTTGCATTCTCTTAATAACTGTGTGGTTCCTAATGGCTGTTACAACTCGAAAGTGAGCAGCAACTTACTACCAGCACTTCCAGCAAGCACCCGAATAAACCTCCACCTGAGCAAAGGCTCTGCCCCAAAAGTTGGTGGCTGGTCGAAAGCACCCCTACCTTACATGTAATTATCACCTCACCTCCATCACCCACCACATTTTAATGCTGAGAAATGCCATGCACAACAACCATAAGGTATTCGGCGATTGGTGCCTGACCAGAAACAAATCCCAGTACCACATCTACCACTAATAGCCTCAAGAGGCTGATCACAAAGGCTGGTGGCTGGTAAAAAACTGAACAGAACCTCATACTGTCCCACCGTAAAACATATTATGAGCAGCCTTTAGTCGGAGTCAGAGGCTGGTCAGAAAACCAGATATCTTATCATTTCTCAGTTTCCAACATTTAGTGGCCAGTCAAAGTCGGAGTGCAAGTAAGGAAGTATCACAAGCACCTCAAATCATAATTTGAACTCCATGTTTGAAGCATATGTTGAAGCTGGTAGTAATAATCGACCTTCCTACTTGCAGCCAGTTATAATTTTTCCACTGGACGATATGTGGTCCTCACATTTGATTTGGTGATTCAATAATGGGAAGCAACAAGAATGGCTTGGATGATAATAACAATAAGTTATACTCTTGCAAGACTTAAAAATTAAAATTGTAGACATCACACTTGCTTTCTCTCACAATTCATAGTTCAACGATTTGAATTGATTCCTACTACCTATCTGGCCTCATCTTCCCAGCTACTTTTTTTTCCTTTCGTTTTTACTTTTTAGAGTACATAAAACTCGAAGGTCGATAGTAGAGGCAGCCCGCATGACCTTTTGTGATTTAATTAAAGAAAGAGAAGAACGGAACTTGACTTGAAAGAAATTAGGAATAAACAGAGAAACTCCAAGCGCTATGCAACCTATCCTTGAACAAAATCCAGATGAAGTTCCGTTCGATGATGAAATCATGATTCGTAAAGCGTATCCGATTATGGTGAGTTTGTGCCGAAGGAAAGTTCAAAGATTGCTACCAGAAATCCCGTAGCATAGTGAATTGAGAAGAATTTGGTGAATGGGGCCTATATAGAGTGGCAAAAACATGAACATCTGATAAATACGTCCATCATAGCTAGTATGTTGGCTGCTAAACGCGAGCAGAATTTCCGTTGGCACGAGAAGTACGAACAGCGGTGCCAGAGTTAGCAGTGGAGCCTGGAATGAAGAGAGTATCAAGGCCGTGGGCCAATTCGGCGTCATCAACTTGGAAGGAAGAAGATCCGGCGGCTGTCTCAGAGTGATGATCCATCTCATCAATGAGGGCGGTCCAGTCGATCTGCTCAAGATCCATGAACTGCTCAAAATGGAAGCTTGAAGCTGGAGCAAAGTTATGTGGTACATCAGTCTCGACAGGACGCTCAGTTGGTGGTGGTGGTATAAAGTGCTGGGTGATCTGTGCGAAGTCCTCTTCAACTTGTCCAAGTTCCTTCCAGTTGTGATCATCGAACGGAACGATACTGTCGAAGAAACCAAATTCATTGCTGTGACTGGTGACGTGGAGTCCTTCTTCGGTATCAGCGACAATATTGTTGGACTCAGGCTTCTCTTGGTTTGGAGAGACCGTAATGGGGCCAGAAATTCCAGCTACTCTTTGCAAACTAGTGAGATCCTGAGCAGCAGCAGCAGCAGCTAGAGCTGCAGCCTTACGCTTTGTCATACGCTTCTTCTTCTCACAAGGTTTGCGTGGTCGGTATTGATAGTGCGGATGCTTGCGAAGGTGGTCTTGCTTCAACTTCTCTGCCAGCTGTTTGAAGTGGTCACGAACATCATCTGTCTCAGATTGCCATTTGGCTCCGATTATGACAGCTGGAATTGTCAGCTCATGTAAATAAAATATTTAGGACAGCGAACTTACAGATCTCGTTATTATGAATGCCAGGGTTCTGGGCTTTGACGTGTGAGTGTTGCTCCTGGCGGTAAAGAATAAAGGCGTTTGGTGGTCTAGGAATCTTGTTCTTCTTGGAAGATGAACCGTGAATCTGAATTTGAGATTTTGTGGTAACACCTGAAGCAGATGAGGTTGATGCAGTGCTAGCTTTAGCAGATGGGGAGTTGCGAGCACTCTGGCCACGGATCAATACTGGAGGTGAACCAGCAACATCCAGAAGATCATCTTGAGGAAAGATCATGGTTGGACCAAGAAAAATGCGATCAACGACAGAGTCGCGGGCATACATGACCTCTGTCTGAAGCAAATCTCTGTTGTAGCATTAGTAGAATTTGATCACATGAGCTAGCCTACTTACCTGAGATTGTTTTGAAGGAAAATCTGAGAGTCTGTGTTTAGTGCAAAGAACACACGGCCATGGATAGTAATAACCGAGTTGAATGGAGTGATCTGAGCTTTCAATTCGTTCCACATATCGGGGACATATGTGAGAATTATCAAAGGGCCTGTCGCAGCAGGGCATTCGGAATTTGGTTCGCTCATATTGAGCAGCTTTGGTATCACCTTGGTGATGTTGAAGAGAACTTAATAGAGAGAATGAAATGAATGGAAGGGTGTTGTTGTTGGAAGTTTGTGACGTTCTTGAATTGAAAAGGTCTTTGAAGATGAAGGAGGTAATTGGAAAGAAAGAAGTTTTTGAAGGAAAGATTTGAGGTTGAAGGTGTAGAAGTGATCATCAAGAGTACGTCTAGATGTAACTTAGAAATGTGAGCGGAAGCTAGTACAGAAAGCGGGAGGCTGGTATAAATTTCTTTGTTTCCAAGTAATGCCTACTAAAGCTCTATCATAACCACGTCTAGACATTAAAGCACCTCCGCCCTTCAACTAAAGCAGCAACCACTTCAGGAACACAATAAGTTTACATAAACAAGTTCGCGTGTTATCTGTTTTCTCTGTACAGCTTGCACAACACAGGTCCAACAACATATATCTCGAACGTACACAACCATCTTCAATTCACACAATACAACATGGCACCTGATCGAGGCTATCCCGTGGGCTTTCAGCACAATAGAAATTCAAATGAAAAGGACTCCAAACTCACATGGTGGGAAGCAACAAAACAAATGAAAAAGTGGAGCGAGGAACTTGCCAATGATGAACCATCCAGCCCGCCCCTAGTTGTCCCACAATCTGTTCAGATCGCAATCCATCGAGTTGCAGATCTTGGTCCTTTTGAGTTTACCTTCGAATCAGATGAATGGACAATGCCTCATCCACAGGACCTTGCCCGTCTCAACAGTCTCACGCTCGATATCGAAGAACTCTCAGAAGTGCTTGTCAAGTTCTTACAGCTGAACACTTGGATGCGACATGGAACTAACACACCAATCCCTTGGATCCCACATCTCCATCGTAGTGCAGTACGAGCACATCTTGCAGAGTAAGTCTCCACAAACTTCAATCAGGAGTCAAACTGATATTAGCAGTGCATTGACATACTTCGCCAAGAAGAATGGTTTGGCAACCCCGAGCTCTGGACTATTGCATCCGGATACTCTGGAATTGGTCAGAGAATTCTGCGAAGTTTCCGAAAATCCAAATCCAGCAGAGTTACAGCTCATCGCGGATGTTGATGCTAAAATTCGCCCTCTAATACCATTTGGACCACCTCGAGCTGTACTTGAAACCTTTGTTTCCCAAATCGAAGAACTATGTAAGCACATCTCCCTGTAACGGGCAAATATTCCATGCGGTTATCTATTACCTATTCTGACACGATCTAGTTCTCGAAAGACGTAGAGAAATGTACCCACGATTTGTAGTTAGAAAGGGCTCGGAGAGGTTGGCGATAGCTGCGTTCCAACGTTCTCAAACAGCCAACAACCATGTAGTTAATCGAGCTGGCGGATTGCATCCTCTGTGGCGCCTTCGAGAGTTACGATGAGGGTTGAGATAGGAACCGGATTATGACACATTGCAGATAGCGTAACGGCGTATTAGCTGCAGACATCAAGGCTAGCATGTTCATTAAAGCTTTATTTCACACACCAAGCTTCTGAAATCTACTTCTCTGAACTATTGTAGAAAACATGTGTCCGTTGCTTCAGATTCATATGAGAATAGTGACCACCATATTCTAACATATTTGAATTTCATAGACTTAATTGTCTATTAAATCAGGATAAGTCTTAGCATTTTCGCAACAAAAGAATTTGGGAAGCTAGATGCTACTTAATTGCTGCTTCTCCTTTTATGCCATGATAATCATTGTTTTGCTGTTCGTTCTATAGATTGTGGCTTCATACACCACAAGCAGCAATAGTTAATAAGCAACATGTTTGTAGAATATTATCATCATGTCTCATGATGATACCCTCAATCATTTAGATTTGCAACCAAGTTTTTCAACATGCCTCTGTTTGCAAATATTTCCAGGCATGTCATTTTCGAGGACCAGATCAGACCGGTCAAAACCTATAATCTCTGAAGATGTGAAGCCCGCTTTCGGTTTCAGAATATTCTATAAGATATTCTATAAGATATTCCGAAAATTTGAAGACCGCGTGTTTATGATGCTCAATCATTTTCATCACTATATATCTCTTCTCACAGTTCACACGATACTGGAACACTAGGTGCTAGTACTCGTGACAAGCCACATAAGGTATGTGTAGAAAGACTTTGATAAGAAATAATTTCCAAGAGATTTGCATCACAATTTAAGAGAAAAAATCATTCTTCTATGTTTTCCATTTGGATCATATAGATGAGGTATTGACATGCTCGATGAGGAGGAACATGATACACAAACTAAACAGATGAATTCAGGTGAGACCATATTTAGCAACTAATCAAGCCTGTCATTTCCCCCTCATATTATGCCATTAATCCAGAAGTTTTTGTATTCCTTTTCGAAGCCGAAAGAAAGTAAATAGGCTTTACGAAACATTAGCCAGTGACTTGAACTTCCTGGGAAAGATAGGGCGGGCGAGGAGGTGGAATCTTGTAATTTATCTCTTGAAATACCCACATGGTCTTTCAACTCACTTATTGTACCTATTTCAAAAATTGGGGATAGTGAGGTGCTTGATCTGTTCCAGAACCTCAATGTAGACAACATCAAGTTACCACAGGCAGAGAACGAGCAGTATGCTTGGACTGGCACGATGACCGACCTTTATAACCCCGATGAAGCTTCTATTGAGTTTGACCGTCTCTTTGACATGAGCGAATTCAACACTATGGATATCACTGATGCTCAGGCTCTTGATGACTTTGTTAACGATGACTTGTTCTCTCAACGTAAGTTTCCACCATGTACAGCAGCTAAGTACTATACTAATCTTTTTATAGCAACTTGTGACGGCGAATCCCTTTACTACGACTTTGGAGATTCATACTGAGCATTATCAGTGAGCGCAAATTCTCCTTCACCAGCTCGAACTTAGTACACACACTTCCTGGCATTCTCATATTTGTTTCTCAGTATTCCCACGGCTTGCAGTAAACACCACACATTACTCAGAATGCAGCACACCGTCGTCAGCACCACAGCCGCATGGAGTATCAAACACGATCGTCAGTCTGTTAATGGACTTTTTTTCCTTTCCACTTAATTTTCCTCCCCAGCATATCGATCCACACCCCAATATATGTGTTTTCTTTGGCGTCCTCAAAAGTGGTTAAGGGTTGTTTTTTGTCTTTCCTTGTTCTTTCATCGATGCCAAATGGGGCCTCTATACCATGATGGCATGAATTCCTGGTCGGCTGGAGGGATCTGCAATGCTATTGGTCTCTTGTAGCCATTTGCGAGCACTTACCTACCAACCATAGAAAGCCAAACAAATCCATGTACCGTAGTCTAAGTTCGTAGCAAAATTAAAAACAATCAAAACAATCAAAAGCATCTCACTAAGTTTCGACCATGTCATGAGAATTTGAGTGTAAAGAGCTGGGGTGGTGTGATGTCTTTGCTATTTGTGGAGGAGCAGTATTTCTTTGTTTATCACTTCAGCCATGACATGTCGTCTGGATAAGGAGAGTAGCCTGCCAAGACAACTAAATTCGCGTGCCCAGGGTTTGTGGAGCTGGCTATGCCGTACTTGGTCTCGCGTAATCCGGGGTACATGGGTGGGGACGTCTTGATTCTGCAGGTCGTCTTTGAATCTAGGGGAATGATGATATCGACCTGCTTTACATTTTTATATGCATAGAATCAGAGGTGCTTTCAGGAAGCTTTGTCTTCATTTGTGGTCTCTTAAGATGTAGAGGTGCAGGAAGAATGGCTTCAACGTCACAGCAGTCCACTGTCAACGGTCAGAAATTCCAAACCACCTCTAAAATATCACGATTGGTCATAAATGACCTGAAATCATTTTCCATTGGTATGGGTGTGATACAGGTTGGCTGACATGTCTCATCCTATCGATTAATTCCGAGCTACACTTGGCATAGCACCTAGTGGATCATCGATAACTGTCCCAGACCAGCGGTGACCACCTCTCACTCTTCACACAGATCTTAAGCCACACTCTAAGATACCCGGGACTTAGGAGTTGTGCTGAAAATTCTGGAATCAAGAGGGGACTATCACCATCTTCCTGTTCTGAGGCATCCGGAAGCGGCGGTTATCACCAGCCTGCACTCTGACATCAAGTTTCTTGCCCGAGTAAAGGCAAGCCTGGCTGAAAAGCAGAGATTTATCATACAGCATACAAAACAGGGAGATTGGGTATTACATGCTAGCCATTCGATGCCATCTCCCATCATAGCAAACGTCAATATTAAACATCTCGAACCTCTTGTCAATCTCATCAGTACCAGCACCTCAAGCTTTGCAAGGCTACATGTACCTACCTCTCAGCCTCGCCAGCTTTCCAGCCCCCGACTTACCTATGTACATGTACCTTATGTACCTTCCCGTATATCTCATCCACACCAATATTCGGAGAACAAAGAATAGTCAAACAAAAGCAGCGCCCTTCCTCTTGCTCTATTTTAGGTACCTGGCACTAGGATCGCAGTCTTTTTCACGAACCAGCCATGCGCTGAACATGGTACCTGGCTCTATTTCCGATGAATTTAATATTTGTGCGGGGGCGCCTCGACGCTCCCGTTACCTGGCAGGACGATTAAAGCACTATGTAGTTTTCTGGGTGTGGAAGTAATTCTCTGGCTGTGGATGAGTGGGTTCTTTGATTTCTGGATTATTTATAATTCTGGCATATTTTCTTATCATAGAATAAAATTTCTTGTACTTGATATTTTCTGGTAACTCCAATTAATTCCTGCAGTTTATTTTCTACTTTCTAAATGAAATATATATTTCCTGACATAGCTCCAACGTGAATTTTTGGGGGCACAAAACCATAAATATGGGACAGAGCCGTAAATGCGTCAAAAATATCAAACCCCTGCACATAAATCAAATGTATACTGAAATGCTTCCTGTCATAGAATGTACAGGCACATAAGCCCCAGTAATAAACTCCACCCACTCTCCAGACCTCAAAAGCAAACCCTGTCCCTTTTCAGCATTCCTTCACAAACGAACGAGTGCAAGCAAGGCATAAGATTCAACGTAAAGTAATATTAGAATTCTACTACAAATTCCCTCCCACGCCGTCTCGCAATGCCAGCAAGAACAACCATAATCCCAACTCAGCTGTGCAAGTTCAAGTGCAGTGACAGGCAGTGCAGACGCTCACAACAAAGGCTAAACCGACGCGCAGAAATGCCGCCAAATATGCCTAGAAAGCTGTAAAGAAGCCCTTATTCTAAGTATGAGATCTTTCTCATCTCACCAAGTCTCTGTCTCGCGGCATTAAGGCTGTTCTCCAGCTGCAGAATCTCGACCTGTGAAAAAGACGTCAGTTTGTGCTCCGGAATGTGACAAAAGACGAAAGGGGGATACATACCTGTTGTTCCATTTCCCGAACCTTAAATTCGTGACTTCCCAACTTAGCATAGTCAACCTTCTCCTCCTCGGAACCTCTGTCACGGATCATTTCCTGGACTTGTCGGACAAGAGCTCTGCAAGCTGCGCCAACAGCCTTGGAAGCCGTCTCGAGACTCTCCTGGCTCTTGCTCATGAAGCCGGCCTTGACTCTGCTGGCAGCGACTAACTGAGCAGTGGAAGCAGCGACATCGTTGGAGGCAACAATGAGCTGTTCTGGAGAATTGCGGCCGGATAACACACCGTCAGCTGTCTCAATAAGTGTGTTAGTGGAAGAAGCGACGGCTTTAGCGGCAGAGATAAGTCCTTCTGTCCAGCGGTTGTTCTTTTTGTAGAAAGCTGTCTTGGAGGAGGAACCACGACCTGCTTGTACAATTTCTTGCTGGGTGGCTGTGGCTGCTTTGATGAGCTGAGCAATGGCATTTGTGACAGCGATTGCAGCGTCGAGAATACTGTCATGAATCTTAAGCTCATAAGTGGAATATCCATCTCTTGGCTTGTTCTTCAGCTTCGCGAGACGTGCAGCTGCAGCAGCAATAGCATCAGCGGCCTTGGTCAACTCATTATCGACCAAGTCGCCGAGATCACCAGACTTGCTGGAGAGCTTGCTACCAGCCGGTGCAAAGGTATCGACAAGCTTGTTGAGCTTCTGGAGGTTGACTTGCACCTCATTGTTGTTGTTGATGACAACATCAGTCTTTTGCATAGGATCCATACCATCCAATCGGAACGACTGCAAGCTTCGGAAGAACTTGACAGTGGATTGTGCGGATTGTCTCGCATTGCTGAGGAGCTGATCCGCCTTCTTATCATCAGTTGCAAGACGAGACACACCCTTGGTGTTAGAAAGAACATCAGCAATTGCACTTGAGAGAACATTCACAGTTCTAATGATCTCGGCATTATCGCTATTTGGCCCATCGGCAATGAAGTTGTTGAAGGATGTCGCAAATTCAGTAGCGGAAGAGGAGGCCTTCTCAATTTGAGAAAGAACATATGGAGGTGTAGCATTCTGATTACCAGCTTGCATAGAGGAGTCGAGTTCATACAAAGCGTCATCAACACGCTGTACACCTGATTGAAGGACGGAATCGATGATGTCGTTGATCTTGCCAACACTGGCAAGGAGTACGGCATCAATTTGGCCATCGAGAGCGTTGTCAGTCTCTCCCTGGTTCATTCTGAGCTCCTCCAACTCCACCAAACTCTGGTCCATAGCCATCTTCAAGATTTCAAGTTCTTCATCTTTCTCACGTACAAGACGTTCGAGGTCAGAATCACCCTCACGGTACTTAGAGCTGACATCTTCAAGGGCGCGAGACTTGTTGCGAAGAGCTTCTTCAAGATCTGCCATTTCACGGTTGTACTTAGAAAGCATAGAAGAGAGCTCATTGCCCTTGCTTCGCTCAGCATTGTCAGCACGGTCAAGCGCCATGCGAAGCTCTCTCTTAAGCTTCTCAAGCTCCTCCCTGTTTCCACCAGAAAGGCGGTCCTTCTCGTGTAAGGCGCGATCTCTCTCTCTGATCATGTCTGCAAGTTCAAGGTTTTTGGTCTTGATTTCACGCTCGAGCTTCTCACGCTTGTCAATGGCCTCCTGGGCTGATGCTGCCTTCAGCTGTACAGACTTGAACTTTGAAAGAAGGTCCAGATGCTCCTGTCGAAGCTGGGAATAAAGCTTTGCAAGTGCCTCATACTTCGATCTCCAGGTAGAGACTTGCTCTTGCAATGACTTGATCTGGTCGTCCTTGCTACCAATTTGCTGTCCGTAATTAGCCTGTAATTGTGCTAGCTCTGATTCCAAACCCTTGAGCTTCTGGTCATATTGTTGCAACATAAGCTGATCACGTTCATATTGTGCTCGGGCATTCAAGTTCTCTCTCTCCAACTCCGCTAATCGTCCTTGGGTTTGCCATTGCTGCTGTTGCGCCATTAATGCCTCTTGCTCTCGTCGTTGCTGCTCCGCTAGTTGTCTCTGTTGCTCTTCGAAAGCTTGCTGTGCTTGCATGGCTGCTTGTTGTTGTGCCATCAACTGTTGCTGCTGCTGCTCCGCCAATATTCTCTGCTGCTCCTCGTACTCTTGCTGCTGTCTCGATTGTTCACTCTTCCAGAATTCGCCGATTTCTTCCGGCTCCTGCGAAGGAGCTGCCTTGACAGGTGTTGGTGCTCTCTCGATCTCGTTCTTCGGTCGCATTGGGAGTTTCGGCGCAGAGTCATCTTCCGAAAGGAGGTTTGGAGGATCTTGAGGAAGCTTTGGAACGGTGATTAAGCTGGTAAGATATCTGAGGTTTGAGCATTCGTAATAGAACTTAACAAGGCGGTAGTGCTGAGCATCATATCTGCCTCTAAGTGGCTCTAGGGCATCATCGTCACCAGTCGCTGCAAACCAGTCAAAACCCCCTCTCCACAATTAAGAACGGCCATACTTACATTGATGCATAGCTCTTAGCATGTTTGTAATGAACTTGTAAATTCCATAACTCTCTTGGACTAATGGCACCAAAGCCGATATTCTGCACTCGTTGTTGGAACCACCCCTGAAATGAGAGAAGATCAACTTCTGGAATTGCTCGATTTTATCTTGCAAGTGCATGAGATCTGAAATAGTCTCATAACCCTCATTTGGATCATGGGTAGTTTTCAAACTGATATATTCTTCGTATTCGAATGTGCCGTTGAAGACAGGGTGATGCTGGTGGAACGACAGTTTCGAGAGGAGAAAGTAAACATATTCCTTAATGAGTGGCCCATATCCTCGCACGCCTTCTCCCGACATACCACGATTCAAACTGTCGATCCATTGTCGATTGGCAATACCCTCGCGAATCGTGATAGGATGACCTTCTTGAATGACTTTGTGTACCGTAATAAGCGCCTTGAAAGTTTGGACCTCATCAGCAAGGATGGGTTGTCTGAGTGGTGTCACTATCATTAGCAAAGACTTTCATCTCACAACCCCCAAGACTTTCTGCCATCTGTCACCAGAAATTCACTCACACTTTCATGCCCGCCCAGAAGCTCTGCGAGCTCTTGTGGTCCCAAGTATACACAATACAGCTTCTGACATGTTTTCGCTTTGGCGCGGTCTCTTCGATACTCGTAGCCTTTCTGATGTTGATCGCAAGCTCGTTCTCGGACCTGTTAAGAAACGTAGTTAGCACTACGTCGATCTTCTGCCTCTACCACCATTCCCGCCTCCTACTTCTGCAAGTGTTTCAATTGCTGGTCAATCGCCTTATCTTCCGCATTCACATTACCAATGTCTTTGTTGACTTGTGTTTCATATGCCCGTCTTTTGCCTACGAGTTCCCAGATCAACGTGCGCTTGGACTGTGTGTGTTCGCCGATGTGATTATCAGATTGGTGGCTATTAGACCTCGTGGCCCAAGGAAGTGCATCCGCCGACGGCACATAGCCAGGCGACAGGCTGGACCTTACATCACCCGACATAACACTTCCAGCTCACAGAATGATATAGAAAATCCCGAAAATATGCAGAAGTTTCTTAAGGAGTCATGCGATCGCAAGGACGGTAGGAAGGAGAATCAGGGATTATAGGAGAGTCGCACTTTGTATGGTCCACATGTCTGGAAGTATTTCCATAATTCGCCATTTTGAATCCTCCTCAGTGCCTTCCGGCGTTCGCAGCAAAAGCGTCGAGCTCGAAGTCTATGTTGACGATGGGAGTAGCTAGGCTACTAATAATCGGGTATCGCAGGAAGGAGCTCCCGGTACAGTAAGGAGTCAGTAGAGAGAGAAGGTGCAGGAAAGGATGGAGTCTCCGAGCGATTGAAGTGAGAATGACAAGACAGAGAAAGGGAGAAATTCCCGACGAAGAGGTGAAAAGGCGATTTTGATTATGTGGTGGGTTGTGTTCTCCAAGGGACAAATGCGTAATGGAGAAGGTAACGAACGTAAGGTTAGTTCGGCATGCTCGCGGGACCCAATGCCCAGCTCTAATTAAAGTAAAGCCCGGGGGGTGTGCACAAGCGAAATGGTGGGAAATGGTGACAAGTTGTTGCGTCAGCCCGCATCAACATTCTACCGTAGAAGCACCAAAACTCGCAGTAAGCGTAAAGAACGCGTATCTTTTCGCCATCCAACCACTAACTTTGCAGGTTCTTACTTGGCGGCTCTTGTCCATACAAGAGTGACTCTAGGCAGCAGATTTACCCAGCAAACAACTCAAGATTCTTGTGTTATGTGAACAGAGATGGGACTGCGAGTATATTAGGTTGCAAAGTAGGTGTTGCGGCCCAATGCACCAACCAGCACAGATAGTGGTGGTCGTAGAGACAAGTGAGGAATAGCAGGCGACTTACCACGATGATGTTAGGCCAGCCACGTCAGACCAAGACATCTTTATATATCAGTTTCGTGTTGTATGTTTGAACGGAGATTTATCCGCTATGAGTCGGTAACAATCTAAGTAAGGTAGGTGATGTTGAAGAAGTGAAGTTGGTTTTGATAGATGCGGTACAAGTGAGATAAATGTTGATGTTGGCAGTGGTAGTGGTCGAAGCACCAAAGCTATGCGTTGCAGAGAGTCAAGTAGACAAGTATAGATTACCGTGAAGAGGTAGATATAGTGCATGGTATGTCTGTAAGCGTAGAGCGACAATGTCATACACATATGTAGGAAAAGGTGTGTGAGTGAGTGCCTTGAGATTTTGAGATCTACAAATACCTCATTCAGACCAAGATCACATTCGTTTGAAGATCCAGCTTGTTTCGTTGAATGCGGTCTTCAGCAAAAGATACGAACCTAGTTAAAGGTGTTTGTTAAAGGATTGTCCATCAAGAACTGCTCCCCCAGAGCAGCAAGTTTACACCACAAGCACTATCATGTCGACCAGAAAACCTCACAAAGTTTCATAATCAATCACTCACAACCTAAAATAATCACAAAGCGAATAGTGGTATTCATGTAATCTATGACCATACCCACCCACCAGTAGAACAAACAATGCACCATCCAAACGCCACATAATGCATAAATCGTATTCCGCACGATCTTCATCATATCCATATCTAGCTAATGACTCCCCAAATCCTCATCAAACATCATACTCCGCGCTCTAGCCTCTCTCTCTTGCGCCGCTGTCCAACTACCAACCTCATCCTCATCATCCTCAGGACTCCTACTCATGCTCCTACGTAATGGCACACGCTTCGGTAGTCTAGGACTAATACTGCCCGGCGGTTCACTAGAATGGCTGCTGGTGGAGGGTTTGTGCTCTGGCAAATCAACATCGATATCATCATCGACCCATGGCTGCATGTATTCCTGCTGGCCACAATCGTCGAGCGGTGAAGCAGGTTCAGAATCTGGTGGTGCGGCGACAACAAGCATGCCATCACCAGAAGAGTCTGCCGTGTTGCCTGAGTTTGCTATATGGCGACGGGGAAGAGGTGGAGGAGGACCTTTCTTCTTGACGTCAGGCTCAGTCCTTGCAGCGCGCTGGGCTGCTTGGAGAGCTGGATTGCTTGACTGAGGTTCAGCTTCGTGGTCCTGTGGTCGGCGAGGGAGGGAGGGTGGAGTTACTGGTTTCCTTTTTGGAAGTGGGACTGGAATGGGAGCAGTCTTAGTCTTTCGGTCCGGAGGTGGGAGGGGTGTGCCCGGAGGTGGTAAAGGTCTACCTCGACCCATTGGCTCGGAGAGCTTCTCTGCAGTTGTCTCGGACGAACTTCTCGAATCAGTATGTCTCTTTATGGCGTCAAAGCCCCATTTCTTGGCCTGAGCTGCTGCGCTGGTCATTGCTGCAAGAGAGAGCTTTTTCTCATGACCATTGTTTGACTTTGATGATGAGGTAGAGCTAGTATCCCGACGGTTGTCTTGTCCGAAAGAACGGCTGGTATCAGATCGAATACTGTCAGTACTAATGCTAGCTGGACTTGGTGGATGAGAGGGACGTCTTGTGCCGTAGGTACTGTCTGATGCAACAGTTGATTGTGGCATTAAATCAGAGCCTAATCCTTTATCTGAATTCTTTGAATGATCAGAAGACATTGAGGAAAAGCTACCAGTCTTTGTCTTCTCCAGTAACACCGAAGGTTTTGATGGAGATCCCACAGGGGTCATAACAGGGGTATTCGAAGTAGAACGATCAGAGCGAGCTGAAATTGCAGCCATGACACTAGCGGCATCGCTGTGGTCTGTTGGCCGAGATTCCATGAAAGCATCTGCGTTAGTGATGTCGGTATGAACAACTGGAGAAGATGCACTGGCAAATGACGCAACACGTCTAGGCATTGGCTTTGAGGAATCAGAAGTACCGGGTCGAGATTCTATACTTGTTGACGATGCTGATGACTTCGTTATTCCAAGGTTGAAGGCAGACTTAGCAGCTTTCCTGGAGAAGGTTGAAGATGAAGATGGAGTTGATGTGGTAATTGCTGGCACACTCATGGATCTCTCGCCGCCAGTCAGATTCTCATTCTTCTCATGGTCGACTTCGCCCTCGAAATTCTGCAATTCATCTACTTCTCCTGACTCAGCGATCTCCTCTTGGTGATCCTCTGGAGGATCCGTCGCACTATCATCTGCCCAAATACCACCACGCCATTTCTTATTTTCGGTGTTGTAGAACGGGCTATCGTCCCAGTTGGGAAGCACAACACTCTCTGCAATGACCTCCTTGATGCGCGATTCAATCTGACGCAAGATGAGGTTATATGTGATTGCTCTGGAACTGACAATGGGAGAAATATCAAGATCGATCTTGGGCATAGTTTCAAAAGAAATCCATACTCTGTTACTTGGTGGGGGTTTCATCCTCACAAGCAAATGGCCTTCGATGCGTTTCAGCACAACTGCAAGGACCAAATCGACTGTTCTCGCCTTGAATCTGCTTCCTAGTTCAATCTTTGCTGTGGCGGCCACTTCTAGACGGAAGTTGCCCGTGTATTTTATGTCTGCCTCAACAACACATTCGCCATCAACCGTCAAGTCCTTTAGTCTAGGGTTTGTGATGTATGGTGCTCCTTCACCCATATCGACATGCTTCAAAACAATGCCTGACAAAAATGACGGTGTCTTAACCCTTGCAATTTTCTTGGTGATCTTGGCTCTTATGAAATTCTCAACTTCAGAGGTCTTGTACAAAGCTAAGAACAATCTTCCAAATAAAGCGTTGATCCATCTAGTCTGGAGAAATTCCTCAGAGGAATGTAACCGCTGCACAAGACTGATCAAATCACCAACATTGTAGAGCAATGGTAGCGGGGGGTCATCCTTTGTCTGTTTCCGCTCCTGGTTCCTCAATAGAGCGAAATAGAAATCCTCCTTTTCAGAGCAATTCTCAGAGAAGAGGTAGAACGGCTTACTAGGTGAGCCGTCCGCAGTGAGCTCTCCCACATCCATCTTTCGTGATAGGCAAAGCGCATTTCGTTTGATGAAGAGCTCGCCTTCGGGTATATGTTCTCCACCACTATATATCGAGACATCATGATGGCTCAAAGATATCACATGTCTGACCTCGATCATGTCCTGGTCGTCAAATAGAAGAATATGACCATGTCTACCACCAAAAAGTCAGCGTTTGCTTTTCACCATCATCATAACCTTTGTCAAAAGCCATCTGACAGTAAGCATACCTCAAAACAACATAAAACACATTCCCGCCCTTCCTGGGTGCTGCCTTATTGTCGATCGGACTCGCTGTCTTCTTCTCAAACACACTGCCCACACTCCGATAGATATTTTGGTATACACTGGGACTGGGCGCACCGATAGTCGTATTGCCAGTAGGTGTAGCCCTCTCCGGCGGTTTTCCGTTCACACCACCGGGGACATATTCCCGACAGACGGCGAAATAGCCGGCGGCGACATCAGCCTCATAGCTACCTTTTCTCAGCTGGAACTTCTCGCCGAGATTTTTCTGAGCAGACTTGATGGCATCGCGATCATCGCCATCGCGGAAAAGGTTGCGAGCATCGGAGTCCGACGAGGAATGGAGAGGGAAGGTAAAATAAGCATGGACAAAGAGGGCAATGAGGAGGAGTGGAATGAAGGTGAGTCCGCCGAGTAGATAGACGACAAGGAAGGAAATGGAGACGATCATGGTGATCGGGGTTACAGATCGTGGGGAAGCATTTGAATGGAGGGTGATGTTTGTCTTCCAAAGTTGTACAAGAGTATGGATGACGGTGCAGCTACTGGCTTCCTACTCCACAGGTAAGGTGGTCTCGCCGCCTCGGCCCGCCTAGGCCTAGCAGTCGAACGGTTCATGAAACCAATGCTCAGGCCTCACGCAAGGTTCGCGATGCAGACCCACTATGATGATGCTAAGGAAAAGTATGGACTTATCTGAGAATTACTTGATTTCATGATCTACGAGATTGTTTCTACTACGCAGTATCATTTCGCTAGTGGATATTTTTATATCGCAATGACACTGGCTGTGCCAGTATCCGAGCGACAAATTGCTCGTCCATTCAATGTGGCTTAGATTGTTTTGACAGCACTCTATATACAACTTAGTAACAAAAGCTGCATATGAGTCGTGTGCGAACGATTTCACCTCATTGTGACATGTTTTGAGTGAACAGGCCAAAAAGTCTAATGATGGGATGGATACAAGGGCCCACGTGTGGGTATTGCATGGACAAGCATGATATGTGGATGGTCTGGTCACCCCTTGGCCTTATCTCAGAAATCACGATAAGATACACATAAGCAGTACCGGGGAAATTGGAAGTGGACGAACGACTGATGCTCCAGAGGCACGAAATGCAGTACTATTGCAAGATAACATCTCTCAATGTCCTTCAATAAAGATATCTATGTGTTTTGCGTACGCAACTATATCTCGTCTCTGATCTCGCTCTCTGCTTCTCCTTCCCCCCCCCTCCCCTCCGTCCCCCATCTTTCATTGAACATTATGTAGTTGAGGCCGTCATTATCCGTAGCGCCATAACCAAGCACCCAATTTCTGTACAAACCAAGCGTTTTCCCTGCTGCAACAACCCAAACCAATGTTGTGCCCCATCCGCCCTATGCTGGAAGACCCAAAAATGTTTTGAGAAAAAGAATAATGCATCTTGCCGCCAAAAGTAAAAGAAAGAAAAGAAGTTTTTAAAAAGGGTAGAACGCGGATTAAAAAGAATTATCTGAGGAAGAATAATGATGAAAAGGGGGAAGTGAAGTGAATGAGTAGGTTGAATTATTCGAAAGCGCCAGGTGTAGGGGCTGTTTCCTCTGCTTCTGTGGTATTTGGCGTTTCTTCCGCGGTACTGGAACTCCCTTCCACTGTACTCGGAGATGTGATGACGACATCAGGGGAAGGTGAGGGCTGGTCACGCATGACATCTTGCTCCTCTGGTTCGTCTGTAGTTGCAGCCAAAGTCTCTTCAGACGTTCTCTCTGTTTCTTCGATTTCCTTGACATTTTCAGCGGAAGTTGGCTCGCTGGTCTCGGCCTCCTCTGCGGAATCTTGGATTGCTGGTACTTCAGGCTCAATCTTCACGGGGCTTGGGACAGCGGCGTCTTCTTGACTCGCAGTCCATAGGCCAGTGGCTGTATCTGTACGTAAAGTGAGCCCCTTCTTGTTGGCACTGATAGTCCTTCTATGGGTTTTTGTCTCATCCCCTATTGCAACTGGTAGGGGTGTATCAGCCGGGGCTGGTACGGGGGTGATATCTCGAGGCTTGATCTCGCCGGTACGTGCAAGCTCTTCATTCAATTTCAGCATTTCGATTCTCTCCAAATCCTCGCTCGCCCGCGGAGATTTGGTATCGCCAATGTGACTGTGATGGTGGTGCCCCATATTTGCAGGAACGACCCCACCACCTATTCTGCACCAAAACATTTGCTCTCTGAGTCTGACACTCTCCTCCCAAGCTGCCTTTTCTGCCTCTTCACCCTCCGCTCTCCAATGGCCGTCTTTGAGCATCCGTAAGAATCCCAGGAAGTCACAACTGCTTCTAACTCTTCCTAAACAATATTTACAAAGCGGATATCTCTGGGCGTTGTCGGTTTCGGATGTTCGGAAGCGGTGGTTACGGGCAAAGACTTCTGATTTGCGATCTTCTCCACAAAGGGCACACGAGAAGGTGAGAGCGAAGCGTTTTGTGGATGTAGGCATGGGCTCTACAACGAGAGAACCATCGCACATGGAATTGAGAACCGAGCGTCTTGCAAGCCAAGAAAGACCCGGTGCTGTATCCAATCGCAAACATGGTTCGATGTCCTCAGCAAGTGCTCTCTTGTAAAATTTAGTTTCTTTCAGTGGAGCCGACACAGTCGTTTCTCCCTTTGAAGATGCGGGTGTTGTCGGTGTCGAGGCAGGGGTGGATATACCACTGATAGAGCCAGCAGATGATGGAGGAGCACCAGATGTAACGACTGATGGAGTTGAGGATCCAAGACCTGTGTATGCACTCAAGCCCAGGCCCAGGCCAAGACCGCCATACGAGCCGCTAGATACGCGACTCGGAGGAGCAGATGTGGTTTTCGACAATTTCAGCAGCGCCTGGAAATCTTCAAAGGAGACAAGGTCCGTTCGTAAAACAGGATGGACTAGATGCGTGAAGGATGTTGGGTAACTTGGCTCTGGCATGTCCAGTCCAGCTCCCATGAGATCTGAGACGCCTAGGTTGTCTTTGCTGTCGAATGTTGCGCTGCGAAGGCCAGGCGTTGATGGCTCTGTTGGGTCTGTCTGATCGTCACGCTCCATGCTCAGCTGCTCCAAGACCTGTTTCAACTCCGCTAATTGTTCCTGATGGTTCTTCAACAGACTTTCTGTGTCTGCAAGTTGTGCTTTAAGCTGGTCATTTTTTCGAACAATTACATCCTGTTCTTTCCTCGCCTCTTCTCGTGCTGTAATCACCATCTATACAATCCCGTCAGCCAAAAATATCCGGAAAATCTAGCCCGACACCAAACTCACCTTGTTGGCCTCCTCAAAAAGTGCCTGGGTCAAGTTCTCAAGTTCTTGCTCGATGCTCTTTTTCTCCTTCTCTACCTCTCCCCTTTGTTTGCGTTCCTCGGCCAATATCTTGTGCAAGTTGCTTTTCTCCTGATCCACAACTGATTTATCAATCAGCATTCCTCGCGCTATCAGAATATCATGCTGCTCAGTTTCTGCCTCGAGTTGTCGGATGCGTTCCCGGGCTGTATCGAGCTCATGACGTGCGACATTCAGTGAATCATCGAGGTTCGTTTGGTGATTGATCGCATTGATTAATTTGTTACTCAGAGTTGCGAGTTCGTCACTGAGGTCTGGATGTTGAGGGCTCGGGGATTCTTTTATTGAGGGCGTCGCTGTTCTACTACGTGGGTCTGAGATGGTGTTCATCTCATCATTGTCATCGAGAGAACTAAGTCGTGAAGGGGTCGGGAGGCCCGGGGGTCGCGATACAGCAGCCATTGTTTTCAAGCAATTTGTCGAGTTAGATTTTGAGATAGACCTCGTCGGTGTAGTAGGAGTCGGGGGACTTTTCGAGGGCCCAGAGATGGAGAAGGAGCGAATTCGATCTTGCACTGAGGGACGATTAGATGCTGTTGGATTGTTGTGAGCCCAAGCCGCGGCGATAAAGTAACTGCTACTACAAAGCACCCATCATGTTAATAACAGTGCGACAAGAAAATTCTAGGGATGAAAAGAGATGATGTAGGAGGAGTCTCTCTGAAGGGGGGGGGAGAGGGGGGGGATGTCACTCACTCGGCCATGATGACAGTGCAATGGACTGCGCGGAGCAGATTGCATGCGTTTGTTTGTGAACAAATGCGACTGCTTCCAGAAGATGGATGGGCAGCAGACCAAACGCGAGTCGCAGCTGATTAGATCGGCACGGCACCAGACCAGACCCTCGCTTTATCTAGATGCAGTGGCGAAGATCCACCGATGGATTTGAGCGGGACGAACAGCAGAAAGACTGTGAGGAATAAATAATTGGTGATGAAGGATCAATTGAATGTGAATATAATTGAGAGCTGATGCATTTCTTGAAATGAAGTGGAATGGAATGAAAGCAACGATTGCAGCAAGAGTGGTGGTGGTATGGTGGTAGTCTGGTAGTGTTGGTGTTTGTGAGAAGAGGAGACTAGGGTGGGTAAAAGTAGAGGAGGAGGGGGAGTGTACAGTAAAGGATAGTAGAGGATGGTAGAGGATGTATAGGATGTATAAAGTTGGGGATTGGGATGAGTTGAGTTTGGGAGGGACGGAGTAGGGACAAGAGACAGTGGAGTCGCAGAGTAGTATTGGAGAGTGGAGGAGGATTAATTGCAGTTACGGGTAAGTAGGGTATTAAGTGAGAAGAGAGTTCAGCAAGTTGATACACAGATTTACATACACCTACGTACAGACAGACAGACATGCATTCTCTTACTCCGTACATGAAGTGAACCAGAGCATATCATACATACTACTACATGCGTGTGTACGTAGAGAATATAATGTAGTCAAGGGTATTCAGGATGAGGAGGTAGGTAACAAGGACGGAGTGAGATAGATGTGAGAGGTACCATGGATGTTGAGGGTACCTGGGTTGTTGGATAGAGTCGGCGTGAGGCGTGTGTACATACCTAGTGGTAGAATAGGCAAGGTAGGGGTGGCTAGGCAAGTCGAGGCGGTAACTTGTAAGGATAGGCACGCACTGCACGGAAGATTGTCAATATGGGAAGTTGAATGTTGCGATGATCGGTACGTGGGTTATGTTTTGCCAGTGACATAACTTACTACCACATGTAAATGTATGTATGTATGTATCTAGAGTTTTCGTATAGATAATACTATACAATATGCGTGCATCTACAGAGCACCAGAGTAACAATTCAGATGTGTGAATGACATGATAATCTACTCTGTGTGCGTATATATGCACACTGTGTACATACATATATACGCACTCA
The DNA here is from genome assembly GCA_024752465.1 of Allantophomopsis lycopodina. Classification (NCBI taxonomy): domain Eukaryota; kingdom Fungi; phylum Ascomycota; class Leotiomycetes; order Phacidiales; family Phacidiaceae; genus Allantophomopsis; species Allantophomopsis lycopodina. Next base: position 1,193,611 of record CP103012.1, read on the forward strand.
TACATATTCTATGTATTCGAATGCGGTATGTCCGGAAAGAAAGAAAGAAACAGGACCACATGAACATGTCTATTCTATTTACCCATACAATACACGTATATAATATGCATGAACTTTTTACAGTACAATCAATCAATCAGTCCCTTTTAAAGTTTCCAAGTTTCCAACTTCTCCTTGTCTCCTGGTCTCCTGGTCTCCTTGTTTTGTCGTCTCTCTTTTCCTATCCCATCCTCTCCGTATCTTACCTACATCTCGGTACCATTGACCCATCTTAAACACGTTCCTATTTCTGACAAGAAGGACAATCAAACACAGGCCAAGGAAAGACATTCTTCTCAGGTTCCTGAGACGGACTTTCGGCTTTGGCTACCACCGCCTACACGGAGTCCACAGCCATGCCGTGCACTGTTCATGTTCAATCAAGCCTGCTCCGGGCCCCCCCCCTCAATATCAGCGACGGGGCCCCTGTAAGCGATGTCATACCCTCAACTCATTCACTCGCTCACTCGCTCACTCACCAAAATGTGTACAGCACAGACAGCAGCAAGCACACATCACACATCACACATCATCATCCACCAGACATCTCTTCCATCACCCGTCACAACCAGGGAGTGAATGGAAATAAGCGTGATAAGATGTTGTTATATGAGTAAGGTATCACAGAATAAGCACATAAGGTAAATAAAGGGTGTCTAATCACACAACACTCCCTGCTCATTCATTGTACAGCGATGCAGTACATACATACTCTACATACATAATACATACTTACCTACAGACAGACAGATACATACATGTACACAACAATGAACAGTGACTTTTGACCTTGGCAGAAAGGAAATTGCTACAAACAACTCCCACCATCCTTCGCCCATGACAACCCCACACATCCTCGCACATCTCGCACATCATGCCGAGTTTACTGGCAAACTCCTCAGCTAAACATAAAAACCAAGGAAAAAGATGGAAAAAATCCAAGATGACAAGAGAAAAATTTAAAAAGTATTTGAAAATTTTAGAAAACCAATGTCAAGGACCCTTTCCTAATACGTATGTCGTGCTGAACTATGTATATTCATAGTCTCTTGGGAAGCCGTTTGGCTTTTTACGTTTTCTCCTCCAGAGCAATCCAGTCTTTTCCTTTCTCGAAAGAATGCATGCCGATGCAGGCACTTTTCTCATTCGTTGATGGACTTTTGCTGGTGGATGACAATTCCGTCGACCCTTTTTGAAATGCCGCGTTCGCGGAAAGACTCAGCCATAGGCCCAGACACCTCTAGAGAGCATAGCGAGATCACGCCGCGTGGCATAGCGAACGTGAATAATGGCTTCGCACAATATCATAAATATATGTAAGCTATTGTATCATACCCATACATGCCCCATACATATATGGCATAAAAAGAACATGTGTGGAGAGTATTGTACTCCGCCTGTTATATACCATGAATCCTCCAGTGTTTTGATTGATGCTTAGTAGTAGTAGTAGCTCAACCAGCAAACAAAAGCCATGGAAAATCAAATCCATATGGTGATGATCGGGCAGCGATAGGAAGATCATCCAGCACATTGCATCATCTCAGTACATAATAAACAGCTTGACAGCGCGACCCGCGCAACGTCTTAGCCTGAGCAGGACCCTACCGACAGCACAACAAGCCATCGCTGACCGTACATACATACATACATAATACATACATATTTTGAAGCATTTACCGTCACGAAATCAGCCGATCACCATGCTCTCGCCCATACAATTTGCTGGCCTCCAACGTGCCAACCCACTAAACGCCCAAAGGTACTTTGTACATGCGGCGAAATTCCAGTCAAAGTGGGCTCTCCTCGTACTGCGTATTCATTCCATGAAGAAGGTCCATATTCTATTAGCCCATGGCCCATGGGGCTTTGACCGAGGTATGCGCAGCCTATCCGTTTGCTGAATTTAACGCCTTTGCCTCTGTGACGGTCATGGCCCCCCCGGTGCGAACCCGCGCCGATATAGCGGACCGCCAGACTCTGGACCAAATGGCTGTCGACTGTTACGTGACTGGAATGCTGCTACTTGATCACGCTGTCGTATTGGATGCCGCGGTGCCACGATCGGGCCTTTCGTATCTGTCGCTTACTGTATGAGGAACCTTGCACGTGCCCTTGGAAAAGGCCGTCCGAGCGAGTTCTCTCTTGTCTGGACTGGACTGACAAAGATGTCATCACTGAGGACGAGGATGAGGATGAGGACGGGCGGCGTGACAAGGTAGCATTCGATTCGATTTGAGATGTGAGATTTGAGATGTTGGGTCGTACGGTATTGTATTATGGTACGGTACGGCACAGACGGGAAGTATGTATGTACATACATATGGTGTATGGTGCATACTGTGCATACATGCAGTGAGAGAGTGCAATGCCCTTTGAATACAAACCCCGCATTCATGCCATGGTGCATCTCACGGCAGCAGTAAGAAAGTCGAGTCGTGACTCGTCAGACAGCGTGCCAGATAGATCGCACATGAATAGCGACATGCAAGCTTGCATCGAGCGAACTGCGGGGTAGAGGCTGGAGGCAAGTCGCACAGCCAGCTCCGCAGCGGACTTTGTATGTACACACTCTACTCAAAAGTCGCATATCGGCCTCCATGTTTTACCTCTCCCTTCCATTGTCTCTCCTCAGCTATGAATATCGATGCTTTTGAAGCAGAAGAGAGACATCTTCGAGCACTGTTGGCTCCATTATTGACGGGGATTGCGCAATGGCGCCTCGAGCTCGGGAATGGAGCTTGACTTTGGGGAGGACTGCATGAACTGTCCCGCGACTTGCTGAGCGTCAAAGGGTCCTGGGAAGCGCACACCTTCTTCAGCGAGTTTCATGCAAGGTACCTGGTCCGCCATGCCTTGACGCCATCAATGATCAATGATGAAGGAATGCTTTTGTGCTCTCACACGTCACATGTATAATACAGTACACAGTACACAGTATTCACTGCAGTTCCTTGCGAGTATTTATTCCACACAGAAATGGTTCACTTCACATAATCGAAAATTCCAGCTTCTACACCGAGAAATTATTCTAGAACAATGCTATCAGATACCACTATGAATTAATCTATGCCGTGCAGCAGGAGCACTGTTTCGTACTGTTCTTCCAAGGCCCCATAACATTTTTCGTACACACTACATAATATATCCAACACAGAATCACGATTGATTCACCACTCCAAGTCACCCAACTCAACCTCCGTCCCCTGCAAAAGCCTCATAACCGGCTCCACAACACCCATCTCCTTCCCCAACTTCGCCTTCTGCCTTACACGCGTATAGAAGACTGGGCAGTCCTTACTATCACATCTGATTTCATCCCCAAAAGCGAAGCCCGAACAACTCCTACATACACGATCAATATCCTGTGCCCTTTTCTCCTCATTGCTAAGCCTCGTCCTCAGCGTGAGCAGAGAAGTCGCCTGCCTAGCCAAGCAATCTGCGCAGATGGGCAGCGTCGTAGGCACAGAGTCCACCACTACAGGAGTTGGGTGCTCGAGTTTGGTACGGCAGACAAGACATGAGGAGGACTTCATGTAGCTCTCCAGCGTCTTTTTGCTGGCATTCACCGCACCGTCCTGCTTCCCCAGCTGGAAATTGGCATCTATGCGACGAATACGCTGGACTTTGGGCATCTCATCGTACCAAGTACGGACGTTGGCACCAACAAGGTTGAAAATGCGTTCCAGTGGCGGAATGAGATTCTTTGAAATGTAGTACTCGGCATCCAGTTCATTGTGATCACTTGTGAGCAAGGTCTCAGGCGCCACACAGCGGTCTATGAGGCGGGCGCCTGGTGCGCCGCTGATGATAACGTAGGGAACACGTTCTCCGTATTGCGGCTCAGAACGGGGATCAGCCAACATGCGGCGTGTAGAAATAAGAGCACCGGGTGGCGGAGGACCTTTCTCGCTGTATGTGCCGAGTTTGACTTCCCTGGCGAAGCAGAAATCTTGGATGCTGATGCTGCCGCGCATGATCTTCTCACATTGGCTTTGGAAATAAGATTTCACCTGCGATAGGTCTGCCGTTCGGAATAGTATCTTCAACGCTTTCTCCTCAATCTTCTGCTCGGCTGGTGTACCATCTCTTCGAACTGTCTCGATACCTTTGGCATCGAAATCAGGGATGAGCTGGTCCTTAGACTCGTACTTGAAGCCCACGTATCGTTTCTTTGCAAGTAGAACGCATGGAAAGTAAACCTTTTCGAACTTGAGCTTGACAGGCCGTGGATTCATGTCCGTAATCGTCTTCGCAATCTCATTTCCAATGTCGAAGGCTTGGTCTTTCGTACGACCTTTGAGATAAACAAAAATACTGTCGGTATCTCCATAGACCACTTCGGCACCCCATCGCTTGACAGAGTGAATGAGGGCAATGGCTTTTTCAAGAGTCTCTCGTCCGGTTTGGACAATGCTGTCTGCAATTTCGGAGCAGGGCATTCTCCCGGAGAATGACGCAGAAGTATAACCATAGGTAACATTGGCAATTAGCTTCAGGGCCAACTGTCGGTTATTCAACAACCGCTGAAGTGCTTTGTCCTCCTTGTCCTCTTTCATACCACTCTTGACCATTACTCGAGCCTCAAGAAACTCACCTAACATTTTTGCTAATAGGGATTTTCGAATTTCAGGCTTGACATACATCATTCCATTTGGCGAAATGTTGATATGATCTTTAAGTAATTCGAGTAGACGGTGTTGCCGGCGAAATTCTGTGAACCCCATCTTGTTCTGGCCCCGCCAATTCGTGATTCTTCCCAAAAATGTTGAATAACAATAATTGTAAGCAATCATAACACTGGGATACAGACTTTGGAAATCAAGAACCAGAAGGGGACTGTTGTAAAATGCACTCTGTGGCTCCATAACAAGAGGCAGACACTCAAGTGCGTTCTGGCCACCCACTTGCTTTCGACTTGGGGAAACAAGAAGGAAATTTTCAGGCTTTGCAAGTCGAAACATGATTGACTCGACCTTGAACTGAGAGCCTCGAGAGAAGACAGAGAAAAAGTCTACTCCAAGCAACCTAGCCTGTTCACTCGTCCTAGAAATTAGTTCATTCTGCTCAAGGATTTCAAGATCTAGCTTGACACGAGATATATAATAATTCAAAACTTTGGACAAGTCTCGGGGCTTGTCGTTCATATACCAGGTTGTGAGGTCCTGGTAGGAAAAATGTGGTATACGACGATGTAGTAAGTGGAACGTGACGTTTTCCATCGTATACTGGAGCAAGTTAAGCTCAGCCCTCATTGCACGCCATATGTTAATCATATGTCTACCCGTGACCCTAATAGTCGAAGTGTTGTTGAATCCCCATTTGTCGTTGTCCTTTCCAAATCGACCATGTGACTGACTCTTCATTCGAGAGAACTCATCACAGAGGTCGAAGTCATATTTTAAACGAGCACGCTCGATGAGAAACCCCCATGATCCACCATGGACTTCATATCCGGTGAGAATGTCTGGGTCATGGTTCCTCACAATCTCAACCATTCGGTTAAGTATATCTAACTCTGAACTTTCTTCTGTGAGTTCAACAGCTACTTGACTACGGATCTTAGATGCCATGCTACCGTCCTCGGACAATATCACAATTCCAGTATGCGTTCCTCCAGTGGTGCCATTACTCTCAAGACAGCCCTCATTGGATTGTAAACACCAGAAGACACTTTGTATCTCATCTTCCTCGGGGTTTGGCACAAATCTGCCTCTCGTATTGATATGTACTTCTAAGCTCATAGTGCTCATGTACTGTACTTCTTGTTGGGCGCTGGTATTCTTGTTTTGACTATACTTGAAGTCATGTTTGCCATGCTGTGTTGGGCCATCAATCTGAGAAAGCTTTCCCTTCCTGGGACTTTGGGATTTTGGAATGGAGTCCTTTTGATGCTTTGTAATACCTGCTTGTCTACCTTCGTCTTCCTTTTTAAACCATAACATAACCTCCGTGCACGTTGGCGGTGATTCAGCAATCTCCCAGCTCCTGAGCTTGCATGAGCGACGATGTTGAAGAAATTTTTTGTCTTCTTTCACCTTATCAAGGACCACACCCTGCTTGGAACCGTATGTTGCAAGTGAGGTTCCCGTATGATCAAATTCAGGTAGGAAGGGAACAGTGGTGCTCTCAAGCCTGAATTCCCTCCCAGCCCATTCCCTTGCCCTTTCTGGTACATCGGTCTCATCACTATAGAAGGCATCCTGATATATGACTCGTGGAAGGCCACTTTCTTCCATTGTATTCTCAACGTGTCCCGCAACAGGAGGCAATTCAGCGAATACCCAAACAGTACTCTGATCATGAGAAACAAGGCCATTAGCAACTTTCTGAAGAACTTTTATTGAAGAA